>OY728135.1:1135248161-1136448161 GCA_963277665.1 Viscum album | reverse complement strand
AGGTGAATCAAGAAATATAATAATAACCAAGAAAGAAGTCAGTAGAAATCAAGACTTATGCCTCAATAAGAAAAGACAAAGAAAAGGTTCAAGTACCTATAGACAGTTCTACAAATGAAGAGCCAAATTCAGACAGTGATGAGGAGATGGCACAAATTTCCAGAAGATTCAAAAGATTCTACTGAAAGAATAAATTCTCTAGGAAGTCAAACTTCAAAGGGAAGTATGATCATAAAGGACAATGGAAGAAAGACAGGAAGCGGAATGAGAATATAAGTGAAATAGTGTGCTATGAATGTAAACGAAAAGGTCATGTGAAAGAAGACTTCCCCAAGTTGAAATTCAAGAGAAAATATGATGAAAAGGTCAAAGGATATAAAAAGGCTATGAAAGTAACTTGGAGTGCTTCAGAAGAAAGTTCGAGTGGATCTGATGGTTCAGACTCAGAATAGAACAAACAAGCTAATCTATGCTTTATGACAGAGACATCTAAGGTAAAAATTAATTCCCCTGTGCATAATACATATTATTCTGGGAATGAAAGTGACTCTCATAATAATGAAGATATGACTAAAGAATAATTATTTGAATATTGTGAAATGGTTGAGGATACTTTTAATGAACTCAAGGACAAATATAAAGCATTAAAAAGACAGCATGCTTTAAATGAAAATTACAAGTCAAATATTGATATATAAAAGGAGAAACTTTCTAGGTTTTTAAAGGAAAATACAGAGTTAAAATTATCTAATGGACAATTAAGAAAGGATCTTGAGAATTTCACTGCTGTTAGGGGTACCTTTACACAGTTTCTATGAAAACATATTACTCCAAAGTATACAACTAGTCTAGGATATCAACCAGGACAAAGAAAAATCAGCAAAACCAAATTTGTTCCAAAATCTGGACAGCTCACTACTAATTCTAGTTCTGAACCATCATTTGAGAAACAATTTTCTAAAGTACCTAACAAATTATTTATGTATCAAAACGTGTTTGTTGATTTTATAAAACCTATAAATCAAATATGGGTTCCTAAAGTTTTACTTGATAACCCCTCCGGACCCAAGAAGATCTGGGTACCAAAATTACCCCATGTTTAACCTATTTTGCAGGGAAGTTGTTTAAAGAGTTCCTGTAAAACCTTATGGTACTTGGATAGTGGATGTTCAAGACATATGATAAGAGACTATTCTTGCTTCAAAATTCTAATCAAAGTTGATGGTGGGCATGTTACCTTTGGTCATAATGCAAAAGGAAAAATTTTCGTCTTAGGCCAGATTGGTAACCCTGATACAATATTAATTTATAAATTACTTTTTGTTGATGGAATAAATTATAATTTACTTAGCATATCTCAGTTGTGTGATGATGGTTTTAATATTAAATTTGAGAATGATGCATGAAATGTTTTCAATTCTAAAAATGACTTAGTTTTCACTGCATGTAGAAATGATAATGTATATGTTGTTGATCAAAATTCTTTATCCAAACAGAATGTTTCCTGCTTAAATTCTTTTCATAAGGAATCATGGTTATGGCACATAAGGTTAGGACACTACAATGTGAACTCACTTAGGAATCTATCTAAGAAAATTTTAGTTAGAGACTTACCAGAATTCCCACTTGACAAAGTGTGTAATCCCGGTCAAAAGGGAAAACAACACAAAGTTTCTTTTAAACTAAAGAAAGAAGTTTCAACTTCTCAACCACTTGAGTTGGTTTACATGGATTTGTTTGGACCATCAAGATTTTCAAGTTTAAATGGGAAGCACTATGTTTATGTTCTTGTAGATGACTTTTCTAGGTATACTTGGGTATACTTTTTAGCTCACAAAAGTGAAGTTTGTTCCTATTTTATCAAATATTCCAAGTATGTAGAAAATCTTAGTGGACTTAGAATTAAGACCCTAAGAAGTGATCATGGCCGTGAGTTTGAAAATCATGATTTTGAATCTTACTGCTCACATAATGGCTATAGTCACAACTTTTCTTCCCCTAGGACACCTCAACAAAATGGAGTTATAGAAAGAAGGAATAGGACCCTTCAGGAAATTTCTAGAAATATGCTTAATGAGTATGACTTACCTATTTATTTTGGGGCTGAAGCTGTAAATAAATCCTATTATATAATCAATAGAGTATTAATTAGACATGTTCTAAAGAAGACCCCTTATGAACTTTAGAAAAATAGGAATCCTAAGGTTAATTACTTTATAGTTTTTCTTTTCAAAGTTTTCATTCTTAATACTAAAGATAATCTTGACAAATTTTCTCCCAAAAGCGATGAAGGAATTTTCCTGGGTTATTCTATCTCAAGTAAAGCCTATAGAGTGTTCAATAAGAAAACCAAATGTGTGGAAGAATCAGTTCATTTCAAATTTGATGAGACTGATCCATATGATCCTAAAACCTCTCTTGAACATCTTGAGGATGATTTGTCAATTCTGGACCTTAATGATAAAGATAGTGAATCCCCTGTAAAAGTATCTAGTTTTGGGAATTTTCCAGAATCTACACCTGCTAATTCTGAACCAACAGACAACAATGAGGAATCTAGTTCAATCCTTCCTCGAGTCATTAGGACTCTTAAGAATCATCCTCTAGATGCTGTTGTAGATGATTTAAATAGAGGAACACAAACAAGAGCTTCTCTAAGAAACTAGGTTGAACATCAAGCTTTTCTTTCATAGCTTGAACCCGAGAATATTAATAATGCTATCAATGATGAATTTTGGGTAATGTCTATGAAAGAATAATTAAATTAGTTCGAAAGAAACAAAGTCTGGGAATTAGTGGAAAGACCTAAGGACACCTTGACAATAGGCACTAAATGGGTGTTTAGGAACAAAGTTGATGATTCTAGAAATATTGTTAGAAATAAGGAAAGGTTAGTTTCACAAAGATATAGTCAAGAGGAAGGAATATACTATGAGGAGACCTTTTCACCTATAGCTAGACTAGAATCCATTAGGATACTGCTTTCTTATGCAGCTCATATTAATTTTAAACTTTATCAAATGGATGTCAAAAGTGCTTTTCTAAATGGGTATATAGTTGACGATGTGTTTATTGAACAACCCCCTGGTTTTACAAATCCCCATTTTTCAAATCATTTTTTTAAACTTTCTAAATCTTTATATGGTTTAAAATAAGCTCCAAGAGCATGGTATGATAGGCTCGGCTCTTTTCTTATTTCAAAAGGTTTTACCAAAGGGATAGATGATCCTACTCTTTTTATTAAAAGTATTTCCAAAGATGTTTTTATAGTACATATTTATATAGATGATATTATTTTTGGATCTTCTAAAAATTCTTTATGTATTGATTTTTCAAAAATGATGCAAAATGAGTTTGAAATGAGTTTAATGGGAGAACTCAGATTTTTCCTTGGATTTCAGATCTTTCAAAATAAAAATGGAACTGTTTTGAATCAAAGTAAATATATTAAGGATATTTTAAAATGTTTTACTTTGGATGGTAGTAAAGCCAGTGACACACCTATGAGTACCACTTGTAAGTTGGATGTTGATGAAGCTGGAGAACCAGTGGATCAAACCAACTATAGAGGTATGATAGGGAGTCTACTCTATCTTATAGCTAGTAGACCTGACATTATGTTTAGTGTATGTATGTGTGCTCGCTTTCAATCCAATCCAAAAGAGACTCATTTAACTACTGTAAAAATGATTTTTAAATATCTCAAATATACTCCCAACTTAGGACTATTTTATCCAAAAGGACAATCATTTGATTTGTTGAGTTATTCTGATGTTGATTTTTCTGGTTGCAAGTTAGATAGAAAAAGAAACTCTGGGACATGTCACATTTTAGGAAAGTAACTAGTATCATGGTGTAGTAAGAAACAGAATTATGTTACATTATCCACTGCCGAAGCTGAATACATAGCTGCTGGTAGTTTTTGTGCTCAAATTCTGTGGATGAAACACACTTTACTAGACTATGGATATCAATTCAAACATGTCTCTATAAAGTGTGACAATACAAGTGCTATTAACATTTCCAAAAATCCAGTATCTCATGCTATGAAAAAGAATATTTATGTGAGACATCACTTTTTGAGGGATTATTATCAAAAGGGTGATATCACTCTTGAATTAATTGGAACTGAACATCAATTGGCTGATATATTCACAAATACTTTGAATTATAAGAGGTTAAATTACATCAAACATGAGTTAGGTATGATTAATTTCACTGATACACCTCACCGTTGGACCTCACTGATACATATCACCGTTGAACCTCACTATTAGTCTTCACTGTTGGACCTCATTGTTAGTCTTCACGGTTGAACCTCAATTTTAAGAACCTCATTGTTGGATACCTCACTATTTGATTTTTATCGTTTATTTTATGTGGTAATCCGAACCATTTTATTCCTATTCATTATTTCCGTTTTATTTTGTTTTAATCCCTATGTGATAAAACTAAAGGCTATGAAAATGTCTCAATCCACCTTCTTCATTAATCTCGAACCTTAAATCTCAAAATCCCTAAAACCTGACTATCTGTTTGAACTCTCAAACTCCTTTCAATCTCTATGGCTAGAACCAAGTGACCCCTGACTGATAATGAGGATGCTCCTAGGCCAAAGAGGAATCAAGCCGAATCCTGTGGCACCAGTAGTACCCCGACGGGACCTGTCAACCTGTATCTGACAAAGAGAGAAATCGTGGCTGAGAAGGATCTGAGTGAAGAATGGCTGCTGTTGAGCAATTCATTATTGCTGGAAGCACTAGAAGCCCAAGGATGGACCGAATGATTTGCCAATAACAATGGTCCATACTACCCAAATCTTGTGAAATAATTCTATGAATACTTGAAGTTCTAAGAGGAAGATGATTTGCATAGGCTGGTATCTCGAGTTAATGGAAATGAAGTCAGTTTTTCATCTACTGAGTGGGATGCCTGTTTGAGAGTTCCTCATGAAGAAGTTTATGAATACTATTCTAGAGTGTCTCCTCCAGACAGTGAAATTTTTGGGTATGAAAAATCTCTAGAAAAGCTGACAGGAAATGGAAAATCAAGGAAGATCATTGAAGCTGAGATGAATGGAGAAGACAGGATATTGTTTAAGTTCATTCAACATGTGATTAGTCCCAGGAGAGGGGATTTTGTTGTGCTGAAGTATCAGGACATATTCCTGATGTACTTACCAAAGCATGGGGAAAAGATCAAACAATGTAGGTTACTGATGGCATAATTGGAGGATATGACTAAGGAAAGCTCAAAGTCCAATGCCCAATTCCATGCCAAGATAATCTCAGTAATGCTAAAGGTAAAGGGTGTTGCTGGAATTAAAGAGGAAATGATAGTGGCTAAGAAAAGTGTTTGTATCTCCAAGGTTATTTTCAAATTCATGAAAATTAGCTGGAATCTATGGAAGAAGGAATGGGTAAATGATGAAGGAAAAGTGTATGAAATTTTTGACCCTACTACTCACCCATCTAGGCCAAAAGACAAGAGAGATCCAGGCCTCAAGCCTGATGATCCAGAACCAGCTTATTCGGATGATGAGGAGGAAAATGAAGGAGCTATGGAACCTAAGAGAGAGAACACCCCCATTGATGATGGGAGTGATCCTGATTCACCTGACCATTCTATCAGTACAATAGCTTTCGAAGCACCTAGACCTCCAAAAGAACTGCTAAGAAGAGACACTATTCTAAGGGACAGTGATACTGAGACCAGTGAAGAAGAAGAAGTATCTCAGAATATTGTCAGAGACACCTCTGAAGAGGATAAGGCTACTGAGTGAGACCATTCTACTCATGAGGCAAAATAGGATAGTGATAAGGATGAAGGAAAGGAGGCTGATGTTGCTGAAGCTGATGATGAGGATAGTAAAGAATAGGAGCTCAGTTTGATCCCTCAGTGGAGGTTGTGACTCACCCTACTAGTGAACCAACAGAGCAGATAGAGGTTGAATCTTCTAGAGTTGAAGAGGAGGTAGTGGAATTACTTAGAGTAAAACCAGCAGAGGAAAATACTCAAGAGAAATCTCCAAGTGAGGGGGGGCATCTTGGTTCTGTATCTATTCTTCATAACATTGAAGAATGGTCAGAAGACCCTGGATACCTGGTACTTGGGCTGGATTATGATGATTCAGATTGTGATATGTCAAGCAAAAGACACCCTGTACCTGCTATTTTAGTACCTGCTGTTTTAAAACCTACAGCGGTGCCTCTAGTGGTTACCATTCCTGAGAACCTTGTCACTAAGGATGATCTGGAAAAACTGAAAATAGATCTGCAGCAAATTTTTGATAACAAGTCCTCTATAATGGAAAAGGAAATGGTCTTAATTCAAGAGATGACTACCTATGAGATGGCTAGAGTTCAGTCTTCCATTCAAGCCAGTTTTTCCCAAGAAGTATCTCAATGCCAGAATCAACTCAATGATGTTTCTCAGTCTGTTGAACTTCTAAGATAGTTAGTGGTGAGCTTGACTTCTCTAATGGCTTCTAGAGGCCAATCAGACAAATACATTCACTACATCAAGAGTGTGGTGAAACAGATGATTGCATTGTTTGAAAGTTTTAAGGAATCCATGAAATCTCATGTGAAGGGCCAGGATGAAGATGTGAATAATCTCATCAGTGGGTTGACCAAGTCTTTTAAGGAAACTATTACTTTATCTATAAAAACCTTTGACTGCCTCTACCTCTGATACAACCTCCACTACACCACCTGTGGACTTGTCAGTATTCAGGACAGTGGTCAGTGAAGAGTTAGCAAAGATATCTGGTGTCAGTGCACCTGACCCTCAATCTGTGACTCGGATTATCTCCACTATCAAATATGTTCAGAAGGTAGTTAGTGAATTCATGAGAGAGGCTACCCAGGACCAAAAGAGTATAAAGGAACAGATTAATTACTATTATAAAAGGATTTACTCCAAGCATCAGATGGATGCTCATTTCAAGCTTCTGTTGTAAAACCTCATGATTCCACCAGTCACCAAAGCCTTCAAGGAACAAGTCACTCAGTTGGGTCAGTTGACTCCATCCTTAGAGAAATTTAAGGAGAAAAATAATGATTTCATATCGTCTATGGAGAGAGTAGGAAGCATTATTATGGACTTCAGAAACCTCCTCCTACCCTTTCTCCATGTAGACTGTACCCCTGTTATAATCCCTCCTACCTTACCTGCATCTCAACCCATTAGTTCTTCCATAATGTCTCCTGTTGAGGCCATTTTGAGCCTTAATCCACTGATACCACAGAGTTCTACCCACTACATACATACAGGAGCTTCTGTTGCTACCCCTCCAGTCATTCCTACAGCAATTCCAAAACCTGCTGATCCGCCAGCTCATCCTCCATCTTCTTCTTCCAAAGGGAAAGAACACTTGCCTACAGATGATGTGGATTGAGTTTGTTTATGTATTTTTATAGGTATTGTGTATTCTTTTTGGGTCATGTAATGTACTTCCATTAATACAATCTTTCTCTATTATCTCTATTTGTGTTTCTTTTTGCTAATCACAAAGGGGGAGAAATAATGATGTGCTCATACTAATATAGTCCTATGATTTTACACTCTTATTGATCTCTGATACTTGATAAATCAAAATTGAACTAAGGTTCCATTTTGATCTCTGTTTAGTAACTGTATTATATGTTTATATGTGATATCTATAATTAATACATACAGGTATAATTTGTGATTATCAAAAAGGGGGAGATTGTTGGACTCACCTATTTTGATAATCACAAATCATGTTTAAATATTGATCATGATATATTAATTCATTTACTAATCCTTTTTAATCTGTATTTATTCTGAACAATCTATATTTTTTTAGTCTCATGACTTTGTTGCATCAGCTTACAGTTTACATTTCTATAAGTACAAGTTCACTGTTAATGGCTACTGGTAAGAGCCTTCTGTTCAAGGTCACCATTATAGCTCACTGTCACTATGGGTCACTATTGCTAAAAGGACACTGTTGAATATCTACGGTAACTGTTATACACTACCGGTATAAGTTCACTATCACAAGTCTACTGTTGCTCTACTTATCAAGGCTTACAGACAAAGAGTCACCGTTACAAGGTCACTACTGTGACAAGGATTCTGTTAGAAGTCCACTATCAGACTCTTTCTCAAGTCTTCTATTAAGAGCTTCATAGTTCAAGTCTACTATTGTTCAAGTCTACTGTTAGTAGAATTCTGCTGATAGACATACTCCACCATTGATGAAGGTACTTGTTGAGATGGTCTACCGTTGGAAAGGTCACTGTTGAAGTAGTCTGATGTTACAGAGCTACCGTTAGAAGTTTACTTATTGAAGTCTACCACTGATCAAGCTTACTGATTGAAGCCTACTATTAAAGGTCTATTGTGAGCCTACCAATGAATTCCACAGTTGAAGATCCTACTATTAAAGTCTATCATGTGACATGCATCTGCTACCAGTTTAATAATAACATATTCTTTACTTTACCAATTTTCTTAATACTATCATAACGGTCATGTCTGGACAATTTAATGCACCTGGCATTATTTAATGATATTTTCATGCATATCAGGAAATAGTACGAGGTATGAGGAAGATCACACATGCTCTTGTCGGCCCCTGTGGAATCAAAAGAGAAGAAGGTGAACTGGAATAAGGATAAAAAGTACAGACATCAGAAGAAGGAGATACACACATAAGGAAGGCATATATAGTACCTGATAAGAAGAAGAATACTCAAGCACTCATTATGAAAAATCATGAGATTCACAAAGATCTGTTGGAAGAACTTTTTCAAATCTATGGTGGTATGCTACAAAGATATTCTCACACAATAATCTGATCATCTCTACATCTGGAAGTCAGAACCTCGAAGTTGCGACACTCTGTTTTAGAGGCAACTTGTAGAGAAGGACCAAAACTTCATTTCCTTCATTTCAAGGAGTCTAGAGCTGATCTGCCAACACATAGAGAATTCTAAACTTCTTCCTAATATCTTTATCTCTACTGTGTTTTAAGTATTTTACATTTGTGAGCAGTGTGTATGTCATACACACACTGACTCTTGTTCTTGAACTGAGGGATACTGAAAATCCCCATACCAAACTCTCCTTACATTTGTTTCCCATGCATAATTGTGGAAGAAGCTTAGTGGGGATTTATAGTTTATTTTTTCCCACGAAGAATTGTGGTAGAGGTTGCTAAACCTGGACAGTTTGTGAAAACTGTTTTAAAGCCCGATACAGGCTATGTATCATTTTTAATATAACTGCTTGGTGGCAGGTGATCACCAAGTGGAGAGGATTAGGTCTTGGCTTAAGACTGAACCTCTTGTTTAAATTGTTATGTTCAACCTTCATGTACTATGTTTTACCTTTATCCGCTGCTTATATTTTCAAAGATAGAAATATGTTTTTACATTCACTCTGATAGTTAGTTTTGGTTAGTGTGTATCTATGATTCTTTTAGTAAACTTGTTTCAAAAGTTGAATTGGTACTCATACTGATTCAACTGAGGAGTAATCAACCTTTGAGAAACCTGTTGAACAATAAATCACTTATATCTCTACTGCCTTAATTAACTAGGCTATTTTAATTTGGGGGATTTTAATCCTAAAAGTTTTTAACAGAAATTTTAATTGGAACTCAATTCACCCCCCTCTTGAGTATCCACTTCGACCAATAGAAATTATATGTTACTTGTAGAGTCCTACCCCAAATTCAACTTATTGGTGCCCTGAGATGGTGGCCACAAGACCACAAGCGTGCCTCCCTAAATTCCAAAGGATTTTATCTATAAGTTAGGGCCAAAGTTGTGACTTTGGAGATACTATGCCCTCATATAATAGAGTGATCACATGATTAAATAATGATAACAAGTAGAGGAATTAGAAATGATAATAGATGGAATTTGAATAATAATAATGAAACATACAAGTTAAATAAACACTAAAAAACACTAAATAATGATAAGATACAAGTAATGATGATTCTATGTAATGTATTTATACAAAAATTACTATATAGGGGGCAGAGGATACAAAAATATACCACATGACAACAAAATACAAAAAAGGTCAAAAACTGTTAAGATAGCATTACGAGCATAGGCTTGGGACTCTTCCCCAATCTCCATCTTAGACCCAACAATCAAGAATTGGAAGCTGGCTGCTTCCCTTTATTAATATCTGCAACCATATAGATTTCTCAGGTGCCAAAGGCGTCCCAAGAAGGGTGTGAGATACACTATCAATAGGTCACCATCCACAGTGTCTCGGACAATCCATTTCATGCAATATAAAATTATTAGTGTGCCATAAAATGTAAATTAAATACTAAAATAAATAAAAAACCACATTGGATGAGGTTCCACTTGGACACCCATCTAATTTATCTACTTCGGCCTAAGACATTGGGTCTAAACCAAGATATCTTGAAAGGGTAAAGTAACTGAAATAATACGTGTAAAGGTGGACTATCCCCAAGATTATGATTGGGCTTGGAGGAAATGTCCCTATGTCAAGGTGTTAGAATATTTCCAATTTCCAAGGAGTCAATCCAAGGTGACCCAGGAATGAAGTCCCAAGTGTCACTCTAGGCATGGTGTGATAAATGTTAAGAACAAACCTCTGAGTCTACACTTGGTATTGTATGTAGGGACTCAAGTCTCTCTCATGGCATGGTACAACTATAATTCCATCAATACGGTCCAAGGGGTCTCCCCTAGGGAACCAATGTCACTCTTCTAGAGGTGAAAGAGAAAAACACTCAGTGACCCCATCCCAGGTATAGTTGGTGTTACCCCTAATGTGTTTACAAAGAATTAATAATTCTAATAGAAAGGAATGATAGTCCTTCCAAGGGGTCCTTAATTCCAAACCCCCTTTTCACCCTCATTACTAAGGTGAAAGCATCAAACAATCAATGTAATTATATAACATGTCTATCAAGGGGGCCATTTCATTAGTCCAAGACTTTATATCATTTTAGTCATATTATTCAAGACATTTATCATTTAATGGTCCATCTATGTCGTGATGTGAAGTCATTGAGAACTTTACCAAATCATTTAATTCAATTGTTTTATCATGTCATAGTGTAGAGGGGTCTAACTCATGGTTCAACCCTAAATTCAACTAAAAAGTATTAAGGAATTAATTATGTGACAACATACCTAAAGGGGTGTTAGGACATTTTAGTAAAAAAAGGGAAAATATGAATCTAATGTTTAGATTACACATTGGGGTGATATCAATCAAGGTGATCAACCCAAGGGGTTGATTAGCCGCTAACTCAGATTGCATATGGCATAGAAAATCTATCAATTTAATTTAATTTTAAAATTTAATGGTGACACTGAAAATGTCTGGCTCACGAAACAACAAAACATTTTATATAACATAATAAAATTATGGGAAAGGACATGGACCACCTATCTTATCCTTATAGAGCTTCCATCATCCATCATCAATATTTGATTCAATCTTGGATGGAAAAAATCAAAGAAACTGTCAAATGCTCTGGAAATGGAAAAAATGATCTTAAAACTAAATAATGTAATGGATTTGAAGAATAACTTGAAATAGAAGGTAAATAATTAAATATCTCACATCTAGCTCTCTTTTGGATCTGAAATCTAGAAAAAGGATGATAAATGTAGGAGTTATCAGAAAACCTTCGAAGGAGAAGTAGGAGCTTCGTTCATGGAAGGAGGGATCTCAACCACTAGATAAAAGAGATGGAGGAAAAATAAATAGGTTAAAATCATTTAAGAGGGAAAAATTGGAAAATTCACCCTAAAAAAAGAGGGTGCACGGTTTGGTCACACAGTTGGACAAATTGTGGGCCAATTGTGCACCTGTATCTGCTTCAAATGGGTAACTTTGCATGGTTAGACACACAATTTATCTAACCATGTTTAAACCATGAAAAACCGTTATACCCCAAAATTCTACAACATTGCATAGTTGTGTGCATGGGGTCACACGATTGTAGACAAACTATGTATCCCCTAGGTACCTAGTGTTTGCAACCGCACAGTTTAGGGAAACAATGTTGTCTGGGATACACAATTTCTATTAACCATTCGGTCAAATTTACCTCATTAATTTTTGGGGCTTCAGGATCTAAACATGCTCTAGACACACCCAATACCCCATTGACTATATTTTGACTCATTATTATGTCCAAATAAAAAACAATTTAAATTAAAAACAAACAATTTGTACCTTTGGGAAAAGATATGACGTTACAAACTCCCCTCCTTAAAAAAACTCATCCATGAGTTTCCCTTCTGAGGGTGGTGAAATTTTATCAAAGAAGAGTTCTAGGAACTTCACACATACATCTAATTTTCATTCCCATGTCACATCCTGAATACATCTGTGCTGCCATAGCACTCAGACCAGAGGAACTGACCTAACCTCAAGAGCCTTTGTGCTCTGATCAATGATAGGTATCATATTCTCCTCAAAGGATTAATCCACATCTAAATCAATATCCTCGGTTTAAAATGAATGATATAGGTCATGATGATATCATCAAATCTGTGATATATGGAAGATGTCATGTATGGAATTATACCTCTTAGGTTGGTTCAACCGATAGGATACCAGTCCGACTATCTCCATGGTTAGTAAAGTGTAACGCCCCGACCCTAGTTACCCAGAGTCAGTACATTATTACATAACATTATCATGATCACAATAGATCAATTCTCTAAAGACCTATTAGTTTAGTAGCCTTGTAAATAATAGATACATACATAATTTTTATATTACATCATGAAATGGAAAAACAAAAAAATTATGTCCCCTTTGAACACACTCATATACTTTAGCTTATTTCTGAAGGTTAATCATGATATACTTATTTACATACTAGAAAAAATAAAACATAGAAAGGGGTGAGCACAGATTCTCTTTAAGGATAAAAATATAGCGGAAACTTTCATAAATAAGCATAAACATTTAAGGCAATGTATAAGACTAAAACACAAGCCCTTTAAACATAAATTTCAGCATAATATAGCAAAGATAAATCAAATAATTTCATTTAGTTATTCACATGGATATTATACTAGTAGAATAATCACATGTAATATCAAATATCCAATTTCATAATGAAGAAATGCATAATGTCAGACATCATAACCACATAGTTAAGGCCTCATGCCAAAACTACAAATAAGATTTTTTCAAGGCCTTGTGTCAAGTCACTAGTTTGTCTCATGAGACCTACCGATGCATCGAGGAGCTATAACAGGATCCCCCCATCACTTACTAGGTCCAATTCATTGCACATATGAGAAGATTGAAACATAATATAAACATTTTTATTAAAACTTGCACACTAAATGTCAATATTTTAACCAAAAACCGTGAATGGTATAAAAATAGCACATCTACAGTCAAACATAACTCATTTAATACAATATGTAATATTGTATTATAATAAATCAACCTAAATCAAGAATAATTAAGGATATTGACATAGATGAAAATAATTAGTAAAACTATTTGAGAGAAATATCCCCTTTTTCTTAAAAACATTTAAAAGTATCATTATCTATCAAGAAGTTGTTAAAAATAGATTTTTCAATCAAAGTGTCCCATAACACTTTGAAACTTTTAAAATTAATTTTAATTTTAAAACATTCATGTCCATATAAATAAATCCTTAACACCATTTTTAAAACATGAACATTAATGAGAATGATTAGAAGAATAAATCTTTAAAACATTTAAAATGATATTTTAGTTAGAATTACTAACCAAATGAGATACTCTTGAATAAAAATAATTGAGGTAATAAAAACATTATAATATCATGGTAATAGAGGGATTCATGATATACTATGTCAAAGTATAGTATGTACACTATATAAAAGTGAATTGGCACATAACAACAAAGAATTCTCAATGGAATGTAAATTGAGATGAAATCCCTTATAAAAATTGTATCCTTAGGTTAAGGATAAATCAATGACATAATTATTTGTGAAAAATATAAATACACTAAATTTTTTTAGATATTCAGTGTAAATAAATCACAGGACATTCACACATATTCTTGTAAAAACAACACCAATGACTTGGATGTTTAACTCAATGAATGGAAATAGAGTTAAGATTACTCTTATCAAGTTCATATCGATGACTTGAGAATTTATCAATGGAGTGATTATGTGTATAAAAAGTATATTCACACAAAGGGGAGTTTAAATTACTACATAAATAAATAAATAGTTATTTCTCACATAATCTTAGAGTAAAATAATCAATGAAGTTTGCGTAAAACTCAATGATTAGAAATTGATATTTGAAATTCCCTTACCGATTTGGTAACTTATGAAACATACACCCCATGAAAGAAGTATCATAAAAAGAAGATATAAATACCCATAAATTAAAATATATTACAAATATAATACAATCATTGGGTAGTACAAACACCACATTAAAGTAAATAGTGGTAATATAGCATGAATCTCACGGGAATAAGAAGTGAGATGAAAACCCATTACCTTGTAATTTTCCTTAGTTGAGGGTAAATTAAAATCCTTTATAATGGTGAAATAATTGTTATTAAATTATATAAGAAACATATAAATAAATATGATATCATATATTATCTTTTAATATTGCTTTGTTAGTAATATTTTAGTAGTATCATTGTTTCTGGTGTTAAATGATTCATTTTTCTTTATATGTTTTGTTACATAAGTCATGTTTGTTATAGATAGGATGTATTTGAATCATATCCATAATGATATTATGTTCTTAAATTTTTTTTAATCATAAAATGATATTTATTCTTGAATGATTATGATGGGGAATGAATCACATCGTGTTTGTGGAGACGGTAATCCGTACGTACGAATGAGCGACAATACCATTCTATTGATGGTAAAATCATATGTAATTGGATGTTATTTAATATATAAATAATCATTAACATGTTATATTTATTATTTACATCAATTATACTCATTATTATACCCATCCAAATAATTAAGTGTTGAATAACAAACTATACCACAAAGTGGATACGGTAAGTCGTACGTACACACGTATGGTGACTTTGTCATTCATATGATGAAGAGAATAATGAATATGGTTTTATCATATTTATAATAACATCACAGTATTTATAAGGTACTGGAGTTTTTATTTTCATATGGAAAAAACAAATAAAGAGAAAGTGGAAGAAGAAAAGAACATTGAAAGAGGTGATGAAATAATTACCTCTTCTTCAGGTGCTTCCTTTTGATTTGATCGAAAGAGATTATTAGATTGGATTTATGATCAAATTAAGGCCTATAGGTTGAAGTGGGGGTAGTTGGGAGGATATTTGAGCATGTTTTAGTTGAGACAAATAGATTTAGAGGTGTGATTTTGAGATAAGGGGAAGTATCCTTTTATAAGAGAGGTCAGAGTCACTTTAGGAAAATCTTGAAATATTATTTTATTATACAGTCATATTCGGTTTATAATGGATCCAAAAGGATTTATTTTGAGGTTGAGGTGGGTCTAGGTCAAAAACTACTCAAGAAATAGGTTTTATACAGGTTTACGTCACCATATTAACCTTATCTTTTAGATTTAACTCTTGGTTAAATAGTTTAACATTTACCATGTCTCCTTGTATTTTTATATTATATGGTTAATAAACTTACAATAAAATTTCAAGAGAACCCAAAGTGGTTAATTAATGAAATATATATTATTATATAAGTCCTTTGTCTAAACATTTGTTTTTTAGGACTATTATATCATTTAATAATATTGTATTTGTTTTAAAAACTCATTTATGTCAATTTTGACATTATTTAGTATTTGGTTTTTGTGAAAGTCATAAAAATATGATTTCTTCAAAAAAAATAATTTTAATCAACCCTAACATGTAATATTAACCTATAAAGTTTTTTTAAGGCATCAAAAGTCTCAATTTAAATTTATTTTAATATTTATAATATCAATTATTTTAATCTTTCATTAATATGGTAATTACTACATCATCATTGTGTCATAAATAAATTTAATTATTTAATGTCTAAAAATTATAAATAAAATACCATGATGTAGGAAATCTTTTTCTCTTTATAATTAATATTTATAGTCGAAATTATCTTATGTATAAACCTATATTGAAAAAATTTTAGTTATTAAAATATAAATTTAACACTTTTAACTCTTCTTTAAATAAAATAATAATAAATGTCCTAATCTAAACCAAGTGGACCAAAAAGGGTCATATTTTATTCCTAATGCTGATTTTGGTAGAAATACACTTATCCAATAGAATTATGACATGTGTTAGTGTAATTATAATATCATTTTTACCTTTAATTACCCTATTTACTTTTAACTGTGGTAAATAAAATTCAAAAGTCAATATTCACCAAAAATTACTTTCATCTTATTGAAAAAAAATTTACTTACTGATTCCAACCATGTCTCTCATATTTTTGAAATTAAATTCACAGAAGTTTTAAAATTGTGTTTTATGCAAATTTGTAAACGTGCCTAGAAGATGGGTAAAAGACGGTAAAAAGTTCAATAACATTTTATATATCTAATATTATTATAAAATAACTTCAATGAATTATATTAGACTAATATAGGTATTATTTATATATTTATACATTAAAATAAATTTAAATTAAAAATAATTATTTAAATAAAAATTTTGTATTAAACAATAACGTAGTGTTTTTCACTATTCATCAAAAATTGAATGTTTTCAGAAAAATACCAAAATTTTACCCTAAGATAATTTTAATATTCCAAATACAAAAATTATGTCTATTTTACCAAATTAAAAACATATAAGTTGCATTAATTAATTTAAAATTAATTCCTATTGTCAAAACCAGAAAGCGAGTTTTTGAGAAGTAATAACTATCAAAAGATTGATATGTGTTTATGTCCGATTTAAAAGTGAAATTACTTCCAATGACCAACATTGGATTAAATTATAAAAATATAATCTAATTATACTTCAAAACCATTTAAATGTATAATTTAACACTATAAATTATTTTGATTAAAAAAGTTGTTTTCAATTAAAATTTAGTATCTTTCACTATTCATCAAAATATGAAAGTTATCAGAAAAACACAAAAAAAAATTATCCAAACTAAATTTTTATGTCCCACTTCTAAAGAATAATTTAATTTCATAAAATTGAGTATATAAAAGTTTCAAATATTGGATTTAGAAAGGGTTCTCCATTAAAATGCGGAAAAACCGCATTTTTTGAAAAATACTTATTTTATCTGAAAAATTGAATTTTTCCTTATATTATGTATAAGAAACAAAAAATATGAATTTTAAAATTATATGGGATATATATAAAATTATAAATGTGGTTATTACTATTCATAACAGCTTTCTAAACGGCTAGTTTGATAGGTCATGTTGTGCTTAAACTCGGTGTTGCGTACATCACACACTATTGTATTATTCAAAGAGAAGTGTATCATGGAAGCTTGGGGTGTTAAAAAAGTATCAACATATTGAGGTGATAACTTAAACTATCTCTTGATTCATCTATGACCTAATCTAGGCTATACCCACAGTAATAATTGGTGTGCCACCTCATACTCCAGAGGTCTATGACAATGATCAGTATATGACTTCTTCTTAGAATGAGCTATATCCATATTCTTGTAAATAGTATAGACATGCTCTAAACTCTCCTAAATGAAACAATGACCTAATAGAGTTTCCTCACCTACCTCAATCGATAATAGAGGTGAGTGGCGTGACCTACCATAAAGGGCCTCATAGAAATCCATCTGTATGTTTTCCTGAAAAAAAAATTATAAGAAAACTCAACTAGAGGGATATGATTTTCCCATGAACCTCCAAAATCAAGGATACAAGATCTAAGAATATCCTCTAACACTCTTATTGTTTACTTGGACTACCCATTAGTTTGATGATGATATGTTGTACTCAAGATCACATGTGAACCCAGTTCCTTCTACAACCCTTGATAGAACGGTGACATTAAACACGTGTCACGATCCAAAAAGATAGAATGAGTAACACCATGAAGTCACACTATCTCCTAGATGTAATCTTTCTTATATCATCACTAGATAAGGACTCCCAGATTGGTAGGAAGTGTTCATCCTTGGTCATCCTATATAATATCACCCATACTACATCACTGGATTGAGGGGATCTCAATAAGAATATCATTAAATACATTGTGACATCATTCCATTTCCATTAAGGAATAGGGATAGGATGTAGAAGTCTAGTAGGTCGCTGGTGCTCAACCTTCACCTGTTGACAGGAGGAGCACCGAGTGATAAATCTTTTTATCTTTCTCTTCATACCTAATCACCAATATTGATGATGCATATCTCTATATATCTTGGTAAGTTAAGGACGAACTAACTATAAAGTGGAATGGTATTCCATAATCCACTTATTCTATATATCTGAAGGCACCCATACACAACCATGGAATATCAGGGTCTCAGTCGCATCCACAACCCACCTAGGAGGTGGGTTCTCTCCACTGACACTCTCCCTCAGGATTAGGCCTTATGAATTTGATAATTGATGCATCTGAACTCACTCCATAAGTGTGTTTGTCACTACTAGAGCTGTTAGAACTGGTATACCATGCTATTAGTAATCCTAAATATGCATATTATATAATATATCCATCAACTTCCACTCACTGCTGGCCACCTTGGTGACTTGCATTTGAGTCTTCCATCTCAAAGAATAATCTATGAAATTACCCTTTCTGGGTGTATAATAAACCTCAAAATCAAATTATTATTGGTATTCCACCCACCTTCACTACCTCGGATTCAAGTAAAGATTAGTATAAATATAATTGATACTTTTTTGTCTATTTAAACAATGAACCATCTTCCCAATAGATAGTTCCTCAAAAAATTAAGACCATGAACCAAGGATACAAACTTGATTTCATGAATAGGATATTTCCACTTATATGGACTTAGCTTGTGGGAACCACACACTAAAACCCAATCTCCTTGCATTATAACTGCACCCCACTCTATTTTTGAATCATAAAAGTGAACAATATAGATTTTTTCTAGCTCATGAAGAATCAAGATCAGTGCTAAAGTGATCTTCCCATTAACTCTTGAAAAGACGTCCAAAAAGATTCAGTCCAGTCAAATTCACACCCTTATTGGTCAAGCCTGTAAACGACACTACCATACATGAAAATTATGAGATGATTCTCCTGTAATATCTATCTAGCCCTAAAATATTGTATATATCAAACACATTCTTTGGATTCTCTTAAAAAACCATGATTCTCACCTTCTCTAGGTCAACTGATATGCCTGCATTAGATATAATATGACCCAAGAAGTGAACCTTGCTGATCCAAAATTGGCATTTGTCGAGCTTCACATGTAGCTAGTTCTCTCTCAGTGTACTCATAATGATATCATGATGATTAGCATGGTCGTGTTTAGTGAGAGAATACACAAAAATTTCATCCATAAATACTACCATAAAGGAATTAATATAGGGGTAGAAAACTTGATTAATTAGAGCCATGAAGGCTATCAACACATTCGTAAAACCGAATGAAATGACCAGATACTCATACATGCCATTACTGATCTGGAACACTATATGTGTTATGTATGATGGATTCAAACAAACCTGATGATATCCCTACCTTAAATCAATCTAAGAGAAAACTATTTCTCATTAATCTGGTAGAATAGGTCATCCCTATGAGGAAGTGGATACTGGTTCTTCACTATAAGATGGTTAATTCAGTGATAATCCATGAACAACTGAAGGGTACTATACACCTTCTTTGAGAAAAAAACTGTAGAACACCATGGCAATGTACTGGGTCAGATAAAACTCTTAGATTCTATATCTTAAAGCTACTTTTTGAGTTCTTGGAGCTCTGTAGTTGTCTTTTGATAAGATGGAATGGACACTAGTGTTGCACATGGAATAAGATTGATGGTAAACTTGATCTATCTCTCTCAAAAGGTAATCTAGATAAATCATTAGGGAATAATTCCACTAAACGATCCACCAATGGAGGAAAATCTATGAGTTATATCCTATGATTTCTTATAAAGAGACCGGTCATCTGGGTTGTCACTCCACCTAGCCCATTATGCTTGATTCCATTTTGACTGGCCTGGAGATCCCATTCACCCTTATGAATATATGTACTTCCCTAGGGTGATGTTAAAGATACTCGATGATGGTAACAATCCACCAGGGCCTGATAAGGCATAATCCAGTCCATACTGAGAATGAAGTTGAAACCAGTCATCTCGAGGATAAAGAGATGACACAAAAATGGTACCCACCTATTTCAAGGGTCTCTCCTTGAACTATATTATACCCTCTACTTGAAATCCTAATGGTGATTCAAGGTTCATAAAACCACTAGAGTAATCTATCACTAGGCCCAGACTTCTCATAGTTGTAGTATATAGAAAAGAGTGTGATTCACCAGTATAAATAAAGAAAAAACTAGAGTTGAGGCTACCAGAATAATACCCCTAACTATATATGGACCTAGACTCTACTCCTCTGGTGTAGGTTGTACAACATAAAAATAGTCTTAACCGCATCCCTTAGATGTTGTCTAAGCAGCCTAAGAAGTTCCACTCTACAGTCACCAAAACTTTGAACCCTGAGTACCTCGGCCACGACCATCTTCTCAACCTGATTGGCCTGTAAAAGACCAATACCCAGCAAGATGAGGATTTTGTAATCCTACAATTGAAGTTAGTGCTTCCATAAAACCCCACTCACTTGTAATTAGAGTAAAATATTGGCAGAAATGATGGAGGTGACCCATCCTACTGTAATCCCGACACTCGATCAGGTTTCTCGTATGCTAGGGATTTTTAAGAAGGGGCCCAGTATACTTGTGACACACCAAAAAGATGCCAGTGCATTCCACCTAGGGTTACTTCCCCTGCGTGCACCCTAAAATCATATCTTCCTTCTGTTGGATAAACCACTGCTATGTCTGGAATCTAAACTTTCCTACTTTACGTTGCCTGATTCCATTAGGTTACACTCAGTGATGAGGGCCCTGTTCACTATCACTAAAATGGTGGTCTACCAAAATACATTCACCTATGAGTGGATCGAATAAGACAGTCCATCCTCAAATCGAATCATAGTAGTCAAATCATCATCAATCAAGGTCTATGAAAAATGATGTAATTTGATAAAGCGAGATGAGTATTCTATCACTCACATGTCACCTTGTTGAAGGTTCATGAATTCTCGAACGCGATCGGTTCTCAGATTTTGAGGGAAGAAGTAGTCGAAGAAGGCTCTCTGGAATTATTCTTGGACCATACCTTGGTGTAGACCATCCTAAGATAGAACATCCCACCAATGATTCAAGGTATCACATAGAATGTAATTTTGAGCTTGATCCTCTACTCCAGAGGCATCTCGATATGCTCAAATATGGACTGCAAACCTCCAATAATTATTTAGTAACCTGAGGTCCACCATACCCTAAAAATGTGGGAGGATAATACTACTATAACTGTCTGTTCATCTCTAACTTGGAAGAGGAAGTTTGGGGTGCACCCTAAAGCGATTTCATAAAGTGGAAGAAGTTTTCCTAGAACTGAGAATTAGCACCGAGTGTAAGGTTAGAATAAGGTGCCTCAACTTTAAATATAGGAGGTATCATGGGTGTATCAGGGACCACCATCTTAGGAGTATGTTCATCACCATTTTGTTAGCATACAACATGAGGGCGTCATGGTGGAATGGATCTAAAAATGGGAGAGGTCTTCCCCAGATAGGATTTATAATAGATAGGGAAAGAAATAACAAAGGATAGGTACAAGGATAATGCTACAAAAGAAACACACCCCATTACATGATCATGGATTTCAGTCTGGGTGATAAGAACGAGTCATAGAAATATCACTAGATATATGGACTACTAACCATCACTAAGGTCAGGTCAGGGTCAAGGTCTCTTATAAGGTTACCATTTTAATTCATCTATGCATTTAAGTTTCCTTTAAGTGGTTGAATTATATGAATCACTATATTCCAATTTATAAGCTCCCATAAACCTTATAAATTGGATAGTGGTCTCCATTTAATCATAACCACAAAATGTTCTAGCCCATGAGACTGACAGTCCATGGCTCAACGTGCCACAATTGGATGCTTAATTCATCTGATTTAACCTATGCTATAAAAGACTGTTAGGTTAAGGGAGATGATTTAAGTTCCAATTGTGTTTCCCCAGTCCTGCAAAAAGATAGTAGTGCATTTCTATATATAATAATCAATCACAAAAAGACCTAATAAATAAGGAAAAAACAAAAATCACATTCAATATAGGCAATGCACACTGAAAATTAGACAAGGAATAGAAAAATGCATGGAATTTTAAGTACTATGGTGCCTAATATGATGCATGATTCCAATATCACCTCATATCATCGAGCTTAAATCATAAATATCCATCAAGATATTAATAATGCAAAGAAAGTTTGTTACCCTATGGTGAAATCCATCAAATTATATCAACTTAATAAATAAAATCATTTACCCAACCTATGTAATTTGTTTTTCCCCTGTATGTGGGTTAGCTACTCCCAAGCATAGGATCACGGCCTAATTCCAATGTCATATTCTCTTGTCTAAACCCCAACTAGTATGATAAAAGAAAAATAAGCTCAAAAACCACTTTATAGAATCATGCCCTGAATTCTAATTATTGTTTCCCTGAGATGGTGGCCACAAGACCTCAAACACACCTCCCTGAACACCAGAGGCTTCCAAATAGTAGTGAGGGCCTAAATTGTGATAGTGGGGAGATTATAAACTCAAAGATCAGAGTAAGAATAAAAGTAGATAAAAATAATAAGTATAGGTAGTAAAAATAAGAATATATGGTAGTGGAACGATAATAATGAAACATGAAAGGTAAATAAATACTAAGATAAAGGTGAATAATAATCAAACACAAGTAATGATGATGCTATGTCATGTAGATATACAAAAATGACTATCTAGGGGGAAGGTGATACATGTATATACCACTTTCTAATAAAATACACAAAATACTAAAAAATTATAAGCTATAATCTCAAGAATAGGCTCGATCCTCTCCCCTAATCTCCACACTAGATCTAAAAATCATGAATTGGAAGTTGGCTGGTTCCCTTTATCAATAACTATAACCAAAAATCCTTCTTGAGTCCCAAAGTCAGCCCAAGTAGGGTGTGAGATACAATCTCAGTAGTTTGTCATCCATATTGTCTCGGTCAATCCATTTTTTGAAATATAATTAATGATCAATGTTCCATAATAGATAAATAAAAAAGTGAAATAAATAAACAACCCCATAGGACTGGGTTCCACTTATACACCTATAAATTTTACCAACTTTAGCCTAAGTTAGTGATTCTAAACCAAGAGACCCTGAAAGGGTGGAATGAGTGAAATAATAGGTGTGAAGTTGGACTATCCCCAAGCTTATGATTGGTCTTGGAGTACATAACCCTATATATCCAAAACCAAAGGATCAAGTCTCACTTGAAAATATTTATTTACCTTTTTAATTCAATTTAATGAAAACACCTTTATGAAATATTGAGAGTCACATTGAGCCCATCCCTAAAAATTTAATAGTAATTTCCAAGTATCACTTAAGGGATATGCATGCATCTCATGCCTAAGGAGTCTATCCAGGGTGACCCAGGAATGAATTTTCAAGTGTCACTCTGGGCATGGTTTGATAAATTTTAAGATAAAACCTCTGATTTTGTAACTAGTATCACACATAGAAGCCTAAGTATCTCTCATGGCATGGTACAACCATTGTTCCATAAATCCCATCCAAGGGATCTCCCCTAGGTAACTAGTGTCACTCGTCTGGAGGTGAAAAAGAAAAATACTTGATGATCCCATCATAGGCATAGCTGGTGTCACCCCAAGTATGTTTAAAAAAGCATTAAAAATTCTAATATAAAGGAAGTAGAGTCCACATAAGGGTTCCTTAGGTCAAAACCCCTCGTTTAACCCTTAGTAATAAGGTGAAAGTATGAAAAAATCAATGTACTTATATAACATGTCTATAAAGGAAGACCATTTCATTAGTCCATGGCTTTATAACATTGTAGTCATATTATTAAAGTCATTTCTCATTTAATAGTTCATCTATGGCATGAGGTGAAGGCATTGAGCACTTTCCCAAATCATTTAATTAAACTATTTCATTAAGGCATGGTGTAGAGGGGTATAATTCAAGGTTCAACCCTAAATTAAACTAAAAAGAATATCAATTCATTAATTATGTGACAACACACCTCAAGGGGTGTCATAATTTTTTTGGAAAAAAGGTAAAAATAGGAATCTAAGTTGTATATCATCCATTGGGGTGAAATTAATCAAGGCGATCAACCCAAGGTGTTGATTAACCACTAACTCAGATCGCATATGTCATGGTAAAGTTACCAATTTTATTTAATTTTGTAAAATTATAGGCGATGCTAGAAGTTATGGATCATGACACAATAGTGAATTTTAAATAATGAAATTAAATGAGGGGAAATAGCATAAACCATCTATCTTATCCTTTTAGAGCTTACCTCATATAGGGTCAACCGTGGATTTGAGGTAGGTTGGAAGAAATTGAAGAAACTGTCAAATGAACTAAAATGGGAAAAATTATATTGCACCCAAATAGAATAATATATGGAAATAAGAACTTAAAATAGAAGGGATAGGACTAAATATCTCACCTATACCACTCTGTTAGATCAAATGATAAGAAAAAAGGATGATGAATGAAGGATTTATAAAAAATAATTCGAAGGAAGAGGAGAAGATTCATTCATGGGAGGAAAAAATAAATAGTTTAAAATCATTTAATAGGGGAAAATTGGTAAATTAATCCTAAAAAATAGGGGTGCACAGGTTGTCCTCATGGTGGGACACACCATGCACCAACCGTTCACATTTATCTACTTCAAAGTGACACTCCTCATGGTTAGGCGCAAGACTTACCTAACCATGCACAAATTGTATGAAACCACTCTTTCCTAAAACTATACAACACTACATGACCATGACCCTAGGGTTACATTATTTCAAAAACATTATGTGTACCCCTAGGTCCACACTGTCTGTAACCACTCAGTTTAGAGAAACTATGTGGGTTGGGCCTCACGGTTTCTACTAACCATAAAGCCTAGTTTACCTCATTCAATTTCTAGGTTCTGGGCTCCGAACTAGCCCCAGATACACCAAATACCCCCATGAATTCCTTAGGCATCATTATTGGGGACAAAAAAATAATTTAAACAAAAAAAAATATTTTTACCTTCGGTAAAATTCAGGACATTACAATACTTTTTAATGGTGAAAAATATAAATTTTTGAAAAAGTTTTCTTAATTTTGCTATGTTTTCAAAGAAACCTTTATGGGTTTTATTTTGAATTTAATATTTCTTATGAAATGTTTCATGGTTTTATTTGGGATTAAAAGGTGATATATTGTGTAATATAATGATTTTTTTGTGCCCAAAGTTTATTTTGGAAATGAAAATTTTTAGAAGTATTTGTGGAAAAATGATTTACTTCTTTCTTTTATGTCTCTCAATGATATTTATGTACTCATACCACATTTTAAAATATTTTTAAAAGTATTTAAGTAATATTGGGGACAATTATGAGGTAAATATGAAAATTGTGAATAGTTATCTTGAAAAGAAACCATGTTTTATTTTAAAAAAAAAAATTGGTGGAAAAAATGGACACCAAGTATAAGTGTCCACTTGTAATGTATGGGTTTAATTTTCAAGAATTTTTCATTCTTATCTAAAACTATAAACCAAAAATATTCTCAAAATTTTATGAAAGTGAATTCTAGTTCATAAACATTAGAATATGTAATGATTAAGGTTGGGTCTTTATAGTAGTATACTCTGCATGAATTTAAACTATATAGAAGTGGTTATAGATTCCTAACTATAGAATGAACCACTATGTTCCTTATTACATAACCTTAAAAGGTACAACACATATCATTAAATAACACCAAAATTTTTGGGTTCTGATTTCATGCATAGAGGGATATGTAGAAATTCCATTTCATGGTCCTGATCCCAATTCCACAACACCACATGCCTTCTTTCATAAGATCCCATTGACTCCTTGGATGATAATAAGTTTTATAGTTCCCTCTCATATGGATTTAAACTGTAGAGTAACCAAATACTTGGATCAAATAAGAGACATCACAATCTCGGCTTATAGTGTCTTCTTAAATTCATGTTTTTAGTCAATAAATTTCACCAAAGGGTAGTAGTAATTGTTACTAGTAAGGATTTAAAGAAAATTTCTTATATAAATCATAGAGACCCAGTCTAGGAAACAATTCTCTTTATGGGATGAGATAAACTTTTATCCTATCATTATTTAAAAATTTATATCGTGACCACCATGAGTGATCAAGAGCCCTCCTTCCTTTAGAATGTAATAGAGTCACATGAGACTTGAAACAACTAAAAAGGGCCTAAAAGAAAATAAAATCACCAAAAAATAAAAATCATGAATAGTACATGAAACCCTTTACTCATGAAAGAATTTTATTTGTGATTCATTCTAATTTGAGATACTAAAATGATGGGTTACTTTCCTCTCTTATAAAATCTAAATGGAATCCTCAATGAACATACCATAGGAGATTAGGATATCAAGAAAAATTAAGTGAAATCACATAGAAGTGAGGGTTTCTATGAGCTTCCAGTCGATTGAATCACAATGTTATGCTACTTTTGTTACAACATCTACTTAATCTCTAAGTCACCCATGTGATTTATCACTTAATGAGTGAATACAACAAAAGATATTAAATGGAATTGTGAAAAGGTAATTTTATGAAGGTTTAATTCAAACCATGGAAACAACCCATGTTAATCTGGATGGGCTGAATACATGAAGGACAAAACCATAAAGACCAATCAATAGGGAGAAGGAAACCCTTATCTAAATATCAAACTAGTTTAGGATTCTCTACCTTAAGAAAAGAAATTTTTGTCTTCCCTACCTAGAGGAAGTTAATAAAGATGTTTATTATGTTTGTATGATAACCCCAGAGTAGGAAAAGAGGGATTCAACCAGTAAAGAATGTCATCAACTTCATTCTATAAATCCAAATCTACAAGAATATGTAGAAAAATATGTACAAACCCCATTCATTGATACTTAGACACCTAGATGTAGATATAATCAAGGATAGATAACCAATAAAAATGAATATTTGTTCCACATATTTTCTATTACCAACATTCTTGAGGTCTATAAACTTATCGCTATAGTGGATTAGAGGAATTATAAGATTTCCATTACCCAAGAGCCTCAGAATTATTCAAATCTAGCCTTAGTGAGTACTTTAATATACTCATCACCAATGATTAAGGCAATTAACAATCATAGAGGTCCTCATAGTGGAATACCATTGAATCTAACACTTGGTTTAAAATAGGATCAAGAAATAAAGGGTGTTAGAGTTGTAGTTGTACCATCCTAGGGGAAACTCCATCCCATAGGACGGAGGGCCTTTTACCCCCACTTCCATCTCTAGTATAATCCTTTAGGTTGAAATGTACCTTGATTATATATGGGTCCCTCGAGGGTATTAATATAGGGAGATACCATAGTAGGTTATGGTAATTCATACCAATTTAAACAATTTCCGTAATCCTCTCACAACACTTGATGATTTAAAACACTTTAATATAAGGGTCGCCCTTTTTTCTCTTCATTTAAATATTGTTATGATTATAATTTATCTTTTCCAACTGTTATATAATATTATTAATGGTTTATCTTATCAACAATTAACTAGTCTTCTAATGTTCATAATATAAATAACCATGCCCAAGACACCCACAATGATTTTTTACTTGGTTCCCCATTATGAGGTAGTCTAAGGAACCTATATGGTAATGTCCTAAGGATATAGAATCAATAAAGGAATTAGTATTAGTAAATATTTCCTAGGATAAATGTCCTTAAAATTTTAGGGTTTATGTACTATCACCCTAGGATCACTTCCCTCACAATTTCCCTCCTTTGCACACTGCTCTAAAAGAGAAACCCAAAAGACAAGTTGTCTTGTAGGACAATATAGAATAGTTTTACCACTATTGTAGATAATTTATCAAGTGTGGATTTGTGATGTTGATGTAATCTTTCTACTCTTCATAATATAACTCTAAAATACTTTAAAAAATCCTTTTAGTAGTATTCTAGAAAATTACTTCTCATTCTAAGACAAACCTATAATTACTACTTCCATAAAAAAAATATTCAAAGAGTTTTAAATAGACTTTATTTCTATAAAAAACAAAATTCCTTCTACTATATAATATTCAAATATAAAAATACTTTTTTCTTCTCAGATGTATCTCTTCTAGAAATCTATATAGTATATTATAACCTATTTAGAATATATTTGAATTTTAAATTTTAAATTCAGACAATAACTAAATTTCAAGTACTATAATTCAAACTCAGCCTTTGAATCATCCTCAAATTATATATCATACATTTAATTCAAAATGGTGGTTTTCAGATGTCTAAGTAACCACTAAATTCATCTGGGAATTTCATCACATAAAATATACTTGAATTAAATTGAAAACCACTTTCCATGGCATACTGATGCAGTTTATAATGTGTGTTATTGGATTCTAGTGGTTCACCTCAACTACTAAACATTTTCATGGTATGGATTATGATTCATGGTGTATATAAAATCATTCAAGAATAATTATTTTTTTCAAATTCCATTCCCAACATGATAATCATATTCCTGTAATAAATAACATATCTCTAAAACTAATAAATTTGTTTAACTAAACATTATGTCATGATTTGAATTTCACTATGTGAACACATATCCTCCAATTTTACTTCAATTCTAAAAAACTTCTTTCCCAACATTAAATAGTATTCCTAGAATGAACATCCATTCATGGAATGTAATTTTTACTTCCTAGTGTGAAAATATTAGTTCAAGTGGCACTAAATTTTCTTTTAAATTGTTCTCAACATGAATACATATTTCAATATATGAACATATATTCTCTAAAACCCATATTATTTCTAAATTTATTTCATGGTATGACATTTTTGTCAAGGTATACATGGAATTTAACTCCCAGATTGATCTTGAAGCATATCCATGATTCTCAGTCCTTAAATATCAAACTCAAATGAATGATACATTACATGATCCAATATTTCACATAAAAAATATGGTCAATACTGGAAAATGTATCTATCTTGTATACTATAACTTCAATGGGATATGTGTTTCATGTTCATTCTCATCCATAGGTTATTTCATGCTCTTCCACTAATTCCTTCAAGTTCATATCTTATTTACAAAACTTTTATGAATATTATCACTTTACTTTTTTAAATAATTCAATGGTAACAATAAGAAAAATCAATTTGTTAACAATCCTTAATTAATAACATATTTTCAAAAAGTTACCTTAAGATACCTTCTACTTATATTTTCATCAACCATATTCATACCATCTATATTTATTATTATCAATATATCATAATCTTTTATAGTTTTAATAATCTAAAATCTTATTAATAAGTCCAACACAAACCCTTAAAGTTTCCAATAATATCCCCTTTGTGTTTTTATTAGAATATAAACTCTTCATCCACCCACTTTGTAAAAAAAATCCAAAGGGTGTAATTTAACCAAATTAAAAGTTTATCCCCCTTAACATTTGAGTTACATAGAAAGAAATATCCATCATGATTCTAGTTCACACATCCACATGCCCCCCCCCCACTTGGAAATGATGTTCTTGCTCTCCTCCATTGATAAAATTAGAGGGTTACCCCATGATCTTGTAATACCCATTTTAGGATAAGGAAAATATCTTCCTCTATGATCCCTTGTTTTTTAAAAACACATTCATCCATTTACTTTAATAAATTTATGATTACCCAAATACTCTTTATCAACTATTAATAATTTCTGGTTGGACTATCCAATTCTAGTGTACTCTTTCAAGCTAAACTTCATGATAGTTGTATACACTCAATGACATCCAGTGAGTGAATCTATAATTTATACTTTGGGATATCAATAAATCATCTAAGACTATTGAGCATGTGATCAATGTAGTAAACAAGAGTCTAGTTTAACCTCCATAAAGTTGTCAATGTCACTCATGAATACTAATAAGCCCATAATATAAGGACTTGATCATTATGAAACCCATAATATAGTTTTCAAACAAGAAATTATATTCTTGCATCCCCAAAGATCATTTTATATTTGATTCTTTAGAGAATTAGCTTATAAATCTTACATAAAAATACCCTTGAATTAGAAAGCATACACTTCCATGGAGTATCCATTTTTTCACAATATATGATGTGAGCTAAAAATTTCCATATTTTTATCAATTATTCATTGAAAATAACCCTTATTTTAATTAAAATTCTAGGTAAAACTATAGTTTTTATGAACTTTAATAATTTAGAACTTAAAATATTAAATGAAATTATTACTGGTTTTTTAATATATTCATTTCTTAGAATTAACTTTTCAAACCATGCATAAATTGAAATTAGTTTTTAAAATTTGAAAAAAAATATATGGAATTTAATTCCGTAATAAAATTATTAAATCTTTTATTATCAATTTTTTCAATCAATTTTAATTAAAATGAAATCCACAATGGAAATTATTTAACATTAAAAAATGATTGGAACGAATTTGAATTTTATGTAATTTAATCATTTAAAAATTAATTATCCAGATATTGTTTTTTAATTGATTTTTCAAATGAAAATTTATTTTAGAATAAATAATACACTGAAAAAGTATTTATTTTTTAATGTGATATGAGAAAAAAATTCAATGGTCATGCACGGTTAGCAGATAGACCCTACATAGCAAACCATGACATGTACAACTGCCAGCCACAAATCATCTCCATGGTCAACATAGTGACTATGAATAGTCTACTACCCACCGCAATTCCACTCATGGTTAGTACACTAACTATAATCCACCTCTACCCACTTCCTATATCTCATTCTCATGATAACCATGTCACCTTAACACAAGCCTAATCAATAGTCACCACAATGACCATGTGTTTCATCCAGCTTACTACACCATCCACAACCAACTCTCTCTGCTCCATGGCCACCCTTATGACTGCACCATAGATAGAAATAAAGCCAAATCAAACCACTCCACCTCATTATGAAGAGAAAATTGAACCACAAACAAAGAAAAAACTGCCACAGATCTAAGTTATCATCACCGCCTTGAAGGATCAAATCACTAAAGAGCTATTATTAAGTGCCATTATAAATCTAACCATAAACTAATTAATCCATCTTCACAAATGTGATAAAGATAAAAGGTAGGCCAAACCATTCACCATGAGTCACCTCTAGGGATAATATGATTATCAACTATGTCGTGTTGCCTATGGATAATAAGTTACCACACTCAAATGAATAATAACCCCCACACCTTTCGATCCAAAACTAAAAAAACTAAAAAAATAAATATATATAATAATAATAACCATATACATATATATTTATATAATATAATGTATATATAATAGGTATATTTATATCTATAAAAATAATAATTATAAATATATATGTATTTATAATTATATTTTCTGTTTGTAGTAACTATGTGACCAGGCCCATAATTCATCCACTCCCATGCCCAATTTTCAGCACACACTACTACAACCTCAAACCACTGGAAAAAATTCTACTTCAGTAATTTTCGAAACTATGTGTGTGTGATTATGGGGAGAGTGCATGTTAGTGGAATTAATATTTACTATTCACTATGACACGCAAAATCCATCCAACTGAATTCAAAGATCTTGACATTGACTATGAAGATAAAACCACTACCTCGCCTGCTCTATAAATATTTTCAACCTCTCCTAGTAGAAGGAATTTTGTATCGGCCAACCCTAGTTGTAATTTACATTCTGTAATTTATTTCTTCAATTCTAATTTCACTCTATTTTTTAAATTATATTGTGTCGTTCTCTTCTCTATATTTTATTTTTGTTCTTCCTCAACCCTCATGCTCTAACATTATCTCTTAAAAATCCAAATCATGGATAATTATCCTAAGGGATAGGACCCTGGGGGAGATCACATATGCACTCTGTTCTTTTTAATAATCTGAATTCCATCCTTTATGCTGTTGAAAAATTGGGAGAAGAGTATCAATGTTACTCATTTTTTCTCTCTATTGAGATATTGTATCCTCAAATTAATTAAATCTTATCTCCCTCTCTCTATAAATTTATAGTGAATGCCAATGGAGAAATTTGGATTGGGGATGAAATTAATATGATTGAGTTGAGTGTTGAGATAGTGAATTCATTGATTGAGTGTGTTCATTTCATCCTCACTGTAGAGAATGTGGAACTGTATGTATTAGGGGAGATTTATCTTTTGTATGTTCAGAACAAAAATTTAGATTGAGGAGATAAATGGAATAATGACATTGAAGTAATTGTCGAATGAGACTAGAGAATGATAAAGAATCTATGTGTTCAACCCTGGATCCAACCCCTTTCACCCATTGTTGTGTTTTCTATTTTAATTTGTTTTAATTATGTTTAATAAAAAACCAAACAAATCTATCTAACTATTTTTAAAATTAATAAAATAAAATAAAGATACGTAATTTCTTGAATAGTGACACTCCATGCCCTTTCTCCTTGAGAGATGGCCCTAGTTATCCACTAGGATGCATTAGGAGTATTATATAAATTATATTTGACAACAACCTGTGAAAATCACATGATCAACTTGGCACCATTTTCGGGGATAAATGTGGAGTTCCCCCTATCTTTAACATGAATATAAATATATTTTTCTTGTTTTCTTTATTTTTTTTCTTATTTATCTTTTTCTCAACTTGGGATAAGTATTTCATTGAGGCCATTATTTAATGGATCTTTACCCATATTCCAAGTGCAAAGCACAATAAGAATCCCATAAAATGAACTTTCAAATGAAAGGTTAACAACAACCTTTGGTATACTTCAATGGGTGGGAGTGTGGAAGCTGGTACATAAATGAATCCAATAACCATCAACAACATATTCCACCACACCACCAAACTAAAGAAGATCTTACACTGGAGAAAATTTAGATTTACTTATCTATTTTTATTTATTTTCAAGTGGTTCAATAACTAGAGGAGTATAGATACATGATTAATTAACTAAAAGGTATGAAAGATGCTATAGTAATTTCCCTTCAATAACTTATGGATAAAAGGAGACAATAATAAATTGAAAAGTTAGAGTTCATGATATTTTCCCAAGAAAATATTCAAGAAGAAGGGGGAAATTTTTTAGTATCAAAGGATCCTACCCTGTTCACCCTTAAACACATCTTCCCATAGATTGTGTACCGATCAAAGAAACAAAAAGTTAAAACACATGAGGGATATTTTATTTCAAACTTTACTTCTTATGATTTTATTGAAAACTAATTTTCTTTTAATTTCACTCATATTGTTAAAGAATTTTCAGAATTATAAGAGTTATTGGAAGATACTAATGATGATAATGTGGATGAACTCCACTATTAAGAGAATATACAATTCCCAATATTTCTCCTATTCACTCAAGATAATTTTAAATAGGCACTTCACCTATAGAATGATCTAAATGTAGAAACTGATGAGCGAGTTACCACTACACTTAACTCATTTATTTCTAATTTTTTAAAAGATGAATAGTCTACCAATCTCCCTAGTTGTAATTTTATAGATTTGGTACCACTAATTTACATCCTATATGATTAATATAAATAAATTTTCATAGATTCCATTGAATAAAAATTAGAGATATAAATAGTATAAAAAAATAAATCTATTAGAAATTAATAATGAAGTAGCCCATAACTTTGAATAAGGGGAGATAGATGAATATTACATTGATATATTGCTTGAATATAATTTTTAAGGATTTAACTATGAAACCCATGAAGTGGATAATCAAGATAAATATGATTTGGGACTTATGGTGAAGACACTACTCCCTCAAAATTACCATGAACACCAACTGGATGGAGTCATTACAAAACTAGAAGCATTCCCAGTCACTACTACTCCTGAGGATATAGAGTCACTATGTCATATATATTAAAGAGAGAATTTAGATTTAAACTCAACATATTTTAATTTTATTCTATTGGATATTTTTACTAACTATCACGTTTATGAGTATTGTGAAGAAAAATCATTAAAGCTACCACCATAAGTAGAATAAGCCACTAGTTTGTCTTTTCAGAACCTAAGTAGGCCCCAATTTTAATTTTTACCACCCCCATTTTATGGTGTACCTCAAACTTCTCAAAGGGTATACATGAAATACTCAATTCAAGGTGACCTCCAAGAAATGAAGTGGTCAAGATTTGGAAGGCACCGCATGTGGTGGTTCTTACCACACAAGCACATCCCCCCTATGGATTATGGATAGTTAAAAGACTTTATAGCTATGAAATATCTAACTACATCCCCTCTTGGGAGGGATAAACCAAGCCTCTCCTCTTTCCTCTTTATTTTACATTTTCTATACTTTACTTTTTAATAATAATAAAATTCTAATTTTTTATCTGTTTTTATATAGTTTTCCCTTAGTGTACAGAACTTAGGAGGCTAGATACACTATCTATACTAAGCACCCAGGGGATAACTTACCTTTAACATGATGGGAAATAACTTATAAGTTGTATCAATCATATTATCACTATTTATTCACTATATTGTTTTGTTCATTTTACTGAAACAAAAATGGGAAGTTATAAATAAGTATGGGGGAGGATATTAAACCTTTTTAGAATAGTTATTTAATTTCTTTTTCATTAGTGTTTTTAAATTTGTAAATAAAAAAATATGTTTATTATTTTCTATGAGTTTTTAATAAATATAAAAAAATTTCGATGAAATTTGTAAAATTAAGTTTTTTTTTCTGTTTTTAAATATTATAACTATCCATTTTAAAACTTGTTTAGTCATTAATTAAAAAACTAAAAACCACAAAAAAAATATAATTTTCTTTGGAATTTTTACAAACTTTATGAAAGTTTCTATTTTTTATGACTAAAAAAATGTGTAGTTTTGTACATAAAACATTTTACATTATTCTATTTTAAATTTTCAACCTTTTTGTGAACATCATTTATTCCCTTCCTAGTGTGAAAATTTCATTCTATAGTTGATTAATTCATTGGTTCTGAGAAATGTGAGATTTTAAGTTATTGTTGAATAAGTTGATCACTGTTTTATGGAATTATAATCTTAGAACTATGAGAAGGCGTTTGAGTGAAAATATTTGTGTGGAATAAATTTTATAACTTTAATTCACTATAATTTTGAACTTTATCAAGGTAATTGAACCACTCTGAGATAAAAAATCTTAGGAATCCCAGTTAAATAAAAATAATATAAGTCCCTTGAAACTGGAATAAAAATGTGAAATTGGTAACCTATAAGGGATCTATGAGACAAGATCTCTGGGTGAACTTCTATGATTAAATAAATTGATTTAAATAAGTGCTATGAACTGTGCTTTTCACAAAATTATGTCAAGGAAAAATAAAATAAAGGTCCCTAATTAAAAATTAGTCAATTTATTTGAGGGTAATATTGAACCCACAAAAAGAGGGAAACTTTTCTTATAACACATTCATTTAAGTTGTATCAATAAATTTTAAAATCAAACTTCATCTTTAGGAATCTAATAAATAGGGATAAATAGAGGTTCTTTTTGGTAAGATTTTGATTCCACGTAAATCTATTTTGATCTAATACTGAATTAAAACATTGATTAAATTGATATAAGGAACTGACTTGATTTACAAATGAGGAATAATAAATAAAATAGTGGATGAGCCTATGTGTTCTCTCTTCTCTGGATATTAAATTTAATTAAGAAGGTTGATCTTTATTTTTATTTTTTGAATAATTAGAATCTGATGATAAATTGACTGGGAGTGCAACAATTCAAGTGTGTGGGAGTGATTTGAGGTGTAAATTATGATATATTTATCTATTATTTATTGAAAATATACCTTTTAAATTCAAATTCCAAGAAAAAATATAGTATTTATGAACTTTAATAATTTTTAACTTAAATGATTAAAAATATTTATTACTAATTTTTTATTAATATATTTATTTCTTAGAATTATATTTTCAAGACATACATAAATTAAAATTAGTTTTTAAAATTTGAAACAAATAAATGGAATTTAATTATGTAATTAAATTCTTAAATTTTTTGGTATAAATTATATCAATCCATTTTAATTTAAATGAAATACAAAATTAAGAATTTTTTAATATGAATAAATTTTGGAACATATTTGAATTTTAATTAAATTTTACTTTACAAATTAATTATCCAGATAATGTTTTTAATTGTTTTATAATTTCTAAAATTGATTTTGGAAAAAATAAAACATTTAAAAATAATGTATTTTTAAATACAAGATGAGAAAAAATGTCAATGGTCATGCACGATTAGTAGGCTAGTCGTGTGAATCTAACCACTCTCTATGGAACTACCTAACACAAATCATCTCCATGGTTAACATAGTGATATTGGACAATCAAATTCTCACCACACTTCTACTCAAGGTCTGTACATTAACTGTTAGCCACCTAATCTCCCTTCATACATCTCATTATCATGGTCACCAGGGTGACCATGTACAAAACCATACTGTAAGCCTCATCTATGAAAATTATAGTGATTGTGGATTTCATCCACCTTGTTGCACCATTCATGACTAGCTCTCTCCACTTCATGACCACCCTTTCAACCACACCACTAGTAGAAATCAAGTCAAACCACACCACACCCCCTACCAATGAAAAAAAAATTGAACCAAAACCAAATAATTACCTACCACAGATCGAATCAGTCATCTCCAACTTGAAGGATCAAATCACTTAAGAGCTACAGTTAAATAACACTAAAAATCTAAGCATCACCTACTCGATTAAACTTTTCCAGTGAGAGACTAGGATGAACCAGTTTTCATGAGTCACCTCCATGGAGAAGTCAGCTCTTGATGATGTCACACCACCTGTATAGAAGAATCCTTTCACACTCAAAGAAAGAAAACCCCCACCCCTCGTAATCCAAAATTGGAAAAAATAAAAAAATAAAAAACAATAAAAACATAAAAATAATATATAATAATAATAATAACAACAATATACATATATATTTATATAATAGATATATATAATAGATATATTTATATCTATAATAAAAATATTTATATGTCTATATGTATTTCAAATTACTTTTTCTATTTATAGTAACTTCATTCCTGGGCTCAATATTTATCCAATCTCAAGCCTAATTTCTAGTACATAAAACATCCTCCATGAACCATTGGAAAAAATCTACTCCAATAATTTTTGAAACTATGTATGTACGATTGTGGGGAGATTACATGTCAACATAATTAATTTTGACTATTCATTACAACATGCAACATCCATCCATCTGAAATCAAAGCTCTCAACATTGATTGCAAGTAAAAAGACACTACCTCACATTATCTATAAATAATTTCATCCCCTCCCAATATAATGTAAATGGAATCGGCTGACCCTAGTTATAATTTACTTTCTATAATTACTTTCCACAATTCTAATTTCACTCTTTTTTTATCAATTGTACTATGTAATTCTATTTTATCTATTTTCATCATGTTCTTCTTCAACCCCATGCTATAAAATAATCTCTTAAAACCCTAAATCATGTAGAACTAACCTAAGTGCTATCACCCTGGGGGAGATCGCACAAGTAATATATTCTTTTTAATAATATAAATTCCATCCTTGATGCATTATCAAAATAGGGAGAAGAATATCGATGATAGTTGTCTTCTCTCTCTGTTATGTTGCTTTATCCTCAAATTTATCACATATTGTACCCCTCCCTCTCTTGGTTCATAGTGCATAATAGTGGAGAGCTATTGATTTATGGATGAACCAAATATGATGAAGATGGATGTTAAGACAATAAATACCTTGATTGACTGTGTTTATTACCTGCTCACCGAGGAGGAGGAGAAACTGAATGTATCAGGGAATATTTCTCTTCTTTATATTCAGAACCAAAATTTATATATTGGAGATAAATTTAATAATTATATTGAAGACATTATCAGATGGAAAGTAGATAATCATAATGAATCTATGTGTTCAACTCTGGATCCAAAACCTTTCACCCACTATTGTGTTTTCTATTTTAATTATTTTTTACTTTTTTTAATAAAAAAAAAACAATTTTTTCTAGCTGTTTTTAAAATTAAAAAAAATAAATAAAGATACATAATTTCTAGTATAGTGAGATTCTCAGCCCTTTATCCTTGAGATATGACCCTAGTCAGCCACTAGACTGCATTAGGAGTATTATATAAATTCTATTTGACCGTGACCCATGAAAATCACACGATCAATATAAAAATTTTAAAATGAAACATGTTTTCTTTTCATGGAACATATTCAGGATTTTTATCTTGAATTCATAATTTTTCCTACTCACCATTAAAACCTATGAAATCATTTTAAAATTTTAGATGATTACAAAAAAATTATTTAGGGACATAAGTAAAGAATAAAATAAACATGTTAGTCTATTTCAAAACCATGAGATCAAATAATATAGTTTTCTTTTAGAATAATATTCTTTGATTTAAAAAATCGTTTACATACACATGAAATTGTATTTACTAACCAATTTTTTCATAAAATAATTTATAAGAAAATATAAATAGAAAAATCACAATAATGAGGTTTTTTTTAAAAACATTAGAACCCAAGAAAAATATTTTCTTAAAACACACCTTTTTACCCTTAAAATATAATAATCAGTCCTTAAAAATGATAATTAACATAACCTATGAAATAAAAATATTTCCAGGAAAATCATTAGAATTCATAGAAAATTCATGTAGGTTCCTTAGGATATCATCTTTATAAAACTATTTTAAGAATCCTTACAAGAACCCTTACAAATGGAATAACCTACTTGGTTAATTTGAAAATAATTATCGAGAGAACATAATAATTACCTAATGAATTAGAGAGATATTTCAAGATCACCCATCATCATAAAAAATTAAAAAGGAGCACTATATACATAAAACACATAAAAACTTTCATTTATATCATCAAACTAATAAAAACATACTTTTTAACCCATAAGTAAAACATTTTCAGATGTAGATATAGCATTTTATTTTAAAAACTCATATTCAAAAAAAAATCCATAAAAAATCATGGGTTTTATTTAAATAAAACATGAAATATTGTAAAATAATCCAAAGTTAAAATAATGGTTGAGTTGTCAAGAAATTAAATTGACTAATCCATTGAATTCATATATGTTAAAAAACCCCTTTTGTAATTAGTAAATATTGTCAAACATTCTATATGAAATACACAAAACAATTCATTATAAAGATCTTTGTAATATAGTCAAAGGAGGGTTAAAATTAACATTTTAATTCATTTATTTAAATATTTACACATCCATCAATAAATATTAAATAGATAAAAAATATTAGAAATAAATATTTAAAACATTTTGAAACTAGGTTTTAAGATAAAATATCCCTTACAATAAGATAAATTTTGATAAAATGAACCATTAAAGGAAATAACTTTGAATGGATTTGTGAAAAAAATTAGTTTCTATATAATAATTATAAAATAAATCCATATTGTATTTTATACACCAAATAATAGAAAACATTTGGTGAAAATAGATTTAGTCTCAAAGAAATGGAATTGAGACTTGAAATCCCTTACCTCAAGTCCAAATTGTCATGTGCGTTCTTTATCATTCTAAATAATAATTTTATGACAATTAATTAAATTATTAATAATATTATACAATTTAATTATCTTTAATTGTTAATTTTTATTTTACTTATTATCATTCAATACTTAATCACTTAAATTATTAAGTTTAATTTATACGTTTTAAGGATGTTTGGTTCGTAAGTCCTAGATGAAATTAGTAAGTTGACTATGGTCAAATGGATCATGATTATATCATTTTAAAAATATTAATATTTTTATAATTATCAATTTTATACATTAATTATACTTTTATAATCAACTATCTAATATAGTTTTTCAAAATGAATTATGTTACAACATGGAAACGATAGTCTGTGTGCACGCAAGGGTAACATTTCCATTTTTCAACAAACAAGAGGAAAAAATGTAAGTATTATTTTATCTTAACAAAATTATAATTATATTATAAATATTGTATTATTAATTTAAAACCACTCATATATATCATCCATATGAGGCAATGATGAATAATAAAATACATCATTTCACAAGGTGGTGGCCACATACAAGTAATTTTTTCAATGAATGGAAAAGAAAGAATTAAAATATTTATTTAACATTACATAATGGAATTTATATCATATATATATATATCATACTGTTTTATTTCTATCCATAAATAGTTTACAACCATAAGATTTGGTGATGAGAAATGAAATACATCGTCTCGCGAGGCGGTAGTCAACATGTGCACACAAGGGATATTTTTATTTTTCATTAGATGGTTAAGTAGATAAAATAGAGTTATACCATAATCATAATAAAATTTTAGTACATGGGATATAATGAAGTTATTATATGAAAATTCTTAAGATAGTTTTGAAGGAGGTAAAAGAAGAAATAAAATAAAACACTTGGTTATGCACTTTACCTGTTATCTGGAAAACCTCATTATGTTTGTACCTAAATTCTTACTAGGATGGTATTATGATAAAAAATAACTCTAGGATGTGGTGTGGGATTTTTGTAAGGGAATTTTATAGGTATTTTATGAGATAATAGGCTCTTGAAGCGTGGATAAAAGAGGATATGGGCTGTCCTTTTGTAAATGAGGGAGATGACACATTTGAAATGTTTTGAAAGATTAAAATATTGTAATGACTTACTCATGAAAAGTAGCTCAAAAATTACTCATTTACTAATAAGATGTGATATAGGGTATAAATATGACCATATAATAATATTTATATAGTTTAAGGTTATTTTAATCATTATCTTTTTAGTTTTGACCTTTTTAACACGTTTTAACTCTTATTATGGTAACTAATTCTTTTACCAAATTTACTATTCGTAATGACATAAAATGAAAGCATAATAATTAAAAAAATTAAATTATGATTAAAAATATGGAGAACCTTTTATCAAATTAAAATTATATAATTTTAATAAATTAATTTAAAAACACACCTGTAAAATGTAATGAAAAACACTTTTCGATAGAAATGTATTTTTAAGTATAAAAATGTTTTTATACCAAATTAAAATATGATTTTAATCCCAATGAAAATAATTGAATTATTTATAACTAAAAGGAACTAATTAAATTTTAAAACTAATCCAAAATATAATGTGACTTTGTAAATACATGAAAAGAAAATACAATTTTCTTAAAAAATAATATTTTCTACTATTCACCCAAAAAAACCTTTTTGTAGAAAATTCTCAAAAATTATATATAAGATAATTTTGACTTTATTATTTAAAAAATGAAGTTAATTTATAAACTTAAAATTATAAAATTTCAAAATTAAACTTTTTAATAAAAATATATAATTTATGAAACTGAATGTAGTTATAAAAAAATTATTTTCATTTTGACATAGAAATTACCCATTATTCTTATGATGAATATGGTTCTACAAAATATAATTCATAAATATTAATAAATAATGTAATTTATATGTTATTAATATTACATGGGTTGTTAAATTCTTCCTCCCTTTTTAAAATTTCATCCTCATAATTTTTATTCATATCTTAAACAAGTGAGGAAATTTTTTCTTCATTGCATTTTTAGATTCCCATGTTACTTCTTCAATAATTTGTTTTTTTATCAAAAAACAATTTTTGGGTGAATTAACTTGTTTCATAAAACCTACTCTATGTGTTAAATAATCTAAATAGGTTGTTCCTCATATGAATGTTTCTCTTCCTATTAAACTAATTCAAGACTGAAAAAAAAAATTATATCCATATAACACATACTTCCTTGACAATAAAGCCCAAAACACAACATACACCTAGGATAAAATTAGAGGAAAATCCACTCAATAAGAAACCTATCCAATCTGATCAATAATTTTATACTTTCCAATGAACCTTGAACATAACTTTCTCATATTACCAAAATTCATAACAATTTTTCTTGGTCATACTTTAAGAAAAACAAGGTCTCCTACCTCTAATGAAAGATCTTTCATCTAATTATCTGCATAAAATTTCTTCCTTTATTGAACTAGCCACATATAATTCTGAATAAATTTCAATTTCTCAACAATATCTTCTTCACATTCTAGTCCCAAAATCCTTCTTTCACTAACTTCATCACAATAAGATGGATTATAATGCTACATTCTATACAATGCATCAAAAGTGTCATCTATAAACTAGAATAAAAACTGTTATTATAAAACAAATCAACTAGTGAAATATATTAATCCCAAATTAATTGGTAATATAATAAATGATCTCAAGAAATATCCTCCAAATTATGAAATTTTTTTTCTAACTGTCCATTATATTTGGGATTAAAAACATGACTGAAATTTAATTCAGTACCCAATGACTTCTAAAGTCATTTTCCAAAAATTAGAGGTAAATATGGGATGATGATTAGGTAAAAAAATATATATATAATCCATGTAATCCAATTTTATCTTTAACATATATCCTATAAATATGATCCCAATACATATTATCACAAAATAGGAAGAAAATGATCAGATTTAGTCAAATGATCAACAATAATCCATATCACATTATTACCTTGAGATGTATTCAGTAATCCAACAATAAAATCTATAGATATATTCTCCCATTTCCACCTTAAAAATAGAAAAGGTTAAATTATACCATTCATTAAATTTAATTCTCCTTTAACCCATTGAAAAATTTAATATTTCATGGTAAATTAAAAAATTTCTTTTTTCATTTCATCCCATCACATTATGATTATTGTTTATCTTGTCACTATTATATGAAAGTTTTTTATTACCCACCTTTATTTATATTTAATTTTAATACATGGGTGTATTGGTGGAAAATCTTATTATGAGTATTATACAAGTTTACAATATCAATATAGCTAGTTTCCCTGTGTTAAGACTATTCCCTACTTTGAATTTTTTTTCCTCCTAGCCTATCCATTTTGGGTTAACCCAACTGTTTAAACAGTCAAATAACATTATATGAAAATTAGATGGATTTTATTCTAGTGTTTTCCTATATGGTCTCTAGATCCCCTAGTTGTTACCATGATTATTATTATTTATATATTTACGTGATGATTGATTTATGGTTAGTATATGATAGTCAATTATCACTTTTAATATGATTATTATGTCTATTATTATTATTATATATGTTTCCCTTCAAGATATGATAAATGTTTTGGTATTTTATTTTTTAAAAACTAATCTAGTTATTATTTTCTTTATAAAAAATTATTACCATTAAATATAAATAGTTATTTTTGTTACAAACTTTTTCCTTTTTTGAATATATATTAATGAAAATTGTTTTCCTTTTTAAATTAATAAATACATCATACTTTTATTTTATAAATTTGTCTTGAAAGGTTTACTAATCCTTCAGATAATTATCCAATTTATCTAACTTGGGTATTTCCTATGTAGGCATTAGAATGGTTTCCCTTATTTTAGATGCCATATTTTCATGAAATCCTTTAATGTTTTCTAATGACAAAAATTCAACTTTTATACCTTTGGAAGAATTGTTTAATTGATCGTATCATGTTATTTTATTATATAAAATAAAATTATTACTTTTATAGTTATATTTGAAGCTAGTATAAAATGGATTTACTTATAAATTATATGTATGGTGAGTGGGGTGGGAAACTATTGGGAATTAATTTCTCATTCATATCGCATTCATATCATATTCTAGTTATGCCTGGGAATTAATTTATCATTACATCACATTATTTTTAAATGTTAAATTTAGGTAACATATATTTCCTAACCAATAATACCTTTTCCTATAAAACATGACCCCCCCTTTAGAGTTTTCTAAATTCTATCTGAAAAATATGACTAGAATGACACTTAAAACAAAATAGAGCAAGTTCCTATATGCATAATTTCAAGACCAATATTTCTTAATCATTAACCAAGGTTTCATGTTACATTAATAGAATAGTTAATGATGCATTCTCTTTTAAACTTAATTAATTAATTAATCGATTTTATTTTCCAAGATTATAACGAATCAAGAATCCATAGTATTTAATCCGTTCCATTCGTCTTCTCTATCTTATGTTTAACACTTTTAAAGTTAATATGTACTTTAAAATTTTATAATCTATATATATTTCACATTTTATTCCATATAAATGATGTTTCTATATTTTTATAGAAAAAAATATAACCTTTAATAAAATTTCATGTGTATGAAAATTTAACTCATGAGGTTTCAATTATCATGAATCATAAGCAATTTCTTGATTATTCTATATCAAAAAACAACCAAGTCCCTCCAAAGAAGCATCTCTATAGAAAACAAACTCACTATTTATAGATGCTAGGGACTAAACTAGAGAATTTACTAATCTTCTTTTCAATTCTTTGAAACATTCATCACATTATTTTTTCCATATGAATTTAAATCATTTTGAGTTAACTTTGTGGGATAGATAAGAAATAAAGTATTTTAATAAACTATTGATAGTAACTTGATAATATAAGAAAAATAAAAATATCTCTAACATTTTTTGGTATTGGACACTCTTCAACCACTTTAGTTTTAGTCAGATCAATAATTATTCAATCTTTATTTATAATATATCCATGGAATGAAATTTGTCACAACCAAAATTCACATTTAGTAAATTTTCAACATAACTTATTTTCTTTTAATGTTTGTAAAAAAACCTAAAATATTTTTCATGATAAACATAAATTTTAGAATATATCAAGATATCATAAATAAATAAAACCACAAATTTATCTAAGAAATCATGGAAAATCTATTCTTAAGGTTTATAAATATAGCTGGATCATTTGTTAACCCAAAGGGTATAACCACAAACTCATAATTCCCATAATTGTTCCAAAATACTTTATTAATAATTTCATCCCCCTTTACCTTTATATGATGATACCTAAAACTTATATCAACCTTTGAAAAATACTGAGATCCCTAAAGATAATAAAAAAATCATGTATTTTAGAAAATAAAAACTAATTCTTAATGGTGATATCATTCAATGCTCTATAATCAATTCAAAGCCTCACAGAACTATATTTATTTTTAACAAATGAAATAAAATCACCTCAAAGTGAAGTTCTAGGATGAATATATACTTTACAAAGAAACTATTGTAACTGATTTTTCAATTCTAGAAGTTCTACTTGATATATCTGATAAAGTGGTTTTTATGTTATCTTAGCATTGGTAACTAAGTCAATTGTAAATTAAATCTTTTAATTAAATATAATACTAGGAAATTAATTTGGAAATATAGACATATATTCATTTATTATGGAATATAACCAAATTGAATAGTTTAATTCTTCTCAAAAATATGTAAAAAATAAATTTCAGTTTCATCTTTATTAAATTTCACAGCTTCATGATATGTCATCAATGTTATGAATTCATTATTTTATATAAAATAAAACTCATTTCCCAAAAAAAATATTAATATCTACAATTAATGTTAACATGAAAAAAAAAATCCAATCCATACCTTAAATAATATGAAACTCTAAAAGGGAGAGAAAAAAATATTTTTAGGTAAATCCTTTCTATATAAAATAATACGAATATTATTCTAATTTATTTTTTTTCTTAATACTACCCTATGATTTTTTTTTAAAGTTCCAATTTTATTTATGAGGTGAAATTTTCAATTTACTTCATAGAAATTAAATAATTCATGGAACCTAAACCTAATAAGACATTTACATAATCTGAATAAATAAGTAATGTACCTGACACCACATACCTGGAGGCTCCAACTTTTATCGAAGTGTTACAAAGTATTTAGTCAAACATTTTTTCTTATGATCTTGATGACTTCCATCCTTTACTCTTATCTTTGGATAATTAAATGCATAATGAACCATATCATTGTAATTAAAAAACCCGACTCTCGATTTTTCATTATTTATGTGATCATTGCTATGATCCATTTCATTTCATTCAAGATCCACATGTCTAAAGTTTCCACATCAAAACACACTTCCCATATTTTAGAATACATTTTCCTAGATGATTTTCACCACACTTATCACAAGAAGGAATCTTTATTTTCTTAACTTTGTATTTCCATGATGGATACTTCCCATTTCCTATAACCTATACAAATTATTCTTCTTATTGTCTTAAAACACATTATTATAAAAAAAATCCATTTCTACCTTCTCATAACATCTAGCAATTTTATCATAACTTTTAAATTCATAAGAATATATCACCATTTGGTATCTTGGATTTAATCCTGAGTAAAACCAATTAATTTTACTATCAAGATCCCAAATACAATTTGGTGCATACCTTTCCAAAAGGTTTCACTTTTCTTCATCCCTGAATAATGAATATTTCTCCATCTATCTCAATTACAATAATTTTTTTTCCATACTAATTCGAATATCTGTAATAAAATATTTCTTAAAGAAGATATTCTTAAATTCATCTCATTACGAGGCATAAATATCTTCTCTTTCCCTGTTATTCTTTAACATTGACGACTAATTATCATCTTCACCTTAAAAATGATAAATAAATTGAATTAAATTTTGGTTCTTTGAACATCTCATGACCTTTAATATATTTTCCAATGCATTAATCCATCTCTCAGCTACCATTGTGTAAGAAAATACACTAAATACTATAGGGTACCTTTTCATGAAATGCTATATTATACACGTGTTACTTTTTTGTGTATGTGGTTTCTCTCTAACATGGATACCACCATTATTAATAGACTATATGAACTAAAACATTATAGAAACAAACTAACCATTTCTAATTTTAAACATTCTAGGTAACTGATTTGGAAGGAAATTTTACTCTTGGGACCTTCCGACTTCATCTTCCCTTTTTCCTCTATGGAAAACCAATCTAAATATACATAGATTAAATAAAGTAACTAGGTAATATTAAAAATCTATCTCATGAAAACCATACATTAGATTATTTTAAGGGAACTTAATTACATTATCCCAACCTCAAAAATTATCAAAACCTTGCTTTCATACCAAATATAAAGACTTGATCTTTATTCAACCCATAATTTATTATTAAACAATAATTAATTTTATTAAATTTCTAAATATATTTTCAGATTTATATTTTTAAAGAATTATTTCATACCTATTACATAAAAAAACCCATTCATTTCAAAGTATACACTTCCACTTAGTATCCATTTTTTCACAATACAATACTTTTAAAAGGGAACTTGTTTTATTTTCATAAAAAATATTCACCATTTTTAACATTAATTCATTATTATTCCTAATCATCCTTAAAACCTATGATTTTTTTGAAAATTTTGGATGAGAATATCTATCTCAGTACGATGCATAAAAAATTATAAAAATAAATAGGTTAGTAAATTTCAAAACCATGAGATCATATAAGAGAGTTATCCTTTAATATAATAAACATTGAACTAAAATAATAATTCACTTACACATTAAATCATCTTTACTACCAAATATTTTTTAAAAATTATTTATAAGAAAACATAAAGGTAAATTCATAAGAACAAGGGTTTCTTAGAAAACATGAGAATTCATGAAAAACATTTTCTTAAAAACATACCTTTTCACCCTTAAAAGGGAATAATCATTCTTTTGAATGAAATATCATTAACTTACATTATAAAATTAAAATATTTCCATGAAATTGATTTATTAATATTATAAAAGTCATGTAGTTTCCTTGGGACATCATATTTATATAACCCTTACAAGAACCTATACAAATGTAATAACATACTCGGTTAATCCCAATATAATTTTCCAGAGAACATTACCTTTACCCAATGCATTAAAGAGATATATCAAGCTCACCCACCATCATAAAAAATGACCAAGGTTCATAGAATACATGAAACAACTAAAATATTTCATTTTTATGATCAAACTTATAAAAATATACTTTGTAACCTCTACTATTTTTTTCTTCAGATATTGGTATATCCCTTTCTTTAAATCCCCATTTTCAAAGCCAAAATACCTTGAAAAAAGGGGGAAATGTTTTTTATTTAAATAATAAATTGAAGTTGGTAGTGTAACCCAAATATCAAATAATATTTATGGATGAGGTAAAATCCATTGACGTTTTATAAATTAAAAAACAATCATTTTTTACTTTTTAAAAAAGTCAAACATCTTGTATGAAATAAACAAAATGATTCCTTTCAAATAAATTTGTAAGAAAGTAAAAAGAGATTTAAAATTGACCTTTTAATCCATTTATTTATTGATTTAAATATCCATCAAAAAATATTTACATGGATTAAATGATTACAAATAAACCTTCAAAAACAATTTAAAACTATGTTTTAAGCCGAAATATTTGTTGTGACTTGATAACTTCATATCCAATAGAACATTAAAGGAAAGGATTTTGAATAGATTTTTAAAAAAATTAATCTTTAGAGAAACTTTTTTAAATAAATACATAAGTAATATTATACACCACATAAAATAAAACATGTCGTGAAAATATCTTATGTTACAAAGAAAGGGAATTGGGACTATAAATACCTTACCCCAAGTCTGACTTGTCACACACTTACTTTATCTTACTTAATAATAATGTTATGTTAATTATTTAATTAATTAATCATATTTTTAAAATTAATCATATTATATTATTAATTTTTATTTCAATTATTATCATTTTATACTTAATCACATAATATATTAGGTTTACTTCATACATTCTGATGATGTTTGGTTCATAAGTTCAAAATGAATTTGGTAGATTGACTATAGTCAAATGGATCATGATTATATCATTTATAGAATATTAATAATTTTATAATTATTAATTTTATACATTTATTATACTTTTATAACCAACTATGTAAAATGGTTATGAAAAATGAATTGTCTTACAATATGACGATAATAGTCCATATATACGCATGAATAACATTTCCATTTTTCAATGAACATGTGGAAAAAAAAGTAATTATTATTTTATATTTTTAGAATCCTAAATAAATCCTAAATATAATATTATTAATATAAATCCTATTATATATTCCATCCATGTTAGGGGGTGATGAAAAATAAAATACATCATTTTGTGAGGTAGTCGTCTGTACATACACACGAGAGAAGTTTTTATTTTTCATTGAATGGTAAAGAAGGAATTATTATATATATTTAACATTATAGAATGAAATTAAAAATCATATATATTATATTATTTATTTTGGATCCATGATTATGAACAAATATAAGATTTTATTATGAAAATTGAAATACATTTTTTCATGAGGCGTTAGTCTTCACGTACACACAAGCGGTATTTTTATTTTTCAATAGATAGTTAAGTAGATAAAAAATGTTATAATATGGAAATAATAAATATTATTTATATGGTATATTCTTATATTATTATTTAAAAAAAATTAAGATATTTTTCTAGGTAAAACATGAAATAAAAAAGAAAACACTCAATTAATAACTACACTAGTTCTTCGAACAACTTCCTTGGGTTTATTCCTAAATCCTTCCAAGGATGGTATTATGATCAAACCATGGAATCTAGGATGTGGTGAGATATGTTATGAAGTTATTTTGGCAGGTATATTTTTATATAAGAGGATATTTGAGTCTAGAAAAAAGAAGATAATGGGAATCATTTTATATTCAAGGGAGGGGACACACTTGTAATTTTACAAAAGATTAAAATATATTACTATCCCTCTCAATCCCGATGACTCCAAAATGAGTACTTTTTAAATAATAGATAATATATTTTCAATATATGACTATAAAATTGTATATATATAAAAAATTAGCTCATTTCAATCCTGATTGTTTTAGTTCTAACCCATTTAACTTGTTTTAACTCTTACCGCAGTAATTGAATTTTTAACAAAGATATTATTCATAATGATAACAAATGAAAGTGGAATCATTAAAAAATTTGTACATACTGATTAAAATTAATGATTAAATTTTATTAAATTAAATTCCTATAATTGAAAGAAATAAATCATAAAAAAACCTGTACAACACGATGAAAATGAGTTTTCTAGAAAAATTCCATTTTAAGTATAAAAAAGATTTTATACTAAATTCAAGAACAATGTTAATCCAAATTAAAATAATTTAATTATATATAATTAAAATAAACCAATGAAATTTTATAACCAATCAAAAATATAATTTTACCTTTTAAATAGAGGAAAAGAAAATATTATTTTCTTAAAAATCAATATTTTCTACTATTCACCTAAAAATCAACTTTTACAGAAAATTATAAAAAATTAACTCTAAGGTAATTTTGACCTACTGATTAAAAAAATTAATTTCACTTTAATAAATTCAAATTAAAAAATTTTGAAATTAAACTTTTTAATGAAATTGAATAATGCATGAAACTAAATTTAGTTAATATAAAACTATTTTCTTTTTTATTTAGAAATTTCCTATTATTATAATAATTAATATGGATATATGAAATATAATTCATGAATATTAATAATAAGTAAAATTGATAAATTATTAATATAACATGGGTTATAAAACATAACATCTTTGAACTTTCCATTTATTAACACAACATATGATCTTCGTTATGTTCTCATATAAACTGTTAATATAGAAACATTAAAAAATAAAGTGAAAGACATAACAATTTCAACATAAATTAATAAAAATTGAAAAAAAAAAGTTGAAAAAAACAAATTGGTATTTCCACCTTAATTCCATGTCAACCAGTACTTTCATAGGTTCATCCATACAACAATTAGGCTCATAATCCTTTGAAATTTAATCATAAGCTCCCTCTAAGTCTTCACCTATTAAAAAAATTTATAAATTATATTTTAAACTAGGTTTACCAGATGTTGAGAATAAATTTTAATGGGTAAAAAATTTGATATCCAATAATACAAAAAAAATTTATACTAATTGATAAAAAATAAACAAATAAACATGATATTCATTCGTGTAACTGCATATAATTTTCAACCTATCCCATCCTTTGTTAGTTTGATCCCACTAAATCCTTGGCCTAATATTACTTTTTAAACAAAAAATTCAGATTGATATTATATTTTATATTTTTAATTTCACATGATACAAGTGATTTTTTCAGGTATGGATTTGACACTATTTTTACATAGTTCAAGATCCTTATCATACAAATTTTTAGCCAAGAAATTAGTCAAACAATTTACTTACAAGGTTGATACCAATAATGACCAAAAATAAGAAAAAAACATATTAATACATGTACTTTCTTAAAATTAATACCATATTTTCATTTAATTAATATACATTTTATTTTTTAAGAACATTTACTCATGAATCATTCCTTCTCTTGAATTGTGAACATATTTAAATATGTCAGAAATTTTTAAAGAATATGAGGAGAGGGATACCTTCCATTTTCCTTTTGTTTTGGAATATGGTGAGTCAAAGACCACCATTTTCCCATCATACTTTTTCTTAGAGTCTGTTTTTAGATTTCAAACCTACTTACTACAATACAATATCCTCTCAACTTATTTGGTTTTTTTCTATTCTTCACAAGCCAAGTTACAACTATTTCTTCCTTGGAAATAATTACTACCAAGGATTTCTTGTTCCATTACAGTTTTATTTTTAATTTTACAAACCTTATTATTGATAACTTTATCTCTATAAGAATTTTTATCCCTTTTAACACGTACCTTGTTTTTGAGACACCATTTTACATGATCCTTTTTTAGTTTTAATAACATTTGATGTTTAATCATGATTCCAAGTTCTTTTATTTTCAATCCAGGAATTTTTTCCTTAGAGATAGTATTTAAGGTCCTTTTCACGTCACCTTAAACATGAATATCTTCTTCATGTATCCCTTAAAAGCTATTTCTTATAAGAATTGATTTTTCAATATATTCACACTGAGTTATACCTTTAATCCTTATTGAATTTCTTCTTAATGAAATGTTAATATGGTAATAAGTATTGAAATGATAAGCATTTATTTTCTAAAATTATTGGGGGATCCTTTAAAAAATTTCTCCAACTTCAAAAAATATAATGTATTCCCATGAATAAAAAAAAACCTAGATATGTTTCAATTCATCCCATAGAAATAGAACATATTACTATACTTTCTTGTAGGTTTTATTCAGTTTCTATTTCCCATTGTAGTAACTCTTTTATATAAATTTTCATCATCCCCTAAATATTTTATTTTCTTAGGATTCTTAATTGTTCTCTTATTCTCCTAATTTTGAGAGGTCTCATAATCTTCAATACCATATTTTTTCATATTACACAACCTTTGGGACATCACAATATCCCCATGATGTTCCTCAAATAAGTAAATTTTTCCTTCCAATTCACCATCACATGCCAAAGGTTAGTAAAATGGTAAATGTAAGGAATATTTGAGTTTAGTCTTAACCTTGAAATTTGATTGATCCACTTATTTCATTACTGAATTTATCACCTACTCTATTTTCTATATCCGGTTGATTTTATTTTTAAGCTAATAATCCATATCTTTCTTAAGTGTCTCACCACTATAAATCATATACTTTAATGATTGAGAGAGCTTGTCCAAGATGTCACTATGATCCTTCATCTTCTTTATCATTTGATAAATGAATTATTTAAGAAATACCTTCCCTTATTTTAGATTTTATCACCCTAAAATTTTTATGAATGGTGTGTTTCAAGTTCATCTTTCTTGGATTTAAAATTTTGAACATATTTTGTGTTCAGACCTTTTCCCTTGGAACCGGATTTAAACTTCTAAAATTTAGAATAAATTTCTTCTAATTCTTTAGCCTAAGAATCATTATTATACCTAAAATATGTATCTACTACAATGAGTCTATTATTTATGATTTTCATTTTTTCAACCTCAATATTCAAAACATTGATCCATATATCATGAGACTTGCTCTCCTCTTTAAGGGTCATATTTTCTTATTTTACATATTTATCCATCTCCATTGATAAGTGGAATAATTCCACTTTATCCTCCTTGGGACATACTTTTCATTAGTTATTCCAACTTCACTAGGCCTATCAACCAACTTAATAATTCCTACAACATATTTAAATATAAAAAGAGATTCATAATATGAATAATTCATAACTTATTTTACTATATTATTGGATTCCTTCAAAAATTATCACTTTTACAAAAATATTTCTACAATATGGAATTCTTATAGAATTATACTTTTTCTTTTATGTTTTCCTAATTTCCTTGAAAACATAGAATATAATATTAGTTTAAATAACCAACTTCAAAAATCAAAAAGACCATGTAAGATAAAAAATAAATCCAATAGAAGATAAACTATGCATGAATATAAATTTTAGGTCCCTTGAGGTTGTTAATAGATAAAGATACCTTGATGGGGGTGGTGAATTAGGGTATAGTAATTCATTCCAACTTAAACATTGTCCTTTAATACTCTCACATCCCTTGATGATCTTGACTATTTAAATATATGGGTCACCATTTTTATTTTATTTTAGGCTTCAATATAATTATAATTTAACTTTAACATCCTTTATTTAAATAAAAGTTTCACTCTATCTCACCTTAACCAATTATGTAATGTGTAGAATATAAATAATCACAATGGAGACACTTAAGTTTATTTGGTTCAACACTATGAGCTAGTCCTAGGAGCATGCATGAAAATGTGCCTATGAACTAGAATCACTAAAGGTTTTAGGCTTGATGACACCTACATGGGATCACTACCATTACAAGAATATTGTTGATGCACTATCACCCTGGGATCACTTCCTTTATGATTTCCCATCTTTTCTCACTAATCATAAAGAGAAACACAAACCCAAGTTGGCTTGTAGTCCAATACTTAACAGTCTCGCCATTGTTTTAGATAATGTACCAAGTATGGATTTATAATTTTTATTTCCTCTTTATAATATTAAAATTCCAAATATGAACTACTCTCAAATGACCTCTTATTTTTTTCCATCAACAATCTAGAATATTCCTTTTTAACATTCTAAGATAAACCTAAAATTCCTTCTTCTTTAGAAAAATATTCCAATAGAGTGCGAAGCTTTATTCTTTAATACAATACAAAAATTTTCTTATACAATATATTATTCAGATATTAAAAAAAAAATTCTTCTTGGATACATGTATTCATCAATTATATACAAAAAATTATAACTTGACCTGAATATGTTTGAATATAAAATTTTAAATTCAAACAACAACCAACCTTAAACTTATTTAATTCAAACACAGCATGTGGATAATCCTTTAATTAGATCTCGTTAATTGAATTCAAAATGATTTTTTTAGATGTATATGTAACCTATAAATTCATTAGACAATTTTGACACATAAAATATACTTGAATTGACCAGAAAAACACCTTTCATGGTGTGATGATGGGATTTATTGTGTGATTTGATTATTTTTGGTATCTTACCTCAACTGTGTGAAATTTTCATAATCTGAAATAATATTTTAGGCCTGTATCCCATAACTCAATAATCATTGATTTTTTTTCAAATTAAATTCATGAAATTAACATACCTCTAATGTTTTAGTACCATATATCTATAATTACTTAAATTTATTTAACCAAAATTCATGATATGATTTTACATTCAATATATGAGTCCATATCTTCATGCGTCACTTATATTTTAAAAAAACTTCCATACTGGTGTTAAGTTTTATTAATGGTGTGAATATAAAACCCCGATATTTTGGAATACATTTTATCTTTAAATTAATTATAAGTGTTTGATAGAATACTTGACACACAACATCGATCTTAAAATGAATCGCAATATATTATAACATGGTTATTAAATTGAAAGGTATGAATATGATTAACAACATTATAATATAAAAATATATAATTTTTTTTAACAAAATAAAATTTATTTATTAACTCATAATAAATTAGTACTCAATATTTAGTAAATTCATTTTGTGATTTAAAAATATGTTTCCTTAAAAAAATGGGTTTTATTTAATTTTGTGGATGGAATTTATAATTAATTTTGAAACATATTTAGAAATATTATTTTATAAATTAAATATTATTTTTGAAATCATCATGTCAACATTATCTTAGGATTAATGTTTAATATTTCTATGAAAATATTTATTTTTAAGTAAATAGTGAAAAATATCGATTTTTGTGAAACTATCATTTCATTTCATTAAGTCAAGTATTTCAAAAGTCCCAATATTTTTTTTATTTTATATTAAATTAAAATAAGCCTAATTTTATTATAATTAATATAATTAATTAGAAATTAATCATAATTATACTTTATTTTAGTATAAGTTCATTTTTGGGCTTAAATACACATTTTTCTAAAAATAGTTTTTCATTACATCATACAAATTTATATTAAAATTTATTTTTTAACCTATATAAATTGAATATTAAAAAATAGATTCCATATTAGGAATAATGAGGTTAAAATTTATTTAATATTTCCATTTTATTTTTATTTTATTATTGGTAACCGTGGTAAAAAATTTGTCACCACGATAAGGGTAAAATGAGTAAAATGAGGTTAAAACTATGAAATTAGACTTTAAAATATCCATAAAAATTGAATTTAATATATTTTATTAGTGTTTTTATACCATATTCCTACAATATTGAAATTTATTTCTATTTTTTTCCATTTTTATTTGATAATGACTATTATATTATTTTAAGTAAATAAAAATACAAAAATGTCACTCCCTTTTCTTTTAAAAATTATTATATTTTTTAATGGGTATAAAAATAGATCATGTTAAGTTATAAATTTTTATTATTAATATTAATAAATTATTTTTCATGATATTAATTTATTTATAATCTTTAGTGATGGTATAATTACCTTAAATGCATACACAACGCCAACACAGTGCTTATGAAAGCAGTAAAAAAATTTCTAACTAATTTTTAAAACATTAAAATAAATACTTTTTTGAAGAATTATTATTTTATATAAATATTATAAATAATTAAAAATTTTAATTTATGGTGAAAGGTTATATAGTCGAAATATATTGCTTTATTTTTTTAATTTTAAAGTCAAATAAAATGAATAGTCCTAAAAATGACATTAATAATATTTTATGTTATATAATATTCTATTTAATGATTTAATAACAATAATTTTTTTGAAATAGGACATGGGGGGATGTGATAAGATCTAAAATTCCATCCATTTACCATTTTTTTATGAATTACTACCATATATGTAAATTTATAACCCTTTAGTATTGAAAAGGTTGTTATCATAGTTAAGGTTAAAATTGGTTAATGAAGGGGTTCAACCAAAATATAAGTTTTAAAATTCAATATAAACCTATAAAAATATTATTATTTAATGGTATTTCAATATTAAACTATCTTAGATTTTTTATTTTTGTCACTTGGTTCCACTTTTACATGAATAATAATTAATTATATTTAAATCATAAGTAATTCCAAGTGTGTCCTTTCCTTCACTATAAAATGACACCACCTATCCTCTACTATTCACACTAAATTAATACATTTAGATCAAACAAATCCTAAAAAAAACTCTTATAAACATACTTATATAAGTTTTTGAGGTTATTTTATCCTTAAAAGACCATCCCTAGGGTCCTTGAGAAGTTATCTAAAGGAGGTCTCTTAAAGAGGAGGTAATAATTTTAACTGATCTCTTTCATTTTACTTCTTATTTTAATTTCTTAAATTATTTCATAAACATTACAATAGTATAATATAAATATATACCATATACTAGGATATTTTTAGGTTTATTTAAATACATTTATCTATCTCCTTTTCATCAAGTGGGAAATAAAAGTATCGCTCATGCGTATGTGTGGACTACCACCTCCACATAGAGATATGATTCATTTTAAAACACCATAATTAATGAATGTTTTTTATGATAGATTTAATTTTTATATGCTATAATTATGACATAATTATGAATATATAATTGTAACATATTATCATCCATCCTACCTTTCCATCTGTTGGAAAATGATAACATATCTTGTGCGTACGTGTGGACTACCACCTCCACAAAGTGATGTGTTTTTTTCATTTACTATTTATATGGATTGAAATAAGGATAGATTTAATGAATATATATTATTTTTATGGTATAATAATAATTCTGTAAAGGTCAATAATAATTTACCTTTTCTTCAATCTATCAAAAAGTGAAAACATCACCCGTGTATATACGGGTTGCCGTGTCCACAAATTGATGTAATTCATTTTTCATAACCTATTTATATAAATGGTTATAAAAGTGTATATAATGATTACATATTATAATTATTACATGACTTAAATTCTATAAATTATGGAACCAATATCATAGTATAAGGACCGAAACTTCTGAACCAAAACATGCATAAAAACGAAACAGTTATCACCCAAAACAATGATTTTCGTAAATAATTGTTAATAAAAATGTGATAAGATGTTATAAGTAAATAATATATGATATTATATGTATTAATATGGTTTTATAATAGATTAATAATCAATATATATTTATTATATAGGAGGTATCAATACATATGAAGCAGTATGAGACTTCAGGTAAGGGTTGTTCATCTTAATATTTTTTTCATTGTGACATGATTGATGTTATGGACCTATTTATGTTTATTAGGTGTATATATCAATAAATTTATATTTTATATCATTAATAATTATTAATTCATGTTTAAAAAGTTATAATTCAAATTAATTCATCCAATGGGTATTGGTATGAAAGTTACCAAAGTGGTAAGAGTTTATCATCTCAAATTGTATTATTTGGGACATATGTTATGTTATACACCTATCTTATTTTATGATGTGTATAAAATAACCCTTTTATATATTTTATCATTAATAAAGTTATTTTCATGGTATTTTAATTTGGATTTTAATTTATTTCTTTCATGGGTGTTATGATTTAAAATTTACCAAAGCGACTAGGGATTTATGTTTCAATATTATTTTAATCGGTATTATTTATGATTTAATTTATATTGATAGAAATTATATAGATCATGTACTTTAAACAAAATATATTTTCTTATAATTTATTTATTTTTGTAGTTTTTATTTCTTATTACCATTTTTCTCTCTTTGGTACTTAAAATGATCACGAAAATTTCATTAATGAAAAACCAATCTTATTTCCTCTTTGGTTGATGAAATTATTCTTCCATGTCCATATGCTTTTAAATTATTTTATGAAAGTTATTAACTATAATTGGATTTTTTTTAAAGTAAAATTTAATATACTTTGAATTTATTTACAATGGTTTACAAAGGAGTATTTTTAATGAAATTTTTTTTTGAACATGTTATTTTTGACTTTTTGAAAAAGTGTAAAAGGAATGTTTTCTTTTAATGTATACAATGTGAAAATATTTTCTCAATGTCATGAAAGTTATTTATTTTGAATTTTAATTTATAATTTACATTATTTATTTTAAAATAAAATTATTTTATCAATATTTTTTGGAATTTTTTGTTAAAATTTTATCAAAATAAAATGATTTTTTCTTATGTTTTGAAAGAACGGTTCGAATAATATTTTAAATTAATTTTTACTCCATGTAAAAACATATAAGTATTGTTATTATTCACTTGGGATATGATATTATAATACTATCCACATTCATTCTATGGATGTCTTAATATGATTATGGTTTAAGGATCATTCTATGAAACCTTTTTCTTTCCCATGGGTTAATTAAGTAAGGATAAAATATTTTTAAAACTTGTTCTCTTAAATGATTTAAGCTATGTTGAAATTATGAAATTTTTATAAAACCATTTTCCTTTATATAGGTTATTATATTATGATATGATGGATGTTTTATGATCTTATGGAATAAAGATATATGGTTTTCATTATTTTACAGCTAGGCTAAGAATTATATATCCCTCCAATGAATTAGGTAAATATGGATTTCTCATGAGATAATAAGGAAATGAATATAGAGTGAACATAGTTAAGTATAGGAATCTATCCAATAATATAATATTGTGAGTGAACATTGAATAATGAAATTATAGAATATGGTGTGAACCAAATACACTATGATAGTCTTGGAAGTTAGTCTTGACCAAGGAAGTTATTTTCTATGTTTATGGGTATTCTATAAACTTATGTTTTATTATTATGATATGTTCTCATGGATCAGGATTTATTATTGATTATTCCACACTTTTATGTATTTTTTCAGTTTTTATGAAAAACCATATTCCATGATTCCTAATTTTAGATATTTGACTGATTGGGTAAAACTTTGTTAGTTATGATCATGTTATCATACCCTTATAGTTATTCTCACTTAACATCATTTATTGATATCTTCTATGTTTATACTTAATGAGTATTTGACCTCAAACTTTATTGTGTTTCTTTTTCATATGTTATAAAGAATGGTTTAATGTAGTTTTTGTTTGAGAAGTATACTATTTTAGATGTTTTTTGTGGGATATTTTAGAGATATATCAAGAAATAAGATGATTATATATATAGTATCAAAAAACAATAAACCTTTATGATCTTTGGGCATATATTATTTTTAAATGTATTGAATATTCATCCAAAATGATTCAATATTATTATATGTTATGCTCAGGTGATTATAGTGAACCTCCATTCATTATATATAATTGTTAATTGATAGTGTGAAATAATTTATAATTTTGGAACTAAAATTCCTCTCAAATTATTAAAAAAAAAAATAAATGATTCACAATATGAACATATATTCTCTATAATCACCTGATTCTGTTAAGATTTTCTTCATGAAATGAATTATCTGTCATGGAATAAATGACCTTAAATAACTATATTTAGCATGAAGCACATCCAATATTCTCCAAATATTAATAATAAATTACAATGAACATAAAAGTTAAATATCCAATATTTCACATAAAAAAATATGAAAAATAGTAGAAAATGTATCCATATTTTTATATTATAACTTCACTATGATATTCATTTCATGTTCATGCTCCTCAAAAGGTTCTTTCATACTCTTCCATATGTGTTTTCATGTGTATATCTTAATTCAAATACTTCCATGAACATCATCATTTTCATTTTTCAATAAATACAAAAAAAAATATCTATTTATAAACAATTATCCAACCATCAATTGTTGTTATCAAGTCACCATAATCCACCTTCTACTTATATTTTCAAAAACTATCTCCTGACCATATTCATTTCTTATTTTCAAAATATAACAATTTTATAGGGTTTTTAAAATCTCATATATTTTCAAAAGTCCAACAAAAAACCCTTAGGGATTCCATTAATCTCTCCATTTTTATTTTATTGATAATATAAACTTTTCTTCTGCCCCCTTTGGTAATGAAATCTAATGGGTGGACTTAATCTATGTTAAAATTTTCTCCCCCTTAAACATTTAAGATCTATAATAAGATATCTATATTTTTATTTGAGTGAAAATATCCCATTTTTTCTCCCCCTTTGGAAATTATTTACAATATCTCCACCATTGAGAAATTAAAGTGTTTCTCCATGGTATTATACTCCCTCTTTGAGGGTATAGAAAAAATAATTCTCCATTATCCCCAATTTTTTCCAAATACATTCATCCTTTTTCTTCAACCAAATTTTAATTAACCAAATACACTTTACCAACTATTAACAATTTTAGATTGGATTGTAAAATTATAAAAAATTCTTTAAAGAAAAAATTCATGATATTTTAAAAAACATAAATAAATTTAGAGAGTGAATTAAACACTTAGCCTTTGGGTTTTCGAAAAATACTCTATGCCTACTGATCTTGGAATTGGTATAGAAAATAAATTTAACCTCCCCAAATTTTTCCATGTCACTCATGAATATGAATAAACCCATAACATCTTTTAATGTTAAATTTCTTAATATAACTTGTGATCACTATCATATTATCACAAAAAAATTAGTGTAAAAAAATTTAAAATAAAATTACTCTATATAATTTTTTTTCATTAATGGATAACAATTATAAAATTTTATAGATGAAAATAAAAAATAGTAATTCCACATGACATCCATTTCAACTAAGAAATTCAAAGTTTCATCCATTCAAATATGGTTATCAACTGCCTTTAACATCTCATCAAAATCTCCCCCAAGTCTTCATCTTTTGAAATCGTTATTGAGGTAATTTTTCAACCTAGGGGTACCGCATGTTGAAAATAATTTTCTTGGACATAAAATTTTGGTATACTTTAAAACATAGTCATCTGATACCAATTGTTATAAGATAAAAAAATAATATTATAATGACCAAGGTCTTTATTATACACTTCAACATGATTTATTACATAAACTTTCACTTAAAACAACCCAGAAGATTGAGAGGTATAGTGTCTTTGGGACTTATGAATACTAAATAACAAATTAAAACATGAAATACATATCTTTATTGAAAACATCTTTTACATGACCAAAATATTCCTTTGTACTTAGCATTTCATGGGATAACCTGAGGACATACATAAGAAAATGGTGATCTATAAATCCCGGTAAGGGAGTAAAAAAGGCATAACATGAATAATACAATATATTTTATTAAATATAAATATCAATGGATCCTAATAAAAACATTAACATAAATACATGATATAACATGATTATCATAACATGAAAATGTGAAAACAACTTAAAACACCGCATCATTAACATAAATGAATCAGGTAAACTCGTGTCCCAACATGGTGGAAAAAATTCTTATAAAGAAATAAGGTAAACCCCTTTACCAACATGGCGTATCATGATACTAAACATTATCCAATTAATTGGAGCGCTATCAAGGTGCTCCCTTCATAATCATTTCAATCTCATGATTAAGTGTGCCACATAGATCATATAACATAGATTCATTTAACATCATCATTTATTCCATGATCAGGGAATGTTAATACATACATTTAAGACCTAAATAAACAAGTATATGTTCATAAAGGTGAATACCCTTTATAGAGGAATTGTTATGGTATTCACTACATGATGATTTTGGCATGGAAAATCGTGGTGCAATTTCGGCAGCATAACGACGTAATATGGAAATTCATAAAATGGGTTGAGGAGAGAGAAATGGGTATATAATCATTTATACATCAAATTTATAGTATGGAGTAATGTAAAATAATATCCCAACATGTGAAATTTAATTTTAGATGCATAATATAAAAGAAATTCTTTAATGGAAATGATAAGAGAGAAATCCCTTGCGGAATTTCAGCATAGTAACGGGTGAGATTAAAAGATAATATGGGGTCTTAAAGGGAGTGAAAGGAAGATCCCATAATGTATAAATCAAATGTATAGTAATTAGGTATAGAATAACATATCCCAAATCAAGAAAGTTGAAATTAAAATGCATGACATAAAATAGGTGCTTGAAGAAAAGAGAGAGAGAGAGAGAGATTCCTTATGAAAATTTGGCATGGTAACAGGTGTACATAAGGTTTAATAAGAGGGATAAATGAGATTGAAAGGGGATATCATCATTTATAAATCAAATTTTAATTAATTAGAATATTTAATTACATATCCCAATATAGGAATGAAATAAATTAAAAGACATAACATGAAAATAATGCTTGATAAAATAAGAGGGTGAAAGATCCCTTACATGGATGTGTGATCCCAAAGTATTGGGAGAGTCTTTTTGGGAGATTAGAGGAACCTTGGAAGGAATATATGGAGTAGTGGTTATATGGTGGTCAATATTCAAAGATCTTGAGTGAAGAAGAATGGGTTCTTGGGTGGGTTTATATAGGAAAGGTGGAGGAATACTTTATTATTTTGGTTTTGGACCCTACACACTAAAATATTCAAAACCAAAAATCATACCATAGTTTTTACCCATATTTTCTGTAAAATTAGATTGGTATAAATTATTTTAAAAGTCTAAGGGATGAATATATTAAAATATTTTCCTTGATTATGTAGAGGTGAGTCACACTTTCAAGGAAATGATTTTAAAAACATAAAATATTTTATATGTCTTGTAGGATTCACTAAGCCTTTATAAAATAAATAAAAAAACCTAAAATTATATTATTTTAAAGGAAAAAATATATTTGGACTTTATTACATCACTATTGGGTCATTATGATGTCATAAAACACATTATATATTTATACGGTGTTTAATTTTTACCCAAAAATTCGACTGTCTCAGAAAATTATGAAAATTTCACTGTTGGATAATTTAAATGTCCTGATTCCAAAAATAATATTCATTTTATATAAATAATTTTCTGAATATGTGAATTTTCACTTTTAAAATAAAAACCAACATTTATTGAAAATTGACAGGTTTTGACAAAAATTGTTTTCAAACCAAAAAAAATACATTTGACTTCATAAAAATTATATGATCATTTATATTTAATAAAATTAATTTAATAATAATATTTTATTAATATATTATTTAATTAAAAAATCCATTAATTCATCAAAATATATTTCTTAATTAAATTTTAATATTAACCAAAAATACTATTTGTGCTTTAAAAATCATTTACAAAGTAACAATAATAGAATGAAAGTGTATTCATTATTCTATAAAAAAATAATGCAAATAACAATAATGATATGGCCTTGTTACATATCCATTTATTATAGAATCATATTCCCTAAGAGTAAGGTGTGCGATGGTGGGGCTTTCATGGGGCTGTTCGGTGAACATGGTTTGGGTCATAATCTTGATGCGCTTGAACTTATCCTGTAGACGATTTCTCTAATGATTAAGCTATAGGATCTTGTCTTGGGCTTGGTCTAGGGAAAATCCCAGAAATGATACCTCACTCAAAATCTCTAATAAATGGTCTTTATAGGGTACAATCCTACTGGTTGAGACCATCACTTCCTTTGTCTGTGTCAAAAGGATTTGTTAAAACCCTATATTTATACTAGTCATGTGATCACTATTCAATGACTATACTATCAATATTAAGGATACTTAGCGGTCATTTAAATATAATTGGATATAATAAAAAAATGAGTGCATGTGTTTTCTATATCCATAATACATTTAATTAAAAGAAATTGAATTTTATTCATAACATTTGGGTCGTTACAGCCTTCCCCCTTTAAGAAATTTTTCCCTATAAATTTTCTTTTCCCAAACTAAATCAGAAGAGGGTAACTCTTCCACATCAATTTCTTTGATTCCCACATCAAACTCTTGGTCTCATCAAAGAATTTCAACATAGCTCTTTTGTCGACTCTGAGTAGCTTTTATGTGATACTGGATGGTCTTAACCTTATCCACCATTTCTTCAACCATTTCCAGACCTAGAAGTTTTCATTCCCCAACTTCATACCAACATGTTGATATTCTGCACCTCTTCCCATAAAGGTCTTCATAAGGAGCTATTTGTATACTTGAGTGGAAACTATTGTTGTAAGAGAACTCCACCAAAGGAAGATGTTGGTCCCATCTGCCTTTTATGTCCATTGAGAAAGCTATAAACATGTTCTTAAGTGTCTGGATAGTCCATTCAGATTAGCCATCAGTTTGAGGGTGATAGGTCGTGCTGAAGTTCAACTCATTGTTCAAAGAATATTGGAGACTCATCCAGAACTTAGAGGTGAATCTTCGATCTCGATCAGACAAAATCAATAGTGGCACTCCATGCATATTTACCACTTATATGATGAATATATGTGTCAGTTGATCTAGTGATAAATTCTCTCAAATTCCAATGAAGTGTGCAGTTTTTGTAAGATAATCCACAATAACCCAAATAGCATTGTTTCCTTTGGATGTATTAAGAAGTCTAGTGACAAACTACATGGTTATGTTTTCCCATTTTAATGTTAGTATGGGTAATGGTTGCATCATCCCCTTATACTTCTTCCTCTAAAACTTCACTTGCTGATATACTAGGCACTTTGATGTATATTTAACGATCTCCTTCTTCATGTTATCCCACCAATATTGCTCACAGAGATCTCGATACATCTTTATATTTCCTAGATTAATGGATAAATTTGAACTATGTGCATCATCAAAAAGTTATTTCTTTAACTTTGGATTTTATGGAACACATATCCTGACCAAAATCTCACAAGTTTTTCTTCATTAACATTGAACTCTGATGATTTCCTTTTTATTATAGTTTCCACTTTCTTCTGAACTCCCACGTCATCTTTTTTATCATCCTTTAACTTTTCCAAAAGAGATGGTTGAGAAATAATTTGTGAAAGGATTGATGATTTTCAATTCTTTATGATTCCCATATACATCTTCATCAAATCTAATAAGATTGGATCCTTTTCAACTCTCATCAATAATATAATTTCTTCGTCTTTTCTACTTAGAGCATCTTCTACCTTGTTCTCTTTCCCAGTGTGGTAATATATTGAGCAGTCATAATCCTTGATGATCTCTAACCATATTCTTTGGCTTATATTCATATCTTTCTATGTGAATATATTTTTGAGACTTTTTCAACTTGTACATATTTCACACTTCTCCCCAAAGAGATAATACCTCCATATTTTCAACACAAAGATCACAGATGCCAACTCTAGATCATGCGTGGGATGGTTTTGATCATGAATTTTCAACTTCCTTGAGGCATAGGCAATAAATTTTTTATTTTTCCTAAAATTATACCAAAGCTAGAATTATAATATTTTCAATAAGAAAATTCCCAAAAACTTCAACATGTGATATAATACTCATAGAATTTTTCCCTCATGATTTAATATCATTTCTAGTGGGGACTTAATATTAAAAGAAAACATAAAATATATTCTAATAGGACATGAATTGAAATACATTATGATATACACTACTTTGAATTAGTGGTTACATATAATTCATTCATCATTATCCATATTGGCATTGGACTTTATATGCTCCCTTGATCATGGATATTTTTATGCTCATCATGCTTCTCAGTACTTATAATAGATCATCATCTTGGATAATGCCCGAATTCTCTACATTTATGACATAGATTTGTGTATGATGCCTTAGATGGAACTTTTTTTCCATTAAAAACATTATCCATTTTTGTGTGGCAATTAGATACTTTGTGCCCTGCCTTTCCACACATAAAACATCTCCTAGTCCCTTTGTGACATTTCCCTTAGTGTCTCTTTACACACATGTTGCACAAAGGAAATTGGGCCTTCTTTCCCTTATCACCTTTATCAGATAGAGTTTCATGAGATTTCATATTACTCTTCCTTGAATCCTTTAAGAATTAAACAAAGTACCAATTGTTAATTGTGATTTTTTATAGTTGGTTTGTCATAATCATGATGTTTCCTTCTTGAGCTCCCATCTAATTGGGAATCTCGTTTTTGTAGTCATCACATTACCCTTTGCATTGGTTGTTAACCTGGTTCCTCCAATTACTAAAAATTGTCTAGAATAAAAAGAAAATTAGTGATGAGTATCTTAAAAAATTAAACACATAAAGTGGAATCTAATAAAATTAAAGGGATAACTTATAAATTACATTTATCTCCTTAACTTATGAATTTCTAGTCTTAGATCTAAGTTATCCATGATCTACTTCCTAACGTATGTTATTATGGAATTTTTTTTCCCTTAATAATGGTTAGTACTAATATTATGAATTTACTAAATAATATCCTCTGGTAGTTTCAAACCAATCATGAAACAAGGCCAATTGTTGTGCACTAGTCCCCATTCGAGTCTAGCTCAAATCGGTGTTTTCGGGTTTTACCCCTAGATACATCTTTGTCGGAGCCACCTCGACTTGTTCGTATCAATACATCGATGTATTTTCTTGATAAGCCACTTACTCTATACTCAAAAAAAATTATTGATTCCTTTATTATACTTAGTCTTATCCTTAAGGTTTTTACTATAGTTTTCTAATCCTAATCCCAAAAATACTAAACCTATCCTATGATACCAACTATAACGACTCTGGTCTTTATTACACAATTAAACATGATTTATTATATAAACTTGAACTTAATAAAACCTAGAAGATTGATAGGTCTAGTGTATTTTGGACTTAGGAACATTACATAACAACTTAAAACATGAAATACACATCTTTATTGAAAACTTATTTTACATGACCACAACATTCTTTCGTACTTAGCATTGCATGAGATAATCTGAGGACATACATAAGAAAAGGGTGAGCTATAAAGCCTAGAAAGGGAGTAAACAAGGCATAATATGAAGAATAAAATACATGTTAGGAAATATTATATCAATGGAGCATAAGAGAAACTTGAACATAAAGGCATGATGAATCATGACTATCATAACATTGAAATGTGGAAAAAACTTAAAACACTGCATCATTAATATAAATGAATCAGGAGAACCCTGTCCCAACATGGTGTAAAAAATTACAATAAAGAAATCATTTAAACCCCTATACCAACATGATGTATCATGATACTAAACATTATCCAATGCATTGAAGCGCTATTAGGATGCACCCTTTATAATCATTTTAATCTCATGCTTAAGTGTGCCACGTAGATCATATAACATGGATTCATTCAACATCATCATTTATTCCATGATCAAGGAATATGTAATTCATAAATTTAAGTCCTAAATAAAAAAGTATATATGAATAAAGTTTAATACCCTTGATAGATTAATGGGTATGATATTCACTACATGATGATTTTGGCATGGAAAATCGTGGTGCAATTTCAGCATCATAACAACGTCATATGAAAATTCATAAAATGGGTTGATGAGAGATAAAAGGGTATCTCATCATTTTTACATGAAATGGATAGTAGGGGATCATTTAACATAATATCCCAACTTGTGAAGTGGAATTTAAGATGCATGATATAAAATAAATTTGGGAATGGAAATGAGAAAAGAGAAATCTCTTATGGAATTTCGGCATAGTAACGGGTGGGCTAAAAAGATAATATGGGGGATTAATGGGAGTGAAAGGAGGATAAAATCATGTATAAATAAAATTTAAATTAATTATTTATGTAATAAAATATCCCAAATCATGAAAATTGAAATTAAAAGGCATGACATAAAAGTGGTGCTTGAAGAAAAAAGAGAGAGGTAGATCCCTTACTAAAATTCAGCATGGTAACGAGTGTACATAAGGGTTAATAAGAGAGATGAATAAGATTTAAAGGGGTGTCATAATTTATAAATAAAATGTTATGTAAGTAGGATATTTAATAACATATCCTAACATAATAATAAAATAAATTAAAATACATAACATGAAAAAAATTCTTGATAAAAAAAGGGTGGAAGATCCCTTACTTGGATGTGTGATCCCAAAGGCTTGGTAGAGGTTTCATGGGAGCTTAGGGGAGCCATGGGAGGACTCTAGGGAGTAGTGGGAAGAGGGTGTTAGAGGTTAAAAAATATTTAGTGAAGAGTAATGGGTTCTTGGGTGCTTGGGTGCTTGGGTGGGTTTATATAGAAATGGTGGGAGAATTCTATATTATTTTGGTTTTGGACCTTACATGCTAAAATATTAAAAACCACAAACCATCCCATGGATTTTGCCTATAGTTTATAGAAAACGGGAGTGGAATAAATTATTTTAAAAGGATAAGGGCTGAAGATATTAAAATATTTCCCTTTCTTATGTTGAGGTAAGTCTCACTTTCAAGTAAATGATTTGAAAATTTTAAAATATTTTATATGTCTTGAAGGATTCACTAAGGCTTTATAAAATAAATCAAATAAACCTAAAATTATATTATTTTAAATGAAAAAATATATTTGGCCGAATATATCTTTTATATTATTTTATTACATCACTATTGGTTCATTATGATGTCATAAAACACATTATATATTTATACGGTATTTAATTTTTACCCAAAAATTCAGCCGTCTCAGAAAATTATGAAAAATTCACCATTTGAAAATTTTTATTTACTGATTCCAAAAGTAATATTCATATTATCTTAATAATTTTTTAAATATGTGAATTTTTACTTAAAAAATAAAAACTGACATTTATTGAAAATTGATGGGTTTTGACAAAAACGGTTTTCAAACCTTAATAAAAATTACATTTGACTTCATAAAAATTATTATGATTTATATTTAATAAAAGTAATTTAATAATAATATTTTATTAAAATATTATTTAATTCAAAAATTCATTAATTCATCAAAATATATTTCTTAATTAAATTTGAATATTAACCAAAAATACTATTTGTGCTTTAAAAACATTTACAAAGTAACAATAATAGAATGAAATTATATTTATTATTCTATACAAAAAAATGCACATAATCATAATGTTATGGTCTTCGTACATATCCATTTATTACACCAGAATATTCCCTAAGAGTAAGGTGTTCGGTGGTGGGGCTTTCTCGGGGTTGTTCAGTGAACATGGTTTGGGTCGTTATCTCAATGAGCATGAACTTCTCTGGTAAATGGTTTTTCTCATGATTAAGTAGTTGGATCTCATCTTTGGATTTTGTTAAGGTAAAAGTCTAGAAATGATATCTCACTTAGAATCTCTGATAAATGAGCTTTATAGGGTGCGATCCTACTAGTTTAGGCTATCACTTCTTTTTTCTATGACAAAGGGATTTGTTAAAACCATATATTTATACTAGTCATGTTATAACTATTAAATGACTATATTATCAACGGTAAGAATAACTAATATTTATTTAAATCCAATTGGATATAGTAAAACAAAATTAGTGCTTTTTTTCTATATCCATAAGACATTTAATTAAAATAAAGGGTATTTTATTCATAATAGTTTCAGTCGTTACAAACATGATGTTCATTCATCTAACATATTTTACTTCTCAATGTGTCATATCCTTTGGTGGTCTCATTCCATAAACTACTTGGCCTGATATCAATTTTTTATTACTAGATTCATCCTGATACTAACTATTATATATCAAATTTATCATTATTCTAGTGATTGTCTCAGGTATTTCTTTGATACTATTTATTCTACAAATTCTACTATTTTTTATACAATTTTTAGTATGGTAATTATCCATGGATTCCACCTATAGGATTGACACTGATCATGGCTTAAAATATTCCAAATAACTTTTACTTCATAAAAATTCTTAATCTTAAAATAATGTGTTCCTTCAACTCAAATACTTGTTATTTTATAAGAATATTTACCCCATGGATCACGCCTCCCACTTAATTATGAATATCATAAAACATGTTATAAAAAATTAAAGAATAATGGTAGAGGGGTAAATTTTATTTTCCTCAAATTGTAGAGTATTATGAGTCAATATAGACCACCATTTCCCTTTATTTCTATGATTAGGGACTTTATATTTCAATCTTTTCACCATCTTAACAACATTTAATGTATTTCTATCCCACAGTAAAAAAACTAGTGATGTGTTTATGAGTCCCATAGAAATAACACATGGTACCATGCCTTATTATATGTCTCATATAGTTACCATTTCCATTTATAATAAATATTTTATATCTGTTTTTATTATCACCTAGATTTTATCCCTTATTGGGTTCTCAATTTTTCTCTTATTTACCTAAATTTGAGAGGTATCATCATAGCCAATAATATATTTTTCAATATTTCTTGTCCTTTAAGTTATCACAATATTCTCATGATATTCCCAAAATGAGTCATATTTTCTTTCCAATTATCTATCTCCCACAAAAGGATAAAAAATGATAAATTCAAAGTATCTTTGAGTCTAGTCTTATACTTTAAATTTGATAGATCGATTTTTTCTCAACTGATTAAAAACCATCCTCTAGTTTCTAGATCCTTTTGATTTTATTTTCAAGATAATAATCCACATATTTATTATTTTTCTTCTCATAATACATTTCATCCTCTTATTCATGTGAGAGATTGTCTAGAATTCTAATCCACTCCTTCATATTCTTCTTCATTTAAGAAATAGATTATTTAAGAAATCGTTTCCCTATTTTATATTTTGATTCTTCTTAAATAGTTATAATTGGTGTGATGCAAGTTTATTTTTCTTTGATTTCAAATTAAAAACTTATTTTGAATTCATACCTTTCCACTTTGAATCATCTTTTAGTTCTTTCACTTTAGAAGACATTTCTTCTAATTCTTTATCCTAAAAATAATTATTGTCCCCAAAATATATACCCACTACAACAATTCTCTTGTTTACTCTTTTAATCTTATTGACCTCAATATTTAAAACTTTGATCCAAAACTTGTGAGACTAATTCTCCTCTTTATGTTTTAGATATTATTCTTTAAACTGTTGAACCATCTCCTCTGATAAGTGGAAAAATTCCACTTTTGGTAGTACTAACTTCACTAGGATTATCATCCTCTTAAATCATTCCTACAAAATAATTAAATAGAAACTAGACCCACAATCTGAATCATACAAATATTATTTTTGTATTCTTACAGATTCCTTTAAAAAATGTCACTTTTTCCAAAAAAATCCCAAAAAATAGAATTTAAATCATCTTATAATTATTATATGAAGTTTTTTACTTTTCCATGGAAAACTAGAATATAATATCATTCCAAAAAATAACTTAAAAAAATAAACAATTCAAGTTAGAGTAAAAAACTCCAATAGAAGCTAACCTATGATTTGATACCAATTTTATGTCCCAAAAGGGGATTAAGAATGAGAGACACCCTTAGGGGTTAATTAGGGATTGGTAATTCATTCAAATTTAAATAATTTACATTAAACCTATCATATCCCTTAATTATATTGACCACATAAGTATGAGGTTCACCCTTTTGATATTATTTTAGATGATAAAAAAAATTCAAATTATCTTAACTAGCCATTTTATGATATGATAAATGGTTCACCGTAGCACACCATAACCAGTTATGTAATGTGAATAATTTAAGCATACAAGAAAAATGCACACAATGATTTTTCTTGGTTCACCACTATGGGATATTCTGAGGAGAATACATTGTAATGTACCTATGATCCAGAATCACTAAAGGTTTTTGGATCGATCACTCTTTCCTGGAATCATTTACCTTATAAGTTTAGGGATGATGAAATATTTTCCTAGTATCACTTCCATCACAATTTTTATTATTTTCTCACCATTATGGAATATAAATACAAATAAAATTTGGATCACATGCCAAAACTAAACGGTCTCACCACTTATTTACATAATTTACCATGTGTGGATTTGTGAGATTGATTTCCTCTTACTTATCTTCAAAGTAAAACATTTAACTACTCTCAAACAACCTATTCTTATTTTATAGTAGTAGACTTGAAAATTTCTTCTTTATATTCCAAGACAAACCTATAACTCCTCCTTTTTCTTTGGAAAAATCCTCAAATAGTGACAAGATTTATTATTTTCTACAAAATAGTAATTTCCTTATAATATATAAGATTAAAATATGTTTTTTTTATTCTCAGATATCTCCCTTATTAAATTATATAAAAAATATTATAAATTTTCTAAAATATGTTTGAATTTCAAATGTGAAATTTAAACCGTAGAAAACTTTCAATTTATCTAATTCTAACTCAGCCTTTGGATCATGATCTAATTGGTTATCATTATATGATTTTTAAATGGTAGTTTTCATAATTTCATGCAACCAATAAATTCATCAGATAATTACAAAACATAAAATCTTATCGAATTAACCAAAAACACATTTCATGGAAAGATGATGGGATTCACAGTGTGATCTATTTGTTTCCAATAGTTTACCATATCTACTAGAATTTTTTCTCATATTTTGATCCTTAGAACAAACATATATATAATTTATGATTAATTTTATTAATTTTTTATGATTAATAAATTTATTATCACATATTTATTGTTCTTTTTTATGACTTTATATTTTATAATGTCATAAGAGTAATTATCACACTAAAAAGGTCATAGTAGTTACCAGTTATGATGAGTACCTAAAAGTTTCATGATAATATTATTAAATACATGTTACATGGATGTATGATATCATTTTATGAGACAAAAAGCATATAGTATATCATGGGTGGAGACTCATAGGACTTTGAGACACTTTTTCATAGTGTACTCCCATGGTAATCTTCAGAGAAATGAATTATGAGAATATGATCCGCCAGTAGGAAATACAAATTTATATATGTCATTAAATGTTACTATAGAAAGAAATATTTATTTTTTATTATACATTAATATTATTATTAATGTATATCATGATTCTTATACTTTCATTTATTGATTAAAACTATGAAGAAATATATTCACAGTGAAGTAGAATACATTGGGTGTGTCACGAGTGATATTGAAGTAATGAATCATGTGAGAAAGTATTTTCCCTTATGTTATATAATAAAAGTTGATATATCAATCCCTTTTAATTTAATTTTATTGACTAATTAAATCCATGACCATGGTGTTCAGTGGGTAGGTTCATTTATAGAAAGTCAAAGAAAGATACATCAAGAACATAGGTTGATGACACCAGAAAGTAACCTACACAATCAGAGATATCATGTTAAAGGTAATATACTACACAATGAGAATTAATATGAGGTTTATGTATTTTTAACATTAACTTTTTTCTCCTTGGGTTCCTTGGAATTTTTCTAGACACTAACCTTGGACTTTAGGTGGTTTTTCCTAATGCCACTGAGAATGATGCCTAGAGGTTTATACACTAAGTGAATCTATAATCTCAGTTAAATTTTATTTTGAATTTAATAAGTTAGAATATATTTTTTTTTTGGTGGTTTAATATTTATTCAAGGTTATTTTATTACCAAGATTTAATCATTAGTTATTTGGAAGAATAAATATGTGAGTTAAATAATAATAAATATTCATTCATAAGATTTAGTGAATAAAATATTTATTATATTTATCAGTGAATAATGTAGTAATATTAATTTATTAAATAAATATTCATTATTAAAGTTTTGGTAAGTACCAAGTAAGATAAATAGACCATGTTTAATGGTCTGGTTGGGAATGATATATCAAATATCATTTTAATAAATATTAATTTATTTATTTGTAGTTATTGTTCATGTCAAGAAAATGATAATAATATTTATATTATTATTAGACATAAGGTTTTATAAGTAATAAGGAATTGATTAAGGGATTATGTATAATTAATAACCCTAACCCAGCCCTATAAATACCCGGTTATATCACTTTACAGAGTTAGCTTCTTGTTATCCACACAAAACCTAGAAATAATTATCTCAAGACCAAGTGAGAAACCTATCAAGAACATGCTCAAGAACTAGAGTTCAAATATTCCTACACTCTATCAATACTTATAGAGAATCTAAATAATATTTCATCAATAAATATATTATCATTGCAATAAAAAATGAATGACGCAAGTGATCATGATCAACCATTCTTGCACCCAATGATTCTATAGTTATGTTTTGAAATTCTAGAGCACATGTGGATCACCTCTAGAGGTATTCAGCCATTGTATCATATGATTTAATATTATTATGACGATATTATTCAACCACATCATCAATAAAGAATAAATTTCAAGATAAGGTAATTCTAAATATATTTATAAATTAATTATATATTATTTTTTATGATCTTACCTTATTTATTTCAGCATTCATATATCAATTAAACATTGAATTAATTCCATTGGTTATGAAATTATTTATCATGTATATATATTATTATTAATTGATTAAAAAAACATCTTGGATATTTCCAATAAGTGATTTTTCTATTCCTAAAACCTTTAAGTGGTATATGAGTGATCGCATAATTAATTTATAATTATTTATTAATTATGGTTCAATGATATGTGTTTAGAATTAGTCTTCATTTTAGGTTTATTTGTTATTAAATATGAAAATCTAAATATCCTCTTATCTTTCTTCATTATATCCGATATAAATTAGAAAATGTTAAATCAATATGAAAAAAAACTAAGAATCCATAAATAGGTTCCAAGGGTTTTGTCCATATAACACAATACTATAGGGTGTGTATCCTATTGGTACATTCCATGTACGTATGTTCAATGTACTAAGATATATATTGAATTAATTCAGAGTTTAATACAATAATTATAGGTAGAGATAATTAATTATGCACCATATGTTGATTGGGCCAAGCTAGGATATAATTTTTTGGACTATACGTCATGTAACCCACTTACACGATGTGTAGTACATGTCTTTTCATGGTGGAAAACATGGGGGTACAAACTATGTCATGAAATTATTACATTAATTGTTGACTAAAACACCATAAAAATTTAATATATTATTTAAATTGGAGTACACACCATATACCTCATACATATCCATGACTGAAAAACATGCATGATATCTAAGCATGTGTCATTGATATGAGAAAAAGAGATTAAATGGTGTGTAACCATAGTATACATTATGTGACCTACTGTACCACATGTTATTAATTTAATGTGAAATAAAAACTAATTATTTAATTAAACCTATTTATATGTGTTCTATGTGTAATTTATTTATAGTACACACCATGTGATAAGATTATTATTTATATATTAATTTAATTTCAGAGCTAAAATTTTGGGCCACAAGCTTTGTGTGTTTATTAAATATAATGTACTTAGTGTGCATTAATAGCATCAAAAGTCGTGAAATTTACATTTGATCATGCATTATTTATTGAAAAATACAAGACTTTTAATAATTTTTCACACTATGTATGATGGATTCCATGTGAATACACAATACAAGGACTATTCCGAGTTGTTTTTATAGGTACAAACCATTGAATCCAAGTACACATGTGTATATTATTAATTTTAAATAAAATTAATTTATTTAATATGTTTAAAATTATGAATGATGGAAATTTTTTTATTTTTTTGATGGAATTAAAATAAATTGAATAAATTGATTAATTAAATAATTAATAGGATTAATTTGAGGAGTTTTATCTTAATTAAATAATTAATTGAATTGAATGCGAGCTAGGTTGAAAATTTATATCCATTACATGTGTGTGGGTGATCATGATATTAGATTATATATGTGTTTGTGATTGGTTTAATTTTAATTTATTATTATTGATATAACTGAACTAAATTGATTACATGTGCATTATCCCCTCTTATTATGTATGGTCTTGTGTTCACATGGTTTATTTTATGTAAACCCCCTAAACTAATCCTCAGGTCCCACTCAATTTTGTTTGAGTATATCTTATATAATGGATGGGTATCCCTAGTGAGTGGAGGTGGTTCATGTTTGAAGAAGAGGAAAAATCAATCTTAGACATTCATCGAAGGATATGTGGAATGCCGCAGCACAAACCAACTTATGGTTCAAGATGTTTTCTCTTAGGTTAATGTTTATTTTATCATATATTGGATAAACTAACCATTAGGTAATTCCATAATTATACAATTTTATTTTTTTATTTCTATAAATATTTATGGTTCATTTATTTATAGATACTTTTCCATGATCACATATATTAATGAATTAAAAATCATACAAGGTAGAATTAAAATAAATTTAAATATGTGTAAATTTTATCTTTTACATGGTTAATAACTTAAGTAAAATCCACATAATATTAACATGGATGCGATAAGATAAATTTTGAATTTATGTATAAATATTAAAAAAAATATATTGATTTAGAATAATCTTCCCCTAATTAATCTAAAATCAAACTATAGTTCAAAATTGTTTGACCCAAAAAAGGAATAGTTCTTTTAAATTATTAGATAATTTTAATATGAGTTTTGGGTTAAAATATCTTAGTTCATATCAAGAGTTTAATACCAAAGTAGGAGTTGGTGTAACTGATATTCAAGGGTTGATTAAATCCTTATCCATGATTTTAAGATTGGGGAATTTACTAAATAGATCAAGGAACTTTAAGTTAATGAAATTTTCAAGTTACACCTACCTAAAACCATTTAAATAATTTGTTTGGAAAATGTCTAGGTTATGAGAAGGAGAATATAGATCCTTTCCACTAGAATATCCATGTGATGAGATATTCTGTAATTAATGGTGTGGAAGATTATAGTTTAAAAAATAGTGGAATATTAATAAATTTAAAATTTATTTACTTAATTTTGTAATCCATATAATTTACTAAAATTATACTCTTATTTATTATAGAAATGGAAAGACACATGACTTTGACTATATCATTGTGATCCACACTAGAGAAGGATAAACAACTCACCAACTCAATTTTTTAAAAATGGTATAGGTGTTTATATGTTATATTATGCATTCAAAGGAAATTATACGTGATGGAAACCCCACTTCCCAAGTCACTTACTAAAGAGGATAGTGAGGAAGAATTATTTCTCTACCATAAACACATGGATGATTCCATAGATGCCAAATGTTTAGTGCTATTAATATGGATGCACATATCACCATATATAGCCTTTTTGATCATTATCAAGAGAAGGAAATACAATAGATACATAATATCTAAAATACACTATTCACATGCAAGTATAGAGAGTTGGAACTGGTTGGGTCTCATCTATCCAAGATGATTGGATAAATAGAGATCTTAGGCATCTAGTAAAGATTATTGGATATAGTCCTTGTGATGAATAATAAAAGAAAGAATAATTAAAAGGGGCCTCATACTCATTCCAAGTCTAAGGTTTCTGATCAACGTCATTACAAGAAGAAGAAGGCCAACGAGCCCATACCCAAGTAGTAAGGGCTCCTTCTTGGAATCCAAGAGATCCAGGTTCAAAACTGGGTGGAGGCGAATTTTTGAGGGGTACTGTAGCAGTACTATAGCAGCTACTGTAGCAGGTACTATATCATTCAATGTAGCGGGTACTGTTCGGTATTGTAGCAGCCGGAACTATTCACCTGATTTAGGCCTTTGGGCCACCGGTTTGGGCCTACGGGTCTCAAGGGCCTTCAGGATATCAAAGGCCTTCGGTCCACAGGGACTTAGGGCCATTGAAAACCATGAAGTAGCCCAGTTAACACAAGAGAATTCCCCAGAAGAGGATCAGAGCAACAGTAGCAGTCACCAGAAGCAGAGCTAACCAGATTGGAAGAATGAGAGGGTATGACAACCACCATCGGGACCAGGCACCGTGCAGCTTTGTACGGGGCAATGCTAGCCGATCAGCAATGTAGGTGAGGAGCTAAAGGTGATCAATGATTCAAAATATGGAGAGGGTCAGTTCTAGTGGGCTAGTTCTATGGGTCATGTATGGGCATGGTATGCCTCTGGGCCTTCAGGTCATGTATTACGGGTCATGTCGGGCCTTGTGTCTTGGGCCTACGGGTCATGTACGGGTTCCCCTTCAACCCTTAAAAGGGGTATTATCTATAATAAAATAAAAAATAAGGCCTTCGGGCCATTAGAAGTACAATAAGAAGAAGATACAATGGTAAGAAAGGGAACAAAACATGATGTGTTTTTCATGCGGAAAGATAGGCCATTGGAAGAAGAACTTCACCTAGTTAAAGAAGTAAGGGGAAGATCAAGGTGCATTATTTATCAATAAAAATATTTTTATATCTACATATTTAGTATTAGACATAGATTTTGGTTCTCACATCTATATACAAATGTGGGAACCAAGTAGATTCAATGATATTTTCATAGGAGGCGTGGATCTTTGAGTAGCCAATAGAGCTCAACATGCTTCTTTAGTTATATAATATTACCACCTTTCATTTCCCGATGTGATGATATTAGTTTAAAACATTTATATTATGTACCATCTATTATCAAGAACATAATTTGTGTATCCTATATATATATATATGGTTTTATTTTCATGTTTGGAAATATGAGTTTTTTATTTTATGAAGACATGATATGTTATGGTATGGAACATTTAAATATGGTTATTTAGGATATTTTGAGTTATAACTTCTTAAAATATGTTTTTATTTTTGTCAATGAAAGATAAGAAAAACACTATATAGTGTACATGGTGAATTTGATAAAGGGATTCTAGAATTTATACACACTAATGTGTGTAGAGATTTTCTAGTAGAATCTAGAGGTGAGAATTCTAAATTTATAACTTTTATCGCTAACTTGAGTAGATATAGTTATATTTACTTGATGATGTATGAGTTTGAGTCCTTTAATAAATTTAAATAATTCAATTATGAAATAGAGAATCAACTTGGTAATAAGATAAATAAGCTTCAATATAATTGAGGTGGTGGATATTAAGATCCTATCTCAACTCACTCCACCATATACACCACATTGGAATGGTGCTAGTGAAAGGAGGGACCATACATTGATTAAAATAGTGAGTTCAATGATAAGTCACATATATCCTACATTATCCTTTTTGGGATATGTATTACACAAAAAACATACATACTAAATTGTATACCCAAAAAACAAAAAAAAATGTGTTCCCTTTAAGTTATGGAGTAGAAAGAGACCCTTGTTTTCACATACTCATAAATGGGTGTGTGAGGAATTAATTAAGTCCATCCCAGGAAAGAAAATATAATCTTAGGGAACAAAGTGTATCCTTATAGGATACAATAAGGAAACTAAGGTATACTATCTATAAAACCCCTCATATAAGAAGATAACCATCATATTATAATTTATTTTTCTTGAGAGGGATCACATATTCAAGAAGGATAGTGGGATAAAGATTTACTTAAATGAAGTTAATTCTATAGGTATACAATATTTGGTATAGGAACATATTTTACATGTACCCATGAAAGATATTGTTCCTAAAACACTATTATTTCATAGGATCACTAATTAGGTTAGAGAACCCGAAAGATACTATTTTCTATTCATCGATGATGATGACTCGTTGTTGATTGATAATGGTGATTCTATTTCTACAAAGAGTAAATTGAGATCTCATAAGATATAAGATAGAAAAATTTGATGAATTAAAAAACTGATTCTATATATCAAAACCATTTTGGGTTCTATCTGATCTACCAGTTAATGTAAATCCCATTGGGTGAAAATGTATATTCAAGATAAAAAATTATATATAAGGTCAAGTGACTACCTGTAAAATATGACTAGTGGCTAAATGGTTTAAATAAAGTCAACAAAGTTAATTTTATGAAATATTTTATCCAATATATATATATTTAAATAAATCAAAATTATACTTTCTATAGAAGCTTTCCATTACTATTAGATTTTTTGTATGGATGAAAAAATATATTTACTTAATGGGACCCTTCAGGAAGATGTATATATGACACAATTGGAAAGGATTGTGACTCAAGATACCTCTAAAAAGGTATAGAAATTTGATAGATCCATTTAAGGGTTTAAGAAAGAATCCTGGTCATGGAACATTAAATTAAATGAAGATATAAAATAATTAGGTTTTATTAGGAATAAATTCGAGATATGTGTTTACAAGAGATTTAGTGGAAATGCAGTTGATATCCAGGTAGTATATTTCAATGACATTTTACTTATTGTAAATGACATACCCATCTTACAGTCAGTTAGGGACTGGTTAAAAAAGTGCTTATCCAAGAAGGACATAGGTGAAGCAGCCTAAAATAAAGGGATCAAGATCATTCATGATAGATCTAAGAGGATTATTAAACTAAGTTAACGTAAATTCACTAACCATATACAAAAGATATTTAGTATGGAAAATACAATAGGTATTCGTTTTAATGTCACATTGAAAACACATTTTCAAGAAAAATTTTCAATAGATGAAACGTGAAAAAGAGATGATGAGTTTGATCCCATACATTTTTGTAATACGATTAATCACATAGGACATGTTATATACTAGTCTTGATGTTTCCTATGTATTGATCATGATAGAAAGATATCAATCTAACCAATGTGAACAACATTGGTATGTTGTTAAGTCTATCATTAAGTATTTTAGGTGAATAAAGGATATGTTCTTGGTATATGGAGGATAGAAGGATCTAAAAACTAGGGGTTATATAGATTCAAGATTTTAGATAGATTAGAATGATCTGAATTCATAGTCATGATATGTCTTCAGTCTCAATAGAGGATTTTTGAGATGAAAGAGTTCGAAGAAGGTATTTTTCATCGATTTTATAGTGTATTATGAGTATATAATGTGTTTTGATACAACCGATGAAGCTGTATGGATACAAATTTTTTTCCAAGTGCATGATGTGATACCTAAAATTAAATACCTTATCACATTATATAGTGATAATACTATAGTGGTGTCTCAATCAAAGGAGTTAAGATCACACCAACGGATAAAGAACATATACTGGAAGATTATCCTATTTAAGGTTTTCATTAGAAGGTTTAACCCATGGCGAGTATAGCTTCCATGGAGGAAAATGTGGTGGACCCTTTGAATAAATCCTTACTCTATAGAAGAATGAATAACATGTGAGAGATAGTAGAATGACGTTTGTTTGCAGTTGGATCAAGTGCAAGTGGGAGTCTATTGGAGTTAGTTCCCTAGAACAAACTTATATGTATTTTATGATTTAATTTATTAATTTTTTTGAAATTAATAAAAATATTATCACATCATGATTGTTTTTTTGTGTGGCTTAGTAGGTGATAATGTCCTAAGAGTAACTATCACACAAAAAAGTTTTTAGTTGTTCCCCATTATGAGGAGAACCTTAATGTTCTATGATAATATTTTTATATATTTGTTCTATATATGAATAATATCATTTGATGTGATTAAAATTATATAGGATATCATTAGTGGAGACTCATAAGACTTTGATACATTTTTGTATGGTGTACACCCATTGTAATCTTTAGAGTATGAGAATATTAGAACATGAACTCCCAATAGTAAAACCATATTATATGTGTTATTAGATGTTTTTATCTATGTGTGCATGTATTGTTCCTTTGACTTCAAGATTATTATTAATGCATATCATGAGTACTATACTTTTATAATTTAAATAAAAGTGTGATGACATATGTCTATGATAAAGTAGGATATGTTAGGTACATCACAAGTGATATTTCATTAATGAATAATGTAATAAAGGATTTATCCCATATTTTATTTAATGGAAATTGATATATCAAGACCTTTGATGGAAATGAAACAACCTAATTAAATCTATGTTAATAGTTTTCTATGGGTAGGATCATTTCTATAAAATCAAAGAAAAAGACATTCAGTACACATGTTGATGACACGAGTATGCAAACTATTTAATTAGATATATCATGATAAAGGAATTATATTACACAATAATCATTTTTATGAGGTTGTATATTATTACAACATTAACTTTGTTCACTATGGTTGTCTCGGTAGGTTTCTAGATACTAACCATAAACATTAGAGAATTATGTCTAATTCTTTTGAGAAATAATCCTAGAGGATCACACACTAAATATATCCGAAATTTCAATTTAACTTTTTTTTTAATTTAACAATTTATAATAAATATTATTCCCAATTTTCTGTTTAATAATTATTTAGGGTTGGTTGATTACTAATATTTAATCATTTGTTATTCTAAAGAATAAATATGTGATTCAAATAGTAATAAATATTCATTCACATGATTTAGTGAATATAATATTTATTATATTTATGAGATAATAGTAAAGTAAAATTTATTTATTTAATAAATAGTCACTATTCAAAGTTATGAAAATATCGAGGAAGATAAACAGGTTGTTTTTAATGGTTCGATGAGAAATGATATATTAAATATCGATAAAATAACTGATAATTTTTTATTTGAAAAATGATATTTATTTATTCCCAAGTATTTAAAATGTTAAGAAAATAATTATTAATTTTATTTTTATTACTATACATGGGTTTATCTAAGGAATAAGGAATTGGATAAGGTATTATGTTCAATTACCAAACCTAACTTGGCTCTACAAATGCCTAGTTATATCACTTCTCAAGGTTATCCACTTATTGTTCAAAAAAAATAGAGAGACTTATCTCAAACTCAAGAGAGAAGCCTATCATGAATGTAGTCAAGAACTAGAGAACCAATCATCCTTCACTCTCTCAAGATTTTTAGAGAACATAAAGAATTTTTCATCCATAAAGAGATTCCTTATGCGATTAACAATGGATGACACAAGCGATTAGGATCAACCATCCTAACTCATAGTAATTCTATGACGACATTATGAAATTCTAGAGAATGTGTGGATCATTGCTAGGGGGATTCTACCATGGGATCCAATTATGGTATAATGAGAGTTTTCAACCACATCAACAATAATTAAATAATTACAAGATAAGGTAATTCTAAATCTATCCATAAATTAATTATAAATTATATGTGATGATCTTGATTTATTAATTATTTCATAAATATGATAATTAAACATTGAATTAATGCCATTTTTCATGAAATTATTTATATTATATATCTAAAATTATTAATTGAGTATGGTAAAAATATGATTTGGTTATGCCCAAAAAGAAGTTCCACTACAGGAAGAACCATTAATTTTCATGGCATGAATTATTCTTCATGGGAAGTAGCCCATATTTCATGAATCACTAAATTCTATTAAAAATTCATTCATAATGTGAACATAAAATTCATGTCATGAATACTATATCTATGGAATTTCTCAAATTATTTTACTATACTTCAAAACATGATTTTTCTTTCACTATTTGAACATTAATCTTTTAGTGAAACTTTGATTATGAAAAATCATGTATCTTGATGATAAATGGTATTCATGGAATAAACCTATAGTCAAGGAATGTAATTGTTAATTCAGGGTGTAGACACCTTTATTTTAGTGGAATTTAAATTCCTCTTGAGTTATTCATGGAATGAATGAATTCTTCATAACATGAATATCTATTATTTATAAATACTTGATTATTTCCATCTTTCTTTAAAAACACGACTTATCTGTGACAACATGAGTGACCTTAAAATACTAGATTGATCTTGAAGAACATTCATTCCTTTATAGCCTTCAATCTTGAAATTCAATGAATATCACATTTAAATATCCAATATTTCACACAAAAAATATTGAAAAATTTTAATTTATTTTAAATATTTTATATTGGAACTTCTTTAGGATAATTATTTCATGTGTATTCTCCTCCATATGTTCTTTTTTTCTCCCCCGCGGGTTCCTTCATAGGAATATCTTTTTTCTAATACTTCTATTCATATAATCTTTTTTACATTATCAACAAATCCAACAACAACATCTAATGAGCTCTATTTTTCAACAATCATAAAACCATCACACATTGTCAATAAGTTATAATATGCCACCTTCTGCTTATATTTTAAAAAACCATATCCTGACAATCTTTATTTCCTATTTTCAATAGATCTTAATATTGTAGGGTTCCAACAATATTAAATATTATCAAAAAATCTTACAAAAACACTTATAAATTCCAAGATCATTGATACACCTCCTCCAAGTAAATCTGGTTTTCTTAATACAGATTTGACATCAGTAAATGTCATCATAATTGATCTAAATGGTGTTGTAAAATGTGATAACATTGAATAAAATTTAAAATATGGTGAATTTGTCAAAAAAATACACTTACACAAAGGTATGTGAAGAAGAAATATATACTTAGAATAAAATAGAATCCTATTATTTGGGATACCCACTAAATATTTAACTGATAAGCACTTGATAGGCTAGTTCCAATGAAAATGGAAAAATGTTGTACACTTATATCACCCACCAACTACCCAAAGATAATTAGATCACCTAAAAAAATTTAAAAATTAATAAAAATATATATATAATATTGATCCAATCAATGCTAAATTTATCTGGGGAAATATATCCATTGAGTATGATATTTAATATGAAGCTTATATGCTTCCTTCAACTGACCCTTTTCAATAGAAGGATGTTTATCAACCCACAAAGGTATGACTACCTTGTTAACTTGAGATCGTATCAATCAAAACACTTGACTATGACAATAATTGATTATCAAGAGTTGCCACCATAATGGTAATATGAATTAGCAGCCCTAGAAATTCATCTAAGGCTATATCAGGTGATTCAATGATCACATATTCAAACATGTTAGTAATACCAATCCCTGAAAAATATTTTGACTCAAGTGTTAGATTAAGTGATAGTATCCTAGGAATCACTAGTTACTCTTAAAACTCAAATATAAGCTATATAATGCTAAAATACAATAATATAACCAGAGATAAAGTCATATATCAATTGGGTGGATATAACTCCTCATTAGACTAACTTTAGGAATCTTAACTTCTAAAAATTTATTAGAATGGGATATTTATAGTAGAATCTCACTCATGTTTATTCTTGGTATAACATAATGTTGGAATAAAAAAAATAAGAAAAACTCAGATGTTTTATGTAGAACCTATAAAGACCCACATTCTGTTGTACAATAACCTTACTACTAGGTTTATTGCAATCTAGGAAGTTCTCCATAAAAAATTTCAATACCAATTAAACATTATGATAAGAAAAAAAACTAAACTTGACCTCTCAAATTGAAAACAGTGAGAGAATAATATACTCGTGGATTTAATTATAAGATGTAAGGTTCTGAAATACTTTGTAATGACCCAAAATATTATAAATTAAGTTCCCTTTTTAAATGAATATATGCCTTATTAAGTAATGAATTTATTGAAAAAACATGAAATACATTGTTTATTAGTTATATCATGTTATATTTTAAACACTATTAAGAATCATAACCATTGATAATATATCCATTGTACAGTGACCACTATGATTAGTATATATTAAGGGTTATATGAATATAATTAGCATAGAAAAAAAGTTGTGGTCTTGACTAGTGGTATTGTATCCTATGAAACCCATTTATCATAGTTTATAAGGAAGATATAATCACTAGAATTTTCCCTTGACCAAGATGAAGCTATGATTAAAAAATTAAACGATTAGTAAAGGTGTTTATATGATAATTTCAAGCTTATTGAGATAATAGCTGAGACCATGTTCACATAACCACCCTAATAAAGTATCATCATCACACACATTTACCTTAGAGAATGCACTAATGTAATAAGGGGTTATGAATCAAGACCCTAACAGTATAAATTTTCATATAATTATTTTTAATAAAATAATTATTATATTTATCCTTTTTTTAATAATACTTTATAAATGATTAAATAATGAGTTTGATGAAAATTAGTTTTTTGATATGATGAAACTCAAATGTTATTTTTTGGGGGAAACATATAGTTTCAATCATGACAAATTTTTGATGAAATAAAGAATTTTTGAAAAAAATGTTATTTAAAAAATATTCTTATTAAATAATATTTATTTAAAAATAAAACTTAATATAATTTTATGAAGTCAAATATAATTTTTATAAGGGACAAAAAACTATTATCATTTTAAAAACCTTTATTTTTAAATAAATTGGTATTTTTATTTAAAAGTGTAAATTATTATATTTATAGAATTATCTTGAAAAGATAAATATTATTTTTGAATTCATCACTTCAAAATTATCCAATGGATAAATTTTCATTGTTTTTTGAGATGATTGATTTTTATGTAAAATTTAAATATGGTATAAATATAAATAATGTATTATGACATAAAAAGAACCAAAAGTGATATAATAAACACTTAAAAGAGTATCCATGACCCAAATTATAGCGACCCAAGATTTTTACACATAACATTACATGATTTTAAGCATAATTATACAGTAGAGTACAAGCCAAGGATCATTAAGTCTAGTTTCTTATAAGACTAGGTACATAAAACATAAAACATGGGATAAAAATAACCTTATTTATTTAATCTACATAGAAAGATATCCTAACATCCTTTGATCCCTTAAATCTTTATAGGGTACCCTGGGGAACACATGAGCAAAGGGATGAGATAAAAATCCAAGGAAGGGAATGAACATAAGGATACATCTTAAGCACATGAGTTAGGAGGCATGACATAATGATATCCAAAACATGAAACTTATAAAATCATTTTATATAAGCATAGAATAATATAAACATGGAATCATATAAATTTGTTAGAATCATAAAACATGTCTTTAGTGCAGTTCAAGGCTAACCGTCAATCTCGTTTCCCACTTTAGTATAGATCAAGGCTAACTGCCAATCCCGTTTCACATTACATCTCATGAGACTTAACTTTAAACAATGCATTGGAGTGATATCTAGGAATACCCATATCAACATTTTCATGAATATTCTTGACACAATAATTTTCTTTCCACATAAATAATCATACATAATCAACCATACACAAACATAAGGGTGCCCATGGAAAGAATTAGGTACCACAATCATGACATAAGTCATAACCAACGAGCGTATCATGAAAGTGTCCATGAAAGAAATGGATTAGAACATACATGGAATTTAATAGGGTAAAATAGGCTTATAATAGGGAATGTGATGTCAAAGAGAAGTTAAAACACATAAATAAGGTATTTGAGAAACATTAGCATTAAAACATTTTTGTGCGGTTTTAAGGACAATACTATAGAGGTTTTAAAATAGAAAAGAAGAAATTATTTTATATAAAACCATAATTTAAATAATAAGGTTTTCATAATAAAAATACAGATTTTATAAAGAAAATGGTGTATTAAAAAAGAGGATAGATTTCACTTGATATTGGGTAAAAAATTTGGGAAGTTTCCTTAAAACATGTTTGTTTATCAGAAAGTTCTAAGGAGGGAATCTTTTAAAAACATGTATATCCTTAAAAGAGGGTGATGAAAGGGTTTTCATAAATGAATTTTTTAAAAATAAAAATCATTTAGAATATGTACATAAATAGATAAGATAACTCCATTTTGATATAAATAAAGATAATGCAACCTAAAATAACAAAGAAGGTTCGGGTAGAATTTGTTACGGTTTTATCGGCATGGTGTAGGGTGTACCCAAGAGGGATTGATGAGAGATAAAAGGGTTTTATCATCACTTATAAATAATGAGGGAATTATGGGGGAGGTTTGAAAACATACCCCATCATTTGGTATTACACACCAAAAGGCATAGCATAGAGGATAATCTTGATTAAGAGTGAAATGGAGAGGATCCCTTACCTTAAATCCATTGGTATTCTACACTTATTATTAAATAACTAAATAAAAAAATTAGGTTTATTAATTAATAATTCTATAACCTATTCTATAATTAATTTTTTTAGTATAATCATTTTAAGTTCATTTATAACTGTTTTGATTGGTTATGAGGTTCAATTTCATTGTTCAGGTCTGTTTGCTTACTTGGCTTTAATGATTGGTTCATGTTCGGATAAACACGTATGATGAAAGTGATTGTACAAAATTGAAGTTGTATGTTATTAGTGAAAATCCAGGAGATTAAATGGTTTTAAATTTAATTTTTTTACTTATAGTGAAGTCTAATTATTATATAAAACCATAGTGACAACCGTTTTTGTTAATCGGTGGGTTTGATTACAAAGAACATGTTTTGATTTATAACATAATACCATTTTTACAAAAGGATTATAGAACCAAAAATAGTATATATTATATATATAATAATCCAGTTAAACCATAACACAAATGGTTTCATGACCAGAACTAAATATGATAAAATAAATTGATAAATCGTTGTCCTTGAATGTTCTAAATTAGCGCATCTCAAACGTTGCTTTCATTTCTTTCAAATAAAAATGTTAGGAAAGGAGAGAAGATAATGAAATATCTCATTAGCATAAAAAAATTCCATCACATGTATGTTACTATAGTTATCATACTATTTGGATGAAGGTAGGTGAGGAAAGAAACAAAAAGAAAAGAACTTAAAAGAAATGAAGGAATTGGAAAGAGGAATTTACCTCTTGATACTTCCTCCTTTAAGAACCTCTTAAGGGGAGGGGTTTCGTTATTTTGAAGATTCTAGGATATTTTGGACATGGAGGGGTCTTGGGGAGATATTTGGGCAGAATATTGGAAAGGCACAAGGCTTGAGAGGAGTGAAGAGAAGTGGGAGTGAGGGGGGATTTTATAGTGGAGGAGAGGAGGGTTTTCATAATTTTTTAATCATTAGTTTATTATTTCTTCACAAGACAAGGAATAGTAAGTATTATATGACCAATAATAGTAATAAATTCATGTGAATTCAAAACAATTGGGATTACATCAGTAAATCATCATCAATGACTCAATAAATTCCTTATTTAGCATTTGTCGTAATTTATCGCATTTTACTATTCATAAAAAATTCAAGTATTTCAGAAAATTCCCAAAAATTCACCCTAACTATTTTTCTACGTGTAGAATCCAAAAATGAAGTCCATTTTTCAAAAATAATTTTCTAAATATTATTATATTAATATTTAATTAAAATAACAATTTATTATCAAAAACTATTTTTAAAACATTAATTTACTTATTCTAAAATATAGGTATATTGTACTTTCAACTTGAATATTATTTTTATACTATCATAGTTAAGGTTACTATTCATTAAGGTATATCACTATTCATAAGGTTATGTTACTATTCATAAGGGTAGGTTACTATTCACCAAAAATTAAGTTTTTCTTATCGAACTCCAAATAACTTACTGATTGAAACTGTGTATGTCAGATTTTTGAAATTCCAAACAAAAAGGTGAAAAACTTCTATTTAAAGGTCACTTATCACTTAATAGTTAATTATGTTGTGTTTTCATGTGATTTTATGACATATCTATAAGAAGGGAATTTCCATTTAAAAACATCGGGTCATTACATTCTTCCCCCTTATGAAATTTCACCCTCAAAATTTCATTTTACATTCTAAGAAAAAAATAGGTGCGGGTACTTTTCCTTTTTTGCCTCCTACATTTCCCATGTTTCCTCTTTGTACTTATGGTTTCTCCATAGTACCTTGACCAGATGAGTAGACTTGTTGCGTAGAACTTTGTCTTTATGATCCAAGATCTTCATTGGTTTCTCCTCATAGGAGAGATCATCCTCCAATTGTACCACCTCTGAAGAGAGTACATGTGAAGGGTCTGGTATGTACTTTCTTAAAAGGGATACATGAAAGACATCATGTACTTTTGACATGGAAGGTGGAAGTGACAGTCGATAGCTCACAGTTCTGACTCAATCAAGGATCTCGATGGGGCCAATGTACCTAGGACTTAACTTCCCTTTCTTCCCAAACCTCATGACCTTATTCCATGAAGATATGCATAGAAATACCATGTCTCCAACTTTGAACGCAAGGTCTCATCGACGGTTATCTATATAAATCTTTTGTCGACTTTGGGGTGCCTTGATATGCAGCTGAATGGTTTTCACCTTCTCCACTATTTCTTCAACCATTTTAGGTCCTAACTACTTACGCACACCAACTTCATCCCAACACATTGGTGTCCGGTACCTTTTCTCATAAAGGGATTCATATGGTTCCATTCGGATGCTTGAGTGGAAACTATTATTGTAGGAGAATTAAACTAGTGGAAGATGGTGTCCTTATGCTCCTTTGAATTCCATAGAACACGCTCTCAACATGTCTTCCAGTGTCTGAATATTTTGCTTAGATTGTCCATTAGTTTGAGGATGATAGGCCTTACTGAAGTTCAGTTCAGTGATTAGAGCATATTGGAGACTTTTCCAGAACTTCGAGGTGAATCTAGAATCACATTCAGATAAAATAGATAGTGGTACTCCATGTAGCCTTACCACTTCTTTGATGTAAATCTGCACAAGTTGATCCAATGAGAAGTCCTCTTGAATCGCGATAAAGTGAGTTTTCTTTGTAAGACAATCCACAATGACCCATATAGCATTGTTTATTTTGGATGTCCTTAGAAGTCCAGTGACAAAGTCTGTGGTAATGTTCTCCCACTTCCATGATGGTATGGGTAGTGGTTGCATCAACCCCTTAGACTTTTGCCTCTCATCCTTTACTTACTGGCATACCAGGCACTTTGATGTATATTAAGAAATATCCCTTTTCATATTATCCCACCAAAAGTTTCCTCGAAGATCTCGATACATCTTTTTGATCCCTGGGTGGATAGAGAAGGTCGAGCTATGTGCATCATTCAATAGCTCCTTCTTTATCTCTAGATCATATGGTACACATAATCGTGTCCTAAATATTACAACTCCTTCCTCATCAATTTTTAAATCGGGAGATTTCCCATTTTTAACAGCTTCTACCCTTTTCAGAAGTTCCACATCCTTTCTTTGAGCATCCTTTATTTTCTCCAAGAGGGATGGTTGAGAAATCATTTGAGAAAGTATTGATGATGTTCTGCCCTTAATGATTCCCATGTCCATCCTTTTCAAATCTAAGAAGATCGTATCCTTTTCAATTCTCATCAATGATAAAGATGCAGGATCCTTTCTACTTAGAGCATCTTCCACCTTGTTTGCCTTACCGGGAATGGTAGTGGATTGAGAAGTCATAATCCTTGATGAGCTCTATCCATCTTTTTTGGAACATATTAATCTATTTCTTTGTGAATATATATTTGAGACTCTTTTGTTCAGTATATATCTCACATTTCTCCCCATAGAGATAATGCTATCATATTTTCAATGCAAAGATCACAGCCACCAACTCCAAATCATGAATAGGATAGTTTTTCTCATGGATTTTCAGCTTTCTTGAGGCATAGGCTATCACTTTATCATTTTTTATTAGCACACATCCTAATCCCTTCTTAAAAGAATCACTATACACCACAAAGAGTTCTCCACTTGTAGGGGGTGTGAGTACTGGTGCAGTGATAAACCTCTTTTTCAACTCCTTGAAACAGTCTTCACATTCCTATGTCCAAAAAAACTTTAATCCCTTCCATGTCATCTTGGTCATTGGGTTTGAAAATCATGAAAAGTTCTTCAAAAATCATCGATGATACCTAGATAGACCCAAAAAGTCACGGACCTCTATTACAAATGTTGGCCTAGGCCACTCTTCAATTACCTTTGTCTTGGAAGGATCCACGGATATCCCTTTGCTAATGATAAAATTCCCCAAGAATGATACTTCCTCCATCCAGAACTCACATTTATTGTACTTTTCATATAACTTATCCCTTCACAAAGTATTTAACATAGTATTCAAATGCTCCTCATATTCCTCCTTGCTCTTGGAGTATATCAGAATATCATCAATAAAGACTACCACAAATTTGTCAAGGTAATATCTAAAGACTCTATTCATTAAATCCATGAAAATTTCTAGATAATTAGTGAGTTTGAAGGTCATCACTATGAACTCATAGTGTCCATACCTCGTTTGAAAGGAATTCTTGTGAATATCTTCCTTCCTCACCTTTAATTGGTGATATCCCAACCGAAGGTCCACCTTAGAGAAATAACAGGCCCCACGAAGCTGATTAAACAATTCATCTATCCGTGGTAGGGTATAATTGTTCTTTATCATGATTTTATTGAGCACATGATAATCAATGCAGATGTGCATTGATCTATCATTCTTCTTGATGAAGAGGACTGGTGCACCCCGTAGTAAATCACTCGAGCATATAAAACCCTTCTCCATATTCTTCTATAATTGCTTCTTCAACTCTTCCATCTCTATGGTGGCCATTCTGTAAGGTGTCTTTGAGATAGGCAGATATCCAGGGATAAGTTCAATTGAGAACTCAACCTCTTGGTTAGGAGTAATACTAGAAAACTCTTCAGGGAATACATCAGTGTAATCCCTCATGATGGGAATATATTCAATCATTATTCTCTTCTTTATCTCAATCATTTGGGCTAGATATGATTTATCACATGGCAGCAATATCCACACTTGAGATGATGACTCTAAAGGAGATTAATCTTCATCCTTACACTTGTAATGAATCAGAGGATGCTTCAGTATTTTTAGAGTGATATCCCTTTATTGAAAATTGATTTTGGACTTGTAAAACGATAGACAATCCATGCCCAAGATAGCGTCGAATTACACTAAAGTAAGTATGATGATATTTTCTAGGATGTGTAGTCCAAAAACATTAATCAGGAAGGATTTATAAACCATGGACACAATGATTTCTCCATTCGTTGTTCTCACAGATAACTTTTCCTCCAAATTTTGAGGTGGTGTTTAAATAGTTCTACTAAACTTGCAAGATATGAAAGAATGTGTAAAACTAGAATCAAATAGTACATCTACTATTTTTGAATGAATAAAAAGTGTACCTGTCACCACATCATTGTCCATCTCCACCTCAGTAGTAGTGATAGCACAAGTCCTTCCCTGTTTCTTGGGAGGTTGTTTTTGATTGCCTATGACAACCCTCGGCTTCAGTAAATTGTTCGCATAATGCCCATACTCTTTGAGGTTATAACACTGCACTGTAGGCTGAGTGTTGCTCTGAAACTTCTTTTCTTCTTCAACATTAATGGTATTTTTTATATCCCTTTGGCAGTTCTTGTCCAGATGACCAAACTTTCCACATTTGAATCAATTATTGGTTCCCTTAAAATAGTTACTAGGATGCTTCTTACCACAAATTTTACAAGGGGAAAATTCAGGCTTCTTTCCATCATGGGATTTGTTTTATGAACCACCCATGTTGTTCTCCATTTTCCTCTTCTTTTCACTAGGCCAACGAGACCACTGAGAGTCTCTGATCTCCATTTCAACCTTGAGGTCACAACAGACAATCTCCTCATAATTGTCAAAGTCTCAAATCACCAATGCTTTTCGTAGACTCGGCTTTAGTCCTCTAAAGAAGCGATCCACCTTGGTTTCAGTGTTCATGACAAAGCCAGAGATGTACCTTTAAAGCCTTGTAAATTTTGCTTCATATTCCTAGATGGACTCATCTTCCTTCTTCTTAAGTCTGAGGAACTCTCTTTCCATCTTGATACGAAGGGTTTGAGGAAAATATTTGTTGAAAAACATCCTCTTAAATTCCTACCAATCCGTGGAATCAATATCCTCTTGGGACTTTGTATTCTTGATCAGTTTCCACTAATGATCAGCTTCCCCATCAAAATGATAGACTGCCAGTACAACTTTCTCTTCTTCCGAGCACTGGAGGACAGAGAATAGCTTTTCAATAGAGTTAATCCATTGTTCTGTGAGGAGGGGATTAGAAGATCCGCTATGGGAGTCCTTTTCCGCATGAAGGATTCTACAACAACTTGCTCTTTCCTTAGAGGAGGAGGTCATTCTACATGATTCAAGTTATTATTCATAACTCGATCCAGCTGAGTAAGTATTGTCATGATGTTTTGAGCACCCGCTCCCATCATATCAGGCATATCATTAGGGATATTTTCACATGTCCTATCACATTGGTTGTTGGAACATGTTATTCTATTTACCTCCATTAACTAGGAAAAATAACATATAATTATAAGTATTGAATAATTATCTATTGAGTGTAAAAAAAAGAAACTTTTAACATAAAAGGATAAACTCATAAAGGATAAGTATATCCTAAATTGTGATTCCTTAGGTTTATATCTAGGTTATGCTTGATCTATTTCTTAAATTATATTCTTATGGGCTCTTTTTTGTCCCTTAATAATGGTTTTTACTAAGCTCGGGAATCTACCCAATCATATCCCTCGGGAGTGTCGTAACCAAGAGTGCAGTAAGGCCCGTTGTCGTGTACCAAGATACCTCAGGTCAAGCTCAAAACTCCTTTTTGAAATTTTTACTCCTAGGTACATATGTTCCAAAGTCTCCTATATCTGATCATATCCAGATAGGGATGTATTTTCTTGTAAAACCACTTACTCAATACTCACAAAAATTTAGGAATGTTTTCTTATACTTAGTCTTATTCTTAAGGTTCTCACTAAGGTGCTCTATTCCTAATCTCCAAAAATAACTAGACCATCCTCTGATACCAACTATAGTGACCCAATAATTTTACACATAACATTACATGATTTTAATCATAATTATACATCAGATTACAATCCAAGGATCGTTAAGTCTAGTGTCTTGGAAGACTAGGTACATAAAACATAAAACATGGGCTAAAAACCCTTCTTTATTTAATCTCCATAAAAAGAGATCCTAAAATCTTTTGATCACTTAAATATGCATAGGGTACCCTGGGGAACACATGAGAAAAGGGATGAGCTAAAAATCCCAGTAAGGGAATCAACAGAAGGATACATCTTAAGCACATGAGTTAGGAGGCATGACATAATGATATCCAAAACATGAAACTTATAAAATAATTCAATATAATCATTTGATCATATAAACATGGAATCATATAAATGTGGAAGAATTGTAAAACATGTCTTTATTATGGTTCGAGGCTAACCTCCAATCCTGTTTCCCATTTTATTATGGGTCAAGGCTAACCTCCAATCCCATTTCACATTGCATCTCATGAGACTTAAATTTACCCAATGCATTTGAGTGCTATCTGGGTTCACCCATATCAAAATTTTCATGAATATTATTTCCACATAAATATTCTTTCCACATAAATAATCATACATAATCAACCATACATAAACATAATGGTACCCATGGAAAGAATTAGGTTCCACAATCCTGACATAAGTCATAACCAATGAGCGTATCATGAAAGTGTCCATGAAATAAAGGGATTAGAACATAAATGGATTTTCATAGGGTAAAATAGGCTTATAAAATGGTATGTGATGTCAAACATAAGTGAAAAATATATAAATAATTTATTTTAGAAAAATTATTATTAAAACATTTTTGTGCGGTTTTAAGGAAAATACTATAGAGCTTTTAAAATAGAAAAGAGGAAAATATTTTATATAAAACCAGAATTTAACCAAGAAGGTTTTTATAATAAAAATATTGATTTTATAAATACAATGGTGTCTTAAAACATATTATAGAGTGAACTTGATATTGGGTAAAAAAATTGGGAAGTTTCCTTATAACATGATTGCTTATCGGAAAGTTCTAAGGAGGGAATCTTTTAAAAACATGTATATCCTCGAAAAAGAGTGATGAAAGGGTATTCATAAATGAATTTTTTAAAAATAAAAAACATTTAGAATATTTACATAAATATATAATATAACTCCATTTTGATATAAAGAAAGATAAGGCAACCCGAAAGAACAAAGAAGGTTTGAGTAGAATTTGTTACGGTTTTATCGACATGGTGTCGGGTGTACCCAAGAGGGCTTGATGAGAGAGAAAATGGGTTTATCATCACTTATAAATCATGAGGTAAGTATAGGGGAGGTTTGAAAACATACCCCATAATTTTTTATTACACACAAAAAGGCATAGCATAGAGGACAATCTTGATTAAGAGTGAAATGGAGAGGATCCCTTACCTTAAATCCATTGGTATTCTCCACTTGTTATTAAATAACTGAATAATCAAATTAGATTTATTAATTAATAATTCCATAACCTCTTATATACTTAATTTTTTTATTATAATCATTTTAAGTTCATTTATAACCATTTTGATTGGTTATGAGGTTTAATTTAATTGTTCGGGTCTGTTTGCTTACTTGGCTTTAATGATCAGTTCATGTTCGGATAAACACGTATGATGAAATTGATTGTCCATAATTGAAGTTGTATGTTATTAGTAAACATAAATGATATTACATGGTTTTAAATTTAATTTTGTTACTTAGAGTGAAGTATAATTATTATATAAAACTATAGTGACAACCGTTTTTGTTAATCGGTGGGTTTGATTACAAAGAACATGTTTTTCTTTATAACTTAATACCATTTGTACAAAAGTATTAAAGAACCAAAAATATTATATATTACATATATAATAATCTTGTTTAACCATAACATTAATAGTTTCATGACCATAACTAAATATGATAAAATAAATTGATAAACTGTTGTCCTTGAATGTGCTAAATTATCGCATCTCAAACAGTGCTTTCATTTCTTTCAAATAAAAAGGTGGGAAAAGAAAAGAAGATAATGAAATATCCTATTAGCCTAAAAACATTCCATTACATGTATTTTACTGGATTTATCATGCTATTTGGGTGAAGTTAGGTGAGGAAAGAAATAAAAAAGAAAATAACTTAAAAGAAATGAAGGAATTGGAAAGAGGAATCTACCTCTTGAGACTTCCTCCTTTGAGAACCTCTTAAGTGGAGAGGTTTTGGTATTTTTAAGAGGCTAGGAGCTTTTAGAAATGGGGGGGATATTGGGGAGATGTTTTTGTAGAATATTGGCAAGTCACAAGGTTTGAGAGAAGTTAAGATAAGTGGGAGTGAGGGGGGGTTTATAGTGGAGGAGGGGAGGGTTTTCATAATTGTTTAATCATTAGTTTATTATTTATTAAAAAGACAAGGAATAGTAAGTATTCCATTAACAAGAACAGTAATAAATTCATGTGACTTTGAACCAATTGGGATTACATCAGATTATCATCATCAATGACTCAATAAATCCCTTATTTATCATTTGTCGTAAATTATCGCATTTTATTATTCATCAAAAATTCAAGTATTTCACAAAAATCCCAAAAATTCACCCTAACCATTTTTCGATGAGTATAATATAAAAATGAAGTAAATTTTTCAAAAATAATTTTCTATATATGATTATTTTAATATTTAATTAAAATCATAATTTATTATCAAAAACTAGTTTTAAAACATTTATTTACTTATTCTAAAATATAGGTATATTGTACTTTCAAATTTAATGTTATTTTTATACTATAATAGGTAAGGTTACTATTAATTAGGGTATATCACTATTCATAAGGGTATGTTTCTATTCATAAGGGTAGATTATTGTTCACTAAAAATTAATTTTTTCTTATCGGACTCCAAATAACTTACTCATTGCAACCATGTATGTCAAATTTTCGAAATTACAAACACATAAGTGAAAAAATTATGTTTCAAGGTCACTTATCACTTAGTAGTTCATTATGTTGTGTTTTAATGTGATTTTAAGACATATCTATAAGAAGGTAATTTCCATTTAAAAACATTGGGTCATTAAACAAATTATGTTTCTCCATTAAAATATTGTGTTTTCATAAGTTATTTTATTAATTTTATAAATCTTTAATGAATCCTCCAAAACCAATATTATATTTTAAGGTTTTAAAATTAATTCTTTAAGAACATGACTCACATCCACATAACCAAGGGTATTATCTTAATGAGATCAGTTATTATCCTTATAAAATATTTAAAAACACTTCTATTTGGTAGAAATCATGGTAATGTTTGTGGTTTTGATTATTTTATCTTATAGATTCCAAAACCTATGTTTATAAATTAATAAAAATTATCCTAGATTTTACTATAAAAACCCACACAGTCTCTCATTCCTCTTAACTAAAAACCCTTGGATCATTAATTTACTCTTTATTTCCATCTCTAGATCCCCCCAAGGTGTCCCCAAGTTCTTAATGAGATCCTCCCAATATTTTAGTAGCGCCCTCTCAAGGTAAGGTATCTTATCCGTATCCTCTTTATTTGAGAACATTATTTCTATTATGCATTTTAAAATCTAATTTTTCATGTTGAGGTATATTTTTAAGCATTCCTCTTAATATAATTATGATTTTATAGTGATTATAAACCCATTTTAATTTCATTAAAACCTTCTAGGAATCATTATATACACCTGTTATGTTGTTTAAATTATCCTGTGAATTTTTTCTAGGCCTGACATTTCTGTAGTGAATAATCATTCCCATTTCCTATTAAGGGTATTCAAATAGATGTTTCTATACTTCATCGATTGTGGACATACATGTATCTAACCCACACCCCTTAATCGTTGGGGGTTTTTTGGTGATTTAAAACACTCTTATGTTGTATGATATTTATGGCACACAAATGCATGTACATGATATGAATGTGATGGGTGGTCCCATAATTATATACCTATACAATACATTGGGTAATATTTTTATATCATGATATTACATATATGGTTCATAGGAGGATCTCTTAAGAACACTATTTTATGATGTAATTTTTGTTAGCCTTGACTTATTCTTATGATTTCATGTTTTATGTTGTTGCTACATTCCTATGTTTTATTGATGTTATCATATTATATCATTCTTTGATGATCATATTTAGGATTCTCACCCATTTCATGTCACCTTGATATAATTATTTCCGTACATTCAATAATTTTATCATGTTATGATTTGATTATTCCCTTACTATACTTTATATATCACCCCTTTCTTATGTATGTACCCAAGCTATCCCGTGAAGTTTTAGAAGGCCTATGGATTTTAAGAGTATATTATAGGTTTTTTAAATAAGTTCATTATATCACGTTTCAGTTTATTATGTTATTTACATAATTTCCTAAATACACTAGGCCTCATGATATTCTGGGATTGTATTATGTGCACCTTTATGTAATAAATAATGAATTAAGGTGTATAAAAGATTTGGGTTTCTATAGTTGGTATCATAAAAAAGTCTAGTTATTTTTGGGAGTTAGGATTAGAAAGAATTAGTGAGAGCCTTATGAATAAGACTAAAAATAGAAAATCATCCTTAAATTTTGATGAAGTATATATTAAATTCTTTGTAAGAAATGAAATCCCAATTCGGATACTACAAGTATATATGGATCTCGCAAAAATGTACATAAGGGTAATAACCCCTAAAATGGAGAATTGGGATTTGAATTCATCGCCACTTGGTGGATAATAAAATGGCCTTGATACACATTTAGTTTGACACTCTCATGGGATATAATTTGGTAAATTTACAAGATCTTAATAAACCATTATTATGGGAATAAAAATGAAGATAATATTTTATGTTAGAAAATAGAACATGGATAACTTAGATTCAATCCTAGAAATATATAGGTTAAGGAATATATATCATTTATGAGTAATCCCTTTAATGTTCATGGTCTTAGATTTATTTTTTTACTAGTTTAAAAATTATCATCACTAATTTTAACATTATTTTTAGTCAATGGTTGGAAATAGGAGGAATTGAGTCAACAGCCAATGTGATGAGGAATGTGTTGACTTTCCAAATTAGATTCCATACCTGATGGGAGTAGGAGTCAATAAATTAATGGTAATAATTTCTCAATTAAATCATGTTTTTAATAGAAAATTGAATCAGGGGGAAGTCCAAAATCACCCTAAGAAAGATAAGGTTGCAATTGAGACCTTTATGAGATAAAGGCCTCTAACTTTCAGTTGAAATTATGATCCCTTAATCACAGAATAATGGAACAACTCAATTTAAATGATATTTTCCACCATTTATAGATCTTAACAAGAGAAGTTCATGGGGTTTGTTTATTTTATAGAAGTATAAGGGGATCAATGGTGGATAATAATAAAAAATATGAATCCTGAAGAATAAATTGAAGTGATGGAGTGGAAGGAATTATAGAAAATATTTTTCTATAAATATTATTCTCAAATTTTCTGACTATAAATAGGGATCTCCTTGGCCTCAAGAATAAAAATAAAGAATCCATTATGGAGTACATGGAAAACATTACAAGACCTGCTTGACATGCCTCTAAATTCTTCATCTCCTCTAAAAGTTATGTTGACCGCTTCTTTGGTGGGATAAGTCCAATTCTACAAAAATATTTATAAATTTGATAATTTTATAGCAATGAGGATATTTTACAATGTTAAATCAAAGTTGAAATGGATATTATCGAATCTAAATGGTCTCATGGGTTAGGATAAAGAAAGTTTATAATGGATTTAAATTCTAGTGATATGATGTAAAAATCTCATATGAGCAAGAAATTCCAACACTGCACATTTAAAAAGTTTTAGATGAAGTATCCACATAAATTGCCAAAAAGGTAAAAGAAAATGATTTATGTGTGAGAAGGAAGGGAACCTAGCTAGTGAAGTTTTTCAAGAGAGACCCACCAATGTGATAGAATAAAGTAATGCACCTATCAACCCTCAACATGTTATCCAATGCTTCAAATTCAAGGAATAAGGACACTATGTGAAATAATTCACTAAGATAAGGGTTTTTGACGACAACTAATGACAACAACCACCAAGGACTAAATATAAAGGGATATATTATGTAATAAAAACTAATAATGTGGGTCTTAACAATTACATGGTGATATATACACTAGTTATTCATTCAAGGATAGTAAATGTACTACTTGATTTTGGTTCTATTCATTCTTTCATATAAAAAAAATAGTATAAATAATCAAACACCACCACAAAATATAGAATTAGATTTATTGAAGAAAACATAAAATGGGGAAATTATTCCATCCCAAGTATATAACTATTAACTTTTCCATATTTGTCGGATGAACTTCCCAAGAAACCTTGTGATACCTGTTGACACTGGAAAACACATCCCCAAGATATTCCAAATACTTCCCTACATGATCCAAGATCGTAATCCATTTTGCAAGATTCGATTTGATTGTTCGTAGAGACCGAACGGAGTTACAGTTTAGGAGTTATGGACATTCGAAATTAGGCTGGAAAACTGGTTCGTGGAGCCCATTCGCAAAGCTCCCTCTGTGATTGCGGAGAAGAGGAACTTGATTGGAGCCTCTGAGAGCACAATTAAGGTTGTGATGGTCAACTCCGTGGTTATAAATAACTTGAGGGAACTTGAACAGAGCCTATGTGTTCGCTGCAAAGGCCCATGATGATCGACTCCGCGATTACGAGAAACTTGAGGGAACTCCCTCCGGTTGTGGAGTGTGACTCCCTTCTTGGAACCATTTTCTCTTCGCGATGTGCATTTTTGCTCCTCGGCATGCTCCACTAACCTCTATCACCTATAAATAGCCAGCTCATCCCCCTTCATAAGCATGGTTACACCATACCTTGGGCAGTTGATCTCCCATTTTACGGAGCTCCCGAGCTCTGTGAAGAGATGCCCTTCATAAAGGGCTCCAACCTTTTCAAAAGAGGGAGCTCCTTTGGGTTTCTTGAGGCTCTGTGAGCCACTTTTCTCATGAGACTCTTTGCTCTGCAAGCCATTTTGCTCTGCGAGCCTCTTTTCTCCACGAGTCCCTATACTCTGTGATACCCCATGCTCCGCGAGCACCTTTACTCTGTGAAGCTACTTTGAAAAGTCCTATCCTTCGTGCCCAATGGTCCATACAGCGGGGGCTTCCCCCCCCCCCCCAGATTGGGATCAGTGATGGTCTATGGTCTCAGCACTCTAGGCTGGTCCCTTCACTTCCATCACTCACACCCCATAAAAAATGTAGAGTCGCACCGCTGACTTTTTGGGCCAGGATGTTAGCATTTTCCATTAGGCCCTTATGTGCAGCCACCTTCCACCTATGGAATACCATGATTCGAGATACTCCTCCAAACACCATGAAACACCTTGAGTCGGCATATTCCTCTTGGTCCCTTTCACATGTTGAGAGTTGAGATTCTCATCATCACTTCCATGAGTACCTTGAGTTGAACCATTCTCAAGTAACTCATTCAAAACCTATCACCTAACTCCTATACCAGGATCCACTGGAAAGGGACACTCTTACACAAGTCCCAACACCAACCATTTCCTAGCACCTTATGCCTAACAGTCCTCTCTACATGACTATAAACTATAGTGCACCCTATGTTACAGACATAGGATGCCTCTTTCTACAAACAATAGATGCCTTATGCACCAAGAGTAAGATGCCAACAGTCCTCTCTAAATTACTATAAACTATAGTACACCCTATATGAAAAACATAGGATGCCTCTTTCTCTAAACAATATATGCCTTATGTGTCAATCATAAGATTCCAACAGTCCTCTCTACATGACTATAAACTATAGTTCACCCTATGTTACAGACATAGGATGCCTCTTGCTCTAAAAAAGAGATGCATTATTCACCAAGCGTAAGATGCCAACATTCCTCTCTACATGACTATAAACAGTATTATTCTCTATATAACAAACATAGGATACCTCTTTCTCTAAACAAGATATGCATTATTCACTAAGCATAAGATGCCAATAGTCCTTCCTATATGACTATAAACTTTAGCACACCATGTGTTCCAAACATAGGATGACTCTTGCTCTAAATAAGAGATGCTTTATACGCCAAGAATAAGATGCCAATAGTCCTTACTACAAGACTATAAACTGTAGCATTACCTATCATTCAATAATATTATTCCTCTTATTCCAAATAAGAGATGGATTATGATACAATCATAATATGCCTCATGCCATGATTATAGTGGAATAATTTCAAGATCATTGGAAACCATTTGAGCATTCCATCACTACACCTCATGATTTTTATGTCCTTCATTTGTATCTTCATCCTATTTCATGTATGAAGGTACCATCTAACATCTTTGTCCCATGCTACCTTATCTCACCTTTCGTTCTGGGCCAACACCCTGGATGAATTTGAATAACACTTTGAGTCAGGTCCTGTGTTCCAAACATGGTCAGCAGTCGACCCTCATTTGTTTGTCCCCATTTCAGGATAACACAATATGGATACTGTGTTTTGGACATGGTCAATAGTTATCCTCCATCGTCATGCCACTTTCACTGCATTCCGAATGTTGGGAATGTGATTCAAACTTTTCATCTCCCTTTGTTCAGATTGATTCCAATTCCCTTTGTGTTATCCTTCTTGTGAACTAGTGCATAGTTGTAGACCTCAATTATATGCCTAAACCCACCAGTGATTTTGGATTCCCTCGTGGTCAGACATGAGGAAGAAATTACGGGCAGATTTCATGCGTAAGCCCTATCCACCGTTTCCACTCCTTAACAGCACTCGAACAGCTTCCATGCATAAGCCCCATTCACCATTTCCACTCCTTAGTGGCACCCGGGCCTCTATCCTAGAGTAAGTCCCAATCTCCATCTCCCTGGGCTTCTAACCATGCATAAGCCCCTGTTTCCTCTTTGGGCCACTAACCATGTGTAAGACCCATTCCACTTCCCATGGAAACAACTTTCATGACATGATCGTCTGGTCTTTGCTGCCTCTTGTTTCTCACACTAAGCATGACTCACATGGGCTTAGAGTAAGCATCGACCATGAAATCCTCTCTGGGAATCCTAGAGTGTAAGCCCCAAACCATTCCGAACTACGTGGACTTTGATCCTTGCTAAGGAAAGGTATGTAGTAAGCCTCCTTGAGGTTCAAGACCAACACCTACTTGTCCCAACCCCTTCACGTCGGTTCACCAAACCATCCCAAACTACGTGGAATTTGATCTTTTTCTACTAGGAAAGGTACGTAGGAAGCCTCCCTGAGGTTCAATCCCAATAACCACTGGTTCTAACCCCTTTACGTTGGTTTACCTTTGTCCTGCATGACTTTAAACTGCATCAAACCATTACGAACTACGTGGACTTTGATCCTTGCCAAGGAAAGGTATGTAGGAAGCCTCCTTGAGGTTTAAGACCAACACCCATTGGTCCTGATCCCTTCATGTCGGTTCACCAAACCATTCTGAACTACATGGACTTTGATCCTTTCTAAGGTAAGGTACGTAGGAATCCTCTCTGAGGTTCAAGTCCAACACCTACTGATCTCGACCCCTTCACGTCCATTCACCAAACCATTCCAAACTACGTGGAATTTGATCCTTTCTAAGGCAAGGTATGTAGAAAGCCTCCCTGAGGTTCAATCCCAACAACCACTGGTTCCAACCCCTTCACGTCATTTCACCTCCGTCCCGTATGAAGTTAAACTACATAAAACCTTTCTGAACTATGTGGACTTTGATCCTTTCAAAGGAAAGGTACCCAGGAAGCCTCCCTGAGGTTCAAGCCCAACACCTACTGGTCCTGACCCCTTCACATCGGTTCACCAAACACTTAAGAACTATGTAAACTTTGATCCTTGATAAGGCAAGGTACGTAGGAAGCATCCCTGATGTTAAAGCCCAACACCTAGTTGTTCTGAACCCTTAACATCAGTTCCCTTTCATCTCGCATGATGCTAAACTGTATCCACCATTCTGAACTATGTAGACTTTGATCCTTTCCAAGGAAAGGTACGTAGGAATCCTCCCTGAGGTTAAATCACAACACCTATTGGTCCCGAACCCTTCATGTCAGTTCATCAAACCAATTTGAACTATGTGTACTTTGATCCTTATCCTCTAGAAAGGGTACATAGGAAGCCTCCTTAAGGTTCAATCCCAACAACCATTGGTCCCGACCACTTCATGTCGGTTCACCACACCATTCAAACTACGTGGGCTTTGATCCTTGTATCCTAGGCAAGGTATGTAGGAAGCCTCCTTGAGGTCCAACCCCAATCTACGGTAAGTCGTTGTGTTCCCCAATTGACGGTAAGCTATTGTATTCCCCAATCGACGATAAGTCATTATGTTCCCTCAATTGATGGTAATCCATTGTATCCCAATCGACAGTGATCCATTGTGCACCTCAATTGATGGTAAGTCATTGACCTTCATCCAATGGTAATCCATTGTAGTCTGCAATCAACAGTAAGTCATTGTAGTCTCCTCCATTGGGACCCACATATCTGGTCTCCCCCCATGGAGTCAGACCAACCCAGGCTGATAACCACGCATAAGCCCCAACATATCTTCGAGTCGTTGTCCTCTGTGTACACCCCGATTATATAACCCCCACTAAACTACGTGGGCTTTGATTCCCTACCACAGGGATACGTAGGAAGTCTCTTCGAGACTCAAGATCAACATCATTGTCATCCTCACATTGGTTCCATCTCATTCCTCCTCCACATCATTCAACTCTCCATCATCCATCTTGATTCTTACCTAGGCTGCCACATCCTGATGAGATCATTTCATCCACCTCCTCACTGCTCCTAACAGTACCTGGGATGCTACCCATGTGTATACCCCAACATGTACTCGGGTTAATATATTATGTGTACACCTTGATTCATCACCCCTTTTGAACTATGTGGGTTTTGATCCCTATCGTTTATACAGGGTGTGTAGGAAACCTCAATGAGGTTCAATACCATCCAATGGTAAACCTTGGTGTCCCCCATTCTGGGGTAAACTCTCATTGATCTGCCCTCAGTGGTTTCCAGATCAGCCTTCATGGTGTGACATCTTCCATTTATGGGACACACCACCTCGGATCTATCCTCATTGGGCATTCTAATCCATCCATCTGGTAAACCTTCCAGGGGTTCCCTCCTAGGGATGTACCAATTTGATCTGTCTCTATGGGACATTCTGATCACTCTCATTTTTTCTCTGTAAGATGTTAAACTCACGGCCTACCTCGTGTTAAACATGAGATGCCTGAGGAAAACCTCGGAAGACATGCCTTTGGTGTAACCATCTCTACAAGACATTAAACTCATGACATACCCCATGTTAAGAATAGGAAGCTAAGAAAAATCTCAGAGACATGCCTCCGACATAAGATACCCCACGATTGATGTGGGATGACTTGGGTTCTGCACCCTTGAGATACCCTCTTATGAGGACGAATATAGGTTCCCCAATGTCCACACATCCAAATATTCCCTAACATGCCTGATGTTTTCATCTACTCCAACTGAAGGTTGCTACCATGTCAAGACCCCATGGAATGTCCTGACAGAATTAGTATAATTAACCGACATCCACAAAGATATGGAACTGGGAATGAGATTCATGAACCAAGACTCAAATCTCTAAGGGAGACCCGGACTAGGAAACGAGTTCTGAGGAGAAATCCACGGAAGTAGAAACTGACATCCCATCATCCTGTTTCAATCAAAGAGAAAATGCCCCTAAACAAACGATGGATATCGCCCACCTTTGGAAATTGGGAATGTGGGGCAACAATCTGTGCATCCTCAGCAGACGGATGCATGCCCCGGTGAAAGTGTTGAAAATAATACCCCATTTAGAAGAGTTTTATGTTTTCATGGGTATGGACTAACTTTATTTGTATAGAGAAAATATAAATTAATGGGAGATATAAATCACCCTCTATATCAAAAATCTCTCTCTAATTCATTACAAATTAGGAGGATGAAATTTTCTCTTTTGTATCATAATCTAAATCATGGATATTATTTCCTTATGAGAAAGCTTATCTTTCTCAAATGATTGATACTAAGGAAAAGATCATCCTTGGTGACATTCCCATTGTAAGGGAATTCTCTAATGTGTTTCTTCAAGAATTTCCCAGTCTTCCTCCTAGATAACATGTTGATTTATCAATTGAACATATACCCAGATATTTTCCAATATCAAAGACTCCATATAGAATGGTCATTGTTGAACATTAATAGTTGAAGAAGAAACTATAGGATAATATGTATGAGGGGTTTATATTCCCTAGTGATTATTTGTGAGGTGCATCGACCCTCCCTGTTAGGAAGAAGGATGAGTCAACATGCATGTTCAATGATTATCATGAGATAAACAAGATCACAATAAATAACAAGTATTATCTTTCATGGATTGATAACTTTTTTGATCAACTTCATAGAGACTAATACTTCTCCAAGGTGGATCTTTAATAAGGATATTATCAAGTAAAGGTAAAGAAGGAAGATATCCCTAATGATTCATTTTTTACAAGGTATGGTCACTATGACTTCATATTGATTCCATTTGGACTCACTAATTTTCATTCTATCTTCATGGACTTGATGAATAGAGACTTTATGGATTATCTTGAAAAATTATTGGTGGTCTTTATAGAGGATATTATTCTCTACTCCAAAATCAAAGAGGAATATGAGGATTATTTCATTGTTGTACTGAATACCTTGAAAAAGAAAAAATTATATATAAAGTAAAAAAATTGGGAGTTCTGGATGGAGTAAGTAACATTCCTAGGGCATGTTATCACCAGTAAAGGAGTGTCTTTGGATCCATTAAAACTAGATGAAATTAAATGATGGCCTAAAGAAACATCTATGTTGATAATATGTAGTTTCATTGGATTGGCTGGGTATTATCATGGATTTGTGTAAAAATTCTCACAATTTTCAATCCCACTAACCAAGATAAATCAAAAAGGAATCAAGTTTTTTTGGACTGATTAATATGAGTAGAGGTTTGATTAGTTAAATGAAATTCTAATTACTTCATTAGTTATCACCTTAGCTACTGATGGGGAAAAATTTGTGATCTAAACAATGAGTCTAAAAAGAGGTTGGGTTTTTTGCTTATGTAAGATTAAAAAGTGATAGTCTGCGCCTCTCTCCAATTAAAGATACATGAGAATAAATATCCAAATCATGATTTGGAATTGTCTATAGTGATCTTCATATTGAATATTTGGAAACATTATCTCTATGGGTATAATTATGACATATATACATATCATAAAATAGTAAAGTGCATATTCATAGAAAATGTTCTCAATGTGCACTGATAAAGGTTGTTAGAGATGATCAAGGATTGTGATTGTCAAATCCATTACCATCATGGGAAGGTAAAAAATATAGAAGTTGATCTATGTAGTTTGGTTCATGAAACTCTATAAATTATGTGGATTTCAAGGGATCCAATATACTTGAACATGAAGAGGATGGACATGGGAATAATAAAAGGATCTTCACCCCACCTTACTCAGATAACTTCTCAACTATCTTTTCTTGAGAGGATCAAGGAGACCTCGAATTATGATGAGGTGCTATAAAATAAGGTAGTGAATATTCTAGAGTTGAAATTTTCTAAATATGGAGTTATAAGGATTGGAACATGGATATATATATTCTAAGAAAACTAGATCTGAAGAAGGAAATACTAGATGGTGCACATAACTCTTCCTTCATTATTCATCTAGGATTCAATAATATTTATATGGATATGAAGAAAAATTTCTTGTGGGATAACATGAAGAGGGAAATTGTAGAATTTGTAGAGTGATGATTATTATTCCTACTAGTTAAGGAAAAATGAATGAAATTCAAGGGAGTGATGAAAACAATACCTATACCATTATGGAATTGGGAAAACATAATCGTGGATTTAATCATAGGACTCCCCATAATATCTAAATGTGATCAATGCATCTTGGTGGTAGTTGACCACCTTACAAATTCAGCACATTTCAATTCTATCAAGGAAGATTTATCTCTTGAAAAAATCTACAAGATATACACAAAGGAAGTGGTAAGTATATATGGAGTGACACTCCCCATTGTATCCAATCGATATATGAGGTTTACCTTGAGGTTTTGAAAAATACTTCAGTAGGAATTGGATAAAAAGTTATGTTTCAAAAATTCTTATCACCCTTAGATGGATGGTTAGTCTAAGAGAAACAATCAAAATCTAGAGGAAAATTTTAGATCATGTTAAATTATTTCCAAGGATTTGGGATCAACACCTTACCCTAGTGGAGTTCTCATATATCAAAATTTTCCATTCTATCATTAAAATAGAACCTTATGAGGCTTTGTATAAGAAGAGGTGTTGGACTCTGACATGATAGGATGAAGTAGAAGAGATAAAGATGATGGGATCAGATCTTATCTAATAGATTACAAAGAAGGTTAAAATAAATAAAATTTATATGAAATCTACATAAAGTCTCTAGAAAATCAATGTTGAAAATTGTCGACACAGTCTGGAGTTTGAGGTTAGAGATAAAGTGTCCCATCATATATATCCATGGAATAAAGTCAATAAGTTTGTGAAGAAGGGAAATATTAGTCTAAGATATATCGTCCCCTTTTATATACTTTATCACATCAGAGCTATGGCCTATCGAATATCACTCCTACTGAACCAATCTCAGGTACATTATTTTTTCCATGTATCCCTCTTGAGGAAGTACATGCTAGACCCCTAACATATATTGAATCTAGAAGTGGTACCATTGGATAATGATATTCCATACGAGGAGAAAATGATGAAGATAATAGATTATTGACACAAAGTTATATGAAAAAAGAAAACTCACCTGGTCAAAGTATTGTGGCAAAACCACAAGTTTGAGGAAGAAACATGGGAACTGGAAGAGGCGATGAAATAGAAGGACCCTAATCTATTTTAGTTTATGAAATAAAATTTCAAGAGTGAAATTTTTAATAGGGGGAGAATATAACGACCTAAACATTAATAAAATAAATTCCATTTTTAAATGAATAAATGACTTATTAAGTAATGAATTTATAAAAAACACATGCACCACATTGGTTATTAGTTATATCCTATTAGATTTAAAAGGAAATTAATCATCATAACCATTGACAATATATCATTTCTAAAGTGACCATTTTTATTAGTATATATTTATGGATATGATAAATCCAATTAACACAAGAAAAATAAGCAATGACCTTGACCAGTAAGATCATACCCTATGAATCCTATTTATTGAAGCTTTCGAGTGAGATGGAATCATCAGGATTTTACCTTGGAAAATACCAAGATAATATTGAACAAATAAATCATGATAGAAACCATTTATTAGAGAATTTAATGCTTATCGAGATCATAGCCCAAACCATGTTTGTTGAACCACCCCAAGAAACTATCACCATCGCACATATTATCCTTAGGAAATATGTTGGTGTAATAAAGGGTAATGTATTTGAATCCTAACATTATGAATTTTATATTTTTATTTTTTATAAAATAATGATTATATTTTTCCTTTTTCATTATTACTTTTAAGTGATTAACTAATTATTTTGATAAAAATTAGATTATGGTACAATTCAAATTAAATTTTTTGGGAAATATATAGTTTTAATTAAGAAAACTTTTTTGATGAATTAAATATTTTTTAAATAAATTTTATTTTAATAAAATATTCTTATTAAATAATATTTATTTAAATATAAAATATGATATAATTTTATGAAGTCCTATATATTTTTATAAGGACCAGAAAACTATTATCATCATAAAACCCATATTTTTAAAAAAAGTGTGGATTATGGTTTAAAATTTTTAAATTCTCATTTGTATATAATTATCTTGATAAAACAAATATTATTTTTGAAATTAAAAATCTCAAAATTAGCCAACGGTTAATTTTTAATAATTGTATGACATAGTTGAATTTTTGGGTAAAAATTAAATATAGTATAAATATAAAGAATGCATTATGACATTATAAAAGACCAAAAGTGATGTAATAAATACTATAAAGTGTTTCCATGACTAAAATGATGTTTATAATTTAAAATAATGTGTTTTTGAAGTTACTTTATTTATATTATATACACTTAATGAATCCTCCAAAACATATATTATATTTTAAGGTTTTAAAATTAATTATATAAGAACATGAAACACATCCACATAACTAAGAGTGTTATTTTAATGATTTTAGTTCTTATACTTATAAAATATTTACAACCACTTTTATTTTGTATAAAACATGATAAAAACCCATTTTAAATTTTCTGGTTTTGATTATTTAATTATATAGATTCCAAAACCTATGTTTTGAAACTCATAAAGAATTCCCCACACTTTCTCTATAAAACCCACCCAATATCTCATTATTATTCACTAAAAACCATTATAAAAAAATTTAAACTACCTTTACCTCTATAAATCCCTCCCAGGGTGTCCCTATGATCTTAATAAGCTCCTCCCAAGCTTTTTTAAGCACCCTTTCAAGGTAAAAGATCATCTCCTTCTCTATTTTATTCTAGAACATTCTTTATATTATGTATTTTTATTTCTAATTTTTATTATTGAGTTATTTTTATAAATATCCTACTTACTATACTTAGGGTTTATAAGTTATTATATACCCCTTTAACTCTCATTAAACCCTTCCATGAATTTTTATGTACACCTATTATGCTGCTAAAATTATCATGTAATTTTTTCCCATGCCAAACATTTGTGTAGTGAATACCCATCCCCATTTACACTCAAGGTTATTAAAATAGTTGTTCATGTCCTTAATTTATTTTTTACTTACATGTTTGTAACCCAAAATCCTTAATCTGGGGTAGTTTTGGTGAGGATAAATGTGTTAAATATAGTTATATTTTTCATGATATATATGGCCCACAAATGCACGTACATGATATAAATATGATGGGTGGTCGCAAAAACTATATATACATAAAATTAATTGGGTAATGTTTACATCTCATGAGATCCCATGTAGGGTGCATGTGAGGTTAACTTAAACGCGTTGTGTTATGGTGTCTTAGTGTTTAGCCTTGACTTATGTTTATGATTTCATGTTTTATTTTATCACCACACTCCTATGTTTCTTTGATTTTATCATATTATATCATGTTTTGATGATCATTATTATGATTATAACTCCCTTTATGTCACCTTTATATTCTTATTTTGTAAAATATATTGATTTTATCATCTTATTCATTGATTATTCAATTACTCGGTTTTATGTCTTACTCATTTCTTATGTATGTCCTCGGGTTATCCCATGTAGTTTTAGAAGGTTAATGGAATTTAAAAGAATATTAAATGAGTGTTAAATAATTTCATTTTATACCTTTTCATGTTATTATTTTATATACCTAATTTAAAAAAAACACTAGGCCTAATGAACATCTAGGATTGTATTATGTGTACCATAATGTAATAAACCATGAATTAAGGTGTATAAAAGATACGGGTTGTTATATGTTCCTTGGAAATATATCTTATCTAGAAATAATTATTGGAGATATTTATGGAGAACCTATAGAATGAGATTCCAACAATTCTCATCCCCCTAATGTACCTTGGTGTATTCTAAGAGTTTATGACTATATAGAAACATCTATAGGATTCCATTTAAAGAACCAAGAATTGATCTCATCAAACACAATAACTATAGATAAAAAATCTAAGGAAAGGAGAAAAATACACTTTCACCCCCAAGATGATAAGTATTAGGTGACATGAATTTAAAAATATGAAGAATAAAGTTTATTTAATCCATATTTATCATGTTACAGGGTACTTTAGATCTACCTTAGAGAACAACATGATCATATTTCCAGAAATAAAGAATCCAAATAATGTAGGGAAGAATGATCATCCATATTATTTTTGTTGCAAATTTATGTTGGGATAAATGATCCAATAATATTTCATCTTCAAGGATCTATTATAAAATATGTTTTATAATGGTAAATTACCATTGAACTGACCCAAGGAAAATGTGACATTTTTATCCTTTGTTCTCCCCGAAGAAGGAAAATATTGGGAAGAAGCTCTATATGGGGATGTATAAATTATTGATAAGTAGATATATTAGAATTCAGTATGTTGAGAATTTTCTATCATTATAGATTGATGTAAACAACCAGTAATGTACAATTATGTTTCAACTCTAACTATAATGCCTTCTATTTCTCATCCTCCCAAGATCTGATGAAATCAGTATAAGTGATACCAAGAGAAAGATTGGTCCCCATGGATTCCAAAACCAGTTCAAAATTTCATGGAATTCATTCCCCTATCATTGGGATGATAGGAACTATACTAGAAAAAAATATTATGGGTGTTATCCCCCAAAATAATATTATGGTCATTATCCCTCCAAAAAATACCATGATCATAGTTCCACAAATCCGATCCTTTTCTCAAGAGTATCACCAATGTACACCATCCCACTAAATGAGATCATTTTCCCAAGAGGAGAACCAATAGAAATTATCCCACCAAACATGGTCCACTTTTTAAGAGGAGCTCTAATGGAAGGAATCCCACCAAAAAAGATACTCTTCTAATGATGAGTAGTAGTTTTCCCCAGTCAATGTTTTCCAATTGATGAAAAAGAATATTGAGAAATAGGAGTTTTATAAAATGGTATCCTTTTTTATATCAACATAGTATGATATGGGTATGAGAAATTTCACCTAGTACTTATGAGTGCACTATATATGGATATGATCACACACTTATATGGTCATCTGAGACTCAATATGTATTTATATCCTTTACTCATAGCATTCTAGATGAATAGATAGGTGATAACCCCACATGCTACTAAAGATGGAATCATCAACCCTATTAATGAATTAGAACAAAATATTAATAGATCACGGGCCTGATGTCAAAGTAAAATCATATTAATAGGGTATACACCTATACTTTGATTATCATCCACCCATCATTCCATTGTGAAAAGAAAGGGAATTTTCATCTCTTATTACTATCCACACCATGAAGTTTTCAAGACCTTATCTAATGAAGAATAGATTACCTAGATTTAATGAGAGAATATATTTTTTTAAATTTAATTAGAGAGATATTTCAAGAAATAATTCCCCTTCATGATGATTTATGGGCTAAAGACCCACACTCACTAAATTAACCCATACAAGATTAGTCCATTCAACTGAACACCTCTTTAGTGGATCTTCATGAATGTTTTCCCTGTGGTGAAATGATAAACTCCTAATTTAATAGGTATCCTTATAGAAAATTACCCCATATTAAAGGGTATGGTGAATTTTAATGTCATCCACCCCCTTATAGGGTGCATTTAGACCAATGATAAACCTCATTAACAACTGTATAGTCCCTATGTTGGTAAGAGTTCTAAAGGATAGGGGAAGCTCTATTGTTGTCTAAATCACTAAAAACTTCAACATCTACTCCAAAATTAATTGGTATTAAGGATCCACCACCAATATCCCAAATTAATTCATGTGATATTTATGATCACAGAATGCGTGGTATAGATGGGAAATAATGTTTTCAACCTAATAGGGGAATAAATAACAAGGTGTATTCCTTTAATATTGAGAATTTTTATTATTATTTCATCCTTTCCTTGAAAAATAATTTGGTCAAGCTCCCAAGTATCAAGATACCCAAGGAGGGGAATTTGAGAGACCATGCCAATTACTACCCCTACTATTGATTGTTATTACATAGAATCAAGAAGAATTTTGTCATTATGGATTGGATTATGAGTTATATTTATAAGGGGATAATAGAGTCAGTGACATCCATGTTTATGATAAAAAATAACCATGGTATTATATATATCAATGATAGATGGAACAAGTTCAATTACTTTAGGCCTGATAAAGTAGTTGTACACATTATCTATTCGCTGTAGAATTTTTTGTAAAAGTTTTTGTAAATTAAGAGATATGTGGAGGTAGTTATGAAAGATCATCCCAATTATTTTCATTTTCAACCAATTTTGGAAAATATGATTGAAGAATATATTATCTTTAAGGATTTTCTCTAGAATAAGATAGATTAAGGCCCAATATAGGTGAAGAATCTTGGAATGCATGAAACATGAATGAGATTCATTATCACTCTAACATAGAATTATCATTTTAGACAAACAAAATATGATGAATGATTTATTTTATCCATGAATATACACTACACAGAGAAAGGTCCTTATAATAAGACCTTAAACTACATAATGTAATATACTTTTCCAGTATTTAAACTGCATAATGTAAGGTACTAATTGAAAGAATGTAAACTAAATGAAGTAAGGTCCTTGTCATAAGACCATAAATTGCATGAAACATGATACTTTACACATTATCCTAAACTATACAATTCATGGTCCATCCCATATAAACTTGAACATCTTGGAGTTATCAATCAATGATAACTTTAAAATCTATTCCTTCCTTTTCATAAGAGATCAATATTCACATAATCCTCTTGTATTCTCTGGGAGAGTTTAAATACATATTAAAATCTATTTTATGTCTCACAAATGATAGGATTTACATTATAGATGACCAAGATACCCCATTATATTTTGATACATCAATTCATTTCTTATGAGGTTAAATTTACCATATTCTTTCATTAGGGACTATTCCATTCTCCCAAATAGTATAACCAATATATGATGGTATAACTGTATAGTATTCCAAATCCTTTTAAAAAAAATTTAACGAATACACTTTATACATTTGATGTTAGAATCATCATAAATACAACACTTTGAGTTGGTATTATCCTATTTGATAAGTCAAAAGCCTTGATTTGAGATTCTTCTCTTGGAAACCCATAACCTTATGTCAAGATTATCTTATTTGTTTTCCCTCTTATAGTAATTGGTAATGGGTTCATCAACACATTTTAATAGACCTAATAGGAATAGATGGTGAATAAACTAGTTTCCTTTGAGCCACTAAGTAAACACTAGGGAATTTTTTTAGTCTTGAAAGAGAGTCACCCAAAATCCATGCACTGTTTTTATGACGGTGAAATAGTTATTTATCCATTACTAATAGTCTAAAAATTCTAAATAGTAAACATTCCATTATCTTTGATTCAAAAATTTAAATGAATGATTTAATTAATAAATATTCCACATGTTCATGAGGATATAAAGTATCTCTATTTTTTATGACCTTATTGACTACAAACACTATTAAGGAGTCTACAAGTAACATGAGCATAAACTGAATACCATTTTGATCAAATATTCATGAACTTAAACTAAAAGTATCACTAGTTTATCCTGAATGACCTTAAACTTTATAGAGTAGTCTATTTCATGCGACCTCAAATTATAAAATACCCTTATATAAGAACACGATATACATGAGAGTTCTATTTATAAGAAGATTTTGATGGTTATGGATACATATTCCTCCCCTAATTTCATGGTTCACCTAAACTATGAAAAAAATTATTATTTATATAACCATGTATGGCTTAATTACTATTATCATAGGATAGATAGTGATTCCTAACTCTCTTATCCTAGTCCCGGATAAAAATATCATTCTCGTCTAATCCTCCACCCATCCTAATTTATGGGTCTACTAGTTCATGTAACATATTGTCCAACAAATCCATATTAAAAAAAACATTTTATTATCCCATATTCATGAGACCATTCCACATATATTATCTCTTAAAAGAACTATGTATGGATTTATTACTATTACTATAGGATATGTAATGATTACTTAAACTCCCAATGTTATAATAACCATAAATTTCATCATTATTAAACCCCATATTAGTGTATGGTCTCTTCATTTATTTCTAGCCTATCCATATTAGGATCTATAATGGGATGAAATTTTTTTATTTAATAACAATGTGTGTATTCATTCTTCTTATCATAAGATATACAAAGATGATTGGATTTCTTATCCTAGGACTAGAAAAAAAATTCCATCCCATCTGATCCTTATTCCCACTATTGTATATGGATCTTACCAATTCATGTTTGTTATGGGTTCTTTTCCCCTCCACATGGTACCTACTTATCCCATTCCTTTTTGTCCTATATAGGAGATAGATCTATATAGAGGGCCTTAAGGAACCTAAATTGGTACAAGTTGTATGAAATTATATCGTGATAAATACTTATATCTAAGTAGTATGACCTTGTGCTTCTTGAACTATTTTCTAACCAAGGTTGATTGTATTAGTGTTAGGTTCATCATTTACATTTGGTCAATTATACCCTTATTTCCAGACAAGAAACCTCACTATTAGTCAAATATACATGGATTTAAACATTAGGCACCATCGGTCCTATAAGTATGAACCTAAATTTCATGCACATTTTCTCCCCATTGAGACTACCCCCGTTGGGAACATAATTCACATCAGGTTATTTATTCCATTTTTTATATAATAAAATTCATTTTGATCAATGTTGTATGACCTTAAACTCTATATACTTCTGGTCCAATCTATATAACTTTAAACCTTAGTCACCCAATTTTAGTTCAAATTGAAAGACCTTAAACTAAAAATGAAATAGGCATAAAAAATTTATTTTGAAAACTCATAAAGGTTATACTAAGAAACTTTATGTATCCCTTTGATAAGACATCCCCATTCATGGATTAGGAGAAATTTAGAGTTAAAAAAAGGAATGAAAGATATATAAAGGATTCTCATGTTAAAAAACCATAAAGGGAATCCTAAGAGAAGTTCAATTCTTTACATGCTTTGTCATTCCCCTTCATGTATTAGGAAAATTTTATAGAATAAAAAAAGAATAAAAATATTTGAAAACATGTTATGTTTAAAACCCTTAAATATAGTTCATATAAAAATTTAAGTCTCTGATCACTGATCAATTCACTTTAATGTCTTAGAAAAAAGTTAGACCGTAAAAAAATAAATGAAAGAGATATAAAGACTTGATAGGTTATAAACCCATAACAAGAGTCCTATGAGAATTTCAAGTCACTAATCACTAATATTTTACATTTCTATATTGGAAAAAAGTTAGAGTGAAAAGTGAAAAAGGCATAAAAATTCTAAGGACTAAATTTTTCCCTAAAAAAAGTAAAGTTGTGATCTTTTAACCCAATGGTATGAGAAAAAGTAATGGAATAAATTCTTTTCCCCTTATATATGAGTTGAAACTATGATATGGTTATATTTTCATTCATGAAAAGGATACCTATTTGTATTTTGTAGAACCTCTAATTTGTGTGATCATATTCTCAAACCATTTCCTTTCATATCGGTTAACCATGAAAATATGTTCAATGCATGGAGGAATAATCTATAGGGTTCTCAAACACTTACTGAACATATTTTTTTAATGAAACCTACTTTATACCTTTAATGTCAGAATTAATATCAACTAAACATACTTGAGTTAGTATTCTCATCTTGGTGAATTCAAAATCCTTGTGTTGAGATTCCCCTCTAAGAAACCCCTAGCCTTGAGTCACAATACTCTTCTTGGCATCTTAAATCCCACAAGCATATTCTATTATTTTTCCATTTTATAGGAACTGGTAACATTTTTCCTGGCCAATATAAATATACTCCTTTATAAATGGTAAAGATATTAATTTCTTGTGATATACTATGTAACCTTGATGTCATGTTTTTCATCATAGAGAAAGGGTCCCCCTTAACCCCATGCACTATTTTTTGATGTTTTGAGGGTGTTCCTTCTATTTCCAATGGTTGACCTATTATCGCATGTCATCATATATCATTGACTCATACATTATAATTTTAATATTTAACTTTATATAACCTAATTGTTCAAGTGGATTCAAAAATCCTCAATGTAATATATTTATGCATCATACCCATTTTTAAATCAAGAATATGGCCCTTTCATATTTGGGTTTACATATTCTATAAAGAGAAAATTTATACGAGTGTAGATTCTTCTCTTGGTATCCCAAATTACTTGAGTCAAAATAAACCTCTTAGAAACCTCAAATCCTTTATTTGATATTCTTATCTTGGAAAATTCATATCTGGTATATGGTCCTCATCACATGACCCTAACCCACACAACACAATGATCCTTCCTACAATACCTTAAACTACTTAGAGTGGTATATTCTATAGGAGATAGTTCTATTATGTAATATCCAAATATATGTAAGGGTTGCTAGTGTATTATTTTACTAATTAATTTTGAGACTTCTCTAATAACTCTACACTAGTACATAACCATATTCTAAGAAATATGTGTGGTTTAATTTTATTCTTATAAGATACATAGAGATTTATTGACTACTTTTCCTGGGACCTACTATAATAACACAACATGATTAATTATTCTCCATATCACTAGGGAATCAATTCACTCTATTTTATTTTCCCTTGAATATGTGTAACACTCGAGATTTCATAAATTATTTCTTTTTAAATAAAAAAATTGATAACTTATGATACATGCAATCATGATTTTAAATGAATCGTAATATAGTATAACATTATAACCTAGAATTTAAATTTTTGGGTATGAATAATATTAAATAAATTGTGAAAAATTAATGTATAAAATGAAATTCATCATTTGTCAATTTATTAGGAATTGAAATAAAAAACATTTGAAAGTAAAAGAGAGTTTTTTTCTAAAAACTTATTTTTATGCACACAATGTTTCTTTATCTTCATAAGTTAAATTAATAAATATTATTGAATTATTTTAATGAGAATGATATATTATATATTAAATAATTTTTTTTATCATTCATCTAATATTTTTACTATGAATGGGATATGGATAAATCTAGTTTTATGCCTAAACACTGTATTTTTCTCTAAAAGTGGTTTTCATCGCGTTTTTTGTCACTTATATTAAAATTAATTTATACCAAATATAGGTATTGAATTTGATAAAATTAATTCCATATTTGGAATCATGAGGTTCAAATTTGGTAAATAGGTCCCTTTTTCTAGGAATTATGAATAGTAATCATTGTAAATTTTATCACCTCAGTAAAGGGTAAATCAGGTTAATATGGAGTAAAATTAAGTGTTTTGGTCACAATTTTCCATCCAAATTCATATTTAATTTAGGAAAATTGATTTTCATTACCTTAGGATCACCATTTAATTATTTAAGGGACATTTTTCCATGAAAATGATCTATTTAATAATTAAAGAAAAGAAAATTAAAAAATTTCACTCTTTTATTTTTAAATATATCATATGTTTTAAAATAGGGACAAAATAAATTGGTGAATGAATGTAGTATTTTATTTTGAGAAAAATAAAATTATTTTCATGATGATAATTTATATCTAATTTTTGGTTATTATATAATTACATTAAATTCTTATGAAATGCTGACATGATATTTATTCAATTAATGAAAATATAAAATAAATTATTTTAAAATATTAAAAGTAATAAAATTTGGGTGATTTATTATGATCTATGAGTTTTTAAAACAAATATGACATATTATAGATATTTTAAATCGTTATATTATAATTAAAACTTTTTATTGATATATTTGAAGTCAATTTGAATGAATAGAGTTAAAAATTATAATAATGATAATTTATGAATATAATAGTTTATTAAATTATTTAAAAAAATTATAATCTAAAATAGGACAAGGTAGATAAAATATTTTTTAAAATTTCATTAATTTTTCATTTATTATCCAATTATCACTTTATAAGTTAAATTATAACCCCTTAAGAGTTAAAAATACATTGTCATGATTATAGTTAAAATAAGTTAACTAATGGGTTAAACCAAAAGATAATGTTTAAAATTTCACTTAAACCTCTCAAAATTTTATTGTTTGATGTTATTTGAACCATATCCAAATTTATATTCTAATATATTTCCATTTGGAATCATTTTTATTGATAATTAATTAGTTGTATTTTAATATTTTTAACAATTCCAAGTGTTTCTTTTCCCTATGTTATAAAAGGACATCTCTTCCTTCACTTCTGTACACCACATGAGCAATCTTCATCAACCAATATCTTCCCATTAATCTTATAAAAACAATTAGATAATTTTTTATAGGTGATGGTATCCTCAAAATACCAAGCACTGTTTCCATAATAAAGGATCAAAAGGTGGTCTCCCAAAAAAGAAGTAATCATCTTACCCTAGCTCTTTCAAATTATTTATTCTTTTACCTCATTTATATCTATTGTATTTATAATAAAATAATAAATTCAGTATAATAAATAAAATATAATGTTATTATGTTTATGAAACCATAATTATCCACCCTATTTTTCATCAAATGTAAAGTTAAAGTATTGATCATGTGTGTGTATGACTTTCCATATCCACATAGTGATACAGTTCATTTTTCATCACCATATTTTATGAATGGGTATTTTAAGGGGTTTAATTTTTGTATAGGATATTTATGAAATATTTATTCTTTTTTAATTATAATATTTTATATACCTCTTAAAACCTAGATATTTTATAAAATATTTCTCTTTAAATAATTTTATTTCTTTGATGGCTTGCGTTACATGCAACACCAAGTTTAAATGAACCGTGATATACTATTAAAATATTAGTAGTTGATGTGATAGTTAAAAACTAACTTTTAATTTTATGGGAATGAATATGATAAAATATTTTATGAATTATATAAAAACTCCCTAATCAATATAAATACTTAGTAATTAATCATTAAATTTTTATTAAAGTTGTTTTATTCTTCAAATATATATTTTCTTCGTAATGAATTATTATTTTTTGTGCAAACATATTATAATTAGTATTTATAAATTTTATAAAATAAATTTTATAAAATCAAATTAAATTTTTAAATCAAATTATAAAAATTATCTTTTGGTGAAATTTTGGTATTTTTCTGCAAAGATTTATTTTTCGGTGAATTATGAAAAATACCAATTTTTAGAAAACTATCATTTTATTTTAATATAAATTATAATTATGATTTGAATTTTATATAAAATTAACATAAGTATTATTTAATTAGATATAATATAATTAACTTAATTTTAATCATTATTATGCATGATTTTGGTATAAGTATATTTTTGGGCTTAAAAGCGCGTTTGTCTAAAAATTGTGTTTCTTTGTGTTTTATGCATTTATATTAAAATTAATTTCACCCACTTATAGAAATTTAATATTTAAAAATGGATAAAATATTTATAATCATGATTTTAAAATTTGGTAAGTAGGCCCCTTTTATTTTTTATCAAAATAAATAGTAACTGTGATAAAATTTATCACCTCGGTAATGGGTAAATGAGGTTAATCTAGTTTAAAATTAAGTGATAAAATAATACTTATTTATAATAATTCTTATTTAATGAATTATATTTTATAAATATAAATTTATTCTATAAATTTATTTATTTTATGGACAATTTTCTATGAAAATGACATATATTATTTAAACTAAAGAAAGTGACAAAATGTCACTCTCATGATTTTAAATATCATTTATGTGTTCACATACAGAAAAAAAAATTGGTTATGAATGAATATTAATAGTAATTTTTTGAATAATTAAATTATATTCATTATGGTAATTTAGTTAATTTTTTTAATAATTAAATAATTACCTTAAATACTTACAAAACATTGATGCAAAATTTATTCAATTAATGGAAAAATCAAATAAATGAAATTACAAATATTAAAAATATTATAATTTGAGATAATTAAAGAGATAAAAAAAATTATATAATAAAATTTCATATTATATATGTATTAAAGTATTTTTTAATATTTATATTGTTGTCATATTGTTATTAAATCCAAAGTAATGAATAGTGTTAAAATTGACATTAGTGATATTTTCTGAAAAATAATATTTTATTAAATTATTTATAAATCTTAGAAATATTAAATAAGGAAAATGAGATAAAATATGGTCTAAAATATAATCCCATTTTCATTTACAGTACATTTGGAATCATTTATCTCTATAATAGTCATATTGTATTTTAATTAATTGAGAAATTTCAAAAGTACCCCTCACCTCAAATTTAAAAGGAAACATCCTCCCTCACTACTTTAAACCACATTGAGCCTTATAAATAAACCATACCATACTAAATTATCTTATAAATTACTTATACACATATTAGAGGTTCTGGTATTTCCAAAATACCAGCCTTAAATCACTTTAGAGGAAATCTAAAGGAGTTGGTTCAAAGAAGATGTAATCACCCTAACAGATCACTTTATTTTTTTTCTTCTGATATTTACCTCCTATAAATCAATGATATTTATCATAAAATAATCAATTAAGTATACTAAATATTATTAGATGTTATTATTATTATTAAAAAATCATTTTGCATACTCTTTCCTATCAAATGAGAAGTGAAAGTATCACTCATGTGTACATACAACTTACCATCTCCACATAGCGATACAATGCATTTTTCATCACCATATTTTATAAATGAGTATTATGATGAATTTAATGTTTATATATGATATTTATAACATAATTATTCTTCTTAAATGATAATATTGTATCTAATTTGTTACTTTATAAGCTATTTGAAAATGATAACAGCGCTCGTGCGTACATGTGGACTTACCACCTCCACGAAGTGATGGGATTCATTTTTCATTTCTATTTTACTTGGATGGTAAGGCGGATATATATGATGAATATATATGATATAAATTATATAATAATTATTCTTTAAATTTGAATTATTATTTAATTTTATTTTGTTCCATCCTTCAAAAAGTGAATATAATATTCATACATATATACGGCCAACCATCTCCGTGAACAGAGTAAATAATTTTTTTATATCTACTTTTTAGGAATGATTATAAATACATATATAATGAATATATATGATTTCATACCATGATTAAAATTTTTTAAATGATATTACCATGATTAATGTATAAGGATATGGACTACCGAATCGAAACATGCTTGGAAAACAAAGCAGTTATCACCCAGAACAATGATTTTAATAAAATTATTAATAGATGGGTGATAATATTTTATAAATAAATAATACATTTTATAATAGATTTTAGTTATGTAATAAGTTTTTAATAAATCCATGTTTATTATAAATTAAATTTTAACTTGAATAAGTATATGAGATACTTGGTGTAAGCTATTTTAACCTCACATTTATTTATATGGGACACATGTATTATTATACACTAATTGTTAATTTTTTTGTTTATATACTTCCTATGAATGAATTTTATGGTTCATATTATTAATATTATGTGGATTTAGATATACATATATATTTATTTATTTCATGGGGATTATAATTCAAAAGTTACCAAACCTTTAAGGGTTTATTTCACAATCTCATCATTATTCATGATTGTTTATATCTAATTCTCCACTGCATAATATTTCTCATCCATGTATATATTTTTTTAATAATTTTTTAAAATGGTTTTTTACTATTCTCCTAAATTTTTTTAAAATCATTTTTACTTATTTCATATTTATGATAAAATTGGTTCAAAATAATCTTTCTTTTTTTTTTCTAAATGAGGTCCTTTGTGACTTTTTTGACAAAAATAAAAAAAGAATGTTTTTTAACTTATAAAAAATGATCATATTTTTCTTCTGTAATGATTCCTCAATGCTTTGAATCTTCCTTTAAAATTTTACAAGTTTATTTTAAAATAAAAAATGTTTTCATTTGTAAGTGTGAAACATTCTTAAAATAGTAGTCGTTTTAAAATAAAAAAGTTATTTTCCTCAAGAATTATTCCAAGTGATCTTTCAAAAATAATTTTTCATATAATATTACATACTTTGAATTTACATATAATTTAATAGGTATATTATTTGATTATAACATACCTATTCTTTCTCTATATAGTTTATTTTTATGATGAAAAGAAGAAATGTTTATAAACCCCATTCATTTCTTATGGGTTATGTTATGATGAAATGTTTATAAAATCCATTTATTTTCATGCGTTCTAATTTGATGAATGTTTTATGATCCTGTGGCATGCATATTTATGTTTTTAATTATTTTATGGTTGGTACCTATATCTCCCTTGAATTTATTAGGTAAGGTATTATATCTCAAGATATATTTATGGGAAATAAGTAAAAGTGATTGATCTGTTATGGGAAACAAGTTGAAGTGCTTGATTGGTTATGGGAAATAAGTTGATGTACTTGATCAGTTATGGGAATCAAGTTGATGTTCTTTATTTTTTTATGGTAAATAGATGTTGATTCCAAATCTAATGGTATTTGTATTTAATAATTAAATATGAAATGATATCAATACTTATGATGATGCCACACACATTTTGACATGAACTTATGGTTCGTGATTGAGTTATGATGAATTACATTCTTCTGATTCATGCTTTTTGAAATGTTAATTTATTATTCCATAACTAATTTTTATGATCTTTGTCATATTGGGTATGAAATTTTTAATTTATGTTCAAGATCTCATGCAATTATTCTTATCTTATGATTATATATGACCTTTAATTGATATATCTCATGATTACCCATACTGAGTATCTGAGCTCACACTTTCTTATGTTTCCTTTCCTCAAGTTATAAAGAATGTTTTTAGTAGGGTATTCCAATGAATCATACCATGAGGGAAGATATTTATGGTAGATGTTGAAGATATTTCATAAAATAATAATATTGATATCTAATCTCCAAAGACACTAAACTTATATGATCCTTGGGCATGTTTTTGGTACAATGTATTGAATATTCATCTATTAAGTTGTAATATTTATGTATGAAAATCTTGGTTCATTATAGTTGGTATCAGAGTAAGGTTTTTTCAATCTTTGGAGATTAGGATTAGAAAATTTTGATTGAAAACCTTTTTGAAAAGTCTAAGTATAGGATAACATCCTAAATTTTTGGTAAGGAGTAGATTATATGATTTTCTAATAAATTATGTCCCTTTATTGATATTGAAAGTTGATGTGGCTCTAGAATAGTTTCACATAGGGGTAATAACCAAGAAAATAGAACATTGAGATAAAATATATCATCACCTACTACATGAAAACAGGACTTAATACACACCTATTTTGACACTAATATGTGATATGATTTGGGATAATCTATATTTTATTATGAACCATTATAAAGTATTTGTATAAATGATAATCATGGATAACCTAGATTAACTATAAGGTTTCATAGATTTAAAATAAGGTGTCATGATTTAGACATCCTATAAAGGATTATGTGGTCTCCCACTATGATTATGTTTTCTCACACTATTCTTTTGGTTTTAGATAATGGTTAGAACCAGGAGGATTCAAGTTAATGAATATTGTGATGGACAATGGAATGATTTTACACATGAAAAACCTAATGAAATTGGAGCTAGAATGAGAAACATTGTTATTATTCCTAATCAGAAATATCATAATATAATCAAAAATCTCAACATAGGTGAGTTTCCTGACACATATTAAAAGGGGAAAAGGTAGATTTATGATGACTATATAGGAAAGAAAGTTTGTTTTTCATCATGTTAATAATGTGAGAAGAATCATGGGGGCAAATTCCTCAAAGGAGTAGGAAGATTTTATGGGTGTGGAAAATAAGGACATAGAGAAAGTAATTTCCAAGAAAACATCAATTGTTCAGTTAACATAATAGATAGGAATAATGTTTCTAATGAGTTGTCATTAACAGTTAAATGTTTTAGATGTTGAAATTATGGGTGCTATGAAAATTGATGTTCTAGAGGAAAATCTTGAGAAAAAGGACCAGCAAGGTTATATGATTAATGGTTTTTACATTGACTATGAAGATATTATAAATGATATATGAATGTAAATACATGTTAAGGACTAATAAGAATAAGCTTCGTTAATGGATTAAGTAGGAAGTGAAATGATTGAAATGCTTATGTCTTAGGATTTGAGAATTATGTTGTAAAAGTTTTTTATGAAAAATATTCTATATTATAAGAATCATGAAACATTTATGGATTTTTCCTTATTAATTTTACCTTAAGAAGTAGAAAGTATATATTTAATGGTAAAAATAACCTAGAAAATTGATTTAGTGGAAATATGACCTTTTTGGAAAACACATTATTGAGGGAAATATAACTCTTAATATGTGTCCAATGTGGAGATAATAATGATTAGTTTTGATAAAGAGATGATTGATACTAATGGAATAGTATTGGTAAAGTTGAAATTGGTTAGTGATTTGATGAAAATGTGATCTAAGTCATCATTGAGAAATTTTATTGAATTTTTTATTTAAGGAATATATTCAATAGTCTATAGTTCTATTTGATGAAAAAGGATAATGTTAATTTTTGGAAGCATGAATGTTTTCATTAAGGTTTTATGGTAATTTATGTTATTACATTGTTTCTAGATAATATATGACAAATGTGTTCACATATTAGGTATGATTCCTTATGATCTACTTTTGGAGATTAATGTTAAGTTTATTTTTGAATTATTGTGACTTTCCTTATAAATTTTTGGGTCTTGAATTTGGTCAGATATATTTTGAATGATTTTTATGATTAACTACTTATGAAATGGATAGAGTTAAACCTTGAAAATTATTATTTATTCTTTATAAATTGATGTATTTATCCATATTTTATAACTTATGCAAACAATTCTGGTTTTCGTTAATATCTAAATAATAGAGGGGAAACTTGTTATCCTTTTTTTATTATGTGATCTATTAAAAGTTGATCATAGTGTTTGAGGTATTAAATATTCATCTTTATTATTCCTGGATTAATGTGAGGCCACTGAGAGGTGGAGGGTTGAATTAATGATCCCTTTTCCTTTTACAAATTATTTCCTTTTATTCAAACTATGTGTCCAATTATAGCCTCGATCCACTATTCTTATGTTACTTATCCTCTCTTAAAATAATTATATAATAAAAGATACAAAACACAAGTATTTTTACAAGGTTCGAAAATAAGACCTACTCATTTCCATGTTGTTCAGTTTTAAAAACATGGATTACTACTAGTAAATCAAAGTGAATAAAAGTATGGAAAAATATCTCGAAATGACTAATTTTAAAAACAATTGTAAGTACTCATAACTAATGATTAATGTGATCCATCTCCTGATGGGATCATTAGACTGGAATCCAACCTGTTTTATTTATACTGAATCCCACTAGTTGAGAAATATTATAAAAATATCTATTTGTTTAAACTATCATCATGTTAGTTCTTCAATGGTATTATTCCACAAGAAATATAGTTTATACTTTATTTTAAACTTAAAGAACTTCAAGAATACTTATCTTGATACTTATCTTTCATAATGAATTTTAGGAGTCTCAATGGATATTTCAATAGTTGTGTACACATTTTTGATAACCTGAATGCACATATTTATACAGAAAAATGTGGTGTATGGAATCTCAATTATTCCATGGTTTAAATTTAATAATTTAAATCCTCATATTAAATGTGTTAATAATTAAACACATTTAATTTATTTCTTTAAATAAAAATACCCAAATGACCATGGGTATTATTATTTTGTTCTCATTATGAAATACCCCATTGAATTGTGGGTATTTAAATTATTCATTTTGAATACCCCATTAACATGGGTATTTATTTTTTCTTCATGTAGTGCATATTCATAAATAATGGTTCACTATATCTCAAAAAATTTAATACCCAAGTGGGGTATCCTCTTCTTCTCATGTTGTATATGAAACAATCGCAACTCCCCTCATGAAAATGTTGATCTGTCTCTTCTCACCACTCTACATGAATTTATACATCTCATAATAGATTCTCGAATACTCAACATATAAATTATTCACATAGTTAAAAATAAGCAGTATCTCATTAAAATAAAAGAATGATCAGGTCCTCTTGAATCATTATTTGGTAAAACAAATATCATTGCTTCATAGTCACCATTGGATCATTTAAACTCCCAAAGAATATCAGGCTCTCTATTCTTTACCATAAATTTATAAATTCCCAAGGCTTCTAATCACATAAAAAATTAACACCATTGACTCATTCAAAATAAATTCATACATGAATATCTCATAAGCACCATATTCTTCCCTTTCATATCGCTGCCACTATTTTAAATTGATCTACATGCATGCACATAAAACTTCATGCAAGAATATTAATTTTGTACGTACCTCATAATTAATTTTTTTTATTAACTTAAACCAAATGATTGGTTCCATCACTGGTGGAATCACCATATGGGTTCCTTCAGTTCATGCATGTCTATGCATGAATTTCATGTATATCATGTTCTTCAAACTCTACAAGATGGTAGGAGTTCAATGTGGCCATCAGTTTGACTCATTTCAATTCTAACATTGTCACGACCCGACCTCGGGGCCCGTGCCGTGACTACCCCAAGCCCGCCTTCCATAGGCCAGGGGCTGGCGACTAGCACCAAGGCGTAAAATCCCGGTAAACAGGGAAGGCATTGCCTTTAAAAGTAACAACCACCACGGAGTCAGCAAGCGGAAAGTAACTACAAAGTGCAGAAAAGTAAAGGGGTCCGGAAATACAAGCTCAACTGTAAAGTACAACTGAAAAAGTAAAGAACAGCAACTGAAGAAAAGACGGCGGCCTCGTGTCGTCCACTGGCAATCCCACCTGAAGGGTGGGTACAGATAGCCTCCAGGCTCCTCGGGTCCCACGTCCGCTCCGAGCACGTCCCGCCCAGTGGTCCACCTCCAGGTACCGTCCTGCTCCACGCCCCAACCGTGATCAGCGTTGTCCGTCGTCTGCAACCAACACAACAAGGTGCGGGCATAGCCCGTGCAGGGGTGAGTATAAGCTACTCAGTAAGGACCCCGAGACCCCCGAAGGTCTCCCGAAATCCACAAAGGATATAGCACAAAAGAAAGATGCAATCACGAAGTAACATCTGACTCGACTTAGGTATATGCCCATACATATACCTAAGTCCCCAATTCTAGCTCTGCTCACGAGCTCAAGAACAACTCAATCCACAAAGGAAAGCAAGACTCAAATCCACAAGGAGAGTAAACGGTAAATTCACAAAGAATAGTTCGACACAATCCACAAAGGAGAGTAACATAAGATTCAGCTCAACCAGGTATACTTTTTCAGATGACGTCAAAGATGATCACTGATCCATCTAAGTCGTCGGACCCACGAAGGATCGATAGGTACTAACCCCCGCAAAAGACCCACATAGGATCGGGCTCACACAGAACCTGTAGGCAGTGGCTCACACAGAACCGGTAGTAAGGACCCACATAGGATCGGGCTCACACAGAACCTGTAGCACTGATCCACGTAGGATCGCTGAGTGCAGTAGTCGACGCAGTCCACTGAGGATCTTTGCACAGTCGTCGCCGCAGTCCACGAAGGATCTCTGCTCTGCCGTCGCCGCAGTCCACGGAGGATCTCTGCTCTGCCGTCGTCGCAGTCCACGGAGGATCTCTGCTCTGTCGTCGCCGCAGTCCACGGAGGATCTCTGCTCTGCCGTCGTCGCAGTCCACGGAGGATCTCTGCTCTGTCGTCGAAGTCACAGCCAGCGCTAGGGTTCCCGCACATAGCGAGCTCGTTTAGGAGGGTCCGCTCCACGAGCCGAGAGGCTGATACATCAACTGAAACGTAGTCCGAAGTTGATGTATCCAAAAGTCCCGTATCGACAACAGGATCTCAACGCAACAGACGGCGCGTCAATCGGACGCCCGGTCTGAGAGTTATTGGCATTTTCGTCCCAGGGGCCCGGTTGGTTTTTAGGGCAAAACCAACCCGACCGTACTCCGCCTGTGTCCGATCCTCGGTCGGAGTATGCCAAAAGTTCCGTCTCACTTAGAGGAAACTACCACAGCTGACGGTACGTCGATCGGACGTCCGTAGCTCAAGTTATGAGCGTTTCTGCTCCGAGGGCCCGGTTGGTTTCGTGTACGAACCAACCCGGCCGAACCCAAAGTCTTCCGAAACCTTGAGTATAATATACCGAAACGACCGTATCGATCCAAGGATCGCGTAGCCGCTGACGGTTCGTCAATCGGAGGTCCCAGGCCCAAGATATGGGCAATAGACCGAAGAAGGCCCGAAACGGGGGTTCTGGGCCCGGGGCGACCCGGCCCGAACCCCCCCTGGGTCGGCCGAACCGGGTCGGCCCGACCCGGCCCGACCCGGCTAGGCCGGGTCCGGTCCGGCCTGGGCGCGGCTCGGCTTCGGCCGAGCGGCCGAAGAGCTGCCGCGGGTTTGACCCGCGGCTTGAAGGAAACGCGGCCCCGCGGGGGGCCGCCTGTTACGCGGACGCGGCTGGGCCGCCGCGTCCCTCCCCGGTTCCACGCGGCCGCGGAACCGGCCGCCGCCGCCGCGGCTTCAGCCGCGGCGGATCTTCTCCACGGCGGCGCGCCGGGTGCCGCCGCCGGAGTTGCTCCGGTGGCCCGTTTTGCCTCCCGTCTGCGCCGTTGCTCCTCCCAGGGGCCGACCTTCACTGCGGGATCAACAGATCGCCCCTGCCGCGCGGTTCGTCGTCGTCCGCCGTATCCGCACAACAAAAGAGATCGGCAGAGGGTTGCCGGGTCTTGTTCATTAGACCCGCACCCTCCGCGTTAGTCATAAACAACGGGAGGAAAAGATAATAATCAACAACAACTTTAAATAAATTAAAATTGTCGGAGATCATGTTCTTTACTTTAAAAGAATAAACACGGGGAATAAAAGAATTCCAACAACCCTTACCTCGATGTCGCCGTCGGACGTGAGGTCATCGCGGAAGAAGGAGATCGTCGCGTCGTCGCGGTATCCGGCGTCGCGTCGCCAATCTCCGGATCAAGATCAAACGGATTTAATTAATTTAAATCCGTTGATATCGAATTAAAAAAAAGGGGAGAATTAGAAGGTTCGATTCTCACCTTTGTTGCCGAACGAGGATCGGCCGCGGAAGAAGAGGCGCCGCCGAAGAACGTCGCGGGTAGAGCTCGTCGACGTCGCAGATCACGGTGTGCGTCGTCGAATTCCGGTTCCGGCGTTCTTCGCGTTCTTCGCGTTCTTCGCGTTCTTCGCGGGGGAGCTGAAGAATCAGGGATCCTCTCAAATCCTTTCAAAGGATTTTTAGGTTGGTCTTATTTTATAAACATGCCAACAAACGCAAAAGCGTAAGTAACGACCCATCAGTTCGTTGAATTAATTCAAAGAGCGAAACAGCCCATTTAATTCACGAAATAAACCGCTCAATTAAATGGTCTGTTAAGAATTAAAGAAAACGCGTCGGTTGACTTTTCAGTTACTTTGACGGGTTTTCGCGGGTGCGTTACTTAGCGAAAGAAACGGCGGGGCTCGTGCGGGCCCCACCGCACAAATATCCTACCAAGAGGGTAGGATATTTCCGGATAGCACCCTATCCGCTTTAACTCAGTTCAAGTGGCTTCCAAGTGACTTCCAAGCAGCTTAAGTGAAATAAAATAAAGTTGTCGCACAAATTTTATTTTATTTCTGACTTAAAGCCCCAAAATTTAAAAACCACGTCTGAGCAAACGCAACTCCGGAAGAGGCGTTTCTAAGCAAATACCGGCGCTACGATTTCATCGGTGCCCTCAGAATTTGATTCCGGGCACCGGTTCAAAAGATAGAAAAACCCGCTCGTCCGTTCACTGAACGTACCCGAGCCAAACTTCGGAAATTGATTCCGGGCACACCGGGCCTCGGAATCAGGTGCCGTCTGAAGCTGCGCTCTTGTAAAATTCCAAAGAAAATTAAGAAAAAAATTTCCTTGAAATTTGTGGGTCTTTACAAACATGATCTTCATGGATCAAAAATTCTGGAAGATCCAAGCTATTTAGATCTATGTATCATCAGAGGAGGAAGATGCAAGCACAAGCTCAATTGAACTGCTCGGATCACCCATATCAGATAGAAAATAAATGTTCGTATCTTTAGATAATGTGGAAATAATACATACATTCGTGCATCCCACATCGGTCTTCACATTCATTGGGTCTTTGGTATATCAATAAACTGTATCCTTATGGCAGTTATAAGTGACTACCTGGTTGTGCTCCCGAACCCCTACTGGCACCACCCTATGCCAGTTATCCCTACTGTCATGTCACCCCACATAGTGTTTCTATTACTGCTCCCATGTGATCTTCATTGGTGCATTATTGTGGGCCTTATACATAGTCCCACACCTCTATGGCCCTCGGGCTTGTCTCGGCTAGGTTCCTTTAGATGTGGTTGACCTTTGGGTCCCCTAATATCTCTAGTTTGATCGTAGATTATTTAACCTTGTGGATGTGCCTTTATTTTTTAATCAAGGAATAAATTACATAGAATATTCCAAGTATATTATTTATTATCAATTCATAATTGATCTCAAACCACCTCAAACACCTCCATGCAAGTACCTTCATTTTTTATGGCCTCCAGTTCTTCTTCATGTAATTACTATTTTAATGGAATTAACTTGATGTAATAACAATGTGAAAACTCCTTAGAACATGTCTTCACCATTTAAGATCACTTCAAATAATCTTCATAGTTGTCATGGGAAATTTTCCAATCATGGAATCCAATGAAAAAATATAAATCCATAAAAATTATCCAGGCATCAAGACTTCTTCCACCAACACATATTGACTTATTGAAAATAAATGAAACATAGGCTCAACAATATCCCCCTTTTTATCTTTTTATCAATATCAACACATATTATTCAAGTTAATATGTAATTAAAATCATCTACCACTTATTGTAAATAAAATACAAAGGATAAGTGGGGGTATTATCATATAAAAAACATGATATTCTACCTTATATGAAATGATCTTAATCACATCTAAGAGAGGGATGATCTCACACGGTTCTCTTAGAAAAGAACCTCTAGTTAATCAACTATAATTCTACATAGGCTAACATGATTTAGAAATCAAGAAAGATACAAACAAGGTTTTATAAGTTGTCCATAAAGTATCATGCATGTGAAATCATGCAAAAAATAATTCTCAATTCTCATATTAGGGGTCTCAATAAAAAAAATATCAATAAATGATAAATCCTACACATACTTAAACAAACACAATAGAAATTTCTAGTGAAAAGGATAAATCTCACCCTTTGTCTCATCTTTACATCAATTAGTAACTACCAATTAATTGATATGATTATAAAATTAAGAATAAAGGATGAAAGAGTGATTGACATGCCTTGAACTTCAACTTTGAGTATCTCCCATGTTTTTCAGATTCAATATCAATGTTTCTCCCCTTAAGGGATGGAATCCTTTTTTATCATGGAAATTAATGAACTCCATGATGGGAAACACTTATATTTAAATTCCCTACATGTTATCTTATAACACATATAATAATGGGTAATAAAGAGGAACTCATTGGTTTATTAGAAATAACATTCAAACTGATATCATCCTCTCAATACGAGCCATTATTTTCTTCCATTCTCAACATGGGAAGGTTTATTTGGACTATTTTTATTATGAGTATCTATAATTTGACTATAATATTTTTTCCCTTCTTCTTCTTTGTGTTGAATAACTTTTTAACCTTAGTCTTTTTAATCATAATGTTTCCAATTGCAGATAAGTTCTTATCATCTCCCTCTATTTTTTTAGACTACTTTCTTTTCTTTAGAATTAAAAAGTTTCCCAACCAACTTCAATAAGATAGAAAAATTTTATCCATCTTCTAATTTTGGAAAACTTATCCTTATTTGTCAACAAACCCTAAGATCAATTATTTAATGTTCACAAGAAAGGATTAGAAATTGAAATAATTATTCCATGATAAACACCATACCTTTCCATGAAAAACTTATTTATAATACCATTTTTTGAGTAGAATAATGAAACTTTGACCATGGAATAGAAAACCCCTTAAGGAATTTGGTGATTCTTCTAAAAATCATCTAGGTGTATGGAAATGGTTCAACACCATGATCCAGGTGATGTCTCTCAAATACTTAATAGGTAAGTGCCTTAGTAATGATATTTGAATCTTGAATTTTTATAGACACATACTCTAACTTAAGCAGCTCTTACTCGACCTTATCTTTATTTAAGTGGTATTTGAACTTAATATTATTTTTCTTTGAGTGGTAGATAATATTTTTACTTCAATTTATAACACTAAATTTATCATACATGATTGAAATATGATATTTTACATCAACTCTAGCATCCCCATGATATTTCGTCATTGAATGAAATTTGGTGAATATGTGAGTATCCATGATATATTTATATTTTGAGGTGATCAATGAAATGAAATATTTTTTCTTATTAAGCTGAGAAATAAAAATTCCTCCAACATTGAATCCACCACTTGATATTTATTTAGAATAATCTAATTTTTTATACCATGTAATTCTCTTTATAATATGGAAGTAGTATTGTTTGGGACAAATTTTACCCCATGTATCTTGAAAAGTGGGGGGAAAATTAGTTTATTTAAATGTCAATTAAAACTATCTCTAAATTATTTTCCTATATTAAATCACATCGAACTTAATCCCATTATCATCTCTTGAAAACATCATCTAGGTAGCTACTAGAGTTTTTATCACCTTGGAATCCTCTATTCCAAATAATACGATTACCTATGTGTTATATTTTTATTTAGAAATAAATGTTCCATGACTTCCTTGATTAAACTTTAATCCAAAAAAACATTAATTTTACAATTATAGAAATTTTGAAATCACACCTCAGGAATTTAAAATATTTCATTCATTATTCATCATTCAACCCCCTAAATATTATTTTATCAACATAAATAAGCACCATAATCTTTTTTTATTCTAATTTTTATGTGAATATTATGATAAAATCCTCTTCATTATAATATAATATTTCTCAAGTGATTGTCCACTCTGGAGGATCGATCCCTTAGCAATTGATTCAACCGATATAAATCATTCTTCAATTGATAAACATTAGTTCAAAATTTATAAATAAGAATAACTTTTTATTGTCCAATGAAAACCTCTTACATGATATATCCATTAAATATTTCTTATTTAAAATCCATTTAGATCACCTTAAATCCATTTTTCACAACTATGGACAAGAAAATTTGGATCATCTCCAACTATTCCACAGGAGGAAACGACTCATCTATATATATTCCTTCAATTTGGTAACACCAATTTCAAACTAACCATTCTTTATTCCATGCCAAATTTCCTTATTTATTGATTTTTTATAGGTTATCGAATTGATTACAATGATATTTTTACTATCTAGATTCAAAAAAAATCCCATATTTGATCCTTCTTAGTTTATAAATGATCTTCATATAGGGCCTTGATCTAATTATCATCTTTAGAATCCTCCAAAAAATTATTTGGATCTACTTAATATAGTAATGATGTTTTATTTATAGACATAATACATATTTTTTATACCAGAGTTATCCAGTCACTAATGATGTTCCCTTTGTCACTTTCATACCTTTACCACATATTCCTAACAACTAATAATGTTTATTTATTGTTTTAATCCTCAATTTATTCTATATAATTACCCATATATCCTTGTTCTCCACCTGATAAACTTAATTTAACACCATTTCAATATTTTCTCACTATTTTTTAAATTATGCTCAATTTATATAATAGTGACATATAGAATATAAATGAGTTTTCTAAGACTTTTATTAAAACAATAAAATGCATTAATCTTAGAAAAATAAACCATAATTATAACTTTATCATCATGAGATTAAAAATTCTATTAGTTATTCACCTTATTAAGAATAAAGAAATTAATTCTAAAGATACAAACATATTTCATAATTGGATTATTTTCATACAAAAATATCATAAGAAGTATTCTGTTAACATAAACATAACAAATCCCTATTAGTAATTTAGACTAATGTCAAAAAAATTCTTATAATACTACTCTAGTATATCCTTCTCAATGAGCATCATTTGGGAAATTTTTTAATGATTTCGTTCCTCCTAAAAACACCATTTTATTTAAGAGTCCATTCCATGGAAACATGGTGCCTTATCCCATTATTCTTGAGATAATATTCTAATTTTATTTTGTAAACTCAATTACATTGTTGATTTATAATTTTTAAATTTATATTATAATTATATTCTTTACAAATATCTAATATCATGTAATAAAATTGAACACTTTGGATTTTTGAGTTATCATCATCAACCATTCCATCCATTTTTAATCATTAAGGAATAAAACATAGTACATATTTCCATCAATATCATTAGGTGATATTTTCCCAAAAATTTCAAAATGCCCTAATTAATGTACTTTTATCTTAAGTGGATAATTATTTTTTCCACAACATGTTATCATCTTCCCTAGATAGAAAATACATGTATTCTTCTCCACTAATTATGTAGAGATTTCACTTTGTTCAGTTCCCTTTCAAAACAATTGTTCTATGTCTTCCTTTAATGTTTCACATATTTTGGGAGAAATTGATTTTATTCCTATATTAATGAAATTTTTTTACACTTATAAATTTTGTACAAGGCTATAAACTACCTAGAAATATATGATCCTCATGTATTTTACTCTAATATTGGATTCCCGTAGCTAATGATCTTTAAGCCTTTATTATTCCCAAAATAAATGAATCATTATTTATCATACCTTATGCCTGTGATATGATCTTTATTTACTTTTACATGGTAAGCACATCCACTATAAGGAATCCAAACTCTAATTCAATCATTTTCTTTTAAAGAAATTTTTTTCTATATTTACCTTCTTATCTATTCCATTTTTTTATCCAAGTCCATTTATTCCCCAATTTTAGTGGTGTGTATATTTGTTACTCCTCCAAATATGATGTATCAACTTCATCTTACAAGGATGAAAATGATTTTTTTCGTCACACTTGATGATTCCTTTTACTAATGAGAATCTCCTCATTGTGTTTTCAATAGAACACTACAATTTATTATTGATAGGAAACTTATGGTTTTGTGTCTGTAACCTTTATATTTAATATAGTATCCATCAAAAATATACTAATAGTAAGAATTTATTCTAATATATATTTTTTATTTTTCATTAAATAACATATTTGATATGGAACACATCTGTTGTGTATGATCTATCTTTATAAAATAATAACATTGAACTTGAGGTGTATTTTTATGTGTTTTAATTGATGGTTAAACAACCTTTTAGATCTTTTGATTTTGAGTGATACCCAAATCAACATTATCTTGTGGAGTGGATTTTTTTGGCTTAGCACCAACCATGACTAAAATTTTATTTTTATTAATAAATAGTCCTTTTTTCCTTCATTATTAAAACATTCTGTTTTTATTCAATATTTTAGCTTCTCTATTTTTACATTGTACTTTTTATCTAACATTTTTATAGCTCACATGATCCATCTTCTTAATGTCATAATAGGTGTTAAGAGTTTTCTTGATCCTAAATCTTTATTTATAGACCAAGTATTTATCCTTAAATCTCCTTGATTCATTTAATTCAAGCTTTCACTAAGTTATTCAAACCATTGATGATCTAGGCCTAATCTTCCATTTTGAGTTTTTAACAGCCTTATTATCTATGTTTTCTAGTTTTATAGACTTGGGGGTTTTAATTTCCACCTTCAAATCAGGCTTCTCCTCTTTCTCTAATGGTATATATAATTTTTAATCATGAAAAAAATCATTGGGTTTCTTTTTTATTATCCCTATAATAATAAATTTCTTTAAGCATAACTTCCAACTATACTATAAGGTATACTCTTCCCTCAACATAAATTTCTTCATCATCACTTTCCTCCATCACTAGTTTTTCTATAATATATACACACTTATTCATTGAGGACATCATATTCCTAAATTTAGTTTTTATACATCACTTTCAACCTAACATCATCTTATGAATTCATGTACTTATTCTTGAAAAATTTCTAATATGAACTCCTATTTTGTTTCATGTATTTTTATGATTTCTTCATGGGTGGTTCATCTTTATCTTCCTCTTAGAATTTTTTGGGACACTTTGTGGTATGGTTATAAACCTTTTCTATACAAAAAAAATTAGTGGAATCTTGAATTTTAATTTTCCTTTTCCCCTTTATATGTTTAATGAAAGTAAATACATGACTTCATTTACTTTCTTATCCTCATGATCATCCTCCAATGAGAGTTTCCTTATTTCCTTGAATGAAACTACCTTATAATATTTCTTATCCAAACAATCATTTTCATTATTTCTCCTCTAATATATATTGATAGTGTTGATGACTATCCAGTGTCACCTCTATGGGATCCTTTTCCTTGAGTACTGAAACCAATGCAATGAATTTCAGTAGAAATCAACTAAGTATCCTTTTCAAGATATTGTTATTTTTAATGGTTTACTTGAGTCTGATTAGTCCCCCAAAATCACATTCATCAGATTGAATAATGCATCAAAAGTTTCATTTGGAATCATCCTTAAGTCCTTGTAGTTTTTCTAAATGACATTCATTTTAGATTCATGTACCATAAAATCACTTCCATATATTTTAAGAAACTTCTCCCACATATAATGTAAGGATTTACATGACATCACATTCATTTATTTTTCATTGGATAAATCTCCCCTAACATGTCAACTTATTTATCATCAACATCTATATCATTTTAGTATCTATATGGTAATGGTTTTAAACCTGTATTGAACAAATTTTCATGTATGAAATCAGTGTAAACATTCATGCCCAATGATTGAAAATATTGTTTCAACCCATTATTCAATAATATAAAATTATTTTCCATCAAAGAACATAATAACTTTATTATTGATGGAAATTTTAATGGATTCCAATAGTGATTTTCATCAAATATGAACCCTATATCTGATACCACTTATTAGTATCAGAAAATTTAAATACCCTAACAGTGTAGTGGGGTGAGTAAATTTGGGTTTTTTTATTTAAAAAAATGACCCTCACAGGTGATATTATTCCACTATTAATATGAACACATCTCCCTCATATAATGAATATAAACAAATAATTAAAGAAAAAATAGGAAAAATGTTCTTTTACTTGGTCCACATACACTAGTCTATGTCCAAGAAATATATAATAGTAGTAGGATGATGTACCATTCCAACTAAGAGCATTACTTGTCTTATAATTCTTACCAAACACGATGATCCTCTAGGTTTATAACCCTCATAATGGTGAGAATTTAACTACTCTATTCCATTAGAAAAAACACACTAATCCTCCAGGTGTTTTATTGATATTTCTTAAACAAGAATATATATTACACTAATAGGGGTGTATCATTTCACTCCTCCTTCATTTATATGATGAAACTACAAAAAAACTCACACAATATAGACTCTTAGATATATTTCTCTTGTATTTAATTTCTAGTAAATATTCAGAATATGGAATCTCCCCTTTAATTCAATATCTTCCTTTACTTTTTGAGGATAAATATATCTCTTCAATCTTGAGATAATATCAATGTTTCCCGAGTTTGAATATTCAATTACCCTAGATAATGAGGGGAAAATTCATCTAAAAGGATTTCAAAATTAAATTAAACTTTAAATAATTTGAGTCTCAAAGAATATCTAAAATATAATATTTTCTTAGTGACTCGACTCTTTTCTATAATGACTACCAAAATTACATTGTAAATCCTCTTCCCATCTAAAAACTCAAAAATGGTCTTCTTAAAATTTAGGCATTACCATGACATGATTACATTCATTATGACATAATTACCTTCACCTTTAAGAATCAAATCTCAAACTTCTATATTCATATTATGGTGAAATAATAGGAAAACATATTTATCAAACCATCTATAAAATAATCCTCTCATTAAGGGCCAGATCTATCATTTCATTAAAACATAAGAAATTCATTGTTTCATCCTTATTGTGCATATGATCCTTTCATGAAAAAGTATTTAGCATTGAATCATGAAACCCATCCATCCCTAGATAGTTTATCATCAATATTTCTATATATTAATGTTTTGCTATAATACTTACCCATAAGAAGCTTTCTCAAAAAATTTAATAATACATATCATCATTGTTATGTAGTATTAACTTTAATAGTGAAAACATTTATTAATTTTTTAAAAAAAATATTTTATGTGAAACACATTTTGGTATCAATCTATTGTTGATTCATGATCACTGCAATATAGTAAATCCTTGAAAAAAATCTTCCAAACACCTTAATACTTCATGAATAGATTCTCCGAAACTTTTTTTAAGACTTCTTAGAATATTCTTTGCATACCTTTTTAACAATCATAACCCAAAAATTCTCTAATGGAGTTTTTTATAAAAAATAATTCATTAAGAATATAGACAAGTATTTTATTAAGAGATATTGAGTTTAAGTGATAATAAATTGATGAATAATATATAAATTAACATGATAAATAAATTTTATCAAGAGATTTATTAATAAATTTCTAGTATTATAATAACTCTTAATAAAAAACCAAAGAAGATCAAATATTTATGATATAACATCTTGAAAAATAGAGGATATATATTTCATTATAATATATATCTTTTATAAACATGATTTGTTGCTATGATATTGGTATGATACCAATTTTGGTGAGATGATAATTACATTATAATACCTTTATAATATTTTTTATATTATATGTATCCTTTATATTTTCATTCAAAATAAGGATGTAGTCTTCTAAACTATGATATTAAACTTGTAAAAATAATTTCTATTATAGGTAATATTTTCTTTGGTCATTATATTTGTGTATTTGAAATAATTTTGAAATAATATCTATTCCCATTAATAGGTGTGGTGGAAATCTAGTTTTAAAATTGAAAATTAGAAAACATTGATCCAATAAATATTTTTCATGTTACACCCATGATTTATTAAAGTATTTAAACTAGTATCAAAGCACAAAGTTCTACTTTTTATTAGATCTATATCTTCTAGATATATTTTTATGTTGAAAATTCCCTATATATGAATACTAATTTTCTAAAATAGTCATGGAAAATATGAATTTATGAAATAAAAAATAAATTACACCAATTAATGGAAATAATTATCATGTGATGAGCAATAATATGTAACCCTATATTTTATCTAATATAAAGTTCTTAATTATGATAAAATTGGGTTTACATCCATTAATAAAGGATCTCACATGAAACCAACTGTTAAAAAGAATGTTGAGAAATATGGTAAGTCTAGGAATTATATCTTATAATTTTTTGATAAATAGTATAGAAAAGGTTATTGAATCAAAGAAATTAAAGAAGATTTGGGATAAACTTAAAATATCTATGAAGGAAACTCTAAGGTGAACCAATACCATTTGTAACTTTAGAGTATAATGTTTGAGGATGAAAATATGGATAATGATAAAATAATTAATGACTTATTTATAAGAAACAATGGTATTTTTATAAACATTAGAGGCTATGGAGAAAAATGAGAGTGATCAAACATGGTAAAAAACTATTAATGATTTTTCTTTATAGATTTGATTCAAAATTCTATTTATTTGAAGATAAATATTTAAAAACTCATTATCTTAATAAAATTATTAAATTATAATTGATTATGGAATGGGAAAGGATCTGATCATTAAAAAGAATATAAAAGAGTAAATTGATATTTATTTTAAAGAAATAAAGAATATAAGACTCAAGGAGAGTAAAGATGATTCAACCACTTATTTTAAGAAAGATAAAGAATATGAATTAAATTTGGATAATTTTATGTCTTTTATTTATAAAATCTTCAGGAAGGAAAAAAGGAAATTATAAGAGTAAAATAAAGTTGAATTTCTTTAATTATGGATCTATTGATCAATTTTTTAGTTTCAAATATAAATAATAAGAGTCTTTTAATGGAATATGATGGTCAATATAAAATTCATTCAAGGAGTAAATTCAAAAAAAATCTTCAACTTACAAAGCGGTAAGAGCTCCTATAGTGAAATGAAGATACCATAAATATATAAGAGAATTATTTTCATAAATGATGATGGGGAAAGAGAAAATATTTATTGATTTAATTGAATTTGAAGAATAAGTGTCCACTTAACAATAGAAAACATTTATTTATAATGTTAAAAAGAAAGATAAATTATCATGTAAATAAGAAGAATAATAAAAATAAGAAGAATTTTTTATAGAATACATGTTGAATTATGAATTATAGGATTCCCTTTATATAAATTAAAACATAAAAAGGATATAAAAATATTGAAGAAGGATGAGGAAATATTTAGAAGCAGTGAATCTTAATTTCTTAATAAATAAGTTGAATATGTTGGACTTGATAATATTACATAATAAACAAAATTTTTATTATAATATAAATCACTCAATACAGTCCCATTTATTTCATAAAATGAGTAGAACTTAAACTAGAGGTTTACATTCACTGGAATGACTATAATTAGGGATATATAATATATAATAATATAGATATACAATATAATATTGAAATCCATAGGATAATTGTAACATCACAAGTTTTTAAAAAAGAGACACTATGTTCGATAGCATACATAATACGCCACATTGAACTTAAACAAACAACTAAATTTATTATTTAAATGTTACCTTACAACCTAGCTGTTAAAATAGAGGGAATAAAAAAAATTAATTGATTTAAGAAAATATGGTTTAAACATGTATATAATTAATTCTTTTATGACCAATTTATTATAAATGAAAATAAAACCCTTTTTAAACAAAAGGAAATGTTTTTCAGAAAAACTATTTAAATGAAAATAAGTGAGTTTATAATGAAATCACTCTTTATAGATTTTATTAATGAAATATATATTTAATATATTAAATTTATTTTTTAAAATTAATCTTATAGTTTTTCTAGGCATGATATAATAACAAATTCAATTTTTTGGATAAAATAAGTATTTTAAAAAAAATACAATTTTCCCACTTTTTAATGGTGAATCCATTTTAAATCTAGTTTTGACACTTTTATAATTTATATTTGACAAAATAAACTTATTATTTTTAATCAAAACATAAAAATTTTGTTTGGATAAATTTTTGGAATTTTTCTGATAACTTTCATATTTTAATGAATAGTGACAAATACTGTATTTTAATTAAAAATTGCTTTTCGTCTAATTTATTTATATTTTTATATTATAATTTTAATTTGTTTTAAAGTATAATTAGATTATATTTTTATCATTTAATAAAAAAAATTCATTGGAAGTAATTTTACATTTAAATTTTATATAAACACGTGTCAATCTTTTGATGGTTTTTACTTTTAAAAAAACTCGTTTTCTTGTTTTGTCAACGGGGATTAATTTTAAATTAATTACTGAAAATTATGTGTTTTAAATTTTTAAAAATGGATTAAATATTTTGAATCAGTGTGTTGAAATAATTTTAATAGATTACTTTTATTTTTTTGGATATTATGAATAGTAACTACAGTAATTTTTATTTACCACGGTTAAAGGTAAATCGGGTAAATTAGGGTAACAAATAATATGATAAGGATAATAAAATTACCCTAAAAACTTACAAAATCCTATTTTATGAATAAAATTCAACAATTTAAACCCAAGGATAGTTATTGAATCATTTAATTATTTTTTTCTATGAAAGTGATATAAATATTACTAAAACCAAAGAATGTGACAATATATCACCCTCTTATTTCTTATAAGTATAATAATTTTAATATATGGATAATAATTATAAAACTGGGATCATAAATAATATCCATAAATTTAATGAAATTATATACATCATGGGTATTTATTTATAATTTTTAGAGATTAAATAATTACTATAAATACTAACACAACATTGATATATTAATTATTTTATTAGTAGAAATATCAAATAAATGATACAAAAAATATTAAAATAATTATAATTAGAATTAATTAATGTAATTAAATAATTTTATAGGTTAATATGAAATATTATAAGTCTATTAAATGGTTTTTTTTAATTTATTTCTCTTTTTGAATTTCAATTAAATTCAATGAAATGAATAGTGTCAAAATTGATACTATAAATATTTTATAAAAATAATATTTTATTAAATTATTTAAAAATCATAAAATTATTTAAAATTTTAAAGTTACTATGATAAGTTATAAAATTTCATAAAGTGTCCATTTATTGGAAATTTACCCCATATAAGTAAAATTCATAGCCTCTTAATATTGAAGATGTTGTTACCACAATTAAAATTAAAATAGATTAATTAAGGATAAACTAAAAATACAAGGTTTAAAATAAAATAAATAAATGTATAAAAACTATTGGATGAGAGGATTTATAATTATCCTCATTTTATTTTATACATAACTAAATTTGGATTCATTTTTAATTAAAAATCAATTTATATTAATTTAATATTTTAAGAGTTTTCAAGGGTTCCCCTCCCCTCTCCTATAAAAGGAACCCAATATTCTCTAATACTCACACTTCCAAAACCATTTGGTTTTAATAATATTTTCCAAAAACACTTAATAAAATAATTTTCCACATTCTTGAGGCCTTATTTTAGTCATAACACCCTCTTTAGAGGTGTTAAGGTGTTCTTCAAAGGTGATCAACCAAAGAAGAGGTATCATTTTCTTTAAGTATTTCTATTTTATTTCTTCTTCCAATTCCTTCAAATATCCTCCAATCATAATGAAATAATAAATCCAGTATACTAAATATATTGGGATGTTATTTTGTTAATATAATCACCTAAATCCATCTCTAATTTCATCAAATTGGAAATAAACATTTTGTTCGTGTGTACGACAGACTACCGCCTTGAGAATCGATATTGTTCTTTTTTCATTACATACTATTGGAAATACAGTCTTTCCCAATGGTTCAGAACTGTTGGGAAAGGCTGCAGAACCATTGGTATATGTTATACCAACGGTTCTGCAAACCGTGGGGAAGTAAGCTGTTGGGAAAGGTTTTCCCAACGGTTTACTGTGAACCGTTTGGATAGGGTGGGGAAAGCCTAACCTATCCCAACAGTTGTGCCAAACCGTTGGGATAGTTTTTTCCAATGGTTTGGATTGAAAAATTGGGAAATCCCAAGGATTATCCTCTTTCCCAACAGTTTCTAAACCGTTGGGAAAGGTTTTTTACCAACGGTTTAATGAACCGTTGGTAAAAAAAGAAACAGAGATGCTATGCCAACGGTTTGAAACTGTTGGCATAGCCTATGTTGTACAAATTGCACAGCAGCCTACAATTTTCATAGCAGGTCTGCAATTTGCACAGCAAGCTTCATTTTGTGCATTCTATCCCATTTTCAATCCAATTATTATACCTGCAATAAACTAACACATACATATACAATTATTGTACCTGCAATAACCAACTAACACATACATATAGAGAACAAATTCATACACATTTAACATATAATGCATCCTGGAACTATACACATCTATAATTAAATTAGAATTCATAACATAATTATAAACATACATAATTCATTTAGAATTCAATTTAAAATTTAGATAACAATTATATGTGGAATCCGGAATTCAATTCATAATTTGATCAGTTTTTTGTATACCATATATTTTTACCTAAAATGATGTCCATTTTAAACAAAATACATAAACCTGGAGTGATATCGGCCACACCATACCTCAGATTGAGGTGAGGTTAACTAGTACACATCAAAAATGACCCATAGATCATTTTCCTAAAGTATCAACATATTCCAAAAGCGTTTGCTTGGTTTTCCGTATGCCAGTTTATGTTTTTCACTTAAAATGATGTCCTTTTGAAACAAAAGATAGACACTTTGAGTGGTTTCGGCCACACTGCATCTTAGATTGAGGCAGGGTTGATTCATACACGTCACATATGACCCATGGATCGTTCTTCTAAAGTTTCAATGAAAACCGAATGCGTTTGGTCAGTTTTCCGTATGTACTTAAAATGTTGTCCATTTTAAACAAAAGAGAGACACTTAGACTGATCCCGGCCACACTGAAACTCGGATTGAGCCCAGGTTGGCTCATACAGGTCAAATATGACCCATGGATCGTTGTGATAAATTATCAACAGATTCCGAATGCATTTGGTTGGTTTTCTGTATGCCAGTTTTTCTTTTCACTTATAATCCTGTCCATTTTAAACAAAAGAGACACAGTTAGAGTGGTGTCGGCCACACTGTGCCTCGTATTGAGGCGGGATTGACTTTTACATGTCACATATAACCCATGGATCGTTGTGCTAAAGTATTGACACAATACGAATGCGTTTGGTTGGTTTTCCGTATGCTAGTTGATGTTTTTCACTTAAAACGGCGTCCTTTTGAAACAAAAGACAGACACTTTGAATGGTTCTGGCCACATCGCGGCTCAGATTGAGGTGGAGTTGATTCTTACATGTTACATATGACCCATGGTTCGTTCTCCTAAAGTTTAAATGGAAACCAAATGTGTTTGGTCGGTTTTCCGTATGTACTTAAAATGTTGTCCATTTTAAACAAAAGGGAGACACTTAGAGTGATCTCGGCCACACCATGACTCGATTTGAGCCCGGGTTGACTCATACATGTAATATATGACCCATGGATCATTTAAATAAAGTATCAACACATTTCGAATGCGTTTGGTCAGTTTTTCATATGTCAGTTATTCTTTTCACTTATAATCATGTCCATTTTAAACAAAAGAGAGACACTATGAATGGTGTCGGCCACACCGCACTTCGGATTGAGGCGGGGTTGACTTGTACACGTCACATATGACCCATGGATCGTTTTCCTAAAACATCAACACATTTCGAATGTGTTTGGTCGGTTTTTCGTATGCCAGTTGATCTTTTCACTTATAATCCTATCCATTTTAAATAAAAGAGAGACACTATGAATAGTGTCAGCCACACCGTGCCTCGGATTGAGGCAGGGTTGACTCGTACACGTCACATATGACCCATGGATTGTTTTTCTAAAGTATCAACACAATCAGAATCTGTTTGGTTAGTTTTCCGTATGTATTTAAAATGTTGTCCATTTTAAACAAAAGAGAGACACTTAGAGTGATTTCGGCCACACCATGCCTCAGATTAAGGCGGGGTTGACTCGTACATGTCACATATGACCCATGGATCATTTTCCTAAAGTATCAACATATTTCTAATGCGTTCGGTCAGTTTTCCGTATGTCAGTTTTTCTTTTCACTTATAATCCTGTCCATTTTAAACACAATACATACACAAGGAGTGATCCCGCCACACCGTGCCTCGGATTGAGGCGGGGTTGACTCATACACGTCATATATAACCCATGGATTGTTTTGATAAAATATCCACATATTCCGAAAGCATTTGATCGGTTTTCCGTATTCCATTTGATGTTTTTCACTTAAAATGACGTCCTTTTGAAACAAAAGACAGACACTTTGAGGGGTGCCGGCCACATCATGTCTCATATTGAGGTAGGGTTGATTCTTACATGTCACATATGACCCATGGATCATTCTCCTAAAGTTTCAACAGAACCAAATGCATTTGGTCGGTTTTCTGTATGTACTTAAAATGTTGTCCATTTTAAACAAAAGAGATCCACTTAGAGTGATCTCAAACACACCGCGACTTAGATTGAGCCCGGGTTGGCTCTTATAGGTCATATATGACCCATGGATCATTGTACTAAATCATCAACACATTTTGAATGCGTTTGGTCGGTTTTTCGTATGTCAGTTGTTCTTTTCACTTATAATCATGTCCATTTTAAACAAAAGAGAGACACTTTGAATGGTGTTAGCCACACCGCACCTCAGATTGAGGCGGGGTTGACTTGTACACATCATATATGACCCATGGATCATTGTGATAAAGTATCGACACAATCTGAATGCTTTTGGTCGGTTTTCCGTATTCCAGTTGATGTTTTTCACTTAAAATGACGTCCTTTTGAAACAAAAGACAGACACTTTGAGTGTTGTCAGCCACACCACATCTCAGATTGAGGCGAGGTTGATTCTTACACGTCACATATGACCCATGGATCTTTCTCCTAAAGTTTCAATGGAAACTGAATGCGTTTGGTCGGTTTTCCGTATGTACTTAAAATGTTGTCCATTTTAAACAAAAGGGAGCCACTTAGAGGGATCCCGGCCACACCGTGCCTCGGATTAAGGTGGGGTTGACTCGTAAACATCACATATGACCCATGGATCGTTTTCCTAAAGCATTAATACATTTATAGTGCATTTGGTCGGTTTTCTGTATGCCAGTTGTTCTTTTCACTTATAATCTTGTCCATTTGAAACAAAATAGACACAGTTAGAGTGGTGTAGGCCACACCGCGTCTCGTATTGAGGCGGGGTTGAATCATACATGTCACATATGACCCATGGATCATTGGTCTAAAGTATCGACACAATCTGAATGCGTTTGGTCGGTTTTTTGTATGTACTTAAAATGTTGTTCATTTTAAACAAAAGAGAGCCACTTAGAGTGATCTTGGCCACACCGCGACTCACATTGAGCCTGGGTTGGATTGTACAGGTCACATATGACCCATGGATCGTTTTCCTAAATCATCAACACATTTTGAATGCGTTTGGTTGGTTTTCCATATGTCAGTTGTTCTTTTCACTTATAATCTTGTCCATTTTAAACAAAAGAGAGACACTGTGAATGGTGTCGGCCACACCACACCTCAGATTGAGGTGAGGTTGACTCTTACGCATCACATATGACCCATGGATCATTGTGCTAAAGTATCGACACAATATGAATGCGTTTGGTCGGTTTTCCATATGTCAGTTGATGTTTTTCACTTAAAATGACGTCTTTTTGAAATAAAAGACAGACACTTTGGGTGGTGATGGACACACCACATCTCCAATTGAGGCGGGGTTGATTCATACACATCACATATGACCCATGGATCGTTGTGCTAAAGTATCAACACAATCAGAATCCGTTGGTCAGTTTTCCGTGTGTACTTAAAATGTTGTCCATTTTAAAAAAAAGAGATCCACTTAGAGTGATCCTGGCCACATCGTGCCTTGGATTAAGGTGGGGTTGACTCTTACACATCACATATGACCCATGGATCATTTTGATAAATTATCAACAGAATCCTAATGCGTTTGGTTGGTTTTTTGTATGTCAGTTGTTCTTTTCACTTATAATCTTGTCCATTTTAAACAAAAGAGAGACACTGTGAATGGTGTCGGCCACACCACGCCTCGGATTGAGTCGGGGTTGAATCGTACACATCATATATGACCCATGGATCGTTGTGCTAAAGTATAGACACAATCCGAATGTGCTTGGTTGTTTTTATGTATGCCAGTTGATGTTTTTCACTTAAAATGATGTCCTTTTGAAACAAAAGACTGACACTTTGAGTGGTGTCATCCACACATCATCTCCGATTTAGGCGAGGTTGATTCATACATGTCACATACTACCCATGGATCTTTCTCCTAATGTTTCAATGGAAACCGAATGTGTTTGGTCGGTTTTCCGTATGTACTTAAAATGTTGTCCATTTTAAACAGAGGGGAGCCACTTAGACTGATCCCGGCCACACTGTGCCTTGGATTGAGCCCGGGTTGGCTCGTACACGTCACATATGACCCATGGATAGTTGTGATAAATTATCAATAAAATATGAATGCGTTTGGTCGGTTTTCCGTATGCCAGTTGTTCTTTTCACTTATAATCCTGTCCATTTTAAACAAAAGAGACACAGTTAGAGTGGTATGTTAGTTGTTTATTCACATTATTCAAATACAATATTTGACTATGGGTCTTTAAATTAATTAATTTATGAAAAATTTACATTTAAAATGAGAATATCAGAAAATTAATAGAAGATAAAACTTTTACTAAAAAACCTTCTGGAAGTATTAAGGTAAACATGATTTATGAGAATCCTCATGTGTCTATTAGTGGAATGGTATTTACTTAAAATCTTGTGGACATTAATATAGAATATTTTTATATCATTCTTAGTATGGAATAGATTTTAGTTTATCATGCTATGAAAAATTTAAGATCTAACAATGCCAGGCCCAATGAATACATCCCTTTTATAGCATACCAAGAATCTATGATATTGATTAGATTTGTAAATGTGATTTACATTGATTATCATTATGAAAATAAATAAAATATATATTATAGATTTTATAGTAGTAAATGAAATCAAGGAGGGTGGGGGGCTGTCCGGGGGGCTCTCCGGTGGGTGTCCGGGGGGCTGTCCGGGGACCAAGGAGGGTGGGGGGGCTGTACGGGGGGCTATCTGGGGGGTGTTCTGGGGGTTGTCCGGGGTCCAAGGAGGAGGGTGGGGGGCTGTCCGGGGGGATATCTAGGGGGCTGTCTGGGGGTTGTTCGGGGTCCAGGGAGGAGGGTGGGGGGCTGTCCGGGGGGCTGTCCGGGGGGCTGTTTGGGGGCTGTCCGGGGGGCTGTCTGGGGACCAAGGAGGATGGTGGGGGGGATGTCCAGGGGGCTGTCCAGAGGGTTGTCCGGGGTCCAAGGAGGATGGTGGGGGTTGTCCAGGGTCCAGGAAGGAGGGGGGTTCCCAAACACACAACCACTAAAAGACAACAACATCCATAAAAATAGATAGTATATAAAAATAACTCAACTCCAATACTATACTACGATTCTAGATAAAACCAACAACTAGAATAGATTAAATATCAAATCTCAGTAATATTAGTCAAAAATGTAATGGATCAATTTGTCCCATATCACTATCACCATCATCATCGTCATCATCACCCTCTTCCTTGTCCCTATCATCATCCTCGCCCTCCTCAGTGCCCTCCTCCTCGCCCTTGCCCTCCTCCTTGCCCTCACCACCCGCCTCGCCCTCCTCCTCTCCCTCCTATTCCGCATCAGACTCCTCGCCATCATCATCGTCAAGATGGACATCATCCTGACCACCACTATAACTACCACCTGGTTCACCATATATAGAATGTATCGATGACATATATTCATCAAAATCTGGGTCGGCCTCTGCTGGAAGTGTTGAACGTAAAACTTCAATAAATTTTATAAATGCACTGTTTTCCCTAGCAGACTGTTCTGCCGTCTCTATGGACCTTTTCTCAGCCTGTTCAGCATGTGATGTAACTTTTTGTAGCTCGGTGGCACTACAGCTCGTACCTGAGGAGGGCCAATACCTCATCGGGGCTATCCTAGGTCGGCAGCGTACTCTGCTAGGATGCTCCTCTCCCAACACCTGATGTAAGTGATCTGTTGGCCCAAAATTGTCTAGTTCTTGGGCATCGAGGGCCTCTAAATAAGCCTGTTACAAATATAAATATATCATTAAGTTACAAAATAGATATTAAAATGTAAATTCAACATATTAAAACTTACAATTTTCTGCTGAGTCGCTTCGTTGATGGCACTTCAATCCTTTTTCCATCTACTCGAGCAAAATAGTTTTGCTCGAGGGACACGTCCTTCAATATTTTGTATTTTCCTCTACAATGACATTGAAAACTAAATTTATATGAAAAATTTAGCAAACTATTAAATAATTTAGGAAACAAAAGAAAGTGTAAGTCATAAAGAAAACTTATAAACAATTGGCATACTTATGATCAGGCATCGTAGTGCATCCCAGTGTGTGGATGTATTTTTTTGCATCAATGTTATTTTTATTTTTTCCAGATGATTCCTAAATAAAATTCGAAAATGCAACAGATAGTATTAATGCAAAACATGAAATTTATTATTTAAATACCTTAAATGTAATTAATACCTTAAACTGGGTACTCGTCCAATGAGTAATCATCTGACGATACTGCTCTATAGGATAATCATCCACCACTGGTACCGCCTCTAACTCAGTGCCAACTATAGCAATCCAACCAATATACAACTCATGCTTGTAGGCTCTCTAAATCTCACATAAATCCTTTAGACGTTCCAATCATGAACCCTCACCATCAGGAAAATTAAATCGAAGCTGACATCAAAATATTAATTCATATAAATACAAAAATAATTCATGGCATTAAATAGAAGATATTTTTTTACCCATATCTTTGCCCAAGCTCTATCCTTGACCTCATGTGGCAAATGTCTCCACGATAGCGGGCTGATGGGAATGATGTCAGAGTATTTGGCAAGCGTCGCCAAAAAACTCTGACATTGCTGCCCTGTTTTCTCAACCATTTGGTTGTCTTCATTATAATCCACCATAACCTGTGTACGGAGGTTCCACGCCGAACGCATGCGTGTACGCCCCCGCCCACGCCTCCTGTCAGTAGATGTATCTGTCATTAAAGAAAAACAAATATTTTATCAAAACATGTTATAATGAAAATAAATATTGCTATAAAATTTTATTAGGGTTCTATAAATATACTTGTGTCGGTCTGATCGCTGAGCGTCGCTGGATCCACAGAAACTGATGGAACACCCTGTGGTGGAATAGGAGTCGAAGACGATGGAATATAGAATCTCAGAGAGACAGAAGTAGAAGGAAAAGAAGATGGGACAGCTGTCTGACTGAATTCTAACTGGGGAGTGGGAATCATCATGGGATGTGAAAATGATGGGCCATAAGATGCAGAAGGTAGTGAAAACATGGGAGGCCTAAATATCCCGTGTGTCCCTAACGACACACCGGGATCAGAATGTGGTAAGGATGACATGTCAGTGGGAGGGACAGGGTCTAGTCGGGTACGCGCAGCTGCTCGTCCACCTCTGGTACGAACCCTCCTCGTACCACCGGCCTAAGTACTAGGACCGGTACTAGGCTCCTCATATAATAACTATCGACGTATAGGTGGATCCTACAAAAAATTTTACAAAAAAATTAATCACATGACATTATATATTCTTTAAATATATCAATTTGAAATAAAGTACTCACTACAGGAACTAATGATGGAATTCCCAAATCCGTCATTTGACGATTGTTCTCCATCATTTATTTATTTCATCTCTCTTCAATTGGCTTCATTTCCTGATTTTGAAAACAAATATGTAATTAATTAGAAAAAGGAAACTAATGTGTAACCCAAAAAACTAAATATATGAGGGAATAGGGGGATTCATTGGTAATTTAGCTATCAATTGTTTTAGAAGAGCTTGAATGGATTTAATAAATCATACAAGTTGTAATGTTCACCAAGTTAGAAATATTATTTGACTAGGTTTGAATACAGTTCAATTCCAAATTAGAAAATGCAATTCAAATAAAACTACAACCAATAAACATTGAAAATTCACATAACGGTCAAGTCAGCTAAAACATAATTGTGATAAATACTAAATCAATTTGAATATTACCAACCTTAACAACCCAAATCAAGGTAAACTAAAATAATTGAGAACATGGATGAATGATTCTATATATTTTCACCCATAACTTCAGGTTCACAATCAACTCTGATAATTGAGTTATTGGAGTCATCAAAAGAAATAAATGGATTGGTTCCAATGGAACTAGGTACAGTGTCAATTCCATCATCACCATCATCAAAAATATGTCTTGTAATTACTTCAACTATAACACCAAATTCAGGTCGAAGTTGGTCTTTGACATAAAAAACTTGTTTATCCATTGATTCCAACACATATGGTTCTTCGGTAGCAAGAGTGCGATTCATATTAATTACTCGAAATCCACAATCATCAATAAATGTGCCATGTCTCATCATCAAATCAAACCAATGGAATTTCATCATTGTGACTCATCCATGAGAGTAATAATCCAATATTATTATTTTCTCAACAACTCCATAATAACCCACATTTTCAAATCGCGGTCTACTATCTGATGCACCGGCATAACAATCTATTGTGGCAGTAACCATAACACCATCATGTTGTGTTATTATGTTCTTTGCTCGTTCAGTGACAATAAATTTGTACCCATTGATAACAATTGATTTACAGTCACGAACCACGGTATTAGGACCAAAAGCCAAAACTCTTATTTCCTTAGAGATAGAGTTAGCATAAAAACTCAATACCTGTAATATAAATGACTATTAAACTTAATTAAATATTGATATAATTATTTTAAACATTAATATTTTTACCTTCAATTTTAACCAAGCAAAAAACTATTTGCTATGAAAAGTCTCTCTCCTTCTCAAAGATAAAGAACGATGTTTCCTATTTATCATTGTTTTATGTTCCCTGTAGATAAAAAATATGAATAGTTTAATAGATATATATGTAATATATACATAATCAATTTATTTACCTGATATAGTCATCGAACAAATCACAGTTGAACAAAACTGTGTGATGTGCCATCTCCCGCTCTTCATGGATTAATGTCTTAAATGTATATGATCCAGGAATTCCTCCTATTTGAGGAAGCGATAGAAAACTAGGTTCAATTTTCTCATACTGTTCTTCTTCATTTCTCATTGGTCTATTCAATCTTGTAGTAATATTAGACAAATACATCGAGCAGAAATCTATACATTCTTGATCCAGGTAACCGTTCACGATAGAACCTTCGAGATGATTTTTGTTTCGGACATAAGACTTTAATGTGAACATATTTCTTTCAGTTGGATACATCCAACGAAAATAAAAAGGTCCTACTAGAAGTATTTTAGTGGGAATATAGACAGTCAGATGTAGCATGCATGTGAAAAATGATGGAGGAAATATTTTCTCCAACTCACACAAAATTAATGGGGCATCTGTCAACATTTTTTGCAAGAAAGAATTGGACAACTTCTTAGAACAAAGATCTCTAAACAAATGGCACAACCGAATAACATCCACCCTTACATTATTAGACAGAAGATGATGGATTGCTATTGGAAGCAACTCATGCAGTAGAACGTGATAATCATGAGTCTTCAAAGATTTTATCTTCAACTATATTCTATTGACCCATTTAGATATGTTGTTTGAATAACCATCAGGAACTCTAATAGTCTCTAATACTTCTAGAAATTGTTTTTTTTCTATAGGTTTCATCACATAAGAAGCACATGGAAGTTTCCATTTATTTTCACTAATACGCACAGGATGCAATTTTGGTCTGATGACCTAATCCACCAAGTCACGCCGAGATCGTAAATCATCTTTTGTCTTTCCCTTGACATTTAGAAGAACTGAAAGCAACATTTTGCATATATTCTTTTCAATATGCATTACGTCTAAGCAATAACGTAACAAATTGGTTGACCAATAAGGAAAATCAAAAAAGATACTCCTCTTCCTCCAATTATAACAGGTTTCAGTGGAAACATTCTTTCTCTTTCCAGATTTCATTTGACCCTTCCCGAATGAAAAACTGAAATATTTCAATTCATTAAGCACGTCAGTTCCAGACATACGCTGGGGTGGATCATCAGTCTCTATGGTATTATAAAATCTTCGACGATTCATTCTATATGGATGATCCTTTGGAAAGAATCGTCGATGTCCCATAAAACTGAAACTATAGCGATGTTTCAGTCTTCTGGATCGTGCGTTCTTAATACAAACTGGACATGACAGTTTTCCCTTCGTGCTCCATCCAGACATCATTGCATAAGTCATAAAATCATTGATCGTCCACATAAGCGCAGCACGCATCTGAAATATGTCTTTCGAACATGCATCGTATGTGCGCACACCCACATCCCAAAGAAGTTTCAACTCTTTTATTAAAGGTTTCATGTATACATCAATATCAATGCTGGGATCAGAAGGACCAGATATAAGTATTCTCATGAAAGTGAAAGGTTTTTTCATACACAACCATGTGGGAAGATTATAAATGTGTATAAAAATTGGCCATGTGATGTGCGAAGTAAGCATCTGCCCAAACGGATTAAAACCGTCACATGAAAGACCCAACCTCACATTACGCATGTCAGCTGCAAAATCAGGATGTTGAGCATCAAATCTCTGCCATGAAAATCCATCTACAGGATGAACCAACTCATCATTAGTCTTCTTTCTCTCGGTATCATGCCATCTCATTTTTATTGATATGTCATCAGACATAAAAAGATTCTGGAGTCTGGGGATCAATGGAAAGTGTCACATTACTTTCTATGGAATGCAGGATGGTATTTCATTAGATTTTGACTTCCAGTGGGATGTGCCACATTTTATACAATCATTTCGTTCAGCGGTTTCCTCCCAGAATAAAATGCAATCTTTTGGACAAGCATGAATTTTGTTTCTTGAAAATCCAAGTTCCTCAACTAACTTCCATGCCATGTAGTGGTTTGAGGGAATATCTGCATCATCTGGAAGTAAATCCTTCAAGAGGGTAAGAATGTAATCGATTTCTGTATTAGAAATCCCATACATAGTTTTCCCATGAAACAATCGGATTAAAAATTACAGCTTTTTCATTTTATCACATTGTCGATATACTGGAGTCATGGCAGCATCATTCAATTTTTTCACCCTATCAATATCATCATTTTCAATAGATGAATCAGCTATTCTCATATCGAAGTCTTCTTGAGTCGAAATCCTTTCTTTTTCATGATGACTAATAAATGGAAACTGATCATCTAACAAATTCTCCATTCCAGTCCTTTCATTTCGATCATCACCAATTTGAGATTTCATTTTCTCCCCATTATGATACCACACAAATTAGTTTTCTTGAAAACCATTTTTGGTTATGTGGTAGCTGACTTCTTCACGGCTCAACCAAGGTCTACCAACATAATTGGAACATGGGCAGTGTATGCGACCACTATCTGAAGCATTGTGAAATAAAAAATCTATAAAGCTCTCCAAATTGTTTTGAAAATCGCTTGAGATCCGATCGGTTTCATACATCCAACTTCTGTCCATTCTGTAAAAAGAATTTATATAAGTCATTTTGTCATAAACAATTCAATAGGATTGAACTTTAATAGAAAATACATTTAAGTAAACGATAAAGGAAGAAGTTTCTAGTCGATGTAGTGAACTATTAAAATAATGTAAAGAACAAGTACTCATAAATTAAATTAAAATTTATTTATATTCATTTTAATTAGGTCTATAAGAGGAAAATTCCTCAGGTCCCATCATGTGTTATAGGCATCCCAAATCATTCACTCATGTTCAATAACTCATTATTGACACCTCTATGGCCATACCTTTCATTACCCAATTACTTCCGCAAGTCAAACGCACCCCATGGGTGAATAAATTTTAGGATTCTACACTAATTGGTTGTTCATGGATTATAAAAAAGATTTAATTTCATTAAGTATAGACAAAAACATTTATTTTTAAATTTGAAATTCTTAATAAAGTATGTCAATGATAACAACATTACTGAATTAAACTTGTGACTTATCTAACATTTTTATGCCTGTCTACACATGCCAGAATGGGTAGTGAAATGCACCCCACCCTCATAAAAGTGATTATTGGCCAAGAAGGACACATAATATACAACGTACAATGAGAACCATATTTAGTTGACCCTAAAGTTATATTAGTACAATCATCTTGGGGGAAATGGAATATATGATCCTGGTTAACTGATGAATTCAAAATCTCATATTCTATATGTTGGACGCTATCTAAGGTAAGAAATCATGTGAGTATGGGTTTACATCATTTAATTTCTTACATGCTAGTGAGAATGAAGGATTAAATTAATGAATTGAGTTCACTAATACCATGTCAACCATTATACACACCATATGAACCCTTATACACACCATATGAACCCTTATACCATATCTTCATTATTACAACCATTAATAACAACTTATTAAATAACATCACTTGTTAAAGATAATCAAATTGAACATAAATCAATAATAATATTGGATATATCAAGTAAAATGAAGTCATACTATCTTACATCCTAAATGACCACCCACAACCATGATTAATGACCACAAATCTCCCCTTTCGGCCAAATCAAAAGTGAAAACAAAAACACATAGTTGTAGAAAACAACTTCATTTGTGTGAAGAATAATAATCTCATGGTCCTCGTGATATTTGAACCACGTAGTCATGATTTTCGAGATGAACTTGTATCCATGAAACCATATGAGAAACACGATTCAATACATGCATTTTTCTGATTTTCCCAAGAATTTTGAGGAACCCCAAATCAGTGAAAATGGTCATTGTGTTTTAAAAAGGTGATTGAATAACACATGTATGATGTCGAAGGCAGAATGATTAATGGTTATATTAGAAAAACTAATATTCACTAATATTGCGAATTTGAAATTCTGTGAATTAGTTTCATGAAGAAGAAAGAAGTACTAATTAGGGACCACATACTATTTGGAAAAGTTCAAGAAGATACTCCATATGTTCTATTGTGAAAAGGATAAGTGAACTGTGTGTCATTTTATATATATATAGATTTTTATAGAAACATGATACATACTTGTTATGTAATACACATAGTGTACAAAAATTAAGATGAACAAGATCTTCATGTTTGGCATGATCTTAATGAAAGGAGTGATTTTCATGAAATAATATCAATAAATATTACAAACAATTTCTTATTAGTTCATATACATGAAGCTATAATATTTCAAGAATTGATATTAAAAAAAACTATGAATCTTCCAAATTAGAACAAAATAAAGAGACACCATGCCCTTATAAATGTAAATGTGTAATGAAAACATTAATTGGACATACACCGATATAAGGATTTGAGTACAGAATTCGTGGAACAATCATAAAATTTTACAAAAACCCTAAAAATTGGGAATAACGAAATCGTTGAGAATGGAAGGATATGCTTGATAAGATGTGGAAATATATAGTTGATAAAATATGGAAGGATTCTAACCTAGTAGTTGCTGATCTGATGGAAGAGGTGTGGATTCTGAAGTTCTTCTGCCAAGGAATCACTTCTGGAGACCAGCCGAAGGGTTTTGGAATGATGGGGAGGTCGTTGCCTGCATTTGAGGAATTTGGGGATTTTTTTCCCAACAGTTTTATGAAACCATTGGGAAAACTAAATTTTTCCCCATCTTTCCCAACGGTTTCATCAAACCGTTGGGAAAAGTGATTTTTCCCCACTTTTCCCAACGGTTTCATAAAACCGTTGGGAAAAGTCACTTGTTCAAGATCTTTACCAATGTTTTATAAAAATTGTTGGTAAAGATAACATATACCAATGGTTCTTTGAACCGTTGGTATATAAGTGTTGGGAAAATTCCACTTTCCAGTAGTGACAGTCTCTCAAGAATAGTTATAATGATATAATTAATTTTTATCTGTGATATTAATGACATATTAATCATTATAATATAATAATGTATCAATTATGTTCTTACTTTCCATGCACATAAAAATGATATCGTTGTTTGTGCGTACGTGTGAACTATCACCTCCACGAAGCAATGTGATTCGTTTTTATTCACTACATCACTTATATGATATATATATAAGTATATTTAAATGATTAATATGATATTAATAATTTTATGATAATTCTTTAAAGATAAAACAATAATTACCGTCCTTACATAATGATCAGTGAAAAATTAAATACATTACTCATGCGTACGTACGACCTACAATCTCCATGATTATAACACCATTCATTTTTCATAAAAATAGTTAATGGTTTGATTTAAAAGTATGATTTATTTATAAAAAAGATAATAATGTCATGAATATTATTATGGAGATGGACTTATGACCATATGGACTATTGTCATCATACCAAGTTCATTTTCGACTCAAGTACTGAATATTGACAAAACATCTGATGTGAACTTAAATAATTATGTAATTGTTATAACATGGTATTAAGTGATATAAAATGAATAATAAAAATTAAAAAGGTTATGAGGAATGTATAAATTAACCAAATTTTATTATTCAGGAAGATAAAGAATGTACGAGACAAGTCAGACTCAAGGTAAGGGATTTCATATCAATCTCCTTTTATTGAGGCATTTCTAGATAATATGTACCTTTATTATTTTATAAGATGTATATATATCTTCTATGAAATTTCATATATATATTTTATCTATAATATTTTTATTTAATATTTTTGTAAATGTATTAATTCATGGAGATTAACATTTAAATGTTCAAAGTGGTATGAGACACCTTGAATGTTTAAAGATTTAATTATCAAATATTTTTCTTCATGATATTAATTTAAATATTTATTTATATGGATATAAAAGAATTATATAGGAAATTTTATGTCAATATTGAATTTCATTCAAAGTTCTCAAAAGGAATCTTTTTATACAAAAAGTTTTACTTTCTTTACAAATTGACAAAAGGAATGTTTTTTTGTATAAAACGACAATGAATTCTCTACCGTCATAACCATTATTTAATATTTGGATTCCTCTATAAGCCTTAATGTCCTATAAAAGGAAAATAATCCCTTATTCCCCTTTTTCGGTATCTTGGTATTGAAAATGGGTTCTTAAAATAAAATGATATTTTTGTACAAAAATGTTTTTCATATGGAATTATAATAGTTTTTCAAAAGGGTTTTGTGATTAATGTGTTTTAATCATGAAATGGTACTTGAGAATTATATTAAACGGGTGAGCCCAATATAGATTATATGAAGGTTTATTCCCCATTATAGCCCATGGGTGATCCAAAAACAGCTTATATGAAGGGTTGAGCTCCATTATAGCTCACGGGTGAGCCCATTATAACTTATATGAAGGGATGGGTCCCATTATAGCTCACATGTGAGCCTGATATAGCTTATAAATATGTTTATACACATTATAGATATCCAATTAATTTGGGTAATAATGATATTGTAAGTCTACTATATGGTTATTCCAATTGAAATGGGTTTGGAAGGTTTTTATGTCTATGATTCTCTAAGTCACCTAAAGTAGTTTTAATTACTTGCTATTTGTTTTAATGTTTTTCATTGAGAAAAAATTATGAGTGTTATTCATGTGAATTTTTTTGTTTCATTCGCTCAAAGAACATTAAATGGGTTACCATGTTTTCACTATACTAATGGTTTTCTTTATTTTATGCCCCTTACTAAGATTTTTTTTCTCATCCCAAGTTTTTAAATGTTTTTCACAGGATTTAAGGGAGAATATAGTCAAGTGTGGAATCATGGAAAAGTTATGATGATTAAACATGAAAAGAAATCATGTTTCTTTTTCAAAAAAAAATGTGTTATGAAAGAAATGGATACTGTTGGAAGTGTCCACTTTGTATTTCTCTGGTTTTTTATGTAATAGTTATATCCTAATTCTCTATAGCTTTAAACATGAAAAGATCCTCAATGTGAAATAAAGTAAAATTCTTGAATTAACTCAATATTATGTAATGTTTAAGGTTGGATCCGTATATTTGGTATTAGATGATGGTTTATACCATTTTATAGGTTAGGATTGTGTTAATTGATTTCCCTTATAGGATTTTACTTTATGGTTCAGTTGAAATGATGTATAATTTTAAGATTGCCTTATTGATTCATCTAAACTATGTCTGTTCAGAATGGTTTTCTGTAGAGGAAATAGAAAAGTTATAATGGAAAGGCATCAAGAGGAAAAAAATATTTCAAATAAACATCATGAGGTGGTTGGAATTGGAACCAAATAGTTTGTTACTATAATGTATCAGTTGACAAAAGATATAAATGGGAGTGTCATCCATGAATGAGATCATCTAGATCAACCATAAAGGGATATTTAAGTAGTGAAACATTTTATGAGGAAACATCCCCCATCATTAAATATATTATCTGACCCAATGGTAGCTGAAGAATGGATAAATACCGTAGAGAATATATTTTAATTCATGGGATGTTTGGAATTTCAAAAGGTAACTCTTTACATATATCATTTTGAAGGTTAATTTGATCAATGGTGGTCATTGGTTAATAATACTATAGAGAAAAATGATTTTGATTCCATGGAATAGAAACCATTTAAGGATATTTTCCTTGAGAAATATTTCCCTAAGGTTGTTTTGATTAGGATGGAGAAACAATTATTAGAATTAAAGAAAAAAGATGATGATTCAATTGTCGCATATGAAGTAAACTTCACATGATTGGCTAAGTATGTTTTGGATTTTATTCAAGACATTGACAGTAAAATTAATATATTTTTCTCAGGATTGAAACCAGGGCTACAAATAACTTTGGCCTCTATATAATTTAAAAGTTATGAAAAAGTGTTTCATTGTGCTAATAAATTTTAAATAGAGTTTTCTAACAGTTACATTCCATGAGATGATAAGAGTAATTAACGGTCAAGGTGCTAGGATATGGAAAATAAACCAAATAAGAATTCTGGAGGTAACCCTAAAACTTGTTCCAATTATGGTAAAATACATTTTGGGGAATGTATTTTAGGATATGGAAAGTGTTACTGATGTGGTAAGTTTGGTCACAAAGTTTGTGACTACAAGAAAAGGGTCTTGAACAGTCCAATAATGAGATAACAGAGATCCATTATATAGTAAGATTCTTTAGCTACAATGAGTTTGGAAATTATGAAAATAAGTTTCTGAAGTTAATTACATAGGAAGGAAATCATTATGATTGGAAACAAAAAGGTTCAGGAAAATATTTGGTTGCTACTACAGTTAATGTTGAGATACTTGGTGAAGTGGTGGAAGCTCCTAAGATCCTGGTCTTTTTCGAAGGATAACCATAAGTTCAATGTTTTCTACAAACCTTCTGAGGTTTTAAGTGATATGATAATAATTTATTAAGTACCTTTCTGAGAGATGTTTTGTAGGGTTATTTTTATGTAAGTATTTTATTTAATGTGGAGTATGCATTTACTTTTAGACCTTATTTTTAATATATTGATAAAATTTATGGTTTTTTTGATCTTTGAATATTATGGTTATTCTTAGGGATGTACATTGGAATTATGGGAATATTATGAGGATGAAATTGTGATTATAAAATAAAAATATATCAAGTGAGTATGTTTCCTTGTGTTCATAGTTAGTAAAGTAATTTCTCAACTCTAAGAAAATTATTTTGAATGAAATATCTTGAAACTAAAAATGATATCCTAGTACCTTCTTTTCTGGTGAATCAAATGGTACCTTAGATCATCATAGATTTATAGCTTTGTGATTGTTAAATTTTTTATAACAATGTTTTCTATCACTCACCATCAGAACTTGATGGATAGTTTTCTCTTCCATATCCATGTTTTCCTATATGGAATCCTAGTATTTGGTGACCTTTTTACTTTACTTTCTTTCTTTTAAAGTGGATGTTTTATTGACTATTTTTCCAATGTGGGGTTTTAATGAAGTAATTTTGAAAAGTAATTCCATAGTTATTGGCCCCAAATTAAAATTTAAAGAATTTAATTTTCAAAATGGGGGATAATGTAACATCCCAATTTTTTTAAAAGATACACTATGTTCGATAGCATACATAATTCACCACATCAAACTTAAATTAACAACTAAATATTATTATTTAAATGTTACCGTATAACCTAGCTGTTAAAATGAAGGGAATGAATATTATTAATTGATTTATGAAAATATGGTTTACACATGTATATAATTAATTATTTTGTGACCAATTAACTATAAATTAATATAAAACCCCTTTTAAATAAAAAGAAATGTTTTTCTGAAAAACTATTTAAATGAAAATAATGGATTTTATAATAAAATCACTCTTTATGGATTTTATTAATTAAATATAAATATAATATATTTAATGTAATTTTTAAAATTCATATTATATGTTTTCTATATATTATATAATAACAAATTTAATTTTTTGGATAAAAGAAGTATTTTTCAAAAAAAATGCAGTTTTGTCGCCTTTTGATGGAGAACCCATTTTAAATCTATATTTTGACACTTTTATAAGTTAAATTTGAAAAATAAACTTCTTATTTGGAATAGTAACATCAAAATTTAGTTTGGATAAATTTTTGGTATTTTTCTGATAACTTTTATATTTTAATGAATAGTGAAAAATACTCTATTTTAATTAGAAACAACTTTTTGTCTAATTTATTTATATTGTTAGATTATAATTTTAATTGGTTTTAAAGTATTATTAGATTAATTTTTTAGAATTTAATCAATTTTTTTCATTTTAAGTAATTTCACATTGAAATTTGATATAACCACATGTCAATCTTTTGATGGTTTTTACTTTTTTAAAAGCTAGTTTTCTCATTTTGTCAATGAGGATTAATTTTAAGTTAATTAATACAACTTATATGTATTAAATTTTTTAAAATTTATTTAATATTTTGAATCAGTGGGTCCGAATTATGTTAATAGGTTATTTATATTTTTTAGATATTATGAATAGTATCTACGGTAATTTTTATTTACCACGGTTAAAGGTAAATCGAGTAAATTAAAGTAATAAATAATATGATAGGGATAATAAAATTATCATAAAACCTGTAAAAATCTCATTGGATGAATAAAAGTCGACCCTTAACACCTATGGATTGGAATTGACTCATTTAATGGACTTTTTCCATGAAAGTGATATAAATATTATTAAAATAAAAGAAATTGACAGCATGTCACCCACTTATTTATTATAGGTATAATAATTTTAATATGGGGATAAACATGATAAAACTTTGATAATAAATAGTCTCCAAAAATATAATAAAATAATCTACATAATGGTAATTTATTTAAAAAAAATCAAGATTAAATAATTACCTTAAATACTGACACAACAGTGATGTATTAATTATTTTATTAATAGAAATATAAAATAAATGATATGAAAAATATTAAAATAATTATAATTAGAATTAATTAGGATGATACATGAATTTTATAACTGAATATGACATATTATAATTCTATTAGATATATTTTTTTGAATTTATCTCTATGTTTGGATTTTAATTAAATTCAATGAAATGAATAGTGTCAAAATTGACACTATTTATATTTTATAAAAATAATAATTTATTAAATTATTTCAAAATAATAAAAATATTTAAAATTTACAAGTGACTATGATAAAATCTAAAAGTTCATAAAGTGTCCATTTATCATAAATTGACCCCATATAAGTAAAATTTATAGCCTATTAATATTGAAAATAATGTTACATGAATTAAAATTAAAATATAATAATTAAGGGTAAACCAAAATGACAAGGTTAATAAAATCAATACATTTATAAAAATTATTTTATGATAGGATTTAGAAGTATCCCCATCTTATATTCTATATAACTCAATTTGGAGTCATTTTTATTTAAAAATTAATTTATATTAATTTAATATTTTAAGAGTTTCCAAATATGCCCCTCACCTCTCCTATAAAAGGCATCCACTGTTATCTAATACTCATACTTAAAAAATCATTTTGTTCAGCCAATATCTACCCAAACCCCTTCCTAAATTCCTTCACCACATTCTTAATGTCATTTTTAGGTAGAACTCCATCTTTAGAGCTGTTAAGGTGTTCTTTAAAGGTGATCAACCGAATAAGAGGTATCGTTCTCTTTAATTATTTTTATTTTATTTCTTCTTCTGCATCCTTAAAATATCCTCCAACCATGATGAAATAATAAATAAAGTATCCTCAATATAATAAGATTTTATTTTGTTAATATCATCTCCTAAATTCATCTCCAATTTCATCAAATGGGAAATGAATATTTCATTCGTGTGTATGGAGGACTACCGCCTCGCGAACCGATATAGTTCGGTTTTCATTACTATCTCTTAAGATAGGTTATAATGATTTAATTTATGTTATTATGTGATATTCATGACATATTAATCATTATAATATAATAATTTATCAATTATGTTCTTACTTTCTATGCACATAAAAATGATAACATCGTTTGTGCGTACGTGTTAACTATCACCTCCACGAAGTGATGTGATTAATTTTTATGCACTGCATCACTTGTATAATACATATAAGTATATTTAAATAATTAATATGATATTAATGATTTCATGATCATTCAGGAAAGATAAAAATGTACTTACCTTCTTTCCATAATGATCAATGAAAAATGAAAAACGTTACTCATTCATACATACGACCTACCGTCTCCATGATTGTAACATTGTTCATTTTTTATAAAAATACGTAATGGTTCAATTTAAAAGTTTAATTTATGTAAAAAGTGATAATAATGTCATGAATATTATTCTATAGATGATGGACTTATGACCACATGGACCACTATTATCATACCAAGTTCATTTTCGACTCAAGTACCGAATATCGATAAAACATCCGACGTGAACTTAAATAATTATGTATTTGTTATAACATGGTGATAGGTGATTTGAAATGAATAATAAAATTAAAAAAGGTTTGTAAGAAAGTATAAATTAATTGAAGTTTATTATTTAGGAAGATAAAGAACGTACAAGACAAGTCGGACTCAAGGTAAGGGATTTCCTCTCAATCTCCTTTCATTGAGGCATTTCTTGATAATATGCACCTTTATTCTTTTATACGGTGTATATACAGTCTCTATTACATTTCATATACATATTTTATCTATAATAATGTTATTTAATGTTTTTTAAATGTATTAATTTATGGATATTAAGATTTAAATGTTCAAAGTGGCATGAGACACCATGAACGTTTAAAGATTTAATTATAAAATATTTTTCTTCGTGATATTAAATTACATATTTATTTGTATGGATATAAAAGGATTATATAAGAAATTTTAGGTCTATATTTAATTTCATTCAAATTTTTCAAAATGAATCTTTTTATACAAAGCATTTTACTTTCTTTACAAAATTACAAATGGAATGTTTTTCTTTTATTTGAATACAATGACTTCTTCACCACCATAAATGTTATTTGATATTTGGATTCATATATAAGCCTTAATGTACTTTAAAAGGAAAAGAATACCTTATTCCATTTTTTGGGTATCTTGGTATTTAAAATGGATTATTAAATGAAAATTGTATTTTTATACCAAAATGTTTTTCATATTGGATTAGAATAGTTTTTCAAAAGGGTTTTGTGATGAACATGTTTTATTCATGAAACGGTACTTGAGAATTATATGAAATGGGTGAGCCTGATATAGCTTATACAAAGGGTTGAGCCCCATTATAGCTCACGGGTGAGCCCAAAACAGCTTATACTTAGGGTTAAACCCCATTATAACTCACGGGTGGGCCTGTTATAACTTATATAAAGGTATGAGCCCCATTATAGCTCATAAGTGAGCCCGATATAGCTTATACGAGGGGTGATCCCCATTATAGATCTCCAATTAATTGGGTAATAATAATATTGGAAGTCGCCTATATGGTTATTCCAATTTAAAGGGGTTTAGAAGGGTTTTATTTATATTATTCTCTAAGTCAACTAAAGGATTTTTAATTGATTGCTATTGGTTTTAATGTTTTTCTTTGAGTAAAAAGTATGAGTGTTGTTCATGTGAATTTTTTTTGTTTAATTCGCTCAAAGAACATTAAATGGGTTACCATGTTTTCACTAGACTAATTTTTTTCTTTCTTTTATACCCCTTACTGAGTTTTTTATGTTCATCCCAAGTTTTTAAATGTTTTTCATGGGATTTAAGGGAGAATAGAGTTAAATATGGAATCATGGAAAAGTTATGATGATTAAACATGAAAAGAAACCATGTTTCTTTTTCAAAAAATGTGTGTTATGAAAGAAATGGATAGTGTTAGAAGTGTCCACTTTGTATTTATATGGTTTTTTTATGTAATAATTATAGCCTAATTCTCTAAAGCTCTTAACTTGAAAAGATCCTCAATGTGAAATAAAGTAAAATTCTCGATTTAACTCAAGATTATGTAATATTTAAGGTTGGGTCCTTATAATAATATTTTATAAAAACTAATAGGAATAAAATATACAAACAATTATATAAAAACAATAAAGTAATGTAATGTACTTGATATTGAAATCAAGAGAATGAAATAAATTTTGTCAGAAGTTAGAATGATGTACATTTATAATGGGTAATATTACCATTAGAAGGGTAAAGTGACCATTAGAATAGTAATAAAGTAACACAGTCGTTGAATAGTAATTTAAATGTTTTGTATCACATACAAGTGTCCAAAAAATACATAATATTATATAGATTTAGTATAATTAATATATATAAATAATGTGTATTGTTCAATGAATTATAATTTAATTACATATATATTTCCTGGAATGATAAATATTTATCAAAATGAAGAATTTAATTTTTTTTCACTAAATACATTATTTTAAATTATTCAAAGAGTTTTAATTAATAGCTAAGTTTTATATATATGAAATAATATTTTTATAAAATAGATTATAAATTTTAAATTTTTACATCAAAATTATCCAATGGAGATTCTTTTTGGGAATTTTATGAGATAATTGAATTATCGAGTGAATAATAAAATATGGTATGTGTATATGGTAGATATTATGAATTAATTATGATATAAAAATGATGTAAAAATAATATAAATGATTTAGTGACATAAAATATGTTTACTTGTCAGATTAATGTGATTTAATTTATTAAAATTATTTTTAAACCTAAAAAGAAATTTACAAAGTTTAAATTATATTTTGAGGTTTTTAAAATAATTATTTATTAATGAAAGTATTTTCCATGACCAAAATAGTATAAATAAATGGATTTTGGTTATTTATCTAATAAATAACAAAATACATGGTTTAAATGTCAAATACAATGATCTAAAATTATGGATGATCCAATGGTATTAAATTTTCCCTAACTTAAATATACAAAGCATATGTCTAAAAATTATTAAACAATTCTTCCACATTACCTATAAATAAACACCCATATACCCATTCAAATTTACTCTAAAACCATTAATAATGGTCCTCCTCTAAATTTTCCTCTCAAGAGTCATCCCAAGAAGCTCTTGAGGTTCTAAGGTTTTCTATCTCAAAAATTAAGAAGCTACTTAGCAAGATAAGATTTATTAATATTTTCTCTTTATTCCTATTTTTTAATCCATTTCAATTTCTTTACATTTTAATATAAGATTTTGTTATGCTTAATTATTTTAAAGATATTTTTTTAATTGAAACGAGTTATTACCATTTCCACTAATTATCCCCCCTTTATAAGTTGTTATAATGCAAAAATATTTTCATATCCATAAACTCCATTTTCTAAATTCCTTAGTATGCCATGCATTTGTGGGATTATGGATAATAAATTTTATAAGAGGGGAGATATTTATATTTAAAGAGAAGATATATTTTCTTTGGTCTCTTTCAGATCCATTCTATATCTCCAATGCATAAAAAATATGTGTGATTATGAACTTCTATTCGTAAAGGGTATTTTTCTATCATTTCTTTGGTCTCCTAACATTTTAAAATATTGCATTCAATAAAAAATTATTATTGACATCCTATGATAAAAATATCCCACCCTATCACTTTGTTATCATTCCTTTGATAAGGTTACTTTCCACTACATCATGAAGATCTTATTAAGTTTATAATATGATTGAGGGATATTCACCTAGATAGTCATATTATTCTATTGACTGGGGAAACCATGCTAATTCGTATATCCATTATTTCAATATAGAGAATTATTGATTACTTATCCATGTTTATATATGAGGTTCCTTAGGTAACATCATGATATGTATTTTCATGAATTATTTTTATATTACATATGTGTTGGACATATTATGTGATGAGTGAAGAAAATAATTATATAACTTCTTGATGCACCTGTAGTTCTCAAGAGACAAACTAGATTGAGTATTTAGTGTATAAATAACTATTTATGTATGATTTCTTGTATCAAGATATTGATTGTATGGCTATGATGTTTGACATCAATAATTTCATCATTACGAGAACACTTATTTTTATCCATATGATTATTTAATTCCATTTTTATGTTTCAGTGGATATATTGTGATTATCTTATCATTTATATGGAATAATCTTATTATTTACTCCTTCAATATTATATATTCAATGTTTATTCCATATTAATTTCCACCATACACTTTTCATTACTGAAAATTTGAGCTCACCTTTTATTTTGTTTATCTATCCCCTTTTTAAACCATGAAGAATACTGTGCAATACCTAAGGATAATCTTAAAGAAATAATAATTTTTTATTTATTATTATAATATAATATAATTTTGTAATGTAATATCATTTTCATGTATGTATCTAGTTTTATGAGACTACTAAATTTTTGGATTTTTATATTGTGATATTATGTATTATAAGCCATTGTAATAAATAATTAATAACTCTAGGTTACTAGATCCTGAGTTGTTACATATGGAATCTGGCTAGGTTTAGTAGAAACCTTATAAAATAGAATTAGAAAACCATAGTCAGATAATATTTTTTTTTTGGATAAAACCCTAGGAAATTATAGAAACTTTTCATAAATGTATTGAATAATTAATATGAATTTTTAAAAGAAGAATTTTATTATATGAGTTATAATACAGAGTTTTATTAATGTACTGATTAGTGTGGAGTCCATTCAAGAGATGCACAACCACTAGAGGTGAATCAATGTTTTCTCTTTTATAATTACATGTTAGAGTAGGGGATGACATGGTGTATATGATCATCCAAAGATCTAAAATCTATGACTAGGAAAATCTCATCTTTACCATTTTTTAGTGATTTTTTCCTCCTAAATAATATCTTTAACAAGAACCAAAACATAATGATATTTACAAAGAAACCCGTAAACCTGAATGTCGTCCGCGTAGGCGATTGCGCCCTCGAGTGAATAGAGGAGAAACCCTAGTGAACCGCGCCCTCTTAGAGATATCATAATAGGCGAACAGAGGAGAAACCCTAAAGACAGTCCCCGATCCTTTGCAGATGTCATCGCGGGAAGATATCACTTGGCTCCGACTAATTCGAAGACCTCAGAACTCATTGATCTAAAGAAATACCGGTATAGAGGTCTTTAGGTGATTTCTTTTTCAAAATAGTATGTACACTTTCTCCCCTCAGACCTTTATTTTGTGTTCGTTGGAAAATTTAGAAAAAAAATACCCTCAATAGCCTTCCTCTGCATGACACTGGAAAAAATCAGATTTGTTAATTTTCACATCAGTTTGATGAATTCCTCGCATGTTATTTTTCATTTTTCATATGAAAATGATTACTATAGGCTTTGGACAAGAGGGTTGTGGTCTTTCGGTGGCTGTTTCATGAAGGTTTTAAAATGGTCCTCGGACTTTTGTGTTGACTTAGAGCCACCTATTGTCCCCATCTGGCTGGGTTTCCCTAGACTGACTTTGCATTTCATTAAGCAGAATGCCCTCTTTTCCATTTCTAGTCTTTTTAGTCATCCCCTTAAACTTGACTCTGCTACCCTGAATCTTTCTCGACCTTCAGTCTCTAGAATATGTATTGAAATTGATATTTCACAAGCTTTGCCATCGTGCTTTTGGATTCAAAATGGAGATAATGTCTTCATTCAGGAGGTTGTTTCCAAAAATGTTCCAACCTATTGCAAAAGATGTTCTATAATTGGACACCCTGTAGAAGAATGTGAGATAAAAGGCTTGCTTCATGCTCCCAGTCTCATTTCAAATCAATTTGGGTTGAAAAGGAAGCTCCAAAAGGGTTGTCTGTTGCTCATAAAGGGGAACCTATTGATATTAATACCAACATGAATTCTTTGGATTCTTCTAATAATCAGATTCCCTCTACCAGCCCTGGTTTAGTAGAGGAAGTGAAAAATGCCCAATGTACTAAGGAAGATAAGGATTTACTTCTTAAACCCGATCCCTCTGATATAGAGATAAATCAAATTGATCATGGGGAGGCAGATAAAGAAAAATATGATTCTGGAGAGTCTCTTCAAGATGATTTTGACAATTCTTTCCAGCTTTAGGAAGAATATATGAATTCGAGGGCTAAAAAAGGAAAAAATCAATGATTGATTCAGATGGTTTCATCACTCCGAGTTCCAAGAAAAACCGAAAATGTAGCGATCATTCTAACATTGAGAGAGCCATTGTCACGTGATCCCTAGTTTCCGCTCAGAATGAAAAAATATTATACACCCACAGCCCGTGCCTACTGAACATTTTTCTGCATACTCTGATTTAACTGACTCAGAAGACTCTACCAGTGAGGATGAAAATGAAAATGATAATGCTTTTAGAGATTCTTACCAATTTTAAGAGATTAAATTTTTCTGAGGATCTCGACTCTTGGATGGAATAGGATGAAAGATTTTCTTTTTTTCAATACAAAAACAGTGATATGTCTACTGATGCCTACCTTGAAATTAGAAAAAGGATGATTATCAAAGTTATAGACGATTTTAAGAAAGATCCAAACTTCAATTTCAAGATATTCCTTGGAAATGAATCAACTTTGTGATGATGCTGGTTCCTGTTCGACTTTAGTATTTTTTCGGCTCTTCTCAGAAATTCAGTGTTGGATTTGTGGATCCTATCTTTTTTTGCCACCGATTCTTAATCATGCTCCATGAGTTTCTCCTCATCATAAATCCAACCATGTTAAGGATTCTCCTACCCGATTCTCTGCCTTTGGGAGTTGGTTTTTTTATTCGGAATTGTTTTCTTTTGGTTAGCACTTTCTGTTAAACTATGGACAACTTGCTCTTAGTATTTTTTGGATGAAACAATAGTTGTCTTACAAGTTATTTATTGTTCTTTTATATAGAATAGCTGGTCTTCTTCTGGATCTTGTTATTGGTTATGTGTGGTAGTCTGTTTCACACTGGAACTTGAGTCTGCTTCATGATCCAGTTTAATGATGTATGCTAGGTATTTGTGATGAAGCTCTTCTCCATTTCATCCTCTCTAACAAATGGATGAGTTGCGTAGGCTTTCTTAGACGAGACAACAGCTGTACTGTGGGAGGTTTTATTGATGCTTCAATTTTGAACTATTTGGAAGGAGGCTTGCTTCTCACAATGTTTAATCTGGCACATATTTCTGGAAAATATTTTTTTAGTCGCCCAATGTTTGATGTGGAGGAATTGAAGGACAGTTACCGAGACTTTTCAATTGTTCTGGACTTTGAAAATGACGCACCTCAGCATTTTCCACATGCTGCAATAAAAAATACATGTGCATGATGCAAAAGCTGGTTCATTTCCTTTGGTTAGAGTTGGGTTCAAATTAGAGAGAAAGAAGAATGTTCTCAAGATTTGGATGCATCACTCACTATTTATTCATGTTGAAAAGAATGTGCACTTTTTGATTAATTGTCTTCTTGTGTAATATCATTACACCTCATGTGTAAATTGTATCCTTTCATTTCTTTAATAAATTTTGTGAGGTATGGGCTGGGTGTCCAACCCATATCTCATTCTTCTAAAAAAATAATAACGATCTTTACCATGAAATATTTCTCCTTGTATCCAAAATTAAAATTTTCAACTCCATAGGCATTTCATCCTTGGGCACGAAACATATGGATTTCTATTTCTACCATGGCTTGAACTATGCATGTTTTCAAAATAGGTCCCCATGGTGAAACATTGATTATTTCGTTTGAATTCAAAGATCCAAGATAACAAAATTTATGGGTGTTTCCATCCCTCACTATGATATGACATCTACACACCATGCTATAATGATGCTCCCCTATAGTCATCCACCAGACTTCCACTAAACCGTTACCTTGGAAATAGTCATTTCTCATTAGGTCCTTCACATTCCGTTTTAGACCATCAGTCATGATGTGTTCTATCAATCACTATGATATAATTTTTTCTTTCTGAGCCAATTGTACATGGTTTCATAAGACAACCAATAATATGCTTAAAGGCATAAACCACTTTCTCATATGATTTTCAAGATTCTATAATTCCATTAACAGAATTATGAAACATAAATTGAGAATATATTTGATAATTTTCAGTTTCATCCATCCTCGCCTCAAGTGTAAGATTTTTTTTTTTCAGGTATGTTTTCCTTTGAATTTTTTCTTTTTATAGATAATAAATATTTTATGTGAATAATATAATAATATTTTTCTTGACGAAACAACTTAATAAATTATTAAAGGCTTTACGTAAGAAATAATGCCCAGTTAACACTTTATAATATTTTAATGGAATGTTTTCAAAGTTGGTCATTGAGTAGTGAGAGATTCAGAGGTCCGAAAGGCCTCGGCTTAGACGAATTAAATATATTAATTAAATTATTTAAAACTCGGAAGATTTGTGCAAAATATTTGAATAACTTCAAAATGGTGTATCATATGAGAAATCTGAGATCATCGGTGTATCCAGAATAGGGTGTTTTTCCTAAGTAGAGTGTCATATATTGGCATCAAACCTTTGGATGCTCCGCTCGTAAGTTAAAGTTATTAAATAATATTTTATATATTATTTTCTTAAAAATGATTAAATATCTCTCAAACGGTGCATTCTATGGGAAATCCGAGACCACGAATGGGTTCAGATTGAGGGGTTTACCCTAGACAAGGTATAACATCTGTTTGCGTCGAGTGTTTGGATGTCTCGCTCGCAAGAAATTATTATTTTTTAATTAATTATTTATTCTGTTTTTTAAAGAATAAATCATTAATAACTCACAAACCGTGCATTGTACGATAAATCTGAGACCACTGATGGGTTCGAAATGGGGGGTTTACTCTAGACAAAGTATTTTTTATTCGCAACGAACTTTTTACTAAACAAATTAAAATTGTTTAATTTAATTAAATAATTTAATTAATTAATTAATATGACGGTTACTGTTCATTCATCTTCTACATATGCCACTTTCCATTTTTAAGTCCGTGGAAGCTTTTGGAAACCCCATTATGGACCGTTTTCAACGCAATAAATTTTAAAACGACTTCTAGGAGTGAAATAAATCACTCCGCCATCAAGAAACGGATCAAACAGGTCAAATGAAGAGTTTTAATTTAGGGTTTTTTTTGAAACCGAATGCTTCTAAATCTCTTTTTAAAATGCCCCCTTTTGTTGAGTTGCGGGTTAGAGCGGTCATGTGCAAATTTTTCTTGATGTTATTTGCATAAGCAACCTTCATCTTCTTCCTCCCAAAGCTCCGATGAGTGCCCATCCCCTGTGCGCCATTTCCTCTGGCCCTCAATCTGGTGCGCACAGCAACAAGGTTTTTGTTTTGTTTTTTTTTTATTTCTTCTATTATTATTATCTTCTCACCCCTTTACTATAATTCTTTAAAAAAACGGATAAAAAAAGTGGATTATTTTATAATTGATAATTTTGTTTTCAAATGGTAATTAGATGGATTTAAAAAAAGAAATTATCAATGTATGATTTGATAAAATAATCATTCAACAATTATCTTTTTATTGTCTTTGCGTAATAATATAAAATATATTTATAAAGAAATAATATGGAATTATTTCAAGATAAATAAATATGATAACATCATAAGATTTTTATTTGCGGTTGACGTGCGTTTTTTTTAGGTTGTTCATCCGTCCTCTTGCGCTCGAACCAGATCGAACCATACCTCGATTTTTGACGCGCGAGTTATCTTTGAAATAAGATAGGCGGTTTAAAATTCAATCTCACAGTCTCATCTTGTTGTGCGTATGCAGTTGTACAAATATCACAACGTAAATAATAACTGTGTTTTTTTATCAATTAATTAATTGAGTAAATTAATTAATTTGGGAAATGTGAAATTGGTAATTGAATTGGTTGACATAAATAATTAATTAATAAATTAATTAAGAATATTTTGTGATGATAGATCTTCATGGTCATAATGTGGTTAATTAGTTAGTTATTTTAAATAATTAATTGGTGGTTTTGTTATGTGGATTTGGTGATTGTGGATTTAGTTAAGTAATTTTATTTGAATTAATGAAACAACTGTTGTGATTAATGGTTGAATTAATTAATCAATATTTTGAATGAGAATTGTGATGGAAGGTTAAGGTTTATTAAACATTGAATGATGTTGTATATGTGAAATAGATATTTGATTGGGAAAGGGTTGTGGGACACAGACTGACGCTCCAAATACCCATAGGGGTTCTAGACATGGTGCTCTAGAACCAATGACATGCATGAAATTATTATTTTATGGGACAAGGACTGATGCTCCAAATACCCATGGGGTTGTGAGATAGAGACTGACGCTCCAAATACTCACATGTGTGCTAGACATGACGTTCTACACTCCATTTATTTTGTACTATGGTTTCTTTTGGCTATTTATAAATTGAATATTGTGACATAATGATTATGAATTGAACAGGGGAAATGGTTCAGGCTCCGGTACGGGCCGAAGCAGGTGTTGTGGTTTGGGTGTCCTCTCGAACCCGAAAGTTTAAGTTATTAAATAAAGGCTAATTGGATAAATATAAATGGTTTCCTCTATTGCCTTATTTTATTATTAATACAACTGCATACACTGCTTCTGACTGGATATGTTTTTTTTACACTGCTGGTGGCGACCTACTGAGTCGTACTCACACCCTACTCGGACTGCCTGATCGGTAACCGAATAGACTTTGTTGTTGCAAGACAGGGCAAGGGCAATGACCTAGGTTTAGATTGTTGATTGGGGATGAAGTTTGGTTGAGGGAACCGGACATGGTTCGGAACCCGCTTGGGAGTCGCTAGCCTCTTACATCCAGTTTTCTTTTTTAGACACTTGTACGTATTTATAGACATTGCATGTTTTCAGCTGAGTATTGTATTTCCTCTCTTGGTTATTCTTGTTAAATTTGTACTGTTATAATTATATATGTTTCCGCTATTGCTTGTTTACTTCCACTGATATTTTTACTCTAATAAAAGAGGGTATAGTCTCCCCACGACTGACTTACCATACCCTCGCTGCTTGTCAGCAGCCTTTGGCGTACGGGGATACACGCCTGATGTCATGTGGCGAATCGGCTCGGGGCACTATTGTGTGACACTCGGGTCGGGACGTTACAAAGTGGATCATAGGAGGTTTTCTTTCTTTTTCTTTTTTGTATTACTATTTGGGGAAAGGTAGAAAGGAGACTAGGGAAAGTCGGGGCTTGATAACAAGCTCGTGCATGGGAGTTGCAAACCCATGTACGGGGGAAAACTCAAGTACTCAGGATGGGATTGTCATTATTGCTGTTTGTCGTTACAGTTGAATATTATTTCACCTTGGGTGATGCACTTGTTTTGTGATGTGATTATTATTTCTGGAATTTATTGAGTATTGATTCGTGACCCAGAATGACATGAGTGTTTCGTCTGCATGCATCATTCTAGGCACTCAAGAATATTGTGACATGCATCATTTTAGGAACGCACGAGAAAACAGGTTATGAGTAGGTTGTTGAACTTAAACTATTTTCTCCCTTGCTTGTGAAATTGAAATGAAAATTGTGTCTAAATTTTGAAATTGAAAAAAAAAATAATTTTAAAATGATATAAATAAATTGGTTTTGTGTAATTGTGATAACATTGTGAACTGTTACCTAAGCTGCGTGTTTGGATTTGTAGAAATATGCCACCACGACGCTTATTGAGAGGACGACCTGGGGGCATAGCTGGGAATGGTCCTCCAGTAGTTGAACCTGAGGCACCAATAGTACCAGTTGAGGAAGTAGGGGAACAGTTTCGAGAGAACTTCACCCGTTTCATGCAAATGATGGAAAGAGACCCAAGGCGGGTTGTGAAAAACATGTCTGATCTGACGAGGGAGTTTCAGTTGCAGCACCCACCGACTTTTACTGGAGAGGGTGGTCCGGAGAAAGCTGAGTTCTGGATTGAATCTATCCAGACTATACTCGACCACCTGGAGACACTTGTTGAGAAGAGAGTCAAGTTGGCATCTTACATGTTGCGTGGTCAAGCGAAACGTTGGTGGGACATCCAGACCCGAGATTGACAGTTGGAAGCTATGGAGTGGAAGGAATTTCAGGAGAAGTTCTTTGAGCACTTTTATCCAGAGACGCTCAGGCAGAGTAAAGCAGCTGAGTTCATGAGGCTAACTCAAGGGAATATGTTTGTGATGGACTATGCTGACGCTTTACAGACTTACAACGTTTTGCTCCAGCATTGGCAGCAGACGAGGCTACTTCAACAAGATGATTTTAGGATGGACTTAAATGTGAAATTAAGTCTCAAGTGAATATTTTCAGGCTGAAGAAGTTTTCGAAAGTGGTAAACCAGGCTCTCATTTCTGAGGGGAACCTGAAGGAGGCTTCCAGTGGCAGACAACTGGTTTTTATTGGACGGTCAGGTGGTGCGACTTTTGAGAGTAGGAAGCGACGTTATGAGAATGTCAGTCAAGGAAGTGGAAAGCAAAGTAACTAGACAGAGGGGTTGGTTACACAGGACCTTACCCGAGTGTTTTGTCACCAGTGTGGTAGGCCGGGACACTATCGTAATCAATGTCCTCGACCCCCTGTGGAATGCAGATCTTGTGGTAGGATGGGACATCTCCAGAGGTTCTGTAGGAACCCAAGGCAGTCAGGTAGTGATGGAACAACTAAACAGAGTCAGAGTGTGGGAAGAGGATCTTCTACACCTTATCAGTCCCAGAGTTGGAGTTCTACTGGCCGAGGCGGTAAAGGTAACAGACATGGTGATTTTGGGAAACAACGCCCATATCAGCAGAGTGGTACAAGTCATGGGAGTCAGATGGAATCACAGGGAAGAGGAGCAGCACAGTTGCATGCGGTACAACCTACACTTGTGGATAGCGAGGCCGAACCATTGATAGTGAGAGGTATTATTCTTGTGGCTTCTACCTTAGCTTGTTCCTTATTTGATACTGGTGCCTCTCATTCCTTTATATCTACAAAACTTGTTAATGGTTTGAGTTTGGCAGTGGAGTTTGTGAGCAGGGTTATGTCGATAGATACACCTTTGAGAGTACGGTCTAGAGACATCGGTATGTGAAAGGGATGCTCTCTTGAGATTGGGGAGTACCGTTTTCTGTGGGATCTCTATATCCTTGACATGACAGGCTTCGACCTAATTCTTGGTATGGATTGGTTAGTGTCATACTGAGCCCACATTGATTGTTATCATCAGAGGGTGACATTTACGTCACATGCGGGTGACCATTACATTCACCGTGGGGAGTGGGATATCCAGGCAGGCCGAGTAGGGCCAATTACTCAACAACTGGGAGAGCTCACAACCCAAGTTGCTAGTCTTTTACTAGATGATGAAGGTGTTAGGCAAGATGTCCTTCCACCAGTGGTTGTTTTGTTTCAGGATGTATTTCCGAAAGACTTCTCTGGGCTGCCACCTAAGAGAGATGTTGAATTTACTATTAAGCTCATGCCAGCAGCTGAGCCGGTATCTTTTCCACCATATAGAATGGCACCGACAGAGCTTCAAGAACTCAAAGCTCAGTTGGAAGACTTGAAGGATAAAGGATTTATCTGTCCAAGTACGTCGCCTTGGGGATCACCTGTGCTATTTGTGAAGAAGGTTGATGGGAGTTTATGTTTGTGTGTCAATTACCAGAGGTTGAACAAGATGACTGTGAAGAACCGATATCCACTTCCGCGTATTGATGATTTGTTTGTCTAGTTGAAGGGAGCTTGTGTTTTCTCAAAGACTGACTTAAGATCAGGGTATCATCAATTGAGAGTTCGGACTTCTGATATACTGAGGATTGCTTTCAGGAGTAGGTATGAGCTTTATGAGTTTGTTGTAATGCCATTTGGGTTAACAAACGCACCAACAATGTTTATGGCCATGATGAATAGGATCTTCCATCCGTACCTGGATCAATTTGTGGTGGTATTTGTGGACGACATCTTGGTGTACTCCAAGACTCATGACGATCATGCCCAACATCATGACTTCATCCTGAGTACACTGAGAGAGCATCGACTATACACCAAGCTATCTAAGTGTCAATTTTGGATTGATCAGGTACACTTCTTGGGACACATTATCTCGAAGAATGGTGTTTCAGTGGATCCAGAGAAGGTGCATGCAGTGGTTTCTTGGGAGCAGCCCAAGAATATTTTCGATATCCGAAGCTTTCTAGGGTTAGTTGGATATTACAGGAGATTCATCCAAGAATTTTCCGGTTTGGTAGCGCCACTTTTGGGCTTGACCAAAAAGGGAGTAAAGTTTGAATGGTCAGAGGCTTGCGAGAAAGCTTTTTCAGGAGTTGAAGAATCGTTTGACGTTTGCACCAATTTTGGTTCTACCTGAGTCAGGTGAAGAGTACACAGTGTATTGTGACGCTTCTGGGATAGGACTCGGAACTGTGTTGATGCAAAGGGATAAAGTTGTGGCGTACGGGTCTCGACAGCTGAGGCCGCATGAACGGAATTACCCTACGCACGACCTTGAGTTGGCAGCGGTCGTATATGCTTTGAAGTGTTGGTGACACTAACTCTTGGGCGAAAGGTTCACAGTTTATATAAAACACAAGAGCTTGAAGTAAATCTTTTCTCAGCACGATTTGAATCTTCGACAGCAGAGATGGGTTGAGTATATGCAGTCTTTTGATTTTGAGTTGGCATATACACCCGGGAAAGGAAACAATGTGGCTGACGCTTTGAGTAGGAAAACTCAGACTCAAAATTTTCAGGAATCTAGTGTTGAGTGGAGGATGATGTCGTTGCTAGCTGAGATGCACGTTGTGGTTCAGGGGAGACATGAGAAGATGACACTCGTGTCGGTTGCAGTGGAGTCTACACTTTTGAGACGGATCAAGGACAAACAATATGAGGACACCGAGTGCTTGGCCTTGAGGGAAAACTTTGAAGGTGGGGAGACACCTTCAGACTGAAAGATAGATGAGGATGATATCATTTATGCGAAGAATTGGGTTGTTGTTCCTACGAGCATGCGAGAGGATCTCATGCGGGAATTTCATGCCTCAAAATGGGCGGTGCATCCCGGTGTGACCAAAATGTACCGTGACCTACGACGACAGTTTTGGTGGCCAGGCATGAAGAAGGAGATAGTAGGGTTTGTGACACGATGCTTCACCTGTCATCAGGTGAATGTGGAGCATCAACGACCTGGAGGTTTACTACAACCTTTGCCCATTTCGGAATGAAAGTGAGATGACGTGACCATGGACTTTGTGATAGGCCTTCCAAAAACACTTAGGAAGAATGATTCTATTTGGGTCATTGTAGATCGACTAACAAAGGTAGCACATTTCTTGCCTATAAGGGAAACTTTTACAGTTGAGCGGTTGGGAGAGCTGTTTTTACAGAAGATAGTTCGATTACACAGGGTGCCACGAACTATAGTTTCAGATCGTGATTCATGATTTACTTCACGCTTCTGACATGGCTTACAAAAGGCACTTGGTATGCAAGTTTTATTGAGTACAAATTTCCATCCACAAACAGATGGACAATCAGAGCGTACTATACAAGTGCTTGAGGATACACTACTGGAATACTGGTCTATCCCCACGCATCTATTCCCACGGTTTGAAAAACCGTGGGAATAGGCCTTTTTTGTTTATCAATACCCACGGTTTTATTAAAACCGTGGGTATTCAATTCACAAATTTACCCGAATATCGGGTTCTCCTCCTCACTCTCGCGCTCCCCAATCGGAACTTCTCCTCCTCACGCTCGCGCTTCCCCGCTCGAACCCTAGGTTCCCGACCTCCGCCTCCGGCCCTCTCCTCCCCTCCCCGACCACTACCTCCCGGTTATCCGACCTTCGCCTCCCAACCCTCTACTCCCCTCTCTGACCTCCGCCTCCCGGACATCCGACCACCGATTCCCGGCCATCTCATCCCCTTTACAGCTTTCGCCTCCCGCCTTCTCCTCCGCTCCCGACCTGGAATTCCGGCCCTTCTCCTCCGCCTCAACATCCTAGCCTTCGCTACACTTCCCCAAGCTCCAGCGGCGTCCTCGCTTCTCCCTCGCAGCTACCTCTCCTCAGACAATTTCCCGTCCAAGTCATTCTATATAGGTATAGAATTTCTTCTCCTTAATTTTTTATTCTTTTGAAACTAATCACTTATTCTTATATCACTACACAAATTATCTTCTGCATTGTTTATTTAGTCAATAATCAGTCATCATAAGTGGAAATCTGGGTATGAATCTTTGGGTATTTTTTTGAATTCATTTCTGTTGTTTGGTCTATTTGGGAGCCGATCTGCCTGCTTTACTAGACTGAATTTTGGCTTCTGGATTTGGGTTTGACTAAACCCCTGGTTTTGTGGTTTCATGGTCTACCAATCCATCACCTTCTTCAAAAAAAATTCATCTTAGAGATAATTTTTACTTCCTCTGATTGTTATTGAAAGAATCTGTTTTCATTTACAATGTTTTATATTACTACATTTTTTTCATTGGATATAACTGACAAAGACTACTAATTTAGGATGATATACTAGTGATGAGTTCTATTTGAAGGACATAAAAGTATTGGGAAGGAGGGAATCTAGAACTAAAGTGTCATACCCAGGGGAACAGTGGTGTCTACTCTAAAATGTCCATATGAACAGCATCTCCTTATGCTATAGCTTTCTTGATAGATCGCATGAAGGGCATGGGGTCATCAAACATGATTTTTTTATGTATTCCATCATTTATCTTCTTTATAAACCCTGTATTCCATATGAACAACATCTCCTTATGGTATGCGTTTTATAAATATTTTCATGGTTTCCATCATTTTGGAAATTTTCGTGTTGTCATGCTGATTTAATAGGGTATAATTTATTGAATTAATATTTCTTGATTATATTACTTAGGACTGTGTTAAATGAAAATTTCTACATATGTAAATTGTTGGTGGTGGTTTCATCTAGAAATACAACAAACTCATGAAGGATTATATGCCATATGTGGTTTTTAGTGTTTTGAAACTATAGAGACATCATTATATTGTGTTTTATATTTATAACTCGAATGATAAGCCTCCATGTATAAGCTACCTATTGAATTATGAATTGATTAGCGAAGTCACTACCATCACCTTCCACTAGACCCTCCAATGTTCAATGCCTGAAGATGATTAATGAATTGTAAATTAATATGAAACAGATTAGTTATGTTAAATAAAATTCACGTGGTTTCTTGTTCTTAGTCTAGAATTGTCATGGTATTAAAGGTAAAGGATAAAACTAGGTAGCTAAATATGAAATCTCTTAAATGGTTGGGTGTACCTTTTTCCTTATCACAATAATCAAATGAAATTTCATAAATATTGACTTTTGAAATTATATGACCATTAAATTTATTATTAAATGGATTTTAATGAGATGGTTTCTTGATTTAAAACATTGAATTAACTAAATAATTATGACATAAATTATTTGACTAATGGATTTCATGTCTTCAAAAGCTTTTCACATCAATGAAAAATCAGAATGAACCATATGGCATATTAAATGGAAGACCTTTTTCTCTTTTTCCCTACTTATTCAATCATGAACTCCTCTTGTCATTAAATACTTGTCATTAAATATGTTTTGCTAGCTACTAATATGCTTTGATTGATTTAATAATAAAATTGTTTTTTCATGAACTTTCTGCAGGGGGAGGTGGGGGGGGGTGGGCAGGGGGGGAGGGGGAGGGGGGCTGGGTAGTGGGAGGGCTGGGCAGGGGGGGAGGGGAGGGGGAGGGGGAGGGGCAGTGGGGGGATGGGCAGTGGGGGGCTGGGCAGTGGGGGGGAGGGCTGGGCAGGGGGGGGAGGGGGAGGGGGGAGGGGGTGGCTGGGCAGGGGGGGAGGGGGGGGTGCTGGGCAGTGGGGAGGGGAGGGGGGTGGCTGGGCAGGGGGGGGAGGGGGGGGTGGCTGGGCAGGGGGGGAGGGGGGGGGGGCTGGGCAGGGGGGGAGGGGGGGGGGAGGGGGGGAGGGCTGGGCAGGGGGGAGGGGGGTGGGCAGTGGGAGGGCTGGGCAGGGGGGGAGGGGGGAGGGGCAGTGGGGGGCTGGCCAGTGGGCGGGCTGGGGAGGTGGAAAAATAGGTTTAAAAATGACGTACATAGATCAACCTGATGTTTGAAGTAGTTCTCTGTGGAATTTGAGTTCAAGATATTTCTTGAGATTTCAACAATGGTTTTTTGTAATAAATATCTCATTATAAGTCATTTAATAACCAATTAAAATAATTTTAATCAATGAATAAAGTCATTCATATTTCTAAGAGAAGGTATGATTTTTAGTAGTATTTTAAATTCAAATTCCAAATGCACTAATTGTTTTGAATATCACACTTTATCTGGTGATATTTCTGGATCTGTTTGACCACGATCAAATCACATTCTTATTTATTCTCAACTAGTTTAGTGTGCAAGGATGTATACATACATGTTTTGATCTACTGCTACTAATAACAAAATTTCTTTATGCAATTTCTTCTTTCATTTTTTCTACTTTTTCAGCATTTGTTTTAGTTCTATATGACATTTCATTGATTATGAGTCTTATATATTCATTAATAATAATTCATGGTTTTATTTGTTGCATGTACAGATTGTATCAAATTAAAGTATGATTAGCAATCAGTGGTTTGCCATTCGATCTTTATCAAGGTGAGCTGACAAATCTATGTGCCAATCTGACACGACATTTGAGCTTATTCATGCATGACTCATCAATGTGAATTCTTCTTTGAGTTATGAGTCTAGCTGAAACGCACTTTAGATATTGGAATCATTGAACACACATGCATTCTGAATGTCCAATTTTTTTTTCCTGCTCGGTCATTGGTTTTAATCTAGCTTCTTTCATTTGGTTGGCATTTCCCATCACTTTTGTGCTGAATATGTTTTCCATCTATTGTTTGAACAGTTGAAACTGTTTGAATGGTTCTGTATGTAGTATGTGGGTGTGTCTCGATACGTTCTGTTTGACCAAGTCTATCCTATCCCCTTATCTTCTACATGTACTTCTCACCTCCAGGATATTCTTCTACATGTACTTCTCACCTCCAGGATAATCTTCATCAAAGATATTTACTATAGTGTGGTTGTGCTCCAGGGTGATGGAATTTGTCATCAGGATGTCTGTGATTGTGGCTTTGATACTGCACTTACCTAGGTGAACTCTACTACTTAAGGATAATTTTATATGTATCATTTCAATGCTCTTATTTCAATTAAATATATTTACTATAGATTGGTTGTGATCCAGGGTGATGGAATTTGTCGTCAGGATGTCTGTGATTGTGATAATGAGGATGAACTACACACCTGAATGAAGGGAAATGTAAATAGGAAAATAGAAAAAGCAGACTAAAATGTGATGCCGCACACCAATGGTAAACATACATGTTTACTATTTAATTTGTTTTCAGTACTATTTTTCAAATTCCTATTTGATGTGAAATAATTATTACATTATCTACAGTACTGAAACGTTATTTGAAATTTATGTTGCTCCATTGAAAGCAATTAGTCATTTCATTATCCCGTTTTCATTGTGTTCAATTTTCAATGCCTGAATTATTATACTGCACAAATACGACATGTTTGTTGCCTCCTATCATTACAGTTTTCTGTTTGCATACTGTACATACACACCATCATGGAATGTATTATATAAATGCCAGATTATTCATTTTTATTTGAACTCCATGTTTCAAATACGACATGTTTGTTTTCAGTCCGCTCCCTTCGCTCCTGGTCGGAAGATGCTGCCCCGCGGATGTCGCTGGATCGGGCCAACACGCGGCGGTCACGCCGCGGTCACGCCGCGGTCACGCCGCGGTCACGCCGCGGTCACGCCGCGGTCACGCCGCGGTCACGCCGCGGTCACGCCGTGATGTGGCCCTGCTCCAGCCACATCCAGTAGGGGGGAGGGGTGTCCAGCGGGGGGGAGGGGTGTCCGCGGTCACGCCGCAGTCACGCCGAAATATATCTATACGTTTGTAATCAATCTAAACAAAGAATAAGAATGGTGTACCTTACACCATTCGATCCAGTCTTTCGAAGCTTTTCACAAGTGTTTGATTGTGATCACTTAGAAGTCGCTGAAAGACTCCTTCAGAGGTATCCACAAATCATGGGAATCACCCGACACTTAGTAGGACCCCCCTTTCACCCGCATTCCAGCCTCCTCCCGCTCCCTTCGCTCCTGGTCGGAAGATGCTGCCCCGCGGATGTCGCTGGATCGGGCCAACACGCTGCGGTCACGCCGCGGTCACGCCGCGGTCACGCCGCGGTCACGCCGCGGTCACGCCGCGGTCACGCCGCGGTCACGCCGCGGTCACGCCGCGGTCACGCCGTGATGTGGCCCTGCTCCAGCCACATCCAGCATGGGGGAGGGGTGTCCAGCGGGGGGGAGGGGTGTCCGCGGTCACGCCGCAGTCACGCCGAAATATATCTATACGTTTGTAATCAATCTAAACAAAGAATAAGAATGGTGTACCTTACACCATTCGATCCAGTCTTTCGAAGCTTTTCACAAGTGTTTGATTGTGATCACTTAGAAGTCGCTGAAAGACTCCTTCAGAGGTATCCACAAATCATGGGAATCACCCGACACTTAGTAGGACCCCCCCTTTCACCCGCATTCCAGCCTCCTCCCGCTCCCTTCGCTCCTGGTCGGAAGATGCTGCCCCGCGGATGTCGCTGGATCGGGCCACGCCGCGGCCACGCCGCGGTCACGCCGCGGTCACGCCGCGGTCACGCCGCGGTCACGCCGCGGTCACGCCGCGGTCACGCCGCGGTCACGCCGCGGTCACGCCGCGGTCACGCCGTGATGTGGCCCTGCTCCAGCCACATCCAGCAGGGGGGAGGGGTGTCCAGCGGGGGGGAGGGGTGTCCGCGGTCACGCCGCAGTCACGCCGAAATATATCTATACGTTTGTAATCAATCTAAACAAAGAATAAGAATGGTGTACCTTACACCATTCGATCCAGTCTTTCGAAGCTTTTCACAAGTGTTTGATTGTGATCACTTAGAAGTCGCTGAAAGACTCCTTCAGAGGTATCCACAAATCATGGGAATCACCCGACACTTAGTAGGACCCCCCTTTCACCCGCATTCCAGCCTCCTCCCGCTCCCTTCGCTCCTGGTCGGAAGATGCTGCCCCGCGGATGTCGCTGGATCGGGCCACGCCGCGGCCACGCCGCGGTCACGCCGCGGTCACGCCGCGGTCACGCCGCGGTCACGCCGCGGTCACGCCGCGGTCACGCCGCGGTCACGCCGCGGTCACGCCGTGATGTGGCCCTGCTCCAGCCACATCCAGCAGGGGGGAGGGGTGTCCAGCGGGGGGGAGGGGTGTCCGCGGTCACGCCGCAGTCACGCCGAAATATATCTATACGTTTGTAATCAATCTAAACAAAGAATAAGAATGGTGTACCTTACACCATTCGATCCAGTCTTTCGAAGCTTTTCACAAGTGTTTGATTCTGATCACTTAGAAGTCGCTGAAAGACTCCTTCAGAGGTATCCACAAATCATGGGAATCACCCGACACTTAGTAGGACCCCCCTTTCACCCGCATTCCAGCCTCCTCCCGCTCCCTTCGCTCCTGGTCGGAAGATGCTGCCCCGCGGATGTCGCTGGATCGGGCCACGCCGCGGCCACGCCGCGGTCACGCCGCGGTCACGCCGCGGTCACGCCGTGATGTGGCCCTGCTCCAGCCACATCCAGCAGGGGGGAGGGGTGTCCAGCGGGGGGGAGGGGTGTCCGCGGTCACGCCGCTGTCACGCCGAAATATATCTATACGTTTGTAATCAATCTAAACAAAGAATAAGAATGGTGTACCTTACACCATTCGATCCAGTCTTTCGAAGCTTTTCACAAGTGTTTGATTGTGATCACTTAGAAGTCGCTGAAAGACTCCTTCAGAGGTATCCACAAATCATGGGAATCACCCGACACTTAGTAGGACCCCCCTTTCACCCGCATTCCAGCCTCCTCCCGCTCCCTTCGCTCCTGGTCGGAAGATGCTGCCCCGCGGATGTCGCTGGATCGGGCCACGCCGCGGTCACGCCGCGGTCACGCCGCGGTCACGCCGCGGTCACGCCGCGGTCACGCCGCGGTCATGCCGCGGTCACGCCGCGGTCACGCCGCGGTCACGCCGCGGTCACGCCGCGGTCACGCCGCGGTCACGCCGCGGTCACGCCGCGGTCACGCCGTGATGTGGCCCTGCTCCAGCCACATCCAGCAGGGGGGAGGGGTGTCCAGCGGGGGGGAGGGGTGTCCGCGGTCACGCCGCTGTCACGCCGAAATATATCTATACGTTTGTAATCAATCTAAACAAAGAATAAGAATGGTGTACCTTACACCATTCGATCCAGTCTTTCGAAGCTTTTCACAAGTGTTTGATTGTGATCACTTAGAAGTCGCTGAAAGACTCCTTCAGAGGTATCCACAAATCATGGGAATCACCCGACACTTAGTAGGACCCCCCTTTCACCCGCATTCCAGCCTCCTCCCGCTCCCTTCGCTCCTGGTCGGAAGATGCTGCCCCGCGGATGTCGCTGGATCGGGCTAACACGCTGCGGTCACGCCGCGGTCACGCCGCGGTCACGCCGCGGTCACGCCGCGGTCACGCCGCGGTCACGCCGCGGTCACGCCGCGGTCACGCCGTGATGTGGCCCTGCTCCAGCCACATCCAGCAGGGGGGAGGGGTGTCCAGCGGGGGGGAGGGGTGTCCGCGGTCACGCCGCAGTCACGCCGAAATATATCTATACGTTTGTAATCAATCTAAACAAAGAATAAGAATGGTGTACCTTATACTATTCGATCCAGTCTTTCGAAGCTTTTCACAAGTGTTTGATTGTGATCACTTAGAAGTCGCTGAAAGACTCCTTCAGAGGTATCCACAAATCATGGAATCACCCGACACTTAGTAGGACCTATCTCAATACCAGTCCTTCCTGCTTGTCGAAGTTTTCACAAGCGTTTGATCGAGATCTCCGAGAAGTCACCGAAAGACTCCTTCTGAGGTATCCAAGGTTCATGGGAATCACCCGATGCTTAGGTAGGGTCTCTCTCAACACCACAGTCTGTTAGAACCTTGTTTAAAGGTGGGAGAGAAACAAGAGCTAGAGAGAATCGGCTTTGAGGAGTTCTAACGATCACATGATCTCATCCATCAAGTGAAACCACTTGCATAGGAATTGAACCAATTCATATAGGCCTTCGAGAACCTCAAAATGTTCAGCCTATTCATGGTACGTTACACAAATGTCCCAAATGTTTCAGCTCATTTGAAGCGTACGGCTCAATCCCATTAGTAATCGTTTAACATTTAAATTAAACGATTATGTGAGATGTTCAAACTCCCCAAATCCATCGAAACAGAAAGAAGCTTCGAGCTCTAAACCAGATCTGTTTTAGCATGAATTGATACCATTGCTGCATGCAACTTCCAGCTCTAAACCAGATCTGTTTTCAGCTCTAAAATATATGCTTTGTGAGCACACTTACCCCATGGATTGTGTCTCCCCTTCTTTAGGTTTGTTCTCTTCTTCACAACCCAAAACACAACCTGTTTTTCCTTGGACAGCTTTACCACCAAGGATTTTTCTTTTCACTATAGGTTGATTTTTCTTTCTCCAAATCACATTGCTGCTTGGACCGTCCCTGCAAGCATTTTCAGTACATACCTTGCCTTGGGGCACCCCTTTCACATGAATCCTTCTAGTTTTAGGATCATGTGAGTTCTTCTCATGCTTCCAAGTTTTTTGTGTCTTTCCAGGGGGGGGGGGGCTGGCAGGGGGCAGGGGGGGCTGGGGGTGGGGGCTGGCAGGGGGAAGGGGGGGGGTGGCAGGGGGCAGGGGGGGCTGGCAGGGGGACAAGCAGGGGGAAGGGGGGGGGGGCTGGCAGGGGGGCAGGGGGGGGGGGGGGCTGGCAGGGGCAGGGGGAGGCTGGCAGGGGGAAGGGGGGGGCTGGCAGGGGGCAAGCAGGGGGCAGGGGGGGCTGGCAGGGGGACAAGCAGGGGGAAGGGGGGGGGGGCAGGGGGGGGGGGCTGGCAGGGGGGCAGGGGGGGGGCTGGCAGGGGCAGGGGGAGGCTGGCAGGGGGAAGGGGGGGCTGGCAGGGGGGCAAGCAGGGGGCAGGGGGGCTGGCAGGGGGACAAGCAGGGGGAAGGGGGGGGTGGCAGGGGGACAAGCAGGGGGAAGGGGGGGGGGCTGGCAGGGGGGCAGGGGGGGGGGCTGGCAGGGGCAGGGGGAGGCTGGCAGGGGGAAGGGGGGGCTGGCAGGGGGGCAAGCAGGGGGCAGGGGGGGCTGGCAGGGGGACAAGCAGGGGGAAGGGGGGGCTGGCAGGGGGGCAAGCAGGGGGCAGGGGGGGGGGGGGGCTGGCAGGGGCAGGGGGAAGGGGGGGGGGGGGGCTGGCAGGGGGGCAAGCAGGGGGCAGGGGGGGCTGGCAGGGGGAGGGGGGGAGGGCTGGGTTACATGAGAGGTCTCCACATCCAATTCAAGAAAACGGTTACTAGTGGGAGGCTGGCAGGGGGGCAGGGGGGGGGCTGGCAGGGGCAGGGGGAGGCTGGCAGGGGGAAGGGGGGGGCTGGCAGGGGGGCAAGCAGGGGGCAGGGGGGGCTGGCAGGGGGACAAGCAGGGGGAAGGGGGGGGGGCTGGCAGGGGGGCAGGGGGGGCTGGCAGGGGCAGGGGGAGGCTGGCAGGGGGAAGGGGGGGGCTGGCAGGGGGGCAAGCAGGGGGCAGGGGGGGCTGGCAGGGGGACAAGCAGGGGGAAGGGGGGGGGGGGCTGGCAGGGGGGCAAGCAGGGGGCAGGGGGGGGGGGGGGCTGGCAGGGGCAGGGGGAAGGGGGGGGGCTGGCAGGGGGGGCAAGCAGGGGGCAGGGGGGGCTGGCAGGGGGAGGGGGGGGAGGGCTGGGTTACATGAGAGGTCTCCACATCCAATTCAAGAAAACGGTTACTAGTGGGAACCGTGATAAGCATTGCTTCAGCAACATCCGCCCGCCCTTGTATCTGTTCAGCACAAGCGTCTGCTGCCTCCAATTCATAGACAGTTGAGCCCACATGCTGTGCAGTTTGCACTTTCATCTGAAAATCCCCATGTACTGTGTTTACAGGGCTGATGTCTACAGCCCGGACCATAGCATGCTGAGGTTTCTCATCATCCATGTATAATCTTATATTCTGTTTTTAGGTGCAGAATGTTAAGGTGCAGAATTGTACAGCCAGGCCTGCTTTGCTGCAGGGGATCTGCCAATACCCACAGTTCAAATGAACTGTAGGAAATGTTTGGCACTGGAAACATGTATACCCACGGTTCAAATGAACCGTGGGAAATTTCTGGACCTGCAAACAGTATACCCACGGTTATAAAACCGTGGGAAATTTCTGGACCTGCAAACAGTATACCCACGGTTATAAAACCGTGGGTATACATCTATATCCGGAGATGCAAAACAGTATACCTGCGGTTATAAAACCGTAAGTATACATCTATACCTACGGTTCAATGAACCGTGGGTAATATAAAATTTTCCGGGTCTATACCCACGGTTCTCTGAAAACCGTGGGTATAGGCCTATTGCGACGGCACTCCAGCCCGCGGTTACTGAAACCGTGGGTATACCCTATACCCACGGTTTCAAGGGCTATACCCACGGTTTTAAACCGTGGGTATAGGTGCGATTTCCAGTAGTGATATGTTGAGGGCGTGTGTACTTGACTTCGGTGGTTCATGGGAGAAGCACCTAGCTTTAGTGGAGTTTGCCTATAACAACGTTATCGGTCAACTATATAGATGACACCATACGAGGCTCTTTATGGCAGGCCATGTAGATCACCGCTATGCTGGATGGAAGTGGACGAGTCAGAGTTGTTGGGACCGAGTCTCGCACAGGAGACGACAGAGCAGGTTCAGCAGATTCAGAAACGAATGGCTACGGCTCAAAGTAGGCAGAAGTCTTATGCTGATAGACGGAGGTGACCCCTAGAGTTTATAGAGGGTGATTGCGTATTCCTTCGAGTGTCGCCTAGGTTGAGTCACCACAGGATACAAAGTCAGGGAAAGTTGGCACCCAGGTTTGTTGGACCTTTTGAGATCGTGAAGAGAATCGGGCCGGTAGCATACCAATTGACTCTTCCACAGAAATATAGTGCTATGCATGATGTTTTCCATGTATCACAACTACGATGGTATCACCCCGACCCTTCTCATGTGATCGATGTGGATGATGTTAAGCTTGAGATAGATGCGTCCTTTGAGGAGCATCTGATACGTGTGTTGGATCACAGTGAGAAGGTGTTGAGGGGGAAGAATGTATCGACAGTTCTTGTATTATGGCAACATGGACGTGTGCAGGAAGAGACATGTGAAAGGGAGGGCGGGCTCAGTGGCCCAATATTTTTAGCTCAGAATCTCAGAGAGGCTTGTGAGTATAGCTCGAGGACGAGCTCTTATAAGGTGGGGTGATTGTAAGATTCCGTTTTTTTTTTCAGGTATGTTTTCCTTTGAATCTTTTCTTTTTATAGATTATAAATATTTTATGTGAATAATATAATAATATTTTTCTTGGCGAAACAACTTAATAATTATTAAAGGATCTACATAAGAAATAATGCCCAATTACACTTTATAATATTTTAATGGAATGTTTTCAAAGTTAGTCATGAGTAGTGAGAGATTCAGAGGCCCGAAAGGCCTCGACTTAGACGAATTAAATATATTAATTAAATTATTTAAAACCCGGAAGATTTGTGCAAAATATTTGAATAACTTCAAAATGGTGCATCATATGAGAAATTTGAGATCACCGGTGTATCCGAAATATGGTGTTTTCCCTAGGCAGAGTATGTCATATGTTGGCATCAGATGTTTGGATGCCCCGCTCGTAAGTTAAAGTTATTAAATAATATTTTATATATTATTTTCTTAAAAATAATTAAATATATCTCAAACGGTGCATCCTATGGGAAATCTGAGACCACCAATGGATCCAGAATGAGGGGTTTACCCTAGACAAGGTATAACATCTGTTTGCGTCGAGCGTTTGGATGTCTCGCTCGCAATAAATTATTATTATTTTTTAATTAATTATTTATTCCGTTTTTTAAAGAATAAATCATTAATAACTCACAAACTGTGCATCGTACGAGAAATCCGAGACCACCGATGGGTCCGAAATGGGGGGTTTACCCTAGGCAAAGTATATTTTTTATTCGCAATGAACTTTTTATTAAAGTAACAAATTAAAATTGTTTAATTTAATTAAACAATTAAATAAATTAATTAATATGAAGATTACTGTTCATTCATCTTCTACATACGCCGTTTTCCATTTTTTAAGTCCATGGAAGCTTTTGGGAATCCCATTATGAACCGTTTTCAACGCAATAAATTTTAAAACGACTTCTAGGAGTGAAATAAATCACTCCTTCATAAAAAAAACGGATCAAACGGGAATCAAATGAAGAGTTTTAATTTAGGGTTTTTTTTTGAAATCGAACGATTCTGAATCTCTTTTTAAAACGCCCCTTTTTGTTGAGTTGCGGGTTAGAGAGGCCATGTGCAAATTTTTCTGGATGCTATTTGCATAAGTAACCTTCATCTTCTTCCTCCCAAAGCCCCGACGCGTGCCCATCCCCTGTGCGCCATTTCCTTTGGCCCTCAACCTGGTGTGCACACCAACCAGGTTTTTGTTTTGTTTTTTTATTTCTTCTATTATTATTATCTTCTCACCCCTTTACCATAATTCTTAAAAAAAAACGGATAAAAAAAGAGGATTGTTTTATAATTGATAATTTTGTTTTCAAATGGTAATTAGATGGATTAAAAAAAAAGAAATTATCAATGTATGATTTGATAAAATAATCATTCAACAATTATCTTTTTATTGTCTTTGCGTAATAATATAAAATATATTTATAAAGAAATAATATGGAATTATTTCAAGATAAATAAATATGATATTATCATAAGATTTTTATCTGCAGTTGACGTGCGTTTTTTAGGGTGTTCATCCGTCCTCTTGCGCTCGAACCAGATCGAACCATACCTCGATTTTTGACGTGCGAGTTATCTTTGAAATAAGGTAGGTGGTTTAAAATTCAATCCCAGAGTCTCATCTTGTTATGCGTATGCAGTTGTACAAATATCATGGCATAAATAATAACTGCGTTTTTTATCAATTAATTAATTGGGTAAATTAATTAATTTGGGAAATGTGAAACTGGTAATTGAATTGGTTGGCATAAATAAATAATTAATAAATTAATTAAGAATATTTTGTGATGATAGATCTTTGGAATTGATTGATGGTCATAATGTGGTTAATTAGTTAGTTATTTTAAATAATTAATTGGTGGTTTTGTTATGCGGATTTCGTGATTGTGGATTTAGTTAAGTAATTTTATTTGAATTAATGAAACAACTGTTGTGATTAATGGTTGAATTAATTAATCAATATTTTGAATGAGAATTCTGATGGAATGTTAAGGTTTATTAAACATTGAATGATGTTGTATATGTGAAATAGATATTTGATCGGGAAAGGGTTGTGGGACACAGACTGACGCTCCAAATACCCACAGGGGTTCTAGACATGACGCTCTAGAACCAATGACATGCATGAAATTATTATTTTATGGGATAAGTACTGATGCTCCAAATACCCATGGGGTTGTGAGACATGGACTGACGCTCCAAATACTCACATGTGTGCTAGACATGACGTTCTACACTCCAATTATTTTGTACTACGGTTTCTTTTGGCTATTTATAAATTGAATATTGTGACATAATGTTTATGAATTGAACAAGGGAAATGGTTCAGGCTCCGGCACGGGCTGAAGCAGGTATTGTGGTTTGGGTGTCCTCTGGAACCCAGAAGTTTAAGTTATTAAATAAAGTCCAATTGGATAAATATAAATGGTTTCCTCTATTGCCTTATTTTATTATTAATACAACTTCATACACTGCTTCTGACTGATTTTTTTTACACTATTGGTGGTGACCTACTGAGTCGTACTCACACTCTACTCGAGCTGTCTGATCAGGACCCGAATAGACTTTGTTGTTGTAGGGCAGGGCAAGGGCAAGGGCCCAGGTTTAGATTGTTGATTGGGGATGGAGCTTGGTTGAGGGAACCAAACATGGTTCAGAACTCGCTTGGGAGTCGCTAGCCTCTTACATCTATTTTTCTTTTTTTAGACACTCGATACATATTTATAGACATTGCATGTTTTCAGTTGAGTAATTTTTTTCTTGTCTTGGTTATTCTTGTTAAATTTGTACTGTTATAATTATATATGCTTTCGCTGTTGCTTGTTTACTTCCGCTGGTATTTTTACTCTGATAAAAGAGGGTATAGTCACTACTACAAAATAAAGCTATAGCCACGGTTTGGAACCGTGGCTATAGACCCAAAAACCGTGGCTGGTATTGGCGTGACTATAGGGTAAAACCTATGGCCATGGTTTCAAACCCTGGCTATAGCCCTATAGCCACGGTTTGAACCGTGGCAATAACCTATAGCCACGATTTTCAAACCGTGGCAGAATCCTAAGTCTGGAAATATATATATCCACGGTTTAAAACCGTGGCTATAGGCCTTTTGCCACGGTTTCAAACTGTGGATATAGGCCTCTTGCCACGGTTTTAAACCGTGGCTATATGTCCCCCCATTCTATAAAAAAAATAGCCCCCACCTGCCCCCTTCCCCAGCACTGCCCCCTGCACTCCCCACAACCCACTGCACACACCCCTGCCCCCTTCCCACTGCACCTCCCCCCCAGCCCACTGCATCCCCCCTTGCACACACACCCTGCCCCCAACACACCCCCTGCCCCCTGCACTTCCCCCCTACCCACTGCACTTCCCCCCAGCCCAACTGCAAACCCCCCTGCCCCCAAAAAACCACCCCTGTCCCCTGCACACAATCCACGAGTTGTTATGTCTGAAAGGAAAAGGAGAAGACCTCACATTTCTAGCACATACATCAATCAGGATGAGATTATGATCAGAGTGATGCTTTGGTAAGATGAGTCCAGAAATAATCAAGGGCTCATTCCCTTCATCGATGCAGGCCAAGCATCTATCAATACTACTGGCTTGCCTCCCATTAATGGTGTACCTGCTTCAGGTGTAATCACCCCCATAGTGGTCACTTCAACTAGCCTACAATTGTCAATGCAAGAAAGGAAGTCAGAAGCATCCATCCTGTTGAAGTTATCACCAGTTTTCTCCTCTAGTCGGAGCACAGTATTAAAATCACCCAATGACATCCAACTGTGTGACATTTGCTTAGAAATATAAGTGATATCATACCAATGCTCCCTTCTGTTGAGATAGGAGTTAGAGGCATAAACAAAGACTATAGATATCCCAATATCATGGAACACCATATCAACCAGGACACTCTAATGATCATCAGTGCAGGAAAGAACATGAACGCTTTCATGCTTGAGGACCCATAAATCTGTTGCAGAATCGCCGGGAGACACAACGACAGAAACGAGAAAAAATGAAGGAAAGAAAGCAAGGGACACAACGATTTACGTGGTTTGGGAAAAATCCCTACGTCCACGGGAGAGGCAGAATTCACTATATCGAGAGCACAAAATTACAGAGGATTTTTGTAGTAAACCCTAGCCCGAAATGGGCTACATATGAAGAAGATGGTCCACTGTTCCGAAATAGAAGTCTGCGTTGCAATAGTGATCGACGACCAACTTTGTCAAAAGCGCTACAGTGTCTGCCGGCTGGAAGTCAAAAGCGCTACAGTGAATTTGACCCTGAAGTCCGCACCGCTACAGTGCCTGTTGGTGTCGATCGGTCATCATTTCTACAGTGACCGAAAAAATCCTCATCCGCGACAGTTGCGGGCCACAAGCATTCATCCCAATCGGATCGGGCAACACCAATCCAACAAAATCCTCATCCGCATTTTCATTCACATGTTATGAGATTGGTGAGTATCCAATTGAAGACCATTTTATAGCTTTCCAGCTTGAGAACTTCATTTTCAGTTCAGCAATGCTAATCATTAAAGGTTTGTTGGTCATAAGAATGTGCCTAAGGGCTTTGACTGTGGGAGGGTTCCCATGCCCATGGAAATTCCAGAAAAAATCTTCATTTATTAAGAGATGACTTGCCTCTAGTCTGAGGCCCCCCTTTCTTCATGTTGTTCAGTTTATTGGATTTAGTGTTCTCTTTAGCCTTGCCTTTAGAGGCCTTATCCTCAGGACATTCATCGGTTTACCTAGAGGAAGGGGGAGATCCATCCTTCCCATTTATTTAAATTGTTATATCTTTGGATGAAGCACTGTCATCTACATCTTCCACCCATGATTTCCCACTTAGAGGCAAGAATTTATTTAAAGAGTGAGAAAATCCTACGTCTATGGCTCTTAAAACTCACCTTTTTCCTGATTTCGCAGGCTCTACCTAAGTAAAAGAGCCCCCTTTATGAGAATCCTGTCCAACCAAATATGAAGTAGGCAAGGCAGATGCATGCCCAAAACCAGCACTACCCAATTGTGTGTTTGGGACTACTTCATCATAGCCATATATAGTAGCACTAAGGTTCTCCTACTATCCACCAAGTGACTTGCCTGAACCATGTAGGTCCTACCCTGAATTGTTGATTTTCACATTATGTCTAGGCATGGTCGTAGTAGGCATTTGTGAGTCTGGGACAACTTCATCAGAGCCACATTTAGTAGTTCTGAAGTTCTCATGCTTTCCATCAAGAGCCTGGTCTTAGTCATGTATTTCCTGGCCTAAGTTGTGGGTCTACTCATTCTATTCCAAACAATCATTAGATGGGGCCTTATAAGCCTGTTTAGAGACCACAATCAGTTGATGCAGTTGGGCAGTCACATAGGACACTGGGATATCTTCAGGAACACTCTCTGGATTGAAATCATCATGATACTGCATTTGATTTATTGATTCCTCATGTTGTAAACCAATGCAGATATCCTGCATGTCAACAACCATAAATGGATTAACTACATGCTGGAGGAGAACCTCTTTGTTAACCCCCTCTAACTCAACAATGTCAATAAGTGAAACCAAATCAGGATCCAGTCCATCCGTATGCTGTGAGTCCAGATTATGTTCCTCACCATGAAAGTTAGAGCCTGCACTAGAGTTTGTGAAAGCAATATCATGAGCCACCCCCTTGACATTTTCTAGGGATCTTTTTCATGTTTCCTCAACATGACCCTTCAAATCACATTTTTCATAGACCATTGAGCGATTGCACTCAGATAAGAGATTCCCAAATAGACTAAAACCATCACAAAACATAGGCTTCCATTCATAAACAATGTCTTAGTTAAATCTATCATCTCTTATGGTAATAACAACTTCCTCTACCAATGTAACTGCCATATCAACTTCAACAAGACTCTTGTAAAGTGACCATACCTTGGATTTTTGGTTTGGTTATCAATTCTGATGGGATTTTCAACCGAGTATGCAATAACCATAAAATTCTAGGATGCCAATATAGCCAATTGAGTTTAAAGATGCGGATCCATAAACGAGTATGTTTGTTTTGGATAGTAAATGGATCAAAGTTCTTCCCCCCAGCTAGCACCAGTCCCCCTGCACCCCCATGGATGGATTCTCATTATTTAATCACACCCATATTTGTACAGAATTTGTTTTTAAACCATGGGTAATAGATAAATATGCATGAGTAACAACGGATTTATCAGGATAGTCTGTCACATTACTCCATGAGCTTACAGTGAAAAAATAGTGGATCAATTAAAGTTATTTTGACACAATTATGAGTCTTTTTGTTAGTAATATTATCATCATTAGTTTGTGTGGTAACTACTCTTATTTTCCTAAAAACATGTAATGATTCAACTTGGGTGACTTCTTGATTTAAGATCACTATTGTATTTTAATTGAGTGTGGTCACTAGAATGGAGCATGCTCATCTAAGAATGTGTTAAAAACAAATGAATAATGAAGACCACCGATGATGAAAAATGGAAGAAAACTTCCTTTGGAAAATTTTAAAAAAATGAAGTTGGAAACACTATTCCCAAGAAGTTTTTAAAGAAGGAAAATCATACATCCTTGGGTAATAAACCTAAGAAGTCTAAGCCAAGTTATAAATATAAAAGGATCAGTTCTTCTATAATGGAAGAAGGAGAAAAACTTAGATTCATGCCAACAAGCCTTGCTTGTATGTGAAAATAGAGGCAAGAAATAGCATAATGGAAGATTTGTCCAAGGAGAATACAAATGTAGGTGGAAGGGGGCTGGTGTGGGCTGGATGTGACTGGAGTAGGGCCAAATCACGGCATTACCGTGGCATGACCGCGGCATGACGGCGGTGTGACCGCGGCGTGACCACGGTGTGACCGCAGCATGACCGCAGCGTGACCGCAGCGTGTTGGCCCGATCCAGCGACATCCGTGGGGCATCATCTTCCACTTAGTTTCAAATAGGATGATATGTATGGCATGAGAGGATGTTTTCTCAGAATATTTAAAGAAATGAATGCTAATCTGTGATGACTAGAGGATTGGATGACCCCTGATATACCTAATTTGGTGAGGGCTCGAATGCTGGTGGAAGGGGGTTGGTTGCAGGTGCTGGGGGGATGGTGTGGGCTGATTCGAAGGTGGAAGGAGGGCCGTTGCGGGCTGGAATGCTGGTGGCAGCGGGCTGAAATGAAGGTGGAAGGGGGCTGGTGTGGGCTGGATGTGGCTGGAGCATGGCCAAACCGCGGCGTGACTGCAGCGTGTTGGCCCGGTCCAGCGACATCCGCGGGGAAACATCTTCCACTTAGTTTCAAATAGGATGATATGGATGGCATAAGAGGATGTTTTCTCAGAATATTTAAAGAAATGAATGATAATCTGTGATGACTAGAGGATTGGATGACCCCTGATATACCTAATTCGGTGAGGGCTCGAATACTGGTGGAAGGGGGCTGGTTGCAGGTGCTGGGGGGATGGTGCGGGCTGATTCGAAGGTGGAAGGGGGCTGTTGTGGGCTGGAATTCTGGTGGCAGCGGGCTGAAATGAAGGTGGAAGGGGGCTGGTGTGGGCTGGATGTGGCTGGAGCAGGGCCAAACCGCGACGTGATCACGACGTGACCACAACGTGTTGGCCCGGTCCAGCGACATCCGCGAGGCAACATCTTCCACTTAGTTTCAAATAGGATGATATAGATGGCATGAGAGGATGTTTTCTCAGAAGATTTAAAGAAATGAATGCTAATCTGTGATGACTAGAGGATTAGATGACCCCTGATATACCTAATTCAGTGAGGTTTGGAGATCTAGCAATGTGTAGGAATACCTAGAGGAATACCCCATGGGATCAGGAAAATCACAGGTTACATAACTTGTAATTTGACATTACTGGTACTATGGGACCCCTAGGTTATGGAACTGGGCTTTTGGTTGGATTTAAATATCACATGCCATGTGACATGGTCACACAACATGGGACCCATCTTAAAAGTCTAACGACACTTAAAGAGTGTCTTGGTTCAAATAACCGTTTTAATAAAAAGAGGGAAGCCCCCTACAGGGATATAAAAAGGGTCAAGTATGATGTGTGATTTATGACTAACAACGACATCAAGTATAAGGAAAACATCAATGCAATAATGTTAAGCAAGGTATACCACTGTGAGTTTTCGCAGACAACGCACCTTCGTTGGAGGGGTTTTATTAAAAAACCATGACTTATTTATCAAACAGAACAATTATATTAACTAACACTTATTCAATAATTGAAATTTAATATAAACATGAAAAATTAAGAAGGAAAATAAATGCAATTTAAAACATTCTTGAATTAAATAGGCTAGGAGAGGGACCCTACCTCAACCTCAAGGCGTGTTTGCTTTTGATGACGACAACTCGAATCTTCCTTTTTTCCGCTTGCACGTATATGCAACTTAACATATATATAAGGACACCTAGCTCCTATGTACATATTTACATGGCCAAATATGCACAAGGGGGTCCTTAGATATATGTTTATACTTGCATATACCCCTTTACACTTATACGTGTATGCATTTTTCATATCTATATATAAGCACACCTAGCCCCAATATATATATTCATACTGCCATGAGTGAATATATATAAAGGGGGAACTTATATATGCATATTCCTACCTATGCATACACATGTAAGCCTTCGTCAACGGTGACTCGAATCCACATCAATGAAATCCAAAACACACAACAAAAATATAAGGAACCCAAAAATCAAAAAAGCCCTAATTAAAATTGGGCCAAAGAATACAAATGAAATAAACCTTACCCAAATCTTGAACTCATTGTCTTTGATGGTGGTGGATAGAACCGATCTTATCATAAGAAACCACCTATAAGAAAATAGTGGTAAAAGAAATGAGATATAACAACTTCTTATATATATGTGATCAGTGTGTCAACTGTAGACAGAAAAAAGGACACATTTTACACGCTTTAGGTAATTATACAGATTTTCCAAAGATTAAACCATCTTAAAAAATGAAGAAAAATGGATTCTTGAAGCTACTAGATTGAACAACCTTCAATTACAGGACATACCTGACTATGGAGACTTTGAGAGAGCTTCCTAAGTAGGATTTTCAGCATGAAAAAATAATAGGGACCATCCTCAATCAGGAACATTACTAAAACCGATGAAGAGTGTAGCCCTTAACTTCTGCAATACCATAAACTACTTAATAACTAGAAAATTAATAACTAAATATTAGAATAATACATGAATGGTTGAAGAAAGGGATAGAAAAAAAGAGGCATAAACACTTACATAACACTGTTTGGTTCCAAGTGTAGAAGTAAAGAAAATAGATGACACGAGAACTCATCCAGCCATTCAGAAAATTGGATCATTGGCATGAATGATAAACCATCATTGTCATCTTCCAGGGCAGCTATCTGTAACAATGCTCAAATGAAATAGAAGTTTTCTTCTGCATGTAAAAGCACGTATATCATGTTTTTTTATGAAAGCTAGTTCTTACATTGGAAAATATGGAACCAATAAATTTCATGGTTGCCAATGTTTTAGGAGGATCATTGGCATCCATACCAAGCAAGGAATTGGATAATGAAATTGTCAAGAGATCAATGTATGCATCAGCAACAACAGAATCATCTAACTTTGCATAAGAATTAGACAAAGAAGAGAAGAAATATGATCTCCCAGAAAAGGCCACTGATGTTACATGAGTTTTCAACTAGTGAGTGGTTGTAATATGTGAGAAGCTACATGGCTACGATTTCCAATGTATGATTTTAAAATAACATGCAAAACTCATTTAACTCTTCGATAATTGAATATGGAAGAAGTATTACTAACCGAATCAAGATCCATATGGAAGCCATATGCCAAAATTGGAAGAACCAAAGAGGGATCCACATGAGAAAAATTTGAAAAACAAAACAAGAAGTTCTATAGAACTTTCTCAGAATGTACTAATGATCAAAGCAACTTACCTGGAGAAAAGGATAAGGGGATAATATAGGATAAATAATTCGGAATTTAGAGCAACCAAAAAATAATAAAGTTCTATATTGTTAGACTCCAATCAATTCGACCATCTTGAGAAACAATTTCCAAAAATGATAGCATGGATTGCCGCTAATGCTGTATGCATAGAACCAAACCAGCATAAAAAAAGTTGCAACAACAATGGTGAAAAAAGAAATAATGCATGTAATCCAGAGGCATAATAAATAATTTTAAAAAAGGGGGTGACAAAAATGAACAATCAATCCGATAAAAAATTATCAATGACAATCTTCCCAAAAGTAGTCTCTATAGTAGTGCCTCCATCTTGTAATTGGTTACTGTTAGGGGAATTTAATTCAATTCTTAGTCTTGATGAAATAAAGCTATATAATTTTTTTCAGGTCATATCCATAGACTTTTAGAGATTAATTGATCATGGACTCTTTTATGAAATTTATTCTTAAGGAGCTGAGTTCACCTAGACCAGATACACTGTTAATAGAAGGCAGTCTAGTAGGATTGATGAGGCCTTTATTTACCTTAATGGCCTTGATATGGATTATATCTTATCCTGTATAGATCTTCACAATGTTTACTCAGATCACCACCCACTTCTATTGTGTTTATCCACTAATGAAATGATACATGCTATCCCTTTTAAATTCAGTAATGCTTGGCTCCATTTTAAGGAATGCAGTGAAATTGTACAATAGAAATGGATAAAGAGATTTAAAGTAAATGCTTTACAAAGGATCATGTTAAAGCTTAAAGCTACTAAATATTCTATCAAAGGATAGACCATGGATAAATTCACCAAATTGAATGAGTAAATCAAGTAGTTTGTGGATGATATTTTGAAATGTCAAAACAATTATTCTAACCTTGATACCCCCTCATATGAGGAATTTCTTCTGAAATTTGAGATTAACGAGCTCATTATTACACATAAGAGTATTCTTATAAAGTATATTCATTTAATATGGTTCAAATAGGGTGATAGAAACACTTGATTTTTTCACATCATGAATAAGAAAATAAGGAATATAAAAAAGTTCACCATCATTAAGGTGAATAGAGAGACTCTTAATAATTAGGGGAGTATATCCAATGCCTTGTTCAGTCACTTTGAACCTCTATTTAATATTGCAAGTCTTGAGTAAGAATTCCTTTCTCACTGCCTTACCTGCTAAGGATGAAATTAAATAGGTACTTTTATCTCATAATAAGGATAGTGCAGCTGAACTAGATTGATTCTCTAATCACTTCTTAATTCAATTTTGGGATGTGAATCATTTGGAACTTGTACAGGTTGTTCAATAATTTTTTAGACTAGAATTTCTTTTTTTAGGTAAAAACTCTCAATTAATAATCATCATTCCAAAGGTTGAACATTACCTTGATGTTGGAGACTATAAGCCTATCATTGTGAAAAATAATCTTCATAAGCTCATTAGTAAGGTGACTATTATAAGTTTGGGGGCTATTGTAAGTTCCATTGTTTCTCTAAATTAGTTGGTGCTTATACATGGAAGTGAAGTATTATTTATATACTAACTCTGAATGTGTGAATATATTATAGAGGAGATCCAAGCCTAGAAATATTGATTTAAATATTGACATCTCTAAAGATTTTGACACTCTTAGCTAGGATTTCACTTTTTAAGTACTTGATAGTTTTGGTTTCTCAACCATATTTATTAAGCTTATTAAAGACCTTATCTACAAATCAAGACTCTCTTTCATTATTAGTGGGTCTCATAAAAGATACTTCGGTCATACCCAATGGGTGAGATAGGGGGATCCTCCCTCAACTTTTTTATTTGTAATTATCAGGGATCAACATATAAAATGCCTCCTAAAAGCTACAGATTATGGGGCTTTATCACCAGTTAAGGCCACTAGAAAGATAAGAGCACCCACCCACTTGTTTTATGTTGATGAAATTCTCATTTTTTGTCAAAATGATGACCAATCACTTTCTTTCATCAAGGGGATTTTCGAGCATTATGAATTTGTCTCAAGACAAGCCATTAGTTGGAAGAAATCTAAGATTTATTGTAGCAAGGACATGCATGTTTCCAGGAGGAATCAAATTTCTAAATTCTTTGGAGTTATAGCTGGAAAAATTCCTTTCACCTAGCTAGTTTAACAAGTTTATAAAGAACTTCATCTTGTTATCAAAATTTATTTTAATATGGACGATATGGAAAAACATTATTCCTATGGATGATCAAATTTATTTATTTGATCTTTATATTACCTCAATTTTCTTGATCTATATGAATCCCCAAGATGATTTTCATCATTTCTTTCCGAAATGTCACATATGAAATGATGATGTCCCGAGAATGCATGAATTCAATAAGATAAGGTCTAGTGAATTATAATGTTCTTCACCTCCATATGTTCCACAAAACATCATCTACCTGTCCATCAATTGTCCCATTCTCACCTAAAACTCAAAAAGGTAATTAACCTAAATCTGGGAGGAGAGGGGGGAGGTGAAAGATATGAAAAGAACACATTTTTCATGCATCATCATGTGTTAAAATAAAACATATGACATCCCATTTAAATTGAGTTTGGTAAAACTTATTGAAAAGCAATTCCATCACTTATCACCTATGATACATGCTTCTGTTTAAGTATTTCTAGATTACTTACTGAAAAATATTTTTGCGTCGCTTATTTAAGGCTCTGTTTGAGAACAAATCTGAAACTGTTTACAACACTTATTTCTTGTGATTAACAGTTTGATAAATTGAACAAACACCACTTATTTTTTTCACTCTATCACTCAACCTTAACTAAGTGTACAATATGTACCCTTCTTCATGAATAACACACCATATAGAAGGGATGATGATGATACCCACCAAACAGTTGACTAAAATTCAAGGGTAGGGTTAAGTGATACTTGAATATATTTATTTACCCTAAACCCCACCCCAAAGAATCATACATGGGGTTGGATTTATTCCTTTATGGTGTAGTGAAGATATCTTGTTCAAATACTGATCAAAGATGAGAATAAAATGCTTTCCTAACATTATTTGATCTTAAGGCAATTTCAAGTTCAGGGATTCTGTCTGTACTCACCAGTAATTATCACATCCTCAACTTTGCTTGCATGGATAAAGCTCGTGAACCTCTCTTTGGGACGCTCTCTCCCTCTTCCATATGATGGTAATGGTGCAATTGAAGGCCAACTCCTTGCATCCTTTAGCATCAAGAGACCAGGAAATTTAGAAGAAAATGGGAATGAAATTATATGTTCATCGGGACTTAAATTAACGTTTCCATAAATACCATTCACAATAAGAAAATAAATGGAACTGTAGATCATTTTCATGAGAGCAAAATTTGGACCCATGATAATCAGAATCAGTGAGTACATTTCACATTGATTAATTAATGAATAATGATTCACTTTAATGGGTCTAAAATTAGAATATATCATAGAAATATTTGTTATGATGAGATACTGCAACAAAAAGGTGTGGTTGTTGTTGGTGAAAAATACACTCAGTGTATAAATATAGTAATATGATCAATAAAAAATCTAAACAAAAAATGAAATAATGTTTTTCTCCTTAATATGTATACACAACACAGTAATAGAATTATTTACCCATGTGTAAACAAAATACAATAAGGTTTAATTCAGCATACTTACTCATTCAAACCCTAGGTATTTAATAGTAGTGTGAGTAATACTGTAAAAGAAATACCTATACAGAAAAACATGAACACAATTATTAATATGAAATAAATGTATTTTTAGCAATTAAAACGTTCCTAGTAGGGGAAGAACCTTGAAAATCACCATCGACTGTAGAGGTATGGCCGAACGATCACTGGAGATAGTATGAATTGCTTTGGAAAGCAGATTTTGTGAAGGAGTAACTGCAGTAATCTTCACATAAAGTGTAGGGGTCAACTCGCATGGATCCCACTCATGGAAGGTGTCGGTTCAGCCGAAGCACTGATTAGAGGAGGAATGCCAGATGAAGGTAGTGGAGGAGAAGGACGTGCGATGAAGGGTATGGGAGGGATTGCGCGAGGGATGGAGGAACCAAATGGAGAATCCAACAAGGATCGGCCGAGGGAGAATCGATCGGTCGATGACGAGGGAGGATGGTTTTGAGGGTGGGAGATGAGTCATGATGAGGGAGGGGATTATGGGTGAGAGATGAGATGAGTTGCAATGAGGAAGGGGATTGCGGGTGGGAGATGAGTCGCGATGAGGGAGGAATACTATTTCCACGAGATCTTTTTTACCGTGGATTTATCTATTCTAAAACTACAGTTTTCTAATAATCGTGGCTACATCTTAACCTATAGACACAAACCAACTAAACCGTGGCTATAGGTCTGTGGATATAGGTTATTTTTCTAGTAGTGAGTCTCCCCACGACTGACTTACCTGACCCTCGCTGCTTGTCGGAAACATCTGGCATACGGGGAGACGCGCTTGAGGTCATGTGGCGAACTGACTCGGGGCACTGTTGCATGGCACTCGGGTCGGGATGTTACATCAAGTGATTTTACTTATTCATTATTAGAAATAATTTTTACTATAGTAATATCAAGCACCAAGTCTCTTGGTTCATATATTTCAACAAGACCACCCATCTTACATGTGAAATTGACTTCTATCTCGCTATTTTCTTTAGGATTTTATTCATCAAGGAATTTCTTTAATTAATCATTATTATTATTTAATCATTTCATTTATCTTTCAAGTTTACCATTTTATTTGAAACACACCAAGAGATCTATCCTTAATTGAACTCATTTGGATTATTCTCATCAATTATCTCATCTTTACTATTTTATTCTTTCATTATTAGAGGAACCATTGAACTATTTTATTTTTTTCATAAAGGATCAATGACATTTATTCACCAAATTCTCTTCCTATTTTTCCCGTTACACATCAAAATATAACATATCATGATTTGATATAAAATTGATCTTATTTAAAGAATTGACCTTTCCTTTGATTTCATATAATATACCTCCACTTTGAGAACTTTCAACATTATTTTACCTTGATTTTCATTTAAGTTTATCATCCCCCTTATCTCCATTATGTTTCTTAGGAAAACTAGCTGAAAATATCTAATATTTCCATAATTGAAATACTTAAAAGGAAGTTTTCCCTTTTACTTATCTTTACCTTATTACATGATTTTATAAAATAATGATATAAACTCTTGTAAATATTTCCAATAATCCTAAACATTTATTTCATCCTCATGATTCCTTTAAGGTTGAATGTTTTTCAAACTGTTTGAATCATTAAATATTTTATCCTTTTTAGATTTTAATTTCTCCCCCTATTCGTTTAGCAAGATATCAACACATTGTTGATCTTATAAATGGTTCAATTATACAATTATTAATACCCAAGTTCAATTTTTTTATCATACTTGTCTCAAATAATTTTTATTAATTTATTTATCATGAGAGTCTTTAAAATTTTCTTTGCATTGTTGGATCAAGATGACTAGTCTATTCACCTGAACACATAAATCATTTACTGAATCATCATATCTTATTAAAGTATCTTAAAATTGAGCATGAATTGTTTGTCATAATGAATCCCCAACCTTTCTATCTCCATCATGGATGCTATAGAGTTCTCTCTAAATTATATTCACTATTTTAGTGCCTATGAATCATGGAAACTCTTCCTTAGAGGGGGATAAAAGTTTATGCATTACAAAATATACTATCATCTTCAATATTATTCTATTTTATGTAAAGTAGAGGTAGTTCTTTATTTTGGAATATGTATATCATTCTCAATGATGTTAATAAAATCCAAGAAAATAGGTAAAAGATATGAAATCATCATATCTTTTAATATAATAAATACTTTTTCATTAAATATGGTAGCACAATGATTATTGCTGAAATCAAAACTCTCCATAGAAATCTTCAATAAAAAATTATTTATAATTAAATAATAAAACTCAAATTGATAGGACCCAATAATGTCATTACTTCTAATGGGTTTTCAATGTTTATAATTTAAGTGTGGTCGATACTTTACTAGAATACTAAGTCATATAATAAAAAAAGTTTAAGATTATTCCCATGTATACCAATAAGTAATTATCAAGAGTAATGTCTAAACTCTATTATTAACCCATAATTTATAATTTTAAAGGATTAATTGTAAGAAATTAACATATAAAATTGTTGAAAAATAATTAATTAAAGAAAAAATTTTGAGATCAATTTCAAAGAACAGTTTTTCATAAAATAAATTATCCCTTTCCTTCATAAATTAAATGATTTTATTAGTTGTAACATTGTTTAAAAAACAAAATTATTTATGATAAATTACACTAATTTAACTTAATTTAATTTAAATATTTTGATCAAAAAATTAGATTAAACTATGTTTGTTATGTTTAATCTTAAGAGATGAAAATGAATCTAAACTACCATTAACATTTTAATACTATTAATCACTTTGGATATCCTCCCATAATAAGTCTCCTTATCTAAGAAATTTTAATAAATGAGATAAGAGTTATAACTCAAAGTGATTCTAATCCAAACAATATCTTTATGAATAAAGTCAATGTAAAACTATGTACTAATCATTATACTCTTAACCCTTTACTTCTTTTAATGTCTAGACACTAACAATCAATGAAGAATCAATCATGAATAAGTTGTTCATATTAAATGACTATGTAAAAGTGAAAAATAATGATGTAAAATTGGAAAAGTAAAGAAAAATAAGAAAATACAATTGAAGTAAATTCAAACTTAATGGATTGGAAAAGTTACTTGATAATATAAATTTATTGATTGTAAAATTGTTGTAAATAACTTAGATAAATTAATAAAAGTCGATGAAAAAGATACAAGTTGTTAAAAATTGGGTTTTATAGCAACCCTATCCTTTTACACATATCATTACATGATTTTAAGTATAATGAAACATCATATTACAAGTCATGGATCATGAATTCTAGTGTCTTGGAAAACTAGGTACATAAAACTGAAAACATGGGACTAAATAAAACATTTCTTTATTTAATCTTCATAAAGAGCTCATAACTTCAATTGTGCTCATACATCTTCATAGGGTAACCTGGGGATAAAATGAATAAAGGGATGAGGTAAAATCCCAGTAAAGAAAAAATAGTAATAAAGCTTTATCACATGGGTTAGAAGGCATGGAATAATAATATAAAAAGGCATGGAACATGTTAAATCATAACATATAAATATGGGTTCATATAAACATGGAGTTATAATAATGTTGAATCAATATAAAACACGACTTTAGCATGAGTCAAGTCTTGTTTCACATAGAGGAGCACAAGTCAAGGTTAACCACCAAGACCATTGCACATGGTAGCACGAGTCAAGGCTAACCACCAAGACCATTGCACATAACGTCTCATGAGACTCAAATTTACCCAATGCATTAGAGTGTTATCTGGTCACAACCATCTTAATATGTTCATGAATATGCTTTCCACATAAAGAATCATACATAATCAATCATACATAAACATAAGGGTACCTGTAGAAAGAAATGGGTATCATAATCATGTCATAAAGCATAATGAATGGGTGTATCATAAAAGTGTCCATGAAAAAAAGTAATTAGATAAATCATGTACATTAATAAGGTATAATATGCATATATCATAACAAGTCATGCCAAATTTAAGTGATAACATGTAAAAGATTTTTTAAGAAACTTCAAAATTAAAATATTTTAGTGCGGTTTAATGAAAATATCAAAATCATTTATAAAAAAAGGAAAATAATATTTTATATAAAACCATAAGTGAACCAATAATGTTTTCATGATAAAAATATTGGTTTTATAAATATAACGGTTTAATAAAAATAGATCGTATAGTGTACTTGAAATTGGGTAAGAATTCGGGAAGTTCCCTTAAATTGAGATTGCTTATCGAGAAGAATTGAGGAGGGAATCATTTAAAAATATGTATATCCCTGAAAGATAGTGATTAATGGATCTTGATACACAATTTTTGAAAATATACACATCATTTAGAATATGTAAATAAAAATAAAATATGACTTCATTTGGGTAGAAAGAAAGATAGAGCAACCTGAAGGAATAATGGAGGTTCGGGTAGAATCCCTTACATTAAGTTCGATGGTGTTCTACACTTGATATTAATGACCTGAATATTAAAATTAATTTCATTAATTAATAATTAAAGAACCTATTTTACATTTAATTTATTTATTATAACCTTTTTGAGTTCATCCATAACCTTTTGGTTGGTTATGAGGTTCAATTTCATTGTTCGGGTCTGTTTGTTTCATGATCAGTTTACTTATAAACATGAATGGATAACCATGTAAAATGAGGATGTTTGTATAGAATTGGAGTTATACTTTTTTTATTGAAAATACATAAGGTTTCATGGTTGAAAATTTCATTTGGTTACTTGGAGTGAAGATGAATCATTATATAAAACTTTAGTGATAACCTTTTGGGTTAATTGGTGGTTTTTTATCACAATGAACATATTTTGTTTTATAAATCAAAAACATGTGTAAAAAAGATTCCAGATCCATATATTATACATAATACATATATTATATTCTATTTCAACCATAATAATGGTTTCATGATCAGAATTGAAGATGAAAATGGAAATTGAAAACTCATCATCCTTGAATGTGGTAAATTAACACATCTCGGATAATGTTTTTACTACTAGTATAAAAGAAGGGTAAAGGAGAGACGATAATAACTTATTTCATTATTATAAAAAAATTACAATACATATAAGGTACTGGAGTTGTAATAACATTTGGATTAGGATAGGTAAGGATAGAAAATAAAACCAAGGAACTTGAAAGGAAAGTAAAAGAATTGAAAAGAGGAATTTACCTCTTAAATTAATCTTTCATGAGAGCCTCTTAAGGGGAGAGGATTTGGTCTTTGAAGAGACCAAGGGATTTTGGACGTGGGGGAGGAGATTGGGGATATATTTGAGAAGAATTTAGGCAAGGCACAAGGCTTGAGAGGAGTGAAGAAAAGAGGGGTGTGTAGGTGGTTTTTATAGTGGAGGGGAGGAGGGTTTTCTTAATATTTAATCATTAGTTTATTATTTCTCCATAAGACAAGAAACAATGATGATTACATGACCAAAAATAGTAATAAGTGAATTTGATTTCAAACCAATAGCCATTTAAATCATCCATGACTCAAACATGATGCAGAAATTCAGGTTTTAGCATTTATCATAAATTATCGTATTTTACTATTCATAAAAAATTCAAGTATTTCAGAAAAATCCCAAAAACTCACCCAAACTATTTTTCAATGTGTAGAATCCAAAAATGAACTCCATTTTATGATTTTTTTTTTAAATATGGAAAATTAAATTTTCAAATAAAATCTCCATTTACTTGAAAAATACATATTTTAAAATTGTAACTGATTTTATAATACTTTGAAAAATTAACCAAGGTCTCATAAAATTATCCTATAATAGTAAGACATAAAAAACAATAATTTATGAATACATTTTATGAAAATAAATTTTCTTTTTTAATTATTTAATTATTCATAAATTTTTAATTAAATATTTATGACATATAAAAATACCAACACTATCATATTGTCACTTATAAGATGGATAAATTTTATTTATAATTTCATTGGTAAGGTTACTATTTACTTGGCCAATTTACTATTCATAAGGTTCATATTACTATTCGTAAGTGTGACATTACTATTCATAAGTGTCAGTTAATATTCACTAAAAATTAAGTTTCTCTTATAGGACTCCAAACATCTTACTGATCGTAACTGTGTATGTCATATTTTCGAAATTCAAATCACAAAAGTGACAATATTCTGTTTAAAGGTCACATAATACTTAATAGTTCATTTAGTTGTGATTTCATGTGATTATATGACATAATTATAAGAAGGTAATTTCCATTGATAAAACATCGGGTCATTACATGTTTCACACCTGATATTTATAGAACTACTCCACCACAGTATGGATGCAATGATCACATCATGGTGGGTTTCCATCTAGGGTAAAATGTCCATATTTTCACCATAGTATAAAAAAAACGACATAATCCTTGTATATTTACCTTAAAAAAGACTTCTTATACAATGTGGTCAATTGGAATCTTCTTGTTTCACTTATATCTCATGAATTTTTACACTACAGAAAAATAACCATTTAGCAGCGGTTTTGAAAAACCGCCGCTAAATTGTGTGTCAAGAAACTATTCGCGGTGGTTTTCAAAACCATCGTAGAATGTTTCGCGGCGGTTTTTTTGATTTTTTTTAATTTTTTTAATTTTTTTATATTTTTTTATATTTTTTTAATTTTTAATTTTTAATTTATTATTTATCATTTATCATTTATCATTTATTTATTATTTATTATTTATTTATTTTATTTCGTATTTATTTATTTTATTTCGTATTTATTTTTTATTTCGTATTTATTTCCTTTATTTTATTTATTTTATTTATTTCGTTTACTTTATTTACTTTATCCATGCATGCACATACCCATGCACATGCCAATGCACATGCCCATGCAATATAAAGAAATACTGAGTTTGGTGAGATTTGAACCCCTAACCTCTGCATATTTTCCAAAGACTTTACCACTCAAACAAACTCGCCATGTGGTTAATCAACAGAATTTAACATACTTATATATAATAATTGAAAAAACAAATAATACATAACTAATAGATATAAACTCAAAAATAATTAAACAATAAACAATAATCAATAATCAATAATTAATAATCAATGATCAATAATCAATAATTATTGATTTATTAGTTATTTATTGAGTTATTTATTTATTTATTATTATTTATTATTTATTATAATAAATAACAAATAACAAATAAATTATAATAATATTTACATATATTATAAAATTATGAAAATAATATAATAATATAATAAAATTACGAAATTAAAATAATAATACAATAAAATAATAATACAATAAAATAATAAAATAATAATACAATAAATAATAAATAATAAATAATAAATAATAAATAATAAATAATAAATAATAAATAATAAATAATAAATATTAAATAAAAAACAACAAAAACAAACAAGAAATAATAAATAATAATAAATAATAATAAATAATAATAAATAATAATAAATAATAATAAATAATAATAAATAATAATAAATAATAATAAATAATAATAAATAATAATAAATAATAATAAATAATAATAAATAATAATAAATAATAATAAATAATAATAAATAATAATAAATAATAATAAATAATAATAAATAATAATAAATAATAATAAATAATAATAAATAATAATAAATAATAATAAATAATAATGAATAATAATAAATAATAATGAATAATAATAAATAATAATGAATAATAATAAATAATAATGAATAATAATAAATAATAATAAATAATAATAAAAAAATAATAAAGAATAAATATTAATAATAAATATTAAATAATAAATAAGAAATAATAAACAATAAACAATAAATAATAATAAATAATAAATAATAAACAATAAATAACAAAAAATAAATAATAATAAACAAATAATAAATAACAAATAAATAATAATAAATAATAAATAATAAATAATAATAAATAATAAATAATAAACAATAAATAATAATAAATAAAAAATAAAAAATAATAATAAATAAAAAACAAAAAACAAAAAACAAAAAACAAAAAACAATAAATAATAAATAATAAATAAAAAATAAAAAATAAAAAATAAAAAATAAAAAATAAAAAATAAAAAATAATAAATAATAAATAATAAATAATAAATAATAAATAATAAATAATAAATAATAAATAATAAATAATAAATAATAAATAATAAATAATAAATAATAAACAGTAAATAATAAATAATAAATAATAAATAACAAACAAAAATTAATAATAGATGATAATAAATATATAATAAATAACAATAAAAATAAAAATAATAATAAATAATAATAAATAATAAAGAATAAACAAGTCTGAATAAATAATAAATAAATAATAATACATAATACATTATAAATAATACATAATACATAATATATAATACATAATAAATAATACATAATACATAATACATAATACATAATATATAATATATAATATATAATATATAATATATAATATATAATATATAATATATAATATATAATATATAATATATAATATATAATATATAATATATAGTATATAGTATATAAGAAATAAAATATTATTATTATTATTAATAAATAATAAATAATAAATAATAAATAATAAATAATAAATAAGAAATAAGAAATAAGAAATAAGAAGTAAGAAATAAGAAATAATAAATAAGAAATAAGAAATAATAAACAAGAAATAAGAAATAAGAAATAAGAAATAAGAAATAATAAAAAATAAAAATATATAATAAATTAAAATAAAGAATAAATAAATATAAAGAATAAATAATAAATAACCAGTAACAAATAATAGATAATAAATAAATTAAAGTATATTATAAATAATAAATAATAAATAATAAATAATAAATAAATTAAAGTATATTATAAATAATAAATAATAAATAATAAATGAAACACATGAAAAAGTACGAAAAGGTGTGATAAGGGATGAAAAATTATGAAAACGCATGGAAACAGATGGAGAAGCATGAAGAACGAAGCATTAGAAAGCAAGAGAACGCATGAAAACTCATAAAAACTCTGGAAAACCCCTTAAGAATGCAACATAATCATCATAATAACCCACAAAAAACCATTGATAAAGATAAAAAGTCATGGAAACCCAAATAAACAGTAATAAATGGAGCAACCGTTGAAACCTGTCAAAACGGTCAAAAAGTGACAAAAACATTAGACTCACATTAACGGAGATAACTTATGATCCGAGAGTTCGTTCCAGATCCGCGACCAGTCAAATCAAAGATCCTGAAACGATCTTTGAGCTGACTGTTGAAAGAGACCGAATGGACTGGCGGATCAGAAGTTATAACCATTTAAAAAGAAACTGACGGGGAACGGGTGCTAGAAACGAGGCATCAAAAAACATAACAAACCCGATACCCACTAAAAAGGCCATAACATATGATCCAGCGGTCCATGTGGGCGCCATTACCAGTCAAACTGAAGCTCATGGAACGAACTACGATCTGGAAGGTGGAGGAGTCCGAACTGACACGCGGATCGAAAGTTAGGTCCGTTTGAAGACAAGTTCGATGGGACACCGGTGAAGGAAACAGGGTTTCAGAGGCCTTCAGAGGGGTTTTTGGGGTCAAAAAACATAATAGAAGCTTGTTTGTGTTGAATTAGTGCGTATCTCTCTTCGCTGGATTTGATTTGATATGTGGTAGACCCCAAAAGGACACCCGAAGCGAAAGTTATGGCCGTTTGAAGTTGGAGAACTTTTTTCAACTTTCTTATAACTCCCATATCTTTCGTACCTTAGAACGTCTCACGATTTTGATTATACGTGCCTCTAGATCTCTTCATGATCTTCGATTTTATTGGTCTTGGTGCTCCAACGGACACCCAGATCAAAAGTTATCGTCGTTTTAGTGATTTAAGGGTTTCTCATGTTTTTTTGTTTTTTTTTTCTTTCATTTCGCGGCGGTTTACCCAAACCGCCGCTATTTCACGGAGGTTTTTTTAAAAAACCGCTGCTAATCCTCGAAAAAATTTAAAAAAAATAAAAAAAATAATTTTTTTTAGACATTTCGCTGCCGGTTTTTCGCGACGTTTTACAAACCGCCGTGAAATGCCTGTTTTCCTGTAGTGTTATTAGATATAAATGGGTGTATAAAACTCAAATATCAATCTTCAATTTTATTTATATCCCTTCTGAAACAACATGTATATCTACACCATGTCAAAGATCATGTCATGGTCTTCAATATGAAATTGAATGATCGAATCTAGTCTTGGTGCTTTCATTTCCTTTAATGTTTTTAAATTTAATTATAACACGATGAGCTCATTTGAATAATGGTCACCATAGTGGGAAATAAAATCCCTATGGGCTATGAATTTGGCCTTCCACAACCTAAAAAACTTTATACTCCTCACAGTATTTATAAAACTTTATCATGTCATGGTTCACTAAACACCATAACATATATAGTTCAATTATTCTTCTTATTTTATAAAGTTTTTAATTCGATCTCTAAAGATGAATTCCTTCCTAATGTCATTCAAAACTATTGGATCGATAGATACAATAGATATGATACTAATTGTAGTATCAAACTATGATGTAGATACTCAAATACAAGAGGGGGGGGTGAATTATATTCTTTAAAAATTACTTTGGAACTTTAAAGATGGTTATGTTTAACAAGGTTAAACAAGGTAATTCACAAAACCTCTAGATCTATAAACTTTCTTGAATCAGGAAATATGATTCTGAGAAAGCAATTTCAGAAAAGTGATTCCGGAAATGAAACTTAACAAAATTTTATAAAGATAAAGATTCTACCTTAAAGTGTATAAAATCTAACTAAATCAGAGTACAAGTATAAGAAAGTATAAGATAGTTATACTTTCCCTCAACCTTACAAATACAGCGGAAAAAATTGTAACAAAATTAGTAACAATAGTAAGTCTTTTAACCCAAAGAGAAGGGTATCCAACAACCTTGGATATAGGTCCCTTGATTTATACTTTCAAGAAAGTCTGTCTTACCCACACCAGGGTAAGCCCTTGATACAAATATCGGAGTCTGTCTTGCTATCCCCGCAAGACCTCAACTTTAAGGTAGTCGACACCTCTTCCTTCCTCAGCAAGGAAGCCCTCAACTTTAAGGTAGTCGACACCTCTGTCTTCCTATCCCTGGAAGCCCTTGATTGTACACAGAAACAATCAGATCCGCACAAAGCAAGTCTGAACAAGAAGTTTAGTACATACAAATAAGTGAGAGTCTCTCTATAGAAATCACTTTAACATCATGTAATCTCTAGAGTCTTAGAACAGTGTTGAACTCTTTAAAATGAGCTCATATTTATAGTCACGACTTCAACGGTAGGCTCCCTCCTCCAACGGTCATATTTTTCCTTGAATTTCAGAGGGACCTGTACACATGTCACTCAAACAACAGTTAGTTAGTAACTGAAAGCACGACATCGTTTTATAACAAAACAAGTGTAAGAAAAATATGGTTACATAACTAAAATCCAATATTCAGAATGTAATGAAATAAAAGTTTGGAGTCTAACCAAAAATGAATTCCGAGTCTATAATACAAGGATATTCAGATTCTGTTTTCTAGGAATTCGGAACCTAAATTTTATAGAATTCCAGAGTCTGAATTTCAAGGAAATTCAGAATCTGGATTCATAAGAATTCGGAACCTGAACTTACAAAGTTCAGAGTCGGAGTTTATGAGAATTTGGAGTCTGAACTCATGAGAGTTCAGAGTCTGTATTTAGAGAACTTGGAGTCAGAACTCAGAGAAGTTCGTATCCATAATTCGTATTCAGAATTCGGAGTTAGAACTCAGAAAGTTCATAACCGGAATTCTGATTTAGAATTTGGAGTCAGAACTCAGAAAGTTCGTAACCAGAATTCTTATTCAGAATTTGGAGTCAGAACTCAGAAAGTTCGTAACCAGAATTCGTATTCAGAATTTGGAGTTAGAACTCAGAAAGTTCGTAACCAGAATTCTAATTCAGAATTTGGAGTCAGAACTCAGAAGAGTTCGTAACCAGAATTCTGAGAATTTGGATCCTAGAACAGAATGCTTCATATCTAGGTATTTATAGGATTCTGAGGTTTTGGTTTTCAAACCAGATTTTACACTTAGAAAAATTATGATATAGACATTGAAACATGGTAAGGATAAATTTCCTTGGAGAAGGAAATTCTTCCTTATAGAAGTAAAACACAAGGTAATGATATAATTTCCTTGAGATAAGGAAAACCTTATTGACTCAACAATCTCCCCCTTTTTAGAAATCACAAACAACCTTACGAAAAAGAATATAAGGACTTAGAAAAAAAATCTAGACTTTGAAATAAATCTTATCTCCCTTTTTTCATTGGTAAAGATGAATACGAATAAATCCCCCTTAGGCTTTGGAAATCTAAGGATCGTATTCTAGATTTCCAGAATGAGAATTTTCATTATCTTGAGAATGGAAATCTTCGTAATGAGAAATCCCCCTAACTTAGTGATATTTTTTCTTTTACTTAGAATTATTTTTTCCTTCTCCCCCTTTGTGATTTTCAAAAAGAGTTTGAGGGAATGGAAAAAATATGATACCTGAAATATTAGTACAAACATCCAAACAAAACATGCATCCACAATTTCATTAAGATTGGAAGTATTTATACAAGGAAAAACATATACAACAAAAGATCGGATTTGGATCTATTTTTCTTATTTTTCCTTGGGCATCAGCTTCTTCACGATGGTTTTTAACTTCTTTAACTCTTTGTGATCCTCCTCTACTTGATTTTCTAATGCTTTGATCCTGTCTTCCTAAGCCTTCATAGCTTCTGCCTGAGCCTTTAGCAAGTCATATTGCTTCACTATCTTCTCTTGAATCTCAATCCGAAGATCCTTTTCTATTTTCCAACTTTGGACAACAAAATTCAACTTTCCATTAAGATCTTTGACATCTTAAAACCAAGTATTCTTCTCAAGATTTAGATTTTCTCAAAGCTATTTGAGAGATCTTTGATTTTGGTGTCTTCAGTATCAAAATCTTCCTTGAAATCTTCTTGAAATTGATCAAGCTGTCTCAGATCTTCAACTATTTTCTTCAACTAGCTGATCATTTTCTTAAAGGATTTTTTGTGGGCTTCATAGTTGATAAGGAAATTTTTGTGTTTGACCTCAACCTTTACACACCTATCTATGACCATGGATATAGAGTCTGATTTTTGATTCATGCTATGCTGAAGCATCTGGCATCTGGAATCAATTGTTGGAAAGATTAGAATGGTATCCACTAACTTCTTCAGCGACTGAATGACAAAATAATGTCCTAGTGCTGATGACTCCGAATCTAACATTCTGCTTGGAGATGGTTCTTCCTCTAGCTCTACCATATTCCTCTTAGAGTATCCTCTAGCTTCCTTCTTCCTCAAAATATATTTGGTTGGGGTATCAACAACCACTTGTTTACCCTTATTGGTTCTCGGAATAGATTCTTCATCGGGAGATTCATGCACACTTCCAGACAACTATAAAAACTTATCTTCATCAATTTTCTCTTTTTCAGCTCCTACCTCAATGTCTTCAATAAGAATGAAGTCATGATTACGACTCTCTTACTCAGATAACTTGTTTACTTCCTCTTCACCCTTCTCATCTATTCTAGGAGTAGCAAGTTTTGAAGATCCGACCTGAGAAGTCCGAATTGGAAACTTTTCAGAAGCACTTTACTTTTCATGAAAGTATTCTACTTGATTTATCAGATCAGCTGTCTCTTTAGTGCTTTGAGCTTCCTAAAATTCTTCCACAGCTTCCTTTTCAACATCCTTTTCTTGGGATTTTTCTGGATACATGAACTTCTTTCCCAGTGTCTCAGGTAATGGTTCAACTAAGAAGGTTTTCAGTACGAGAATTTGTTTGGATGAAACTTCAGTGGACTTCAAAAGAGATTGCACAATCTATACCTCAAACATCTTCTTCTTCAGTTGCTTTTCCTTGGATTGCTTGTCAAGCTCATCAGCTGCTTTTTATTTCAAAGCCTTGGCCTCATTAGGGTCTATACCAAACTGTGGTCCTCCCTCCTCTTCCTATTCTTCTTATCCTCCCTCCACTTTTCTACTACCTCATCCAGATACACTTTCTGTTTCTTGGGCTTTGGAGGTGCGGATTGAGCTTCTTTGGCCTTAGGTGTTTTCTCTATTTCTTCCACTTCATTTAGCTTCCTTTTCTTCCCAGCTATCTTAGAGGGTTCAACTTCTTCAGCATTCTTCATAATGGCTTCTACCTCTTCCACTAGCAGATCAGAAAACTCTCTTGACTCCTTAGAAAAGACAACATTCATTCTTTTCAAGGTGTCATCACTGACTAACATCACTTTTCAACTCCTTGGCTTGGAACTGTAAGGAATCTTGAATGATTCAAGACACTGAACTATCATCTTGGAGAGTAGGGCGTGATACATGATACTTTGTGCTCTCAAATTTCCATTCTTGATATTCTCTATCGTAATGAGAATATGCCTCATTATATTGATCTTCCTTAGATTTACTAAAAAATCCAAAAAATACATATCACTTTTCTTAAGAGTGTCCTTATCACCCTTTCTTAGTACGATAAAACCTTGAACCCATAACTGCAGGATCCAATTTTTGGTAGAAAGATGGGCAATCTTTGCGGTTTTGACATCAGTAAGTCCAAGGCATTCCATAGCCTTCACCTTTACGAAACTACATTGAACATCCTATAGATTGTGGGAGCAAAACTTGGATTCCCCTTCATATGAAAGCCCCACCAGGCTAGCAGCCTTGGTGTAAGAGAGTTTATATGTCTTACCATAACTCTTGAAGGAAAATTTTTATCTACCTTGTTCTCTAAAGAAACAAAATGATTCATAAAATTCTATCAACAAATCCGGATACACAACATCCCGAGCTTCTGTCTTTGATATGGATACAATTTTCCATCCATTAAGTTTTATGTTCTTGGAGATAATAGAGTCATAATTGTTGAAGAAGTTTGGATGTACCAACCTCTCCCTGTAAATTTGCCACTTCACAATCGGCTTGACAAAAGACATTTCTTGAGAAGGAACTTTTGTAGACATTTAGAATTGAGAACTTTTGAAAAGTTTGGAACGAGATTTTTGAAGAGGGGCAAAGCTTAAACACACACAAGCTTTGAAAACTGATGTGGGACAACTATCGGGGGTCCCCTTTATATAGGTGTTGAAGTGACGGTTGAACTTCCCATTTGAATCCAATGGCTGAGAATTCTTCAGATCTAATCTGACAGTTGAAATGATAGCCGCAAGGAAAAATTTGGTTGAATCCGATATTTTGAGGTTTTTAAAGAAAAACATTCAGATTTAAGAAAACTAGAATCTAAGAAATTTTTAAAAATAAAAGAAACTAACAAAAAGTAAAAGGTAATTATTAAAACTCAAGAAAGAATCATACCTTTCGGATTGTTAGGAGAATTATTCATATTGAGTAAAATTCTTCTTGAAGGACTTTAGATTCCAAACAAAAATTGAGTATGAAAAAAATGAGTACACATATCTTTATTATGAAAATTTTCATTATGAAAATCTTTATTACAAAAATCTTTAGTACGAAAATTCTATTATGAAAATTTCAAGTACGAAAATTTCCATTATGAAAAAAAAACAAAAAACTTCATTACGAAAAATATGAAAAACTTCATTACGAAAAATATAAAAAAATTCATGATGAAAAATATGAAAAACTTCATTACGAATAATATGAAAAAAAAACTTCATTACAAAAAATATGAAAAACTTCATTACGAATAACATGAAAAACTTCATTACGAATAATATGAAAAACTTCATTACGAAAAATATGAAAAAAAACTTCATTTCGAAAAATATGAAAAACTTCATTATGAAAAATATGAAAAAAACTTCATTACGAAAAATATGAAAAACTTCATTACGAATAATATGAAAAACTTCATTACAAAAAATATGAAAAAAAATTTATTACGAAAAATATGAAAAACTTCATTATGAATAATATGAAAAACTTCATTATGAAAAATATGAAAAAAACTTCATTACGAAAAATATGAAAAACTTCAAAGCAAATGTACTACCCCTATGAAAAGGAGTTTATTACTGTAAGGAGATTTATTTCAACATAAAGTTTATAAGGAGGATTAACTTATGGTTATCATTCCTAACTTCTGTTTAACGTATTCAAATCTATTAGAGGGTAAAGATTTTGTGAAAATATCAGAAAGTTGGTCTTGCGTTCTGATGAATTAAAGAATGATATCTCCTTTTTGTGTGTGATCCCTGAGAAATTGATGCCTAATATCTATGTGCTTTGCACGAGAGTGATTTGCAGATTTTTTACTAAGGGCAATGGCACTTGTATTATCACACAAAATTTGTGTTTTGGTAAAACTCATACCATAGTTTGTGAGTGTGTGTTGCATCCACAATAATTGAGCACAACAACTTCCAGCTGCTACATATTCAGCTTTAGTAGTGGAAAGTTATACCGAGTGTTGGTTCTTGAATGACCAAGAAACTAATTAATCTCCTAAGAAATGACAAGTTTCAGATTTACTCTTTCTATCCATTCTACATCCACCAAAGTCAGCATCTGAAAAACTTTTTAAAACAAAATCATTTTCAAAACTGTAAAAGAGTCCTAAATCCATGGTTCCATTTAAGTTACGAAAAATTATTTTCACTACCTTTAAATGATATTCCTTAGTATTGGATTGATATCTTGCACATAAGCATACTAAAAACATTAAGTCTGGATGACTAGCTGTCAAGTAAAGTAAACTTCCTATCATACCTCTAAAATTTGTTTAATCTACAAGTTTCCCAGATTCATCAAGATCAAGTGTATTTGAGGTACCAATGGGAGTACTTATACTCTTAGTGTTGTCATATCCATACTTTTTAAGAATATCTTTAATATACTTATGTTGGGATATATAGATTCATTCTAGTTTTTGAGAAATTTGAAAACCAAGGAAAAATGTTAACTCACCCATCATACTCATTTCAAACTCAGATTTCATTAGGTCCGCAAAGGAATCAGTTACAGATTGCTAAGTTGAACTAAATATAATGTCATCAACATAAATTTGAACAATCAAAACATTTTTCTTATCTTTCTTTATAAAAAGGGTTGGATCAGCATTTCCCTTAACATAATTATTTTGAAGCAAAAATCCTGTAAGTCTATCATACCAAGATTGAGGGGATTGTTTAAGGCCATACAAAGATATGGTAAGTCTAAAAACATAATCAGGATGTTTTTTATCTTCAAAACCAGGAGGTTGTTCAAAAAAAACTTCTTCTTGAACATAACCATTGATAAAATCAAATTTCACATCCATTTGAAAAAGTTTGAAATTAAAGAATACTGCAAAGGCAAGTAAAATACGAATAGATTCAAGTCTATCTACTGGATCATAGGTTTCTTTATAGTCTATTCCTTCTTGTTGATTATAGCCTTTAGCAACTAATCTAGCTTTATTTATTACAATGATTCCATTTTCATCACACTTATTTCTGAAGACCCATTTTACACCAATAAAAGAAGTTTCCTTAGGTCTTTCAACCAAGGTTCATATTTTATTCCTTTTGAATTCATTTAGTTCATCTTGAATGGATTTAATCCAATCATCATCACCTAAAGCTTCATCATTGATTTTTGGTTCTAATTGGGAAAGTAATGCTAGATGTTCTACTTCATTTATTAAGGAACTTCTAGTCCTTACAAGTTGATTCACATCTCCAATGATGTTATCACTAGGATGATTATTTAGAAACGACTGATTTGGGTTTTGTAAAACCTGTTCATCAACATAGGGTAGAAAATATTCTGGGGTAAATGTTTCAGAAGTATCTTCTTGGGAATTTTCCTTATCAGATAGATCTTTTATTAAAGGTTAATAATCAGTTTTTGAAAACACATCTGAAGATGTAGGTAGGGGTTGTTTAAAAACAAATGGATCAGTTTCATCAAATTTCACACGCACTGTCTCTTCAACAGTACAAGTGTTTTTATTGAAAAATCTATAAGCCTTAGAAGTTGTGGAATAGCCTAAGAAAATTCCTTTATCAGATTTTGGTGTGAATTTATGAAGATTATCTTTAGTATTCAGAATGAATACCTTGCAACCAAAAAATTTGTAATAGGAAAGTCTAGGTTTTCTATCATTCCATAACTCATAAGGAGTTTTATTAAGAAATGGTCTAATCAAAACTCAATTTATAGTATAACAAGTAGTACTTACAGCTTCAACCCAAAAATTTTTGGCTACATAATATTCACTCAACATGGTTCTTGTTATCTATTGAATAATTCTATTTCTTATTTCAACAACACCATTCTGTTAAGGTGTTCTAGGTGCTGAGAAGTTATGAGTAATGCATTTTCTACTACAAAAAGTTTCAAAATCAGAATTTTGAAATTCACCTCCATGATCACTATGAATAGTTTTCAATGGAGGATTTTTCTTATTTTTAACTTGGGCTCTAAAACTTTTGAAATACGAAAAATCTTCATATTTATTTGCTATAAAATAGACCCACGTAAATCTAGTGTAATCATCAACCAAGACAAATACATAATACTTTCCCCCAATACTTCTAGTTTGTGTAGGACCAAAGAGATTTATATGCACTAACTGTAATGCATCAATATTTGTGACTTCACCGACTGATTTAAAACTTGATTTATGTTTCTTTCCATATTAAAAAGGGTCACAAAATTTAGAAGAATCAAATCTAAGCTCTAGTAGATCCTTAACTAATCTTTTCTTAGAAAGTTTTCATAAGTTCCTAAGGTTACAGTGTCCTAAACTTCTATGCCACAACCAAGAATGATCTTCCATTTCACTAAGGCAAGGTAGATCTTATCTCATAAGGTCTTCTAAGTTTAGTGTGTAAACATTCTCTTGCCTATGGGCATAAATAATAAACCCTTCCTTGGAATTGTGTACTAAGCACTTGTCATTCCTAAAATTCACAAGGTAACATTCATCACATAATTGGCTTATGCTAATGAGGTTGTGCTTAAGACCCTTATCAATTAAAACATTTGAAATCAAATTTTTTCCAAGAATAACAATTTTACCTATACCAATAATTTCTCCCTAAGCATTATCTCTGAAAGTTACTTTTCCTCCTTTAGTCTTGACAATCTTTTCAAAATAGTTTTTGTTACCAGTAATATACCGGGAACATCCACTATCCATGTACCATGTATTACTGTTGGTACCTTCTCTATTTTCTTGAAAATAAGAAAAAGATAGATTTTTGGAATCCAAACTTGCTTGGATCCGGAATTTTTAGAAAGAAAATTTTTCGGCACCCACATATTTTTAGAAAAATAGGCCTTATGAAATCCTAAATATTGGGTTTTGTTTAGAGAACAATTTTTTTTCCAGTGTCCACCACACTGAAACTTAGTGCAAAAAGAATCACTTTTTGGAACAAAATAATTGTTACTAAAAATAGGTTTAGAACTAGTATAACAAAACCTATAACTATTCCTTAGAGGTCAGATTTGGGAATACATTTTATCAAAATTTTCCTTACCTAAGGTAAAGTTTTGACAAACAATTCCTCAAGGAAAATATTTTGGATTTGAGTTTTATAACCAAGTTCTTGTCTTCTAAAACATTTGATTTTGAACTATAGCTAGGCTCGAAAACATTTTTCTTAGAAATTATGTTTTCTAGATCTTTATAAAGTTTATTCTTCTCAGAATTTACTTACTCAAGATTTTTTGAAATACTTTAAAAATCAACATTTTTCCTATCAAGATATTTAGAAAGATCTGATATTTCCTTAGTAAGAATAGTATTCCTAGAATTTTCCTTGTCAAGATTTTTCATGAGTTTTGAATTCTCAATATCAAGAAGTTTGGCAAACCTAGAAACTTCTTCATAGGTAGGTAAAGTATTATCTTCATCAGAAGAAGATTATTCATCCAAAGAGTTATAATATTTTCTATCATTAGTATTCCAAGATATATTGGTCATAGATTCAGAATTGTGTACCTTATCCATTAAAAAATGATTTTCAATAGGTAGTCTGGCAATTAGACCAAGATTCTTCTGTCCAGAAGATTCATAATCTGAAGATTCATCTGAAGAGTCACCACCACTGGCACTCCAGGTGTCATTAGCTTTCAAGGCTTTCTTAGCTTTATCCTTGCAATACTTCTTTCTGTTTCTCTCAGAATGCTTTTCCTTTCTTTCCTTTCTTTTGAGCACGAGACAATCAGGCCTTATATGTACAACTCTCTTGCATTCATAACATGTGACTTATAAATCTTTCTTGTCTTTCCTTTCCTTTTTCTTATATCTGGATTGAAATTTCCTCTGTCTAGCCATCTTATTCATCCTTAGAGAAAGATTTGCTAATTCATTTTCTGAAGATTCACTTTCACTGGATTTGGATTAGATAATAACTTTCTTAGATTTGGATATGGTAACTCTCTCAGGAGTCTTGGATTTCATATGATTTGAAGTAGTAGTAAAAGCAAAACTTCCATTTCCATTATTCTTCTTTATGTTGTCAGTATCTCTCCTCATTCTAGTCTCATGCTGGAGAAGAGTTCCAAAGAGTTCATCAAGAGTAATCTGAGTAACCTTTCTGTTATCATCTATAGCAGTCCTCTTAGATTCCCACTCATTGGGCATAATTTCTATGATCTTATCAACAAGAGCTTCATCATCTAATCCTTTCTAACCCATTGATTGTAAACTATTCACAATAGTCATGAACCTTTGTTTCACCTTACATATGGGTTCTCCATAAGGAAAATTAAAACCATGATATTCAGCTCTGAGCATGGATATTCTTGTTTTAATAACTTTGGAAGTTCCAAAGTGAGTAACTTCAAGTTTCTTCCATATAGAATTTTCTGCTTCATAAGATAAAATTTGGATATATATATTTATAATCATAGAACAAAGTAAAGTATTTCGTACCTTATAATTCAGTTGATATTCATGCTTTTCTTGATTGGTAAAGGTAATAACTTCCTTGACAGGGATTTTATATCCTCAAATAAGCATAACAAAATTATCTACACCAGTATTGATAATGAAAGTCTTCATACGATCTCTCCAACACTCATAGTCATTTCCATCAAAGATAGGTGGTCTAGTTGGGTTGATATTGTCTATAGAACCAACATTGATTTTTTCCATCTTAAAGAAAAATTTCTTTCCACACAAAACTTGTTAATAGAAAAAGTTTGTAATAAAGAAAAATATTCCTAAGCAAGGATAATAAAGAACCAAAGTATCTCTAAGAAAAAATGAATCCGAACTATATAAATCCGAAAAACTGATTCCAGAAAATATTATTCCAAAAAATATAAGAAGAAAATGAATTCTCTTCTGAATTTAATCGTGAGATTAATTCATATTGAACCAATCCTCTGATACAAATTTTTGGATCTATAGATACAATAGATATGATACTAATTGTAGTATCAAACTATGATGCAAATACTCAAATAAAAGAGGGGGGGGGGTGAATTGTATTCTTTAAAAATTCCTTTGGAACTTTAAATATGGTTATGTTTAACAAGGTTAAACAAGGTAATTTACAAAACCTCTAGATCTATAAACTTGCTTGAATCAGGAAATATGATTCCAAGAAAGCAATTCCAGAAAAGTGATTCTGGAAATTAAACATAATGAAAGTTTACAAAGATAAATATTCTACCTTAAAGCATATAGAATCTAACTAAATCAGAGTATAAGTATAAGAAAGTATAAGATAGTTATACTTTCCTCAACCTTACAAATACAATGGAAAAAATTGTAACAAAACAAGTAACAGTAGTAAGTCTTTTAACCCAAAGATAAGGGTATCCAACAACCTTGGATAAAGGTCCCTTGATTTATACTTTCAAGAAAGTCTGTCTTACCCACACCAGGGTAAGCCATCGATATGAAGATTGGAGTCTGTCTTTCTATCCTTGCAAGCCCTCAACTTTAAGGTAGTCAGCACCTCTGTCTTCCTCAGCAAGGAAGCCCTCAACTTCAAGGTAGTCGGCACCTCTATCTTTCTATCCTCAGAAAACCTCAATTGTACACAGTAACAATCAGAGTCACACAAAGCAAGTCTGAACTAGAAGTTCAGTACGCACAAAGCAGTGAGAGTCTCTCTCTAGAAATCACTTTAACAACATGTAATCTCTAGAGTCGTAGAATATTGTTGAACTCTTTCAAATGAGCTCCTTTTTATAGTCACGACTTCAACAGTCGGCCCCTCCTCCAACAATTATATTTTCCTTGAATTTTTGAGGAACCTGTACACGTGTCACTCAAACAATAGTTAGTTAGTAACTGAAAGCACGACATCGTTTTATAACAAAAAAAGTGTAATAAAAATATGGTTACATAACTAAAATCCAATATTCAGAATGTAAGTAAATAAAAGTTCTAATTATAATCAAAAATAAATTCGGAGTCTATAATACAAGGATATTTGGATTCTGTTTTCTAGGAATTCAGAACCTGAATTCTATAGAATTTCGAAGTCTGAATTTCAAGGAAATTCGTAATCTAGATTCATAAGAATTCAGAACCTAAACTTACAAAGTTCGGAGTCAGAGTTCATGAGAATTCAGAGTCAGAACTCATGAGAGTTTGGAGTCTGTATTCAGAGAACTCGGAGTCAGAACTTAGAAAGTTCGTAACTAGAATTTTGATTTAGAATCTGGAGTCAGAACTCAGAAAGTTCGAAACTAGAATTCGTATTCAGAATTTGGAGTCAGAACTCAGAAAGTTCGTAACCAGAATTCTGATTCAGAATTCGGAGTCAGAACTCAGAAGAGTTCATAACCAGAATTCTAATAATTCAGATCCTAGAATCGAATGCTTCATATCTAGGTATTTATAGGATTCCGAGGTTTTGGTTTTCAAACCGAATTTTACACTTAGAAAAATTATGATATAGACAATGAAACATGGTAAGGATAAATTTCCTTGGAGAAGGAAATTCTTCCTTATAGAATTAAAACATAAGGTAATAATAAACTTTCCTTGAGATAAGGTGTTTGTGATTTTCAAAGCAAGAGAAATGGTAAAGTCATAAGAAAACCTTAATGACTCAAAAATACCCCCCTTGAATGGAGGAATGGAAAAGTCATAAGGAAAACCTTATTGACTCAACAAAAACATCATAATTCATGAACAATAATATATATTTACTAATAAAACCCAATTTTTCAATGAATATAAAAATGGTATATATAATTTCTCCTTATTCAATAATGATTCCAAAGAAAAAAATCAATTTACTAGAGAAAAACAGTACAAAACATGTAAATAGTGAAAGCATTTAATTAGAGGTTATCAAATTTCAAAATTATTGTTCTTATTAGGTATTAAATCATGCCACATTATTAAATTCAAATTCCAATCACTCTTACCTTTAATTATTATATAAAAACTTTTTCTTAAACAAATATTCTTATTATGTGATCAAAATTTTGATAAAAATTTATTTCATTACTCAAGAAGAATTTAAAAATTGGATTTATGCATAATATCAATATCATTCAATCTATCCATAGGTTTGAAATTTATCTTAATCTATAATTAAGAAATCAAAACACCATAATCAATAGGTATTTTAATCATTTTTCTTTATGTTATTTATAGCTAATGGTTGATATTTTGAAAGTAATTCCAGAACAAAAGGCTTGAAAAATTTATAAATTGTTTAATTAAAATGAATGAATTTTACATTAAGCTTGATATAAGATGAATTTATCTTTCTCTTCCATTATCAATATTCATCAGTAACTAAACTTTAAATTTTTCCTCATAAGTTCATATTCATGATATTTAAATAAAATAAAAATCTCCTTTTTTCTTCAATTTTCCTATTTTTTGAATGGTAGAGGAATCATGTAGACACATTAAAAAAAAATCATAAACATTCTTATAATAAGCATTGAAAAAACATAAAATTTACTTTTCTTTCATGTAATTCTTATCTAGAAGTATATTGAATCACTAATGTCCCCTTCTACGCTCAAATGGAATCATGTATTTACACTAACTAATATATGGTATGAATGATAAATCAGTTTGTAATATAGTTTTCCTATAATTCAGTTGAGGTTTTATATGGGTATGACACCTGATCAAGCATAAGGTGGTTCTAATATTCAAAAAAGATAAAAAATTTCCAATTACGACCAAAATTATTTTAATGTGGTTCAAAGTTTTTCATTCTTTGAAAAAAATTAAAATGAATGTTCTAGTTATGATTCACATCCTTTGAATCTCTTAATAAAGAGGATATAATAAATAATATAACAACAAATATAATAATACATCTTAAGAATGGTATTTTTATTATGAGTAACCACTCAAGATATGAATTTTAAGTAATAATTAAATTCATGATATCTTTAGAAAATTAAAATCAGAAGAACAAAAATATATTCAATAATCATTTTGAATTTAAACCATAGAAAAAATAAGTACTTTTTTTCTTTGAATTCCACTTAAAAATCTTAATTCCATTTTCTTTATTGATTTGAATTTTCTCAATACAAGAGATGTTACTTACAAAAAATTTCTCCAAGATCAATGGTTTCAGTTAAAAAATAATAATGTGTTACTATCATACCCCCACCACACTTAATTTCAAATAGTTTCCTCATAATTTTAAATTAAACTAAAAGAGTTCTATATATTATTTTCAATATAAAAAATTCCAAATTAATAAGAAAAAACATAGTAATAAATTCCCTGAAATTGAATCCATGTATTCCTTAGAATGAGTTTTATTTTAGGGTAGTACATGAAATCGATGGAAGTATCTAAAAACATGTGAGTAATGGAAATTGTATCGTGATTTCTAAAAGATAACTTAGTAAATTATTCAAGTTTATTCCAAAAGACATCCCATGTATTCCTTCTTATAATCAGTGATAAGATAATGAAATTATATCTAAGATATAATGAAAATACAAGGTAAGTTCAAAAATATGAAAATGGAAAAGGGTAATAAAAAATATCATAAAAACCCTTAGGATCACAAAGTGAAACATCAGCCTTCTCTATATCAAATGATGATTCTAATGATATAAGTTCAAGGGGATTCCAACACATTACCTATTCTTGAAGCATTTGATAAACCCAATTTAAAGGAGTATTAAATACAACCTATGGGATGTCAACCTGGATTGGAGTAGGCTATTTAACTGATGATATCAAGGGTAAAGGTAGATATGGTGGAGAAATTAACCATGACAATGGTGTTGGGAACATAATATTCACTCTTTAAGGAGTTTCATAGACTTTCCATGATATTTGAATTATGGCCAAGATAGATGTAATTGAATCGGTGGGTTAGAATATAATATACATGATCACTGCAATTAAAGTCTAGAAAAAATAAAGGGTGTCACCATTATATTAGTCAAAGAATAATATCTAATAATCATAATGGTATTTTTCTAGAGGGATGGATCAATGAATATTTCATCCTTTTTGGATTTACAGTCGAAGTAATTCTTCATATTTCTTTACCTCCCCACCACCTATTCCCTTCACCTCTCTTCTAATTATTGTTTATGGTCATTAACCTCACTACCACAAAACTGGGTTTCCGCAGCGCCACCCTTTATTAGCACTAAAAAAAGCGCTGATAAAGGGGGGGGGCTTTATCAGCACTAAAAAAAAGCACTGATAAGGCCCCCCTTTATCAGCGCTTTTTAGCACTGTTAAAGGGTACCCCTTTATCAGCGCTTTTTTTAGTAGCACTTATAAAGGGGGGATTTATCAGTGCTTTTTCCTAGCGCTGATAAATTTTATGTTTCAAAAAAAAAATCATGAAAAAAAATTGTTATATGAGTATATATATTGATATAATATAATATATATTTTTTAAATATGTTTTAGATAAGTATAAATAAACTATTAAATTTAATATATAATAAATTTAGTGAAAATGGATTTAAAATATTTTAAAAAATATTATTAATTAATAATTTTCTAATTATCATCAATTAATAATCATTTAATAACAATTTGAAGACACAAAAAATTAAAAAAAATTAATAAAAGATCTAAAATAAGTTGAAAATGTAACTCAACCTTCAAACAACCACTTTTGATCCGGGTGTCCGTTTGAGCTCTACAACATATGAAATCGAAGCTTACGACGAGCTCTATGTGCTAATGATTGAAGGAAACCTTCTGTCACAATTTTTGAGCCAAAAAAAGGCCCATAATTCCTCCAAAACTGAGTTTTTAGTCGGGTTACCCTGATTTTTTAATATTCAAATAGGTATAACTTCTGATCCGGATGTCCGTTAGGATTGTACCACATATCATATCGAATATTGTTTCATTTTATTCGATTTGACTGGTTGTGGAGTTGAAACGTGCTTCTGGATTAGAAGTTATGGTCATTTTAACATTCTATGGATTTTCAAAAACACACACACATATATGTATTTATTCGTAAATATATATATGTGTGTGTCTGTGTCTGTGTTGTATATATGTATGTATGTAAGTATTTATTTCTTTATACACACACATAAAAAACATATTTTATAAATATATTTAAAACTAATCTTATAAATATATATTACTATACAAATAAATATACGGATAAAAAATTATAACTAAATATATATATATATATATAAAAATAAATATAAATATATATTAATATACGAATGAATATATATATATACTAATATATGAATAAATATATATTTATTAATATAACTTAATATATTTATATTAATGAGAATATTTATTAATATATGAATAAATATAACTATATATACATATATATTAATATATGGATAAATATAAATATATTAATATATGAATAAATATATATGTATTAATATAACTAAATATATTTATATTAATATGAATCTATATTAATATACGAATAAATATAACTATATATATATAAATAAATAGATATATCATTAAATTGAGAAAACAACGAAATGACTTAGTGGTAAAGGTGCAGGCGTGCAAGGGGGAGGTTGTGGGTTCGAGTTCAGGTAGAAGCAAGGAGGTGACCGCGTGTGGGGGATGCGCATGAAGGGAAACAGGCAGGAAGGAGAGTGTGAGGCTCCACTTAGCACTGATAAGGGGGGGGGGGGTCCATTGCTGTTAAAAGCTCCCCCTCCCATTATATAATTCTTTTATTTTTTTTATTTTTTTTACTTTTATCAGTGCTTTTTTTAGCACTGATAAAAGGTGCCTTTATTTATTCTTTTCTGAGCGCTGATAAAAGGGACCCCTCTTTATCTTCGCCTCGATTAACAGTGCTTTTTTTTGCACTGTTAATGCACTTTTCTAGCACTGATAAAGTCCATATTTGTAGTAGAGCCTCACATTTTCTATTATTTTCTATATTTATTTTCTTATTTATCTCTGTATATTTCATTCATTCCTCATGGTTTAATTTTTCTTTTATTTCTTGAGTAGGTGTTGGAGTAATGCCCCATGTAACAATATCTACTTCTTTTCCACAATAACAACAATATCCCTAATTTTTTACACCTCGAGGGATATAGGATCATTGGATAAGGGTGTGTAAGAGGGAGTAATATGTGAACTTGGTACCTTATATGTAGTAGGGGTAGGATTAGTGCCTAATGGAGTGAGTCCCTTGGTGTAAAGATCCACATTCTTCTTATAAAATGTGGTTTCAATATCTAAAATATGATATTCCTTCGGGGATGGAAAATCATTGGATAATAGATTGATTTTAGTGAAATTAATTAATACCTCATGTGCTTTCATGGGAATGGTAATATGATCATATGGGTGGGATAAAGGTGTATTTTATCCTCATCAAAAAATATCACCCAAGGACACCATCATAGGAGTTGGTCCCTAAAAAGGCTAATTATATGAAGGGGATCTTGGGGGCTTGTGTCCTAGTGGAAAATATACTCTTGTTTTATCATCCAATAACATAATAAATCTACAATTAAACTCATAAATTCATTATATAATTGGCCTTATCTAACTTATTGGTCAACACAACTTCTAAAAAACTAGGAGAAGTGGGTTATGTATACCTCTTAAGGAATGTAGTGCGATCCAACCCATGAATTCCAAGTGTTGGAGCCTATGAATTCTAATCTTGTTCTAGGTGGAGTGGTTCCATGTCACACATTATGTACACATTAATAACTTTTATGCACATCTCTATCATATGAAATGTATGAATATCAACGAATTAAATTTTACCAATGGATATGAGTGTATAACATGAATTAAAAACATAAAGGGTGATGGTTAATCTCATAAAAAACTATCCATCAATGGTCGAGCTTTGTTTCCCACTCATCGTAATTTCTAAGGGGCTTACTATGAGCTTATCCATATTTAGGGGTGGTCTTTATATAATATAAATTAAAATGTTGATATACAATTGGTTCAAAAACACATGGATATCCCTTTTAATGATAGAAGATGCTATAATTTCTTGGTGAATAACCCTTATGGATGATTCCTTGAAGTAAAAGATCTTTGAATTAGCTACATCATAAATGGCCTTGGGATCCCCTATGAGAATAATAAATTAGATAAATTCATTATACTGAGGTGTCTAAGTGACTAAATTTATGTAAACTTCAGAAGAAACAAATTTTTAAGAAAAATACCATACCTTAACCCAAATTTAGTGAATAAAACATTTAATTTCTTACCCCCAATCGAATGAAAACACCTAGATTATTGGATGTAATGGTCTTAAAGAACTAAAATATGATCTCTCTATATATTTTCTCCCAAACCTCAATAATATTCTCTAAATATAAATTCTATAGATAATATATGATCACATATTCAAATCCAATTATTCTATATAAAATTTAAGAGCATACTAGAATAAATCTATCTTTCTACTAATGATTCCAAGTACATTTGGTCCTATTCCCTATAAAGTTTCAAGAACTTGTGGATGAATAAGGATTTAGATATAGAATAATTGGTTTATTAATTCCTATATTGAAATAAGATAAATTTTTGTGTTGAGGGATTGGTTTTTTTGGAATAGAAGGATGGGTGCTATCGTGCTTACTAGAATGCATAGATATTGGGATGAGGTCATTTTGGAAAGGTTTTAGTGGTAGAGGTTTCAACATACTTGGATCAAATTACAAGGATTAGTGGTAAATATGTTTATTCTTTGAATTTAAAAAAAATATTGGATATATAAATTTTAGTAGGATCAGATTTGTATCCCATGGTTTAGTATTGAGGTGGGTCAATTTTGGAATAGGGGTTAGGTTAGGGCTTTAAAAACAGTAAGGGGAGAATTAGTTAAATGATTTGATTATTTTTCAAGGGGGATATGGTTTTAGTGTTTGGATTATAGGGGTTATATGGATTTAAAATCTACTTTAAGGGGGTTAAACTAGAGTGTATTGTAGATGGGGGTGTGGTTATGGAAAAGATGACAAGGTAAAGGTTTTTTAGGGATAAAATAACCATAACATTTGAAATTCCTTTATTTTTTCAAATATAGTGAAAATACACCACATCCAAGAGATATATCTAGTGTGTTTAGTAATTTTAATTATTTAAAATGGAATTCATTATAGAATAGGATAGGTTGGGTTAGGCATGATGGAGGTTCAGGTTTTTGATTGGGGTTTAAGGGAAAGGGATTATAGTGTGGGTAATTAACCATAAAGTTTTGAGTATGAGGTTTATAGAAAACGAATTCTGGGGAATTAAATATGGAATAAGATTGGTCATGTTGTTGGGAAAAATACCTTTCCACCATTACCTAAACCAAACAACCATTGTGGGTTGAATTTAGGGTTTGGTTTAAATTAAAAAGGAATACGCTAATGGAAACATGAATTTTAGGGTGCATCATGGTTAAAGGGGTCAATTTTAGGTAGATTAACTAGAAATAAAAAATGATTTAGGAAATGGTAATGGCCAGTGTCCGTGGTAAGAGATTTTGGGTTGGATAATAAATCATGGATGAAATAAAATTAGAGATAAGATTTACTATTTCATAATAGTGTGATGTTATTGAAAAAATTGGATGATGATAATAATAATGTCTAGTGGACATCACAGTCATAAGAAATATCACTATTGGATATGTTTGGGTTTATTTATGGAATGGTAAGGATTGGGTATGTAATTTTTCCTTTGGGTTGATAGAAATGTCTTTTTAGAAATGTGGGATGTGATGAGATTTTTTACAAGTGGAAGGAATATGGAAAAGGAGAACACAAGTCGAATGAGGTGATTATGGTAACTCTAGTATGAGGTATCTTATTAGAATAGGGTACATGAGATCACTATGAAAAATATCACCCCATGGTGTGGGTTTGGATGGGAAAATACTTAGGAAATTTCCATAATGGTATAAATTTGGGTTTTTAGATTCTCCATGGGTTAACCATCTCGATTATTACATGCTTTTGGGGGTACAATATGATGTTTATCTTTTACTTTTAAATTTTTAGTCCATTAAAATATTTTCAATTATTTATTCCAATTCCACCACTTCAACTAATAATTCTTATTCTCCATTAATGTGAGTTTGAGTAGAGGTTACTACCCATGGTTTACCTCAAGATAAACTACTAAAAATTTCTAGTAAAAGAAACAAAAACATAATAATTACAAAATAAAATAAAATATTTTTGTGTTTAAAAAAACCTTGGTTATCTCTTAATTATTACTTTATTTAAAGTTTATAACTTGAGGTACCTTTCTTCCTTTATCCATATTTGAGATAGATAATTAATAAATCTTGGGATGTAAATTTTTAGAGCTTTAATATTCATCAAATGACATTGAATAATGGCTCATACCCCCTTTGGATCTCTATTTCTATATTTATATACCTCTTGATCCCTATGAAGGGTTATTGTAATAGATCGAGACCCGCACTCCCATATCTGGTGATGAAAATATAAACTTTACATTTATGGATTTGATATCGATAAACATGAACCAATTTAAAATATAAAAAACATAAAAAATAAAAGTAAATATTGGATAATTTTCATACTAAAGGTACTTTTAGATTTAGAGTTTAAGAGAATTAGGAAAAACTCTTTCATATGTTGGAAAAATAAATAACTGGCACATAAAAATCTAAATCATCTCCCAAAATTTATTTATGTCTAGAACCCTTCTTAGACATACCATACTAAAACCATTCTTCATAACATGGGGAAATGAAACATAAGAAAATGGTGATATTATATGCTTAGTAAGGGTAAACAAGGGATATATCAATTATTACATAAGCATAACATGTGCATAAGGGAATAAGAACATGAACATAACATTTGAAAATTATACCCTATATATCAAAGATCATAATCTTGAGTCATGAATTATTGTAGGTTCATAATACAATATTCATAAAATAACATTATCCATTAGAGAATAACATTGTTATAAGACATGGAATTGTGACATACACATAAGCATAGAAAATCATTTTCTTAGTAGTCAAGTCCCTTTTCAAAGACTATCATAGTGGAATGGGTTTACTTCCCAAACCATCATAGTAGTCAAGGTTGACATACAAGACTATCATAGTGTATAAGGTACCTTATTAAACTAGGTTAAATCCTCATTTTAGTCTAGTTTATCTCATGAGATATCAATCTTTACCCAATGTATTGGTGGGATATAAAGGTCCCACCAGTAGCTGGTTATAATGTAACCATCATCCATGGTTATAATGTAACCACTTTCCTTGGTTATAACATAACTACTATCACATAATGAAAACCATATATATGTGTGCCACAATATTATAAAAAATTATCAAATTAGAACCCATGAAAATAAATGGGTTTCATAAACATTCCATCATAGCATAACCCATGAAAAAGAAATGGGTTTGATAAACATTTCATCATTTCATAAAATTATAACCTGTAGAAATGTAATGGGTTTAATAAACACTATGTCATAATAAATATATACCATCCATAAAATTAATAATTATTGTATCATTGGATCATATCCCCATTAAAGATTAAGTAACGTCAAAGGATTTCATCTTAGATGGAAAATTATTTTGAAAAGTCACTTGGAATAATTCTTAAGGAAAATAAATTTTCCATTTTAAAATAAATTCTCTTTTTAAAAAACTACAAAAATATAAATAAAAACATTAAATTTTAAAATAAAATTGTAATCTATAAATGAAGCATAAAATAATTGAGGCATCATAAGGGTGGGAAATTCTAATCATTTCATATAGGTTAAAAAATTCATTCATACTTTTATCTGAAAATTCACAAATTACCTCATTTAGAAAACACTAAAAAATTCCTTTCAAACCATTTTTAAAAAAATAAAACATGGGTAAAAATAATTTTAAACAATTTTATGAGAATATTAAAAACCTTTTTAATTTTTTTAGAAGACATGGAGATGTATGATAAATTTTCCCCAGAGGGGACTTAAACATAAATAATCCTGAATAATAAAGAGATTATGAAATAAATCTTTACTGCTTTGGTAACTATTGAATTGTATGCTACATAAAAGAAATAAAAATTTATGACTTTTTGAATCCCCATAAAATTAATAATATGTATAATAAAAGTAATTCATGTTTAATATATAAATTGAAAAAATGAAACAAGTAGTGAATATGGCATATGTCCCATATAAATAAAAGTGAGACGAAAATATCTTACCTTGAGTCCGAATCATCACATAAGTTATTTTTGAATAATAAACATAGGTTAATTATTTAATTATTTAAAAACTTTTTTAAATTTCATTATTATTTTTTATAACTTATTACCATGTCATAACAATTACATAATCATTTATGTTCATGTCAGATGTGTTATTGATATTTGGTATATAAGTCCAAAATGAATTTGGTAGGTTGACTATGGTTAAAGTAGTAATTATTCCATCATATACAAAATAATAATCATGACATAATTATAAATTTATACGTAAATTATAATTTTAAATACAACCATTAAACATGGTTATGAAAAAAAACTACATTACAATCATGGAGATGGTAGGTTGTATGTATGCATGAGCTACATTTCCATTTTTTAGTGATCATTATGGGAAGTTGGTATGTATTTTTTTATCATTATATAATGATCATGATAATATATATATATATATATAATTATATCTTTAAATATACTTATATATATATATATATATCATACATGTGTTGTGGTGATGAAAAATGAATCTCATCACTTTATGAAGGTGGTAGTCCACATATACACACGAATGACGTTATCATTTTTCATTGCATGGAAATGAAAGAAAATAAATGATATATTACATTTTAATAATTATAAATATGTCACTACACTAGTATAAATAGTGTCTTTAACATCAAATATATGGCATGAGTTTTCATTAAACTGATACAAAAGGTAGGTTTAAAATATTTTTAGCATCGATTTTGACATAAACGAACTCCAAAGTTTTTTTTGGTTTTTTACTTCGGTTATTTTAAAAACCAATGGAAAAAAAATTAATGTGTTTTATTTACAATGTTGGTTACTATAGAAAACTGAAGCTGTAAATGAAAAAAATCATTGTAGGTTTTCAGTAAAATCGACGCTGAAAATAAAAAAATACTTCGGTGTTAGCTTTACTTAAAACCAACACTATTTTTTTCATTTACAACTTCAATTTTCTATAGTAAATGACACCATAAATGAAATATAGTAATTTTTTTTTGCATCAATTTTTAAAATAACTAACGTGAAAAAGAAAAAAAACTTTGGCGTCTGTTTATGTTAAAAACGATGCCAAAAAATTATTGAACCTACCATTTTCATTGGTTTAATGAAAACCGACACTATATCTTTGACGTAAAAGCCAATATTTATACTATAATAGTGAAATATTTATAATTATTAAAATTTAATATATCCTTTATATTCCTTCCTTTCCATGCAATGAAAAATGATAACGTCATTCGTGTGTACGTGTGGACTGCCACCTTCATAAAGTGATGAGATTCATTTTCAATCACCACATCACATGGATGATATATATATATATATAATTATATTTAAAGAGGTAATTTGATATATATATATATATATTATATCATGATCATTATATAATTATAAAAAAAATACTTACCAACATCTCATAACGATCACTGAAAAATGGAAACGTAACTCGTGCATACATACAACCAACCATCTACAGACGTATTTCTCTTTGCAAACCATTTTCCAAGTGACATTCAACTAAAATTTTATTTTATTTATTTTTTCTTGTTTATTTTTCATTTCTACAAACATTTTGGTTAGTTTTTACAATGTTTATTCTTCCAATGAATTTGAGGGAGCAAGTTCAAATTAGGTCTCCATTTTCCTTGGTGAAATTTGAATTCTTTACATTTTTATTTAATTATGAAGAAAAATTATTTATCATTTACTTTTATTATTGAGTTACTGTTTCAATTATTTGTATGTAGTTGATTATTATTTATAAATATTGTTCATAAAGCTTGTTTATTTTGATAATTTTTTTTATTAATGAAATAATCAACATGATGATATATATTTATTAATGTGTTTGTGAAACAATGATATGTAAAATATATTTCATTCATATTTTTTTTGACACTATGATGTGTGTTAAATATTGATTAATTTTTTGATGAAACATTTATGATAAAGTTGTTAAAGTTGATCTATTATTATGATATTCTAGAAAAGTTTATGGATAAATATACTATTTCATTATATTAGATAACCAAGGATAAGTGGATATTAGTAAGGCAATGATGATAATGAATATAGATGAATTTATAATAGAAAAAAGAGAAAAATAGTGTCAATTGAATAAATTCACCTAAATCACATGATTTGAAGTAGAATTTGTGTCTTTGGATATTTTCTTAATAATGATGATATGAATATTTGGAATGAAATGTTGATATGATAATGTGTCTTGATAAATAATATTATGATAATTTTTTATGGGTAGTCGATGTGATTTTATATAATTATATGGTAAATTATTTTTTTTGACAAGGTTATTCAATCATTGATATGATATTGTGATTTGGATATAAATTGATAATGTGATCTGAAAAATATCACTACATTATATATTATTGATGTAATTATTGTTTTCTTTCACATTAATGTTATATTTTGATATTTATGTGGTATGAAGTCATTTCGTATTCCTCAAGAGATGTTGTATTCCCTATTGATGATGTTGTGAGAACCAAGACTTTATAATTTGATTACCAATCATTTTTATTGAATTTTAATTTTCTAAAAATTTATCTATTTATATATATATTTTTAAATGTTTATATGTTTTAATATATTCACCAATCATATTGCGATATTAGGAATTTATTGGATCGTAATTGGATAAATTTACAAAGAACCACTAGTGAATATGAAAAAGGAGTTGATGAATTCTTGGAATTTTTTAAATAAAATCTTCAAGAAATTGATTTGATTTTCTATCCACGTGTGAAGTGTTCAAATATGATAAAGTTAAACTCTATAGAAATCAAGGATCATCTCATTTTCTATGGTTTTAGCCTTAATTGTACATGTTGGATCTGGCATGGTGAAAGAACTTAATATTCAACATCTAATTTTGATAAAAATATTCATAATGAGGTATAAGATCGTACTGAAAAATTAATTCATGATTTAGGTGTTGAAACCATCAAAAAAATTGCAACTATTGGATGACTGTATGAAGATTCAGAGAAACCATTATTCCCAGGTTGTAGTAAATATACAGTACTATCAGTAGTTTTGGGATTATTTAAATTGAAAGTAAGAAATGGATGGAGTGATAAAAGTTTCTCCAACTTACTTGATATTTTAAAAGAGCCACTTCCAGAAGGCAACAAGCTTCTAGATTCCAATTATGAGGCAAAGAAAATATTATGCCCAATGGGATTGGGGTATAAAGAGACACATAATTTCTCCAATTATTTTGTATTGTATAGGAAAGAATATGAATATTTATCAAGTTGTCCAACATGTGGTACTTCACTCTATAAGATAGATGAAAAGGTCAACTTAGATTCATTGTCAGGTACTATCATTTGACATCATGAAAAGTCAATTTTTTACTTTCTAATGATATCATCCAATAATTTTTTCATGCAATTCTGATAATTCAACTCTGTTTCATTCTTAGGTACTTAAATCAAATACCATACTAAATCAATTTGATACCTTCCAATATTCCTTGTTTGAAGCATCTATTTAAAAATTCAATTGATGTGAAAAGGTTAAGATGACATTCAGATGAGCGCAACTCTGATGGTAACTTACGACACCCTGCTGATTCACTATAGTGGAATAGATTTGATAAAGAATTTTGTGATTTTGGAAGTGAAGTTAAAAATATCAGAATGGGATTATGTACTGATGGAATGAACCCATACTGGAGCCTCAATAACCAATATATTTCATGGACTATTTTTCTAGTTGTTTACAACTTTTCCCCACATCTATTTATGAATAAAAAATATGTTATGATGAGATTGATGATTTTGGGACCAAAACAGTTAAGAAGTGATATTGATGAGTGTCTTTCACCATTGATTTATGATTTGAAACTGCTATGGGAGACAAGTGTTAGAGTTTTCTATGTATACAAGAAAGAAAATTTTCTTTTGCATGTTAGGATAATGTTCACTATAAATGAATTTACTGCATATGGAAACTTATCTGGATATAGTGTTAAGGGTAATAAATCATGCCCAATTTTTGAATAAAAAACTTCATATTATCAATTTCATAATGGAATAAAGACATTGTACATGGGACATTGAATATTTTTTCAAATTTATCGCCTTATCATAGATTGAAAAATGCATTTAATGGTTTACATGAATACAACCTTCCCCCTCGACCATTTTCAGTTGAAGAATATTATGATAGGGTAAAAAATATTGATTCAAACTTTGGAAAGAAAAGAAGTTCTAGTCTTCAAAAAAATATTTGGAAGAAACAATCTATCATTTTTGAACTACCTTATTGATTATTTTTAGAGATAGAACATAACATAGATGTTATGCATGTTGCGAAAAACATATGTGACAGTTTTATTGGAACATTATTAGACATAACAGAAAATAAAAAATATGGATTTAATGCTAGAATAGACTTGATATCAATGCAAATATCTTTTTAGTTATCTCTCACTATGAAAGGAAACATAACATACTTACCTATGGATTTTCACACATTAATTAAGATTGAAAAGATAATTTTTTGTCAGTGTATTCATGGTATTAAAGTACCTAGTGGTTATTCTTCAAATTTGAATAATTTGGTATTATTGAAGGATTGTAAATTAATAGGTATGAAATCTCATGATTTTCATGTATTGATGCAACAACTTATACTAGTCACATTATGTGGTATTTTGTCGACAACTGTCAGAAATACTATCATCATGTTATGTAATATTTTCAAATCCATTTGTAGTAAATTAATTGATCCAAATTTGTTAGATATGTTATAGAATTAAGTATCTATTATTATTTGTTAACTAGAAATGTATTTCCCACCTAAATTTTTTGATATAATGGTTCATCTACTGATTCATTTGGTGCGTGAGATAAAAATATGTGGGTCTATTTATTTATGATAGATGTATCCTTTTGAAAGATATATGAAAATTTTTAAGGGATGTGTTAAAAATCTTTATCGACCAGAGGCCTCTATTGTTAAAAAATATGTATTGGAAGAGGTGATTGAGTTCTATACTAATTATTTGTATGAAGTGAAGAATATTGGTCTCCCTATATCCCAACATTTGATAGTTCATAGTGAAGGTAGAGGGATTTGAGGCTTAAAGGTAAATTTCATTCCATGTGATGAAGTGATGTAGGAACATTTATATATTTTTAACAACACAGATGAGGTTCAATCATATATATCATCACATATTTCTGAAATATTGTTATAATATTAGAAAATAAATGAAAAGTGGCAGATGATTGAGCATACAAAGACATTTGTTTCATGGTTTAAAGAGAAAGTCACCATAAATATATCTGAATAAAAAACATTGAAGAGGTTAGTAGGCGGTCATCTCTTAATGTGATCACATGATTTAGTTTTGATATTAATGGCTACACATTTTACATAAAAAATCTGGATGATAAGAGTACCATTCAGAATAGTGGTGTAATGGTCTTCTCTAAAGCACTGCATTTTTTGAGTGCCAAAGATAAAAACCAAATTTTCTACATCAATGCTATATTTTGTATTTCTTAAAGACATATGAAAAATTGATTATATTAAATTTAGAGCCACAATATTTAAGTGTAATTGGTTTTCAAGTAATATTGGTGTGAAAATTGATGAATATGGGTTTAAACTAGTTGATTTGAAAAAAAAATAGTTGTAATGAGGAACCATTTATCATAGACACACATGAAAAACAAATATTTTATGTCAGTGATCCACCAAATTATCAGTAGTCCATCATTTTACAATGGAAAAGAATCCATTTGACTGATGATGATAATCATGATGATGATGATGATTTATTTATTTATACAACGCTTCTTCATCTAATACATTATTTTTTCATTAATAATGATTATAACACAGACATAGTGCATGCAATATGAAATGATCATGCTGAAGGGATATGATAAAACACTAAATTACTCTCCTAATTAATCTGGTAATTATTTACATTAATTTTCTTTTTTGAAATTTACATGTGTAAAAACTGTATTATTTAATAAATATTTAATATTATATTTATAAATGTTTCTATAATTTTAGAATTAATATATATATATAATAGTTTAACTTATATATTTTTTGGGGTTAAGAATAATAACATAATTATTTTTTTCTTTAACTGACACATGCGTGTCCTTTTTTTACTTATATATTTCAGTTTTCCTATTTTATAACTATTCAATTGGTTAATAAAATACAGGTCCACCAAAATTTCATTACAATTGTCTGTTTCAATGACGGATATAGATATAGTTATAGAGGATCATGTACTGAGGTGTTTTTATTTTTTCATATTATTAAATATCCATTAGTTTAATTATTTAATGAAAACAAACTTTTAATTTACAAAAAATAATTACAGGACTACTGATGAGACTTCGACAGTGGACTCCTCTTCTTTTAATTTTACAAAATCGAGTTCTTGAGTTGGTAAATGTGGCATTACACATTTACCATAAATTTTACTTGCTAATGGAGATGAGTGATTTAATATTGCTTTTTATGATAATAATAATGAAACAGGACTAAATGAAACACAATTAATCAACTATATCTCCATTCAGATCCATTTTAAGATTATCATATTATATCCTCATTAGAAGGTTGTCAACAATATAGTGAAATATCCACCTTGGGAGGTCTTAAAGGTACAATATCTCAATTAATTAATTTATTCATATTTTTTTGAATATGATATATTTTAAATGACTAATTTTTATTTTATTCAATTAAAGAAGACATTTATTTTTGAAGAAATAATAGAAATTAAGAAAATATGTTTTACTTTGAAGGTGGTTAGATGGAGATATTTAAAAATGAATTTGACAAAAAATTATGTTTTTGGAAAAAGACAAAATAAAAACCCATGCCTCAAGTATCAGTTTATAGATACAGATACGTGGAAGAAATTTGTTTATAGCTGACATGAAGAAACCTTTCTGGTATGATAATTATATTAAATTGTAAAATTCCATATATATGTACCTATTTACTTATTACTTTACTTTTTTTATAACAGGCCTTCAGGAAATCCCATAAAGACATAGAATGTATACCCTCAAACTTTATCACATGGAGGGTATCATTTTTTGGAGAAAAAATGACCTAGGAAAAGTTTGAAGAACTAAGAGCTCACTCCAATAGTGGTTCTGAAGAGGTCTAGTTTGGTCCTCCATCTCCCCCCACTCACCACAAAAAATGGAAAAGATTAATAATAAGAAAAAATGAAAATTATCTTATAGAGAAATCTAAGGAAGTAACTGATAAATTTGTAAGTAAATATTATTTATTTGTCATGAATTTTTCTATTTTATAAATTATAATCACTAATATAACTTTTTATTTTTCATTTCCTAATGAACTTCAAGATAAAGATACATAATGATCTTTTATCCCTGAGGGTAGGATGGAAATCCTAGCCACTACTTTAGGAAAGACAAAACACCCCAGTCGTGTTAGAAGATGTCAGGCGGGTGTTAGTATTCAGAATTTTTTTGGTTAGTGTAAGCAATCAAGAGAACCAGAAATAGAATCCCTAAAATCCGAGCTGAAGGATATAAACAGTTTATGGGTGATCAAATTCAAGCATCCGTGCAATATGATTTGTTAGAAAACTTGAAAATATAGTCATATTCTGTGCAACCTTCCTAGCCTTCCTATCCTTCCTAGCCGGTTGTGCAACCTCTACAGCCATCCCAAGTGGACTACCCTACCCAACCTTCCTATGTAATCCCCCAGACTTAAACAAAATGTAATCTTGAATTAAGTTAATAATTCACTTTCAGGATCTTTTTAGGTTTATAGCTTTAGAGAATTAGGTCATAAATTATACATAACAACTTTAATATTACAAGTAGACACTTCTACTCACTATCCATTTTTTTTTCATAAAACAGAAACTCTTAAAAAACATGTCTAGTTCCATGTTTTAAATAACATGTCTTTTCCTTAATCCCATCCTAGACTTTATTCCACTTTAAGTCCTGTGAAAAAACATTTCAAAAACTTGGTATGAGCATAAAAATCTTAGTAAGGGATACATAAATAAGGAAAACTATTACTTTTTCGAAACAACATGTAAACCATGAATAATTTATCATAAAATAATACTTTTCACCTTTAATAAGTAGCAAAAACACTTCAATGAATATAATCTCATTGATTACCCATTTTTAACCAAAAGATTACCACAATCCCATATAAATCAACATATAACATATAAAGGTAACTTGGGAAATAAACATACTTAAATGGAATAACCATACGACCGACTTCTATACATATCACTAAATAGAATAGACATACAAACGAATTCCATACCCAATTAATTGGAGGTTATACTTTAACCACCCATCCTTGGTTTATCACGGAACCACCCATCATTTGGTTTATCACATAACCACCCACCAAATGTCCAATTACCATTATATAATCATAACACATAAAATATTGAAAATATCAACATTTCAATAATAAAATTTCATTTTCAATCACAAGACATCATTTCAAGATATTGAAATACTCAATCCATTTCAAAAAACATTTTAAATACCAAAACACCCAAAAAGGGAATAAGGGTTTTCTTTTACTTTTAAAAAAATTAAGTCTTATAGAGGAATCTAAATAAAGATTATGGCGGCGGAGAGGTCCTTGTCACCACATACGTTAAAAAAATTCATTTTTTCATTTAATAAAATGATTCATAGAAAAAAGTTTCCCTTTGAATTAAATTAAAAGTCAAAGGGGTTTATTATACACCGTGTAAAAGAAGGAGGTGTATATTATCAAAACATACCTCAATGAAAGGATATTGAGATGAAGTCTCTTAAAAAGATCATTTTGTAAATAAAATAGATCGATAATTTGTATTCACTATAAGTGCACATAAATAAAGTATAAATAAAATATAGGATATAAAAATTCATTTCTCATGTAGTCATATCATGACATAATCAAGAAGTAGAAAATTAACTCAAAGAATGGAAATTGTGTTAAGAAGTTCTGTTACCTCGTGTCCGACTTGAACAGTTCGTTCTTTAATTTCCTGAATAATAAACTTAAGTTAATGTATATTTTATTCAGAATAGTTTTCAAGTTTATTATTCCTTTTATATCAATTTTTTCCTTGCTATAACAATTAGTTAATTATTTGAGTTCATATCAGACATTTTTTCGATGTTTGGAACTTGAGTCAAAAATGAACTTTTTATAATTATAAATTGTCCATGTGGTAAAAATTCCATTATCTACAAAATGATATTCCTAATTTAGATATCATATATATCAAATATATATGTAGTATATATTTATTTATAATAGTCCATATCATTTAGATATAATAAATGAAATGCACAGTTCCTGGAGACGGTAAGCCGTACGTATGCATGAATGATACTTTCATTTCTTTTTTATATTTAAAAAATAAAAACTAAATGATACATAGGTATATTATAATTATAGTATAATATATATGTTATATATGTTACATAAGTTCATTAATTTTATCCTTTAAACATTCCATGTATGTCATGAATGAGTCAAATCACTTTGAGGGGGCGGTAATCCGTACTTCCTCAAATGAAATTATCGTATTTATACAACATGAAAAGAATAAAGGTATGTTATAAATGATAATTTAATAAGCATATAGATAAAATAAATCTCATATATATCATATATAATTATAGTTCTATCATAATGGACACCATAAGAGGTGGTAGGAGAATATTGAACAATCATCATTTCATGAGGCAGTAGTTCGTCGTCCACAGAAACAGTATGTTCTATACCCATTAGATGGAGGTGTGTGTAAGTGTAGTTCGAATCATACTCATAACAAAAACATAGTATATTTTGGATACTGGTGTTTTTATATAAAAAAAACAAGATCATAGGGAGTGGAGAAGAAAAAATAATGAAAAGGAACTTGAGAGATGACGTTACCTCAAATCGGGTAACTTCTATTGATTTGAGCCAAAGGGATCTCTTGAATTTCCTTATGCCTAGGGTAAGGATTTAATGAGGAATAGAGGAATATTGGGAGATTATTGGAGAAGATTTTGTATGAGCCAATAGGCTTGATATGTGTGAGTAAGGGTTTGAGGTGGTGGCCTTTTATAAAAGGGAGGAGGGGCACTTAAGGAATATCTTGAAATATTATTTTATTATAAATTCTATTTTGATTATAAATGAGTCCAAATTAATTTATTTCAAAAATAATATGAATATAAGTTTAAATAAAATCATCCAATAATAATTAGATAGATTTTGGATATTTTTTAATCTTTATCTTTTTTATTTAACCCTTTTTTACTCTTACCATTTTATCAAACATTTAACACTTTGATAAACAAAATAGTAACAAAAACATAAAAAATATCCAATTAAAAAGTCAATGAATATTTTTTAGACTTATGATAACTATTTGGATGAATCTTATATTTTTTAAAAATTTATAATATTTAATAAAGTATTTTATATTTTAAAATATTAATTATGTCAATTTTGACACTATTCATATCATGACTTTTTAAAAAATCCATAACAATTTGATTACTTCAAAAAAACTTCATTAATACAAAGATAAAATGTAACTATCATCCAAAAAATTCGTGTATGACATAAAAATAATCAAATTACATTTATTTTAACATTTATAATATCATTTATTTGAATCCTTTATTAATGAAGCAATCACTGCATCATCATTGTGTCATAATTAAATTTATTTATTTAATGTCTAAAAATTATAATTAAAATAAAATGATTTAGGAAAACTTTTTATATTTTAAATTAATATTTATAGTTGAAGAGATCACTTATATAACCCCATATAAAAATTATTTTACTAAAAGATATACGTTTAGGTTATATTTTCCTTAACTTTAAATTAAAAGAAATTAAATGTCATTTTCACACACAAGTGGCTCAATGGGGTCCTAAAATAGACCCAAAGATGACCATAGTCGGATATATCTCATCCAATAGGATTAGGATAAATTTTGGGGAAAATTAATATTATTATAATATTATTTTTTACTCTTATTTACCGGATTTACCCTTTAACCCTGGTAAATAAAATATTTACTGAAGTTACTATTCATAATGTCTAAAAATAAAAGGTACATATTTACAAAATTTTAAACTCTTGATTCAAAATATGGAATCCATTTTTCCAAATTCAAAACACAGAAGTTTCAGAAATTATTTTAAAATTAATTCCTGTTGTCAAAACTAAAAAACGTGTTTTTAAGAAATAATAACTATCAAAAGATTGACATGTGTTTATATCTAATTAAAAAGTAAAATTACTTACAATGACCAAAATTGTATTAAATGGTAAAAATATAATCTAATTACACTTTGAAACCAATTAAAAACATAATCTAAACATATAAATAAATTAGATGAAAAGACAATTTTGACTTAAAATTTAGTATTTTTCACTATTTATTAAAAATGAACTTTATCAGAAAAATACCAAAAATTTACCCAAAGTAAATTTTGATTCCCTAATTATAAAGAGGAATTTTATTTTTTTCAAATGGAACATATAAAAGTTATAAAAATTATATTTAAAAAGGGTTCGCCATCAAAAGGCAGTAAATCGACCTTTTAAAGAATATTAAAGTATTTCATGCTTAAAATCAGATTCATTCTTATTTTAAGCCTGTAAAATTTATTGGATAAATGTAAAAACATTTAACAAACATGTTTAATCATAATATAGTTAGTTATGTTCATTCATGCTAACACAACAGCTAAGCGTTAAGTACCATTTAGAATAATAATATTATATTATTATTTTTTAGTATGACTTAGCCTTGTGTGCAACATGAGATTTCATAGAAACCCATTTTTGTGTGTTGGGTATGCCATCAAACATAGAATCCCCTTAAATTTAAATTAATATCTTATTCATAAGTATTAATTGAAATAAAAAAGTATTATTCTATAAATACCTGGGTCGTTACACCCTACTTTGATCCTCCACCTCCTTGTTTGGACCAAACCATATACTATGAGTCGTTTGCTGGAGATACTCATATAAATATTGTTGCGTTAGGACTCATTCATTTTTTGGGGTATTATATACATCAGAATCCTATGAATATGGGATGGTTTATATTATTAGTAATTAATATTATTAATCCTAATACTCTACTACCATTTCTTACTATGGAGATTACCTGAGTTGGGGATTGTCTGGGTTATTTTTTATGTTGGAAAAACGTTATTATTAATTATATTTCATATAAGGTATGAATTTTTTAAATATTAATTACATATTATTGAAAAATACTTATAATTCTTTCTGACATTTAACTTATATAGGATTATCTAAAAGGAAAAGAAATTGCACAAATGAAACAAAACGTTCAGAAATAATTAAATGTAGAAACTTAAGATATTTATTATAAGATACAAATATTATCTTATAATTCTTATTCCTTGAATAATATCTATGAGTTTTAGATGATGTCCTATATATATGGAATAGATTATCCATTGATATTACCCAAAGAAGATATCATGCATCTAGTTGATTTTGAAGAGCTCAGCTTGAATGTGTTGCAGTTGTTTTCCATGTAGGTAAATTAATGTTTGAATTTTTATTTCTTTAATAAAAGATGGTTTAAATTGAATAACTATATTTTCTTTTTAAATTAGGTATCTATACACGCTTCTTATACAAAATAAAAGAACATGCATTTACGGTTTTATAGATCAAGAATACATTTCCATGGAAGTGCAACATGTGAATAATCCTAATAGAGCTTCATATATATGTGAGAGATTATCACATACATAGATTGGGTATTGGTTTTTTACATTTCTTCATAATTAAGAACAAAAACATAATTATTAAATAATTATCACTATAATTTCATTAATTGAGAACTTTTTTTTTATTTTAGAGGGAATTGGATGTTAGGTATATTTTGAAAAAGTGAATGCACCTTATATTGGTTTTTCTCTTTATCAGGGAGTGTTCATAAAATATTTTCCACCTTATTAGATAGATAAGTTTTTTTTTTGTTTTTCATAAGCTCATTATGTTTAATTTTCATTATTTATGCATGTATTATTATTTCATATATATGAAAATACAGTTCATGGACAAAAAATTAACAAAGAACACATGTTGATAAAGAAACCAAATGCAACCAATATGTGGAAGTAAAGGTAATTATTTTTTATATTTGATATTATTATGTTTTTTTGATATATATATATATATTGGTTTTTATTATCAAGTTAATGCTTTATAAATTCAATTTCATCATCAATAAGGACATGTTGAATGCGGTCATTATGTTCTACGATTCATATACGAGATAATCACAAATGGGGTAATTACTAAATTTGATAAGGTTAATTATAATAATTAATTTATATTTTCTGTAATAGTAATCTATTTTTTAATATTATATCATTAAATGTTATTATATACATTCAATGATGACCAGTATTATACCAAAACTAAACTTACCCCTATTCAATCTTTGTTTGTGAACTATTTGTTAAGTCTGATTGAGATTATGGTTTTTGTATTCTAATGTCTATGAATAATATCACATTTTCCTCATAACATGTGTTCCAAAAAAAATAATTATTTTGTTATAATATGTGTTTGAAAATAATTATATCAAATGAATTCTTTAATAATAACCAATAATGACCATGTTGTAAATTTCAAGTATGTGTTTTTTTATTCTACTTTATAGTAAAAATACATAGATAATTTTTTGATTAACTAAATAAAACCATGTAAGTTTTTATAGATTTTTATTCAATGATAAATGTTGTTTGACTGTTGTATAATTTTTTATATTATAAATATTTTTATTATTTTGGAAGTTTAATATTCTGAATTTTCTAAAAAAATTGACTTTCAACGTCAGTTTTTATGAAAACCGACACCAAATCATTTTAAAAAAATACGACCAATTTTTGGCATCAGTTTTCATTAAAACTAACATAGAAAACAAGACAATGCTGGATTTTTTGCATCGGTTTTTATAGAAACCGATGCTAAAAACTACGGCTAGTATCATTTTCGGTGTCAGTTTTGAATGACCGACACCGAAAAGCATATTTTTTACATCTCCTTTATAGACCTCGGTTAAAACCCGACGTCAAAAATGAAAAAACCCGATATTAAATACAGTTTTTTCACTAGTGATAATATAATATATAAAAACCAATTACATCATTATAACCTATCTTTAGATATGGGGATGGAAAATGAATTATATCAGTTCACGAGGTGGTAGTCCACCGTACACATGAATGATAGTTTCATTTCACGGTTGATGGAAGTGGAGATGAATATAAGTTATGACACAAACATTAAAACATTTAATTATATTTAGTATACTTTAGGTATTATTTTATCATGGTTGAAGATGTTTTTATGGATGTGGAATAAGAAAAATAAAATAAAATATATAGATAAAAACTATACCTATTCTTTGGATAACCTTCTTTTCTTAACACCCAAATACCTATAAAATTGGTATTATTTCTAATAAAATACCTATATAATTATAGGGGGGATTATAATAAGGTTTTAGGGTAGGGATTTTCTTAACCAAATGGGTTTTTAAGTGATAATTAATGAGAATAAGAGGTTTCCTTTTATAAGAGAGGGGAGGGGTTTCTTCGAATTTCTCAAAAATATTAAATTAATATAAATTAATATTCAATTAAAAATGGATAAAATGTGATTTTTTATAAGATAAGATAATTTTGGGATTCTATCTCTTTATAAAATAAACATTAGATATTTTTTGAAAATATTTATACCCTAATCTTCTGTATTTAACCCCATTAACTCTTACCGTGACAACATAAATTTTTAATCTTTGAGGGTAAATATAGTTACTATAAAATGAAAAAATACCCATAAATGGAAAATGGTTTAATTTTAAACCTTATACTAATAAATTTTATAAATATAATATTTTTATATCATTTTCAAATATCAATAATGTCAATTATTAGAACTATTAATTACTTTGAGTTTTACAATATCAAGATAACACTTAATATTCAAAAATATATTTAATTATATATTTAAAATGTTATGAGAATCTATAAAATTCTTTTATTACATTAATTATCTCAAATTATATCACTTTTAATATTTTTAATAACATTTATTTGATTTTCCATTAAATTAATTATTAATGCATTAGTGTTGTGTAAGCATTTGTGGTAATTATTTCTTCACTAAAAATTATAAATAAATTTATATTTTGAAAATAAATATTTTACCTTTAAAAATATTATTTATATTCCAACATATCCAATGGATATCCCCATATTAAAACTATTACACGTACTAAAAACAAGAGTGTCTCATGTTTGGAATTTATTTAAATAAAATAATATAAACATTATAATCTCATACAAGTATCCTCAAAAGGTAATAAATTAGACCCTAGGATGATTATGGTTAATAAATGCTCCTAAAATAATACTTAGGTAAGTTTTGGGTCATCAAACAATACTTATAATTTTATTTTTAACATTTAATTATATAATTTACCCCTCACCGTGGTAAAAAATTACTAAGTTATTTATTCATATATTCCAAAAAAGGGAAATATTCAATTAATTTGGATATCATGATTTAAAACATGGAATACCTTTTTTAAAATTTAAATTACATATTTTTTATAATTTAATTTAAAATTTACCTGACAAAATGCAAAGAAAATAGTTTTTTCGAAAAAAATTCCATTTTTAAATATAAAATATTTTTATAAATTTTTTAGTATAAATCCATTTAAAAATCATAATAGGATTATATTAGATAAAAATTAACTAATTAAAATTTAAAACTAATACAAATATAATTTTACCTTATAAATACTTTAAAATAAAATAAAGTTTTCAATAAAAATAAGTATTTTTCACTATTCCTTGAAAAATAAATATTTTCAATAAATTGTCAAAAATATACCCTAAGATGATTTTGCAATGATGAATTAAAAAAATGAAATTCATAATTTCAAATTAATTTTCTAATTTTTTTAAAAAATAATAAAAATCCAGAAAAAATATTTTTGAAGAAAAAGTATTTTTGAAGAATAAAATAAATACTAAAAATTAGAGTGATTATTTAAAAAGAATTAAATAATAAATTAGAAATTATTAGGACCAATATATATTTCATAAATCAGTTTTTCCTATTCATACCTTTCAATTTAATACTATGATATAATTACCACATTTAAATAATAACATTTTGTTGTTGGTTCAAGCTCAGTGTTGCGTATCTTGTATGATAGAGACTTTCTTTTTAAAATATAAATATATTAAATTCTACCCCTTTAATAAATTACATCCTCGCAATTTTAACTTGGTCTCAGTAACTAGGGTTTGACTTTTTAAAATACCTTTATTGAAATCCCACAGCGTAAAAAGGATTCATAAAATATCCACTTGATAAGAGATAAAATAGAAGTACGAAGGTCATATGGAGTTACACATTCTTGGTTTCAAAGTATGAGAACATAAGTAGGAAGTGAAAACATTGATATGAAAGAAAAAAATAACTCTCACAGACTAATAAAGAGTGATAGAGAACATGTTCATTAGAAAGTTAACCGCCACAATATGATAAATCTATAATAGGTTTAAAGGCTATTGATTTCTTAATAAAAAAAAGGAAATATATAAAGTTTTTGTTTCAATATCCTTTTCCTATAGTTTAGGAATTCCATTACCATATATACAAAGAAGATTGGTAAAAATACTTAATTGAAAAGTGTAATTTTATCCATTTATTAATTTTCACAACAATCTCGGCTTTTTATCCGAATGATGAGTATTTAAGATGATTTTTTTTCATACCCGACGAACTAAAATAAACTTATAATGGATCTCATAATCCAAAAAATAATAAAATCTATTCCTATTGTCTTTAATAATTAAAAAATGGTTAGCCCAAGATAAGATGATTCCCAAAAAGAATAAACGTTTATATGTAGAAAACTATTTTAATATCCAAAATTCAAAAGTAATACCCAAAGTTCAACTTAGATCATTCAATAATTAAATATCATTAAAATTACTTAAAATATTCTAGATTAATATTTAAACACAAAAATATAGGGGATTTGATCACATAGTCTTCCGAAATAAATTTATTATTTATTTCCCAAAATGTGCATGCACTAAACATATAATCTCCAAGATATGATGACCACTTCTATAAATAACCCAAATCACCATAAATCAAAAATAAAATAACATATACTTCAAATGAAAACTAAAAATTTATTTTCTAAAATAAAATTCCATAATATTATGTTCACCTTAATCATATAGGGTTCCCAAAATAGTGAACGTTTCGAAATAACATTAATCATTTAACACCAAAACAATTTCCAATGCCATGGTTATCTATATGATAAAACATATCTTCCAAAAATGAACATAACTTTTATTTATTATATAATTTAAATAAATAAAAGAAATTTCATACTAACTAGGACATCACGTAGGCCAGTGGTAGGTGATACAACCATGTCGCCCTTTAGTTGTGGGTTCAAGCCTCGCGACCTTGCTGGTTGTGAAGTATTGTCACCAGACCTGTGATTCTTCTTTTTTTCTAAAAATATATTAATATAACCCTTATAAAATTCCTATAAATTTGATAAAAATACTAAAAAAAACCTTAATATATTCAACATTAGATAAAATTTTTAACCTCAAAGGTTTTCTCATACCTTTTATTTTGCATTCTAAAAATGTAATAACCCATAATAACCTCAAAATAAAAGATCGTATAAAACCTAAAGTTTATATATAACATTAAAAAATATGTTTCAAAAAATGTAAACACATAATTCCTCAAATAATAGTTCATGTTAAACCTATGGGTTACATATACCTTTCCTAAAATATCATTATCCTCCTTTAAATTCCATCACTTAAAACCTCAAAAGGGGTATCTAAGACTATGAAAAAATAGTCAATCTTAAAATTATAAAACCATGTTTTTATCCATAAATATTAATAAAAATTATCATAAAACATCCTAATATTAAAATTTATTAGAACCAAACTCTAATGTTAACTATAACAGCCTAAGACTCACACTCTCAGATCTGGTGCTAACAACATAAACTTTACATTTTTGGCTTTGATACTCATAAATGTGTCCTAATTTCAAATGCCCAAAAACTAAAAAATTAAAGGAAATATTGGATATATTTCATACTAAAGGACCTTTTATGTTGATATTTTTAGAAAATGAGAACAAAATCTTATATATCTTGGAAAAATAAACTTCTAGCGCATAAAAATTTATATCATCTCCTAAAATTTATTAATGTCTAACACCCTTATTAGACATAGCATGCTTAAAACCTTTATTCATCACCTGGTGAAATGAAACATAAGAAAATGGTGATCTTAGATGCTTAGTAAGGGTAAATAATGGATATATCAATTATTACATAAGAATAACATGATAATAATGGAATAAAAATACAGACATAACATTTGAAAATTACACCCTACATATCAAAGATCATAATCTTGAGTCATAGAATCTTGGCAGTTCATAAGAAATGAGTCATAAAGGAACATGATACATGATATAATAACATTGTTATAAAACATGGAATTATGACATAAACATAAGAATATAAAATAATTTCCTTAGTAGTCCAAGATCTTTTCCAAGACTATCATGGTAGACTGTGTTTACTCCCTAAACCATCGTAGTAGTCAAGGATCACTCCCAAGACTATCATGGTGGAAAAGGTCCCTTACTAAACTAGGTTCACTCACTATTCCAGTCCTATTTATCTCATGATATATCAATATTTTCCCAATACATTAGTGGAAGATACAGGTCGCACCAATTGTTAGTTATATTGTCACCACCATCCTTGGTTATAATGTAACCACCATCCATGGTTATAATATAACCACCACCACATATTGAAAACCATACATATTTGTGAAAAAATATTATAAAAAATAACCAAATCATAAACCATGAAGATAAATGGATTTAAAAAACATTCCATTATATCATAACCTGTGGAAAATAAAAGGGTTTCATAAACATTTCATCATTTCATCATAGTATAACCCATACAAAGGTAATGAGTTTCATAAACACCATGTAATCATAAAAATTTATCATCCACATAATGAATAAGGATAATATACTTACACCATATCCTAGTTAAATATTATGTAACATCAAATTATATAAAATTTTATGGAAAATGATTTTGAAAGATCACTTGGAATAATTCTTGAGGAAAATGAGTTTTCCATTTTAAAATCACTTCTCTTTTAAAAAAAATCACGCATATAAATGATTTTTTAAATAAAAATTTAAAGTTATAAAAGAATCATCAATGAATTTAGGTATTCTGATGGTGGGAAATTATTTTCATTCCATATAAGTTAAAAAGTATTTCTTTCATACTTTTTTCAGAAAAGTCACAAAGTACCTTATTTGGAAAAAATTAAAAGGATTCATTTCAAATAGTTTTAAAACAAATAAAAAATGGGTAAAAATGATTTTAAAAAATAATAGAACAATATTTTAAACTTTTTTGAAATAATTTTTAGAAAATATATACATAGAAGATAAATATTCCTCAGTAGGCACTTAAACTTAAACAATCTATAATAATGAAGAGATTATGAAATAAACCCTTACTGATTTGGTAACTTTTGAATTGTAATCCCCATGAAAGAAATAAACATATAAAGGGATTTAAATCCACATAAAATTCATAATATGCATCATAAAATTCATTCAAGGTTTTTATATTAACCACGTAAAGGAAAAAAGTTATGAATATGGTATATGTTCCACAAAAATAAAAGTGAGACGAAAATCCCTTACATTGAGTCTGACTCATCACATACATTATTTGTAATCCTAAATAATAAAATTAAGTAAATTATTTAATTTTTTGAGATAATTTTCTTGTTTATTATTCTTTTTTATATCTTATTACCATTATATAATAATTACTTAATAACTTGTTTTCATGTCAGATGCTTTAGTGATATTTGGTACATAAGTCTAAAATGACTTCAGTAGGTTGACTATGGTAAAAGAAATCATTATTACATAATATAAAGAATAATAATCATGAAATAATTATCATTTTTACATCAATAATACTTTTAAATATATCCATTAAGTATTGTTATGAAAAATTTACTACGTTACAATCATAGAGACGATAGACCATACATACATATGAGTAACGTTTCCATTTTTCAGTGATCATTATGGAAAGAGGGTAAGTATTATTTTATAATTATAGAATGACCATGATATCATATATATATATATATCATATTAATTATTTAAATACACTTATATTTATATAAATTACATATGATTTGGTGATGAAAAATGAGTCACATCACTTCGTGAAGGTGGTAGTCCACACCTATTCACGAACGACGTTTTCATTTTTATTTTCATGTAACATTAAAAAGGAAAATGGTATATTATATTTTAATAATTATAAATATTTAATAAATTTAATATATAACCATTAATTATATCATTATAAAATGTCTTGATATATGTTTATGGAAAACGATTTATATCAGTTCGCGGGGCGATAGTCTTCCGTACACACGAATGACAATTTCATTTCCCATTTGATGGAAGAGGGGAAGAATATAGGTCATGAAAAAATAATAATAACATAAATTTATATTTAGGATACTTGATATATTATTTCATAACGTTTGATAAGGTGTTAGGTATGTGGAAGAAGAATCAAAAATAAAATATGTAGATAAAAACTATATCTCTTCTTTGGAAAACCTTAATTAATTAACACCTTAAGACCCCCCAAATTGGTATTATTACTAATAAAATAAATCTAGAATGAGATTATGGATTCTAGTAAGGTATTTTTTTAGGTATTGTATAAAAAAATGTTTTTTATGTGTAAATTAATGAGAAGAAGAGGTTCCCTTTTATAATAGAGGGGAGGGGCACTCTTGGAATTTCTCAAAATATTAAATTAATATAAATTAATTTTCAATTAAAAATGAATAAAAAGTGATTTATTTAGAAGATAATATGAGGAAATGTCAGACTAAATTTATCCCATAACAATTAGACAAGTTTTTACTATATTTCTACCCTTATCTTTTGGTTTTAACAGCTATTTAAGCCCTTTAACTTTTACTCTGACAACATGGATTTTTACACTTTTAGGGTAAATATAGTTTCTATAAAATGAAAAAAGATACATTAATGGAACATGGTAGATATTTTAAACCTTATACTAAACAATTTTTCTAATATAATATTTTTAATAATTTTATATCATTTAATAAATTATTATTTGTTATAAAATATCATAATGCCTCTTTTAGAACTATTCATTACTTTGAATTTAATAACATCTAGATAACATATAGAATTCAAAAAATAAAAATTTATTATATAACTAACATATCATGGTCATATATAAAATTATTTTATAACATTAATTATCTCAAATTTTATTACTTTTAATATTTTTATATCATTTATTTTTTTCCATTAAATTAATTATCACTGCATCAATGTTTTGAAAGCATTTAAGGTAATTATTTATTTACTAAAAAGTAAAAATATACTATCATGGTGAAGATATGTATTTTATATTTAAAAATAATATTTATTGTCGAACATATCCTTTAGATAAACATCATATTAAAAATATTACACTTATTAAAAATAAGATTGTGACATGTTTAACATTTCTTTAAAGAAAATAATATAAAGGCCATAATCTTATCCCAGTGGCCCAAAAAGGCCATAAATTAGAATCTTTTATGAATATATTTGAGATACAATCATCTAATAATATTTAGTAATGTTTTTGGGTCATTTAAATGTTCTTATCATTTTATTTTTACCCTTTAATTATCTAATTTATCCTTTACTATGGTAACAAAAATTATTAAGTTTACTATTCATATTGTCCAAAATTAAAATGGAAATATTTCATAAATTTTGACCTTATGATTCAAAGCATGGAATATTTTTTTCAAAATTAAAATCATAAAGGTTTTATAATTTGATTTAAAATTAAATCGGAAAAACGCAATGAAAAACTATTTTTCAGAAAAATGTCCTTTTTAAATAAAAAAATATTTTTATACTAAAATAAAGTATAAAATACATTTAAAAACCCATAATTGGATTATTTAAAATAAAAAATTGACTAATTAAAATTTAAAATGAATCCAAAACATAATTTGACCTTGTAAATTCTTTAAAATAAAATATAGTTTTCAATAAAAATCTGTATTTTTCATTATTCCTTGAAAAGTCAATATTTTCAGAAAATTCTAAAAAATAAATGCTAATATAATATTGAAATTATGAATTATAAATTTAAAATATTTTTTACAAAAACATTTTTTAACATTTAAAGATATTAATAACAATTAAGAAAAAAATATTTTTGAAAAAAACACATTTTTGAATAATAGAATGATTTCACTAAAAAATAAACTAATTATTTACAAATAATTAATTAATACATTATCAATGAGTAGGAAAGTTTTATATTTACTAAATTATTTATTACTATTCATACCTACCAATTTAATAGCTAGGATATAATAGCCATATTTAAATAATAAGATTTTGTTGTTCATTTAGCTCAGTGTTGTGTATCTTGTACATTATAGACTTTATTTTTAAAATATTAGGATATTATAACATTGACCAATGAAATTATAAAATTATTTCCTTTTAATTATTCCGTCATTTTATCCATGAATTAGAGTGGAACGTGGGCCTTCATTGTTTCTATGTTTAGCTTCTAAAAATCTATACACTCATTATATCCTATAATAATCCTTACAAGGATCAGTTTATTATCACATATTTTTATCACTATAATGCTTACCTTATTTTTCATAATGTGAAGTGAGATAACCTAATCTATCTTTAATAATAAATAAATAATACCCAAATAGTTTTATATATTCCTTCTTCAATAACTCTATCATTGGGGGTGTAAGTATCCTTTTTGGTTGTCTGTGTGGCTTACCACCATCCTCCAAAACTCCTTTTATATATAAATGGTTGGGTTTATTCCTTTAATGTCAGAAATACCCCATGTGATTGCATATTTTATATTTTTCAACACTTTTAACAACCTGTCCTATTTATCCTCTATCAATTTGAAATTAATAATGATATATGAAGTGTCTTTTCTCTAAAAAATGAGTACCTTAACATTTTTGGTGGTGGATTCAACTCAATAACTAGTTTCTTGATGATCGAAGAGATCAACTCTATATAATAGTACCTTTGTAACTATTATATATAGTTAAAATAATAATATTTTTATATATCCATTGAGTTATGATTTTAATTCTTGTTATCTACCATGTTATCAATGAGTTACATCATATACTCCTACTATTATTATTTAAAACCCATGATTGTGAACTTCCCTTTAGTGGTAAATATAATATTCCAGTCCTATAATTTAATACCATGATTAATATACTTTAAGAGATTTAATGTGGATTATTCATCCTTAAATCTTAAAATCACTCACCCTTGGTTCACATCAATCAAATATTTCCTAATGTAAAGGAATAGTCTCCCAAGGATAATGGGAAGTACCCTTTCTTCTTCCATATCAGGGATCAAAAAATTAAATGTAAAGATGAATTTGCCCAAATTCATAAGAAAATATTAATAATTACTTTAGGGTACTTCACCCAATAGTTAGTGAGTTGAGTTACTACTTACAACAGCTTTGGATCATTTAATCCCAATTTTCAAAACACACTTACAAGGATTAGATTAATATTAGATCCTATTTCATAAATTTCCTTCCTAAATGTACATTATAAACTTGTTAATGGGATAAAAAATATTCCAAGGATTATTATCTTTAGATAAATTTTTTATTGACTAATAGTTAAAAATTATTCAATTAAAGATATTACTTCAAGAACCTTTAACTTACTCTTGTTTGAAAGTAACTCCTTTAAAAATTCTGTATACACCAACATTTGAGATTTTCCATCGAAGAGTGGTATGTTGATATGGAGTTGTTTAAAGATATATAGGAAATTTTTATATCAACTCTCCATTATTCCATTACTTATCCTCTATAGGAATGGTTGGGGGATTGTAATACACTAGTTTCTTATATTATTTATTTTTCTCATATTAATTCTATTTCCAGAATCTTCCTAATTTTTAATCTCATTTTCCTATTGTATGTTATATTCAACTTCCACATTAGTTTTTTCTTTTTTCACTACCTTTTACTCCCCTTTAAGAATATTTTACTCTAAATTTCACCCACTATGAAATATCATAGCATTAACCTATCCCCTTGGATTTTTCTCCATGTTACCTAATATTATACTTGGTAATCATTATGATGAAATTTGGGATATTTTTTCCATAGGATACTCATGGTTTTAGAGATAATAATGTTGATTCATCATTGAATTTTCTTGGTTTTTTAAATTGAGATAAGGCTTTGAATATAACCAATAAGTATCTCTTATAGTGATGGTTTTTTGGATTTAGGTTTCAATTGTGATTGTAGCTAGAATTGATACATAGTTATATTGAGTTAATATTTAGGGAGTTATTATACTTATGTAAAAATATGAGGACTTGAATTTGAGGATTGTATATGTGTGGAACTTGTATTTAGTTGAAAATTTTAGACACCTTACTTCTGAACAGACACAAAAATTTTGTTTTGATTTTGATTAATCAGCCTCCCTTGGTTATAGGTGTTTTGACATTATTATTGGTGATGATTAAAACTTACATAATTGTAATCTTATGGTAGATTTTACTCCTATCCATATTATCTCTCTTGGTACAAATGCATCCTTATGAAAATATCCCATGATTTTTAAATGACAGTAGGTGTTGACAATGATGGTTGAGTAGGTTCCACTAATTGAAAAGTGTCTATCTATTTGGGAAATACTTCCAGCTGGGTAACTAAATAGTCCATCTTCTATACTTTATTAATTACACTCCTTTTCAGTTACTTATAATTTTTCTATAGTCTACCATTATGATATATTTCATTAAGGTGGTCTCATAAAACTTCTGGTGTTTTCAATATGAGTCCTCTTTCAACCAAATCATATATCATAATGCGGGGAGTGGACTATACACTATTATAAAAAATTTGAATTTGGAAGAAAACATCAAGTTTGTGGGGTGATAACTTCCTAAACAACCCTTAAATATATCATATTATTTGAACATAGAATCCTTTTATTTCTAATCAAAGTCTTGGATATCATTGCACATCTTTATTTTCATTGTTGGTGGAAAAATTTTATATAAGAAATATTAAACTATCCATTTAAAATTTTAACCAATAATTATCCATATCTTTGAGACAAAATAGTAATTCATTAAACCATACAGAATCTATTGAATCTTTTTAGTGCTTGAAAGTGTCACAAATATATAAAAAGTTATACAAATAGACATGAGGATATTTTTATTTCATTCCTCTAAATTGCCTAATATTTTAAATCATTTAGATAATTTTTTGTTTTATATTAATGTTTCTCACTATAATTATAGTTAAAAGAATATTAGGGGAAGCCCCATCATTTGATGGTAAACCATATTCCATGATAGTTTTATCCCATGTTACTTTTTGTGATTCATCATATAGGTTCTTCTTGAAAATATTTCAAAGTGAATCATACTGTGTACCAAGGTGGTTTAATCCTTATATTCAAGATCTTAAATGATTGAAAATGAATCTATTGATCTTGGGATTATAATCCAAGGGTTATTGGGAATCAACACTCCTTGATTGGGTGGTCAGAATCCTACTTATATAAACAAAATAAAAATGCATACATAAATAGAATAAAATAAAAATAGAAAGTGGATGAGAGAATATTTGAGCTAATAAACTAGTATTTAAAAATCCAAATTCCACCCTTTTCCTCAAAAATGGTTCTAAATTTTTTTTCTGGACCCAAAAATTTCATTGCTTCAAGTTATTTATCAAATTTTATAATTTAAGTGTGCTTGGTGATTTACTATATTAATATGGAATAATATAACATAATTATAACATCTTTCCCATGAAGAAATCATGAGTTATATTGAAACTTTATTTTTTATGAATAATTTTTGAACTTAAAGGATCAATCATAATAAAAATAATAACTATTTTAAACAAAATTATTTAAATAAAGAAGTAAGAAATCAATTTTAAAGGATGGGTTTTATTAAAATAAATTACCTCATTTATTAAAAAAGTAATTGAGTTGATTGGTTGCAAGATTATTTAAAATTAATGAGTCTATTTATGTTTAATTCCATTGATTCCACCATATTCAATTTAAATCTTTCGATTGAATATGCAAACTAAACTAAGTACATTAAGTTCAATATTAAGATAAAAAGATTAATCTAAACTATTTTTAGTTGTTTAATCCTCTTAATCACTTTGGATATCCTCTATTAATGTTAGAGACATATTAATAAACAATATATGAGTTATTTATCTAAGTGATTATTAATAAAATAAATGTATTTATGAAGTAAGTTGATGTAAAAATCAGTACCCATATTTCTAATCTTGATCCATTACCCATTTAAGTGTATAGTCACTCGTGATCACAAAATATTGCATCATGAATAACATGTTCATAATAAAGAACTAAGTTAAAGTGAAAAATAATGATGAATTTTTTTAAAATTAATGAAAAATAAAAAAAATAAATAGAAATTAAAATTACTATATTTAATATAGGATTTGAAAAAAATAAATTTTATGGAATGAAAAAATTCTCAAAAGAGATCAAAGGAACTAAGAGTAGTCAAATAAATAGTTAAGAGTTCTTAAAAATGGGGGTCTACACATAATATTTATAGGTTAATTATACTATGGTGTAGAGGAAATAAAAATTTCATATAATGATCCAATATAGGGTGAAATGATTATCTTACAACCATAGTATATTTAAAATTTCATGATCCTTTTATCTTCATCTTTACCATGATTTTTTGTGGTCGGGAATACTGGTATCTCTTTATTTCACATAGATCTATCATGTTTTCTATATATATGGATGGGGAGATAAAAAATGAATTATCTTTGTTTTTTTTTCTCAAACATCCAAAAAAATTTATATATCTACACTATAATGTAGATCACATCATGATAATCAATGTGAAATGAATTGATTGAATCCAGTTATTATGGTATTTATTTCATTCAATATTTTTGAAATAAATTTCACTATGACCAGCTCTATAAAATAATGGTCACTATAGTGGGATATATGAACTATATGAACCATTTATTATGGACACCATTACATATAAAGCTAAATTTTTTTTGGTATTCATAAGACTTCACAATGTCATGGTTGAGGTAGCACTAAGACATAGATAGTTCAATATTTATTATTCTTTTACAAAGTTATTCATTCAAGATCCAATGAAAAAATCCTTCCTAAAGTAATTAAAAAAAATTTTATTAAGGAAAAATAATAGTAATTTAATAATAAAATTGAATGTAAAAATTAATATAAAAAATAGAACATCATAGATCCTATAGAATATCTTGAATTACTACTCTTGCTGATAGCCTCTATGAACTACAAATTTATGATAAAAAATTATAACTTCATGAATGACCATACTCTAATACCAATTATTAGTCCCATGTTAGAGATGCATATCCACTTAGATGAGGGTAAATCAGTGCTTAATAAAACACCAACTATCAAAGAAATTATTCTTGTACCGGTTAAATCTTGGATCCTTGAAAAAAACAAGTGATGATAGGAGATAGTTTGAAATATAATGCACAAGGAAAAAGTGATTTATAAGGTTTACACACTCTTTTTATCAAATGGATAATCTTTATTTCCAATTTTTATAATTAAAATGTCCAATATCTTATCTTATTATTAATATAAATAAAGTTTTTGGAGTAGGAATATGGTCTTTCACTATAAATAAAATAATGATAAAAAATGAATTTGTAAATCAATCAATATTTTACAACCTTTTCAAGTGAATTCAGATGTTAGATCAAAATTTCACCATTTTTATTCTCTTAAAACCTAAAAATTTAGCTCTTTGGATGCTCTTCAGAAGGTTATGGTTGATGGTATCATGATTTTTATATCACTCAATAAAAACCAAGGCATATATGTAATTTTTATTTCAATATGGTATGTTGGAGTTGGCCATGACATGATCTAGGAGATTATAGCATGAATTTAAATCTATGTTGTGATAAATATTATCTTTCCTATTTTTCTAGTGGATGTTTCTATCCATTAATCATTTATTTAACAATAATGAAAACATGATGATCTTGACCATGTTTTAGTAGTCCTCATCCCTAAAAAAATAAAACAGTCATATCTATAAGAATTTTCTCATTTAACATGGAATAAAAGGATTTTTATTTCCACTATTGCATAGAATAAACCAATTTTATTCATAGATCCCCATGGTGAAATGTTTATTCCTACCTTGTAATTCCTATAATATTTATCAAAACATTTGTGGTAATGTTCAACCTTCACTATGGAATAATGGCTATCCATCAATCATAACTATGATTCCCCATGGTCATTTATAATAATTTCATTAAACCATGATGTGTTATGTTAATCATCATGGAATAAGTTATACTAAATTTTAATTACATCATTAATTTTCCTTTAGATTAGCTAAAATCAGACTTTTACTCATCTATGAGCATGTTGATAATAAATAAAACATTAAATTACCATCAAAACTCATGAATTAATTACATAAAGAAAAAATTCCTAGAAATATCTCAATGAGAGTGTTATTTAAACATTACACCATTGGGTAAAATTATGTTTCAGAGAATTATATCACTCTTAGTGTAAAGATAAATACTATATTAACCATGTTTCAGTTAATATATTATAAAAACTTCCCATTTTCTTATTTAATTCACAAGGGATCATTAATCTCTCTAATCATTAATAGATCTTTAATCTTACCCTTTATATTTTTTAGTAACATTTGAAAAACATATGTACTATTCTATTAGATTTATCTACAAACACCTCATGTCTCCTTTGAAATAAATGACTTATTATCTCTTCTACAACTTTATTTTATTATAGAAAACAAATTAGAGTCTCCCCCTTTTAGACCAAATGAAAAGGAATGAAATGGGGATAATAATTCAGTGAAATTATAGTAATTTTGGGATAGAATGTACTCCCCAAACACTCTCAAGTACTGGAAGACATCCCTTTTTATGGGTTTCATTAATATATTAACAAATAACTAATTTATTAAAACATATTCCAATGAATTATATTCATATTACACCTTCTCCTTGATAAAGTGGTACTTTATATTAATATTCATTGACCACAGATGTATCATTAAATTCATTGAAAAATTTATTTCCCATTCATTAGAACACATAATTATCAGTGGATATGACTCATTCTACATCATGGATACAAGTTGTGATTTTATCCACATCATTTTAGTTATGGATTTAAATTCCACAACATAATCAGCTTCAATTAATCTAAAAATGACTGACTTTTTATCCTTGTAGGTCTAAATAATGAACCATCCATTAAAAAGTAATGTACCTCTAGAAGTTTCATTTTGATCTCAAATATATCCCTCTAAATCCACATCAGAATAACTATAAATATGAAATGATATTTATTTTTCATACCTTAGACCATAATCAAGAGTCCATTTTTTATATTGTAAGATCTATTTCACTTCCATAATTTTAGGCTCCTTAGGATTTCATTGTAATTATTTACAACAAATAACAAAAATATAATCTCATACCTAGATGTTTTCATGTGAAGTAGGCTTCCAATGATCCTTAAAAACTACTTTTTATCCATATTGTTTCTTTTTATATCCAAGGAAAATTATGTCTAAAGTGATATAGGAGTATCAACCTTTATCAATTTTTCCATTATAAAAATTTAAAATAACTAATAAGAATACTTCCCTTATGATAAATAGATAAAACAAACTAAGATCAATGATTTCTTATATAAAAATAATAATATCTCACAAATCATCAAAATTTTAAAAAAACTTTTTTATTTATCCCAAAAATACTACAAAATAATTATATTTCATTATAATAAAAATAATTATATAGATATACACAATCATAAAAGTGAATTTTTATCCTCTTCCATAACATAGAGATCATTATAAATCTTAAATTTCATGAATTCATGCTATTTAAGATAGTATAAAATTAAAAATACGATGATATGGGTTCTTTTTTAAGCTCATATAATGCATTTTATAGCTTTCAAACTCATGAAAAATCATTATAATGTATAATAAATTCATATTATTAAATGTAAACCACTTCCAAAAGTTCTCCATTAATGAATGATATCTTCATAGCTATTTGGAACACTATAATTTATATGATCACATATTGAAATAAAAATTTGAATCATTTTAATCCTTTAAACTAGAAAAAAGTATCATGAATACCTATACCCTTAATTTTATAGTAATCCTTACATACAAGATAAAATTTTTCTCATGATAATTATCCCTTCTAATTAATTTCTCTCTATACAACCCAAATTTTTATAATAAAATTCGTGGATTTTGGTTGTAAAACTGATTCCCAAGTGTAATTTCTCAAATCAAGTTATCTCATTTTCCATTATTACTAACCATTATTCATTAGAAAAATTTGATTCAACTTGTGAGATAAAGATAATATGATTGGAATTCATTAGAACTATTTAGGTGTAAACACCATTAGGGTTATATGTAATGAAATTTTTAGTCTCAATATTTTTTATAAGTTTTATGAACATATATCCTCATTTATTTAGTCCTTATTTACTTTAATAAATTTTAGAATAAATGTGAGGTGTATTTATTCTTCCACATGTTATTACCTGTGTGTTTTTTAGTGCTACCTCTTATAGTAATAATTATTTTTTCTCAATTTTCAGGTTAAGAAACAAAATTCTTCCCTTTATATTCATTACTAACTCCTTTTTGATTATATTATTGAGTGTCTAATATAATTATATATGTTATAATTTGAAATTCAATGACCTAATTAGATGTATGTACAAAAAACTTAGCATATTTGGAATACTCTCTACTTTCCTTGATATAATTTTGAAACTTAAATTGAGACTCTGTTATGATATTTTGAGATTTAACTAACCACACATCAATTGATTTGAATTATTAATTCTTAGTAATAAATTTTACTATATTAATCTAAATAATATTGTCTCTTATTTCAATGATTTCACTAAGATAACATAGATTTTATGAAATATATATTTCCATATCATTAATTTATTTAAAATTTGATTCATAAATATATTTCTTTAGTGAAACATTATAATTATTCAATGATTTATTATCTTTTTTAAGTTTATTATTTTCTTTAAAACACATTGTGATAAACCATGATTCATGGTGTTGTTTATTTTTTATTATTTTACCATGTTCTTGAGCGGGCTTGATTTATAGTAGTTGGAGGGCCAAAATTTTAGTTTTCGATGCCTTTTGAGAAAGTGAATGGTTAACCCGCATGGTTAAAAAATAATGTGGTTCCCATGAATGTTGTGTCTGTCCATGGAAAGATCCATTTTTCATGGATTCAACATGGTTTTTCAAACCATACAAAGATCCCCAAAATTGATATAGGTCCTTAGGTTCCTCTTTGGTGAGGGGCATATTTTTTTAAACCACATGACCTCCTAGGGGAAACCATGCAAGGGGTGTCAGGCCTAGTCAGTGGCTAGTACAAGGTTAGTGAATAGTTTAGAAAACTATTCATCCAAACCTTGCTACCTCTCCATGTGTTTAAAAAATATAAATTTATTATTATCCCTCTTTTATTTTAAGGGTTTTAACCACCCTTTCTTCATTATTACATTAATCGACCCCATGGAGCTTGGGAGGAGCTCCATCATCTTCATCCCCTTGGATTATTTCTCCTCCTTTGGTGTTTTTTAGAATATTTCAATGTATTTCTTGTTCTCTTTCTCCTATACTTCTCTTTCATCATTCTATCATAGGTTCTCCATTTCATCATGAAATCGTAATTCATTATAAAATTTAGGGATAGGGTTTGGGGTGGTTCTAACCTTGGAATTTATTCTCTTATGGTTTTTATAGGGGGCCATTTTGGTTGTTGGAGTTGTCATCGATGAAGGCAACATGTTTCATCTTGGATTATGCTTCTTTGAGCTAGTTGTTACTATGTAATTATTTCATTTTGGAATTAAAAATATGTATGTTATTTATAAATTCTTTTTTATTAAAAGTATGAATACTTGTGATATCTTTGTGGTTTTTTGAAACCATTTTATTGTGTTTAAAGCCCGGCATAAATGGTTTTCAGGTTAATTCCATGTTTTCATATTTGAAATTGAATGTTTAAAGGTGATAAGTTTTTTTGAATTTCCAAAATGGGTTTTTGAATTTTTTTTCATGTTATTCAATGGTTTATCACCTATTTTTTGTTTTCAAATGGTGAAAATAATTATTTAATAGGAATTTGTGTTTTAAAGTGGGGTATTGGCCCTAAAAACTTTTGAAAATGGGTTATTTAGTGTATTTAAAATGATGATTTAGAATGTGTGTGTCTTTAACCCTAGTAAAAATTCCTTAATGGATTGTTTTAAAATGTTTTGATGGATATGGTTGGATTATGACCATGTTTTTGTTATCAAATAGAAGCACCCTTCTGTTAAAGGTTGATTTGAAATGTTATAAATGTGTGGGTGATTTCCTTCATTTTCCAAATGGTTATTGGAATGTTTTTTAATGAAATGTGAAAGGTATTGGAATTTTTAGTAATGTTTTAGTGTTAAATTAATGGTTATCACTTCAGTTTTAAAATGGTGGATGTGAAAGTTTCCCCTTGATTACCCCTATTTTATAACTCTTGTATGGGTTCTTGATCACATGTGATGCTTGTTTCCCTTCCTTGCAAGGGAATGTTCTTCGGTATGACATGGTTTTCTGTGAAATGTGGGGATTTATATCATTGGGTGTTAGTAGTGAGGGTATTTATTTTTATTCCATGTGTGTTAGACTTGGATCATTTTTAGTATGCCTCACTTCATTTATTGGTCATGGGAGACCGAGTACTTTGTAGAAGATCTATCTTGTTTCTCTAGTTTGTTCAGATGCCACTAGTTTCCCACCAATAATGATATGCACAAGGAATATGTGTGTGTTTTTCATTGTACTGATTATTATGTTCGAAAATTATATGGTAGTTTGGACATTGAAGAATGCTAGTAGATTTTTTGTGTGGCTATACCCATATAAATTTAGATTATTTTCATGTTAGTGACTTTATATAGAGCTCATAACACATTAAATTTCTTGATTCTTGGCCAGTGATTGAGTGGAGTTTAATATAGTAATTTTTTTGTATAATTTCCCGCACATCCATTATTATAGCACCTTTTCTTTTTTATATTTGACATATTTCATATGATGTTTGGTTCTTTCTTATTGTTCTTGACCCGTGTGAGTGTTTTGGACCACATTTTGTGTAAATATGTCTTCAAAGATACGAAAAAAATTATTTTGAATTTAAATAATCTTTTTTGGGTTATCTAAGGTGGTTTTAAAAATGAGTACCTAATTTAAAGGTGGATTTGGCTGGTAAAAATGATTTAAAGTGACTGTTTTCATTGAGATAAAGAAATTTTTTTATTTCAAGAAATGTGAATGTTGTGCATATGGTTTGGAAATGTATTTGGTTGGTGAAATGTTTATTAAATGGTATTTGTTTCATTTAAATAAAACAAGTGGGTTTTTTGGTAAATTATTGAGGGTGTGTGGTTTTTAAATGGATTAGTCTCTAGTTTTTGTTTTCAAAATTAATGTTTTTCAGTTTTTGAAAACAAATAGAAACAATTTCATATGCTAATTATGGTCTTGTTTGGTTTTACTTATATATTATATTTTAAAATCATATTTTATAGTTTATATACAAACTAGTATCTATGAATTTACTTATTAAACACATTTCATTATTTTGGAAGGTCGTTCTTACCTACTAGGCTTTTTAGAACACATATACAAAATTTTAGGTTCCACTTTTCTAGTTTTACTATTTTTTTTATTATGGTTGATGTGGTTTGAGTTGGGTGGTGGTAGAAACCATAGGTTGTTTGGAGATGGTTAGGAATCAACTTGGGTTGGTTAGTATTTATTTTATTTTTAGTTAGTTTTTTATCTACCACTTGTTATTTCATCATGTTCATGGACGTTGTTTAGGATTATGAGAATGGGTTGGATCATGGTAGTTGGTTATAACCTATTTGGCGTGTATATTAATTTTGGATTCTGTATTATTTTACCTTTTTCTATCATTTATCACTTTTTTGGGAAAAAAATCATTCCTAAATGGATTCTTGTGATTCCTAGGTTCTAGTTTCCAACCCATGGGGATTGGGAACAAATTTTGGTCCTTATGACAGGATGGTTTGAGTGTTAGGTCAGATGGCATCCCAAGCTGGTTCATAATAAAATGGTATTAGAGCCTTGGATTTCTTTAGTAAGAGCCTAATATTCTTATGTAGACCTTATTATTTTTGTATGTCATAGTAGAAAGTATATTAAGGTTTTAAGATCTTCAGAGGTAAGGGTGGGGAGAATCTAGTTATCTCTTACTTATACCAAACCTCAAAATGCATGGGGATATTGGGTTTAGAATCATAGAATCAAGTTGTTTTAGTTTCTTCTAATGGATTTTGATGTGATTTTATGTTTATTGGATCCCCTTTGATTATGTATGGGATATTCGGTACTACTCTTTGGTTTTGGGTTAAAGTGGAAGGAAAATTTAGCTACACAGTTGGTTCACATGCCCTGGGAAACCATGTGGTTCCCTTATAATCAAGTCAGTCTTATTTTCAAGGTACAGTTTACACCCAACCTCCAAAACCATGATGGCCAAAGAATTCATAAAAAATGTTTCTCCCAAATTATCCTATTGTGACTCCACTATATGATGGATTTATCTAAGAGTGGTTTCACTTATTGGAGGTGTAATGAGGAGTGTTTTATTGCCCATTTTTGGATATGCTTTTTATGATCCTTTTATAGATGTTTGTGTTGTGTTTGTGTTGCCTTGTAATTATAAAACCCTTTTTCAAAAAAATAAAAGGGTTCTATGAAAAATTTTACTTTCAAAGTTGTTTTTTTTATAAATGGGAATAGTTAATTAACATGGTTTTATAAAATATTTTATAAAATTGGGGTTTCCATTATTGTTTTGGGAAATTGAGGTGTTTCAAAAGGAAGATTATTTTTGAAACACAAATGTAAAGTGTTTTGAAAAATGGAACAAGGATTTTGTAAAAATTTTGGATTCTTGGTTCTCAAAGTGAAATGGGATTTTAAAAAGAAGTTTGTGGCTTCCCTTGTTTGGGAAATGTGTTTGTTCTACCATGGATTCTTTTTTTAATTCTTGTGTTGTATTGGTTTTCAAATTTATACCTTAGTGGAAGGTGGTTTCAAAATTTCTTGGTGAAAATGGGGTTTTTAAAAGAAAATTTCTTTTTGTGTGGTTATTTGTGTTTTTTGAGAGTTTGATGTGAGTCTTGTTGTTACTTGTTGTTTTGTTTTGATTCATTGATTGAGAAAGAATCATTATGTTTGTGTTTTGAGGAATGAATTGATGGTGTCCATGTCTTACATTATTGTTTTTTTCCAGAATGGTTGAAAGATTTATATTAGTTCTAGTGCCTACCCAGACTCCTAGTGGAGTGGTGGATGTGAAACCTACCTTATGAGAGATTTTGAGAGTTTTTTAGAGATTTATTGTTGGATTTATCTTGCTTTATGGGATTTCTTGGAGTTAACATTTTTTCAATGGTTCTTTATTTAGGAAATAAAAGTGGAGAAGGATCTAGAGTTTGTGAGATGGAATCAAGTGACTATTCTATTAGGGATAAACCAATCACTTTCCTAATTTGGTATTATTTTCTCTAAAGTTGATGGTCATTGAACCTGAGAAAGCTCGTTTCTTTGGAGGCAGTTTTACCCAAATTTTTGGTTACATTATGCTTACATCTGGCTTGAAATAATTTCAGGAGTATTCCAGGGAGATTGTGAAAATGGAGGCTGACTAGTATAGAAAACCCATGGAAGGTGAATCCTTAGTCCCACTTAGTATACAGTGGAGGCATGGTGGGTGTAAGGGTAACCCAAAAAGTGAGGAGAGTAAGAAGGATGAAATTTTTTATAGACTAGAAGCTTTTTTCTCATTGTATGAGAAGATACCACATGTTATCTATGTGTGGGATCTAAGGAAGGCTATGTCATCCTATCTAAATTCTCTTCAAATTTTCCTCATTGTGCCCATTTGGGTTCTTATTCAAATGTTTTATGATATGGGATTTTGGAAGAGGTATTGAGATTGATTCTTTTATGGATGTTTTGTTTGGGACCTTTCCTTTTTTGGTAATAATATTGAGGTTTGAGAGATTCAGTTGTTTTTTAAGGATACTTTGGTGGATGGTTTGAATGCTGGTTTATGTCATGAATTATTATTCTCATGGAATGATTTATTTTCACCTTTATGAGGATGGTTTTTGATGTTGTTCTAGTTTTAATCATCTGTTTTGGTTGGTCATGAGTTTCATTCTCTAAGAATCATTATTTGGGTGAACCTCTTTTGAGATTTTTTTCTTCTACTATTGTTTTTTATCATTTTATGTAATTATTTATTAGAAATGAGAGAGAAATTGGGTGAAATATTGGGTAACTTGGGTGTTTGATCCACCATTTGAGTTTAGTATGCAAGATAGTGTTTGGTTGTTTCCATTTTGGATACACCATTTGAGGTTGATCTAGGATTTACCCTAGGTTATCCTTCTATGTTGTGACCCAAGATAAGATATCATGTCATTATTTAAGGATTCTTAAGGTTGATAATGTGTTTCTATCAGGGTTTATTAGTTTTTTGAGGCTGCGACTCTTAATATTTTTTATTTTGTTCCACCATGTTTTATTATCTCTAAATGGTGTGGGGACCATGTTATATGAAATATTAATGGTTGGTAGACCATGTTAGGTATCCCATGATTTTTAAGGATCCTTGTTGTCTTTTTGTTAGCTCCTCTTTGGACCCTTCCCTTTCTCTCATCTACCTTTCATCTGATACATTATAGGGGTATAAAGTGGAATTTTGGGGGAGTTTTTGATATCCCATGTGTCAAAATGTGGTTTATTTTGTGTTATCTTATCTCATTCTAGAGTAGGCTTGAGTTTCGATAGTTTTTGGGATAGAATTTTAGTTTATAATCCATTTTTAGAAGGTTTACAATTATCCCACAGGGTTAGAGAAACCATGCGTTGACTATTCAAGGTGTTTCTTTCCTTGGATAGTGCCATTTTTCACAGATTCCACATGGTTTGAAAAAAATGAACCAAAATTTATATAATTTGTGTGGGGTCTTGGGTTCCTCTATGGTTAGGCACACAATTTTTCCAAATCATGAGGCCTCCTAGGGAAATCCATTCAAGGGTGTCTATCCTAGTTAGTGGCTGGCACATAGTTGGAAGTCATTTTATTATAACCATGCAGTAAGACTAACAAACCTGTACAAGTGTTTAAAAATTAGAAATTTCTCATTTTCTATATTCAGTTTTTAAGAGGTTTCACCCCTATTTCTTTCTTCCTATGTAATCCAACCATTTAGAGATTGGAAAGAGCTCCATATTCTTCCTCCCCTTGGATTATTTATCCTTTATTAGTGATTTTAAAGTTATTCCAAGTCATTTATTCTTCTCTTTCTCCTCAATTTATCCATCTTCCTTCTCACCTTGGTTCTCCCTTAGCTATTAGAACCATAAACCACTATAAAATATAAGTATGGGGTTTTGGGTGGTTCTAACCTAGGTATTTGTTCTCTTATGGATTTTATAGAAGTTATTTTTTCTTATTGGATTGGTCTCTAGTGAAGGAGACATGTTTAGATTTGGATTTGGATTCTTTTCTATGAAATTGATTCATTATGGAATTCAAAGTATAATTATGATTTTAAAATTAATTTTTATTGAATATATAAATATATTTTATATTTCTATAGTGATTTAAACCCTTTTTTTATTCTTATATCTTGGTATAAATGTTTTTTCATGTGAATTACATGTTTTCATATTTGAAATATAATGTTTAAAGGTGCTCAGTTTTTGGAAATTGTTTGAATGGGTTTTCAAATGGTTTTCATGTTTTGAAATGGGTTTTGACTTGGCCTTAGTTTTCAATGGGTAAAAAAATTATTTAAAGGGAATTTAGTTTTGAATATGGGTAATGTCCCCAAAAATAATTGTATAGGGGTTCTTTAGTGTATTTAAAATGGTGATTTGAAATGTGTGTGTGTTTATCACTTTTAAAAATTCCTTCATGTATTTTTTTAAAATGGTTATCCTATGGCCTTGTTTGGGTTTTAAAAGAGAAGGTCCCTTGTGTTAAGGGTGGATTTGAAATGTTTTGAATGTGTGGGTGATTTTCATCATTTTACAAATGTTGTATGAAATAGTGTTTTATGAAATGTGAAAGGTATTGACATTAAAAGTTGTGTTATAGTATTAAATCCATGGTTAATACATTGGTTTTAAAATGGTGGATGTGAATCAAACACCATGATTGGACCTTATTTTTATATCACTTGTGTGGGTTCTAGATCATTATGTAAGGCTTGTTTTCTGCCCTTATATGGAAAATTTATTATGTATATCATGGGTGCATGTGACTTGTGGGGATTTAATCATTGGGTGTCTAGGGTGAGGGTAGTTATAGTTGTTCCTTGTGTGTTAGACACAGTTAATTTTCAATATGAAAAAATTTCTTTATTTGGTCATGGGAGACTGGGTAATGAGTGGAAGATCTAACTTGTTTCTATAATTTTTCCACATGTCGCTAGTTTCCCCCTAATTTTTTTAGGAACAAGGACTAGTTGGATGTTTTCACAAATATGATTGCGTGGGATAAATGGATAATGGTTTGGACTTGAATTCATTTTGGTAGCTGGTTTGGGTGGTCATACCCATATACTATTAGATTCTTGGAACATTAGTGACATTAGGTAGAGCCCATGAAACATTTGATTACTTAATGATTGGTTAGTTATTAAGGGGAGTTTGATCTAGTGCTTATTATTATCCTTTCCCCTCTTTCCATTGTTATGGAGCCATTACTTCTTTAAATTTGATATATTTCATGTGATTATTGATGCCTTATTGTTGTGTTTGACCTATGTGAGTGTATTAGTTCATGTTATTTGGAAATGATTCCTCAAATATGGTAGAAAACTTGTTTGAATTTAAGGACTCTTGTGTGGGATATTTATGATGTATTTAAAATGGGTTTTTGATTTAAATGTGGCTTCGACCAGTAATTTTTTTTAATGTGATCGTTTTCATTTAGATAAAGAGAATGTGTTGTTTTAAGAAATTTAAATGGTGTGTGTATGGTTTGGAAATGTATTTTTTAATTTAATTTTTTGAAAAATGGTATTTGTTTGAATTAAATAAAATAAGTGGGTTTTCTGAAAAATTGTGGTAGGTGTGTGGTTTTTGAGGTGGCATAGGTTGGTGGTTTTTTTTCAGAACACATGTATTCGATTTTGGAAACCAAATAGAAACACTTTGATATACCAATTATGGACTTGTTTTGTTTCCCTTATATGTTATATTTTAAAATAATATTCTATAGTTTATGTACAAAATAGAATAAATGAATTTCCTTATGAAACATGTCTTATAGTTTAAGTGGGTTGTGGTGACCTACTATGATTTTTATCTCACACCTAAAAAATTTCAGGTTCCAGGTTTCGAGTTGGAATCAGTTTTTTTCTTCATGGATAATGTGGGGTGATTTGGATTGTGGTGGTTGCGTGGAGATGGTTCGATCTTAGATCAGGTTGGTTGGTAGTTATTTTATTTTATATTTTTTATATCTTCTACTTATTATTTCTCTATTTTTATGGATTTTTTATGTTTATGTGAATGGTATGAATCTTGGTAATTAGTTATGACCTATTTTGAAAGTTTATTTATTTTGGATCTTGTATTATTTTACTTTCTATTGTCTTTTATCTCTATTTTGTGAAAAAAATTCATTCTCAAAGGGATTCCTACGATGATCAGGTACTATTTTCTAGTCCATGGGGGTTAGGAATTCCCTTCAAGCCTTTAGATGGGCCAAGATGGGTGCCAAGTCGAATGGCAGCCTGAGCCGGTTCGTTTCACACACCAAGAGCTCTATCCTCAATTGAAATTCCTTAAGTTTCACTGCATCACTAGACAACTATTCACTATTATATTCTTATCCAGTTGAGGAGTCATTGGGCTTATTTGGTTACTCTATAAAGGCAAGAGGTACTTTGTTATTTAGAGTTATATTCCACATTTCCACTCATCTCATCACAATTCGACATATCATGTTTTTGATAAAATTATTCTTCCATGCCTATAGAAAATAATGATATAAGTTTTCCTAAATTCATAGAATCATATTAAGAATTAGTTTCCTCCACATGTTTCCTTTTAGTTTCAAAGTGTTTGAAAACTTTTGAATCTTTCAATGCATTCTCCTTCTTAGATTTTCATTTCTTCCTCAAAGTTGGTCCCCTCCTTATCTCCTAGTATAAAATTAATTATTAATCTTATCAATGGTTCACTTATCCAAGTATTTATCCTCATCATAGAAATTGTTTTATTGAAATTTTTTTATAAGTATCATTAATTTCTTTACCATAATATAATCCTCAATAATTTCTATATTACTTAAAATCAAGATAACAATTTTGTTCACTTGAATTAAGAACCCATCCAATGACTCATATTATCCCATTAAAATATCCTAAAATTGAGGATGATATGTTTATAATAATGAAACTATGACTTATTTTTATCTCCCTAATATATTTCATGCACTTTTATATAAATATTATTAACTGTTTTAGTTCCCTTGACTGTTCTAAAACCTTTCATGAAGTAGGATGAAAGTAACATATTGTGTAATCTCCCATCATTTTAAATATCCTTATTATATTATAGAGTATATGATATTATATCTTTGGGAATATATACACTATTCTAAGTGATTTCAATAACATCTAATCTAATATATGAAAGATATGTAACCATCCTCTATTCCCATAAATAAATCTCTTTTCATAAAAATGAGAGAAACCATGTTACTAACAAAATTCATACTCCATATAGATTAATTAAATAAAAATATGTTATTAATAAAGAAAAAAACATAGATCCTCAAGAATAAATTGAATTACTAATCTCAATGATAGAATATATGGATTAATAATTTATGAATATAGAATTAGATATTCAAAAATAGACACACACTGATACCAATTATGAGGAATAAGCAAGAGATGTAAAATCACTGGGAGGATGGTGAATTAGTGGTCACAAAACTTCAACACTTAAAAAATTATTTTTATGTTGGTTAAATATAAGATACATGAATGATACTAATCAATTATTAGATATATAGAAACATTACATATACATAAAATAAGATATTTTCAATCATTATACACTCGTTTTATTGAGTGGAAAACCCTTGGTTTCCAACAGCTGTTACCCTTTTTCCATGTTAATATCTTATTATCAATAATAATATAAGATTAAGAGTAAGGATTTGGTCCTAAAATACAATTATAAGAATTATCAAAATTATGATTAACAAGTCAATCAATCTTTCACATCCTCCTTTAGTGCCTTTGAATATTTGATCAAGTTTTCACTATTATTCTTCTTCTCAAGCCTAGAAAATATCTCCCTAGATTCTCCTCTGAATGTTATTTTTAGATAAAAAGTTTCATAATATCACTCAAAAACAAAACAAAACAAACATATATAATTTTTTTCATTGTGATATGTTAGAGTAGTCCATATTGTGATCTAGATAATTATATCTGGATTCATAATCTATGATATATAACTCTTATATTTCTCTATTTTCTAGTTTTTTCTTTTCATTGTTGATAATATCTTCAAAATAAATGATGGAATACTGATATTTACTATATAGTAGTGATCCTAATTTTTTGAACTAAAACAATCACTACTATAGATATTTCTCCCCTAAGCATAAAACAAAAGGATTTTTATTTCCACTATGACATGGACCATGGCCATTTTATTTATAGTCCCCATGGTGAAACCTTTATTCCTTCCTTTGAATTCCTATAATCATGATTAACATATTAATGGAAATTTCCATCCTTTTCCATGGAATAATTTCTATTCACCACATCATAATTATACTTCCCCATGGATATATTTTAGATATCCATTAAAACATGACTTCATAAATGGATTTTTTCCATAGTTTCGTTACATTGTATTTGATAACATCAGCCATAATATATTATCTTGATCAAAATGAAATAAAATATGATACATCAAAATTACTTCATTCCATTGATTCCATCTCACCTTAAACCAGTTTCTCACTATTCCATGAGTGTGTTGATAATAAATAACATGAAATTACCATCAAAACTCTTGAACAAAATACCGTAATAAGCTAGTCATAGTGAGATATAAATGTTAGAGTTATTTAAATTGAACACCAATAGATAAAATGGTGTTTCTAAGAGTTCTAAAAATCTTAGTGAAAAGATCAATATTATATTGATGATGTCCTAATTGTGATTTTCTCACCCCCAATCAATTCAATTCATGAGGGTTGTTCAATCTTCAATGTCATCAATATCTATTCACATACTATATGTCATCATTTAGGAATATATATTAATAGAAGGAATAAAAACCCTTTTGATTCTTATAGTCATTATATGAATTTACCTTATAAACAAACTACTGAAGCTTGTGTTAGAGTAGGGAAAATTATCACTATATTAGTGAAATTAACTTAGGTTATGATAAATAACATTTACCATATGAAACAACCTATTTTAACTCAATAAGGAATAATTCCATTGGATTATTTTATAAGAAATAAAAATACACATTTTAATATAACCACTAATCCATTTTTGGTAGATAACTATATCAATTATCTAGAGAAGATATTTTTCACATTTATATGTAGTGAAATTGTAAAGGTTATCGTGGTTATATATCAAATATGGAGATATGATGATCATGGGTGGTTATTGATTAAAAATATTAATTAGGAGTAAATATATATTAGAAGTAATGGAATTATTTTATGTAAATATTACATGAGAAATATTTTCTTCAAGTTTGATAAGATAATATGGAAATTAAATTTCATAATTTATTAAAAAGGAAGAGGAATCTATTGTTGATCAGAAAGATAACTTTACAAGGGTATCGAGACATTCTATGGTTAATATATGTAATCTAAAAATTAATATTTATTATTTATTTGAGGGACTAAATCTAATTATTTGAAGAGAATTATTCTTTCAAGCTATCTAGACATATGAGAAGATATTTACATGTTCCATTAAAAATGAGAATGAGTTTTATAAGTCTTGTTTTAATGTAAATAAATTTAAGAAGGTAACAACTAATACACATATAGAAAGAAAATTGGATAATTTAATGCAGTAAAAGGTTAAATTTTTAACATGTAATAATTTTGGGAATAAATACCCAAGTTATTTCTTGATGGTCTTAAGGGTTTGTTTCAAGTGTAGAGATATATTAAATAAAGGTCATGGGTTAAAAGGAAATAGATAAACACTAATTTCCAATGAATTAATTGAAATTATATAAAAAAATATTCTAATTAATTCCCCTTGTGTCATGAAAATATACCCCATAATAGGTCAAGGGATCAAGGTAGTGCTTATAAAATTACTATGGTAAAACTGGAAGTCTTGGATTATGTGATATCAGGTACTTTGATTATAAACTCAAAGATAGATAATAAATATTTTATTCTAGATCTACATAATATATTATAACATGAATGTTTTTTAATAACATTATATCACACCTTAAGACATTATGGATTGAGTTTTAAATGAAAAAACCTAGTGGAAATCATATTTAATTATATTATATTGGGATAATTTTATTAATATGCATGGAGGTTATCATGTTGAAAACCTGATTATTTTATTAATGGTTGACTTTGAAATTATTCTTTAGATGAATTGGATCTTAAATTATATTATAAAAATTTACTATTGAGATAAAGAGATTATAATTTTTGAGGTAGGCATTGAATCCCTTGTTCTTAGAGGACAAATTTTTTTTCTTGAGTCTTTTTTGGAACCACCTCCAATGGATCATACTAATAAAATTCCAATAGAATAAGAAGATCAAATACAATCTAGGAAAGTGAAATATTTCCTAAAAATATAATATATATAATTTTTACAATATTACCTAGATATCCACCTAATTATGAAGTATAATTCTCCATGAATCCCATCCCTAATGATAAACCAATATATAAGAAAACATACAGAATAGACCAAGTAGAATTGGTTGAATTGAATATGTAACTGAAAGAGTTTTGTGATAAATGATTTGTACACCATAATATTTTACATTGGATAGTAACTATTCAATTTTTAAAGAAAAGGCCTATGAGTTTATGCATTAATTATTAAGAAAATTAATGTCATTAGTATTATATAAAAGTACAATTTACCATTCATTGATTACCTATTTGATTAACTTCAAGTGGCTTAATACTTCTCAAATATTGAATGTTTTTATGATTATCATACAATTATATGTTCCAATGATTGATTTTCATATATCACATGAGTTCACATTAATGTCCCCTAGGTTAATAAATATAGACTCAATGTTTATAAATCTAATGAATTTAGTTTTCAAGGATAATATTGATAAATTTTTATGGTATTTATAGACGATATAATGATATACTCTAATAAATATGAAAAAAAATCAAAAAATATTTATGATTTTTTAAGACCTTGAGAGAAAATAAATTATACATGAAATTCAGTATGTGTAAATTTTGGATTCAATAAGTTTCTTTTGTTAGCCATATTATCTTAAAGGGTAGAATATTTATTGACCCTTAAAAGACCAAGGTGGTATAAGAATTAAAAAAAACTATTGAATATAAGTTGGGATATGATGTTTCTTTGGATAATTTGTTTAATATCAATAATTTTTTGAAAATTTTACCCAATTAGCTAACCCAGTAACCATGATGACATGTAAAGGGGTAAAATTTACATGGAAAAATAAATGTGAGGAATGTTTTAAAGAACTAAATAATAAATAAATCAATGCAAAAGTATTGTTCTTACTAATAGGGAAACATTATTTATTATATATAATTATTCATTAAAGAAAATACTAGGGTGTATCCTTATGAAAGAATGACAGAGTTTTAAATGGTGAATGAAATAAATTAATGACCCATGGATAAAATTATCTAAACAATGACTTGGAGTTGGTAGCAATAATATTTTACTTAAATATTTATATATTCTATATGTATATTAAAATATATAAAATATATATGGATATATATATAGAAATTTATCTTTATGAGAAAAATGATATGGGTGGAACTAAAGTTCTTAGTGGATCATGTTGTCACATTGATTGGGGAGGGGAATGAATTAGTGTATACCACTTTGAAAAATTTATTTCAACTTAAATATTTAACCCTTTATAATATTCCAGGATATTTTTCAGTTAATATTTATGGATTTTTTTATTCATTCCAAAAACACACCATAACATTAAATACAAAAAAAAAAGAGACAACAACACCTTATATTTTTATAAATTTTCATTTCAATGTGGGTACATACTCTATGATGCGTTTAGTTTCATATTAGGAAACAAATATATCATATATCATATAAGTGAATAAAAATATGATATCACTTGAAAATTCTTTACTATATCTTTATTGTTTATTTACATTTTATTATACCATTTCATAGTCTCTTGGCTGGTTCTTTATACTATATCTCACCAATTTACAAAGGGTCCTCCTAATAAACTAGTGAACAATATATTTCTTCTTCCTCAAATGTCACAACATCACAAAGATAAGATCTTCTTAATCAATAATATTTTTTGATAACCAATATATATCCTGTTCTAGTTTCATACACATTGGTATCTTCAAGTAACCAATATTACAAACCATATTTAGGATTGAGATCATTGACCACACACACTAACTTCAAGAACTTAGGTTTCTAAAACTTACTCTTCTCCATGTACTGTAATGTTTAAAACATATAGAGGTCAGCAATGAACATTGGTCTTTCTCATTTATTCTAGTATCATAATATCTTAAACTTATTTTATATTGGTATCACTAGAATATTTCACTAGATTCCAAAACTCATGTTTCTTAAACTTCCACTCCTTCAAGTACTTAAATATTTAGAACTTATAAAGGTCACTAATGAATGTTGGTCTTACTCACTTCTCCAAGTATCTTAATTTTTGAACCTTATACTAGAAGTTAATAGTTGTCCTTGATCTATATGTTAGGGATAATCTTCTTCTGGAACCACTAATATATACTTTGAAACTTCAAGTTCCAAATCTTTAAATTCATCAACCCAAATGATCCTAAAAAATTACAGACCAACTTCTCTCTCTCTCTCTCTTCACTTAGAGTATCTTCTATATCATTTAAAACACTTTATAAATGATCTCTCATATTTTTATATCCATAAAATAATATTAGAACTCTCATTATATGCATCATTTTCTCAATCTCATGGTTTTCCTCCCAATAAATCAGGATTGACAAAGACTTATCTATATTCACATCCTTGGTCAAACTTCTCCACCACTTCCTCAAATATTAGCATGATCCATGAATTTCAATTTGTGATTTTCTAATATTGAATTATATATTTGCATCATTATATCGAGTTTAACTTTAAATAAATGTTAATTGAAATCTCTTAAAATCTTATAGTTGTTTAAATTTTGGTTCTTACTTTTCCTTTTTATTACCCAATATTCTACAATAGTTGAACATTTAAACTAAATCTACCATATCTCCTGAGCTTCCAATGTTATTATTTTTTTTCTATAACAAATTATTCAAAATTTGGATTATGTAATCCAAGCTTATATTTTTTGTTTTAATATTAAATTATGATATCCTCATCTTCTAAACATCTTAGCTTTTGATTGTCTTTAGAATATACCCTTCTCAAATTCTGACTAGTCAATCACACTTTCAATACCTTGACACTTGTATTTTTATAAACCATATTTATCATTATTACGAAACACTTTCACTTCCAATCTTCCTCACCATCCATATTAATCATCCAAAAACACATTAGATTAGTATTTTGATAATTGTTTCTTTTTCAAATCATACACACTTCAAAATACTTAAAAGTATAATTTTTTTAACATTAATAAACATAATAAATCATTGATTAATTATTTATGATTAATTCTCCATTATCAAACTTCTTAAAACTCATTAAAGTCATTCTATTAAACTAATTTCATTAGGGAACATATATAATAATATATTTTAAAACATACTTTATGCCTTTATCAATTTTACTTAGCTTGAATAATTTTTTATTCTAAAAACACTATGGTGTTTATTACATTGAAAAATTATTATGAAATTTTTTGACTTAACTTCTATATTCATCTTCAAAATTATCATTATGACCATTGTATTTTTTATAATTAAGTACTTTTACATAAGTTATTGTTATCCTCATGTATCATGATGATGATCACATAATTTTACAAATTTCATCAATATACTTAAAAAAATATCTTATATATATACATATAAATATATTATGTATAAACATTAAATATTATTCTTTACTAATTTGATCATAATTCATCAAAGAAACTAACTTATAGAGAATTTAACTATTTACATCCACAACTCATCTTATAGTAGAGTACATCATATCATGACTTATTCCTTCCAAATAAATATCTGACTTCATCTATCGTCTTTTGGATTCAATTCATCTCAACATACACATCTCATTATATAACATACAAACAACAAATTTTGGAGTTAATTATTAGTTATCATCAATGTGTACCTCTTCGAAAATAGTTATTTCATACTTCATTTTCTGATATAAATGCATCATATGTTCTATAAGTGTAACTTTTTCATGTAAACCATTTAGATAGTGTATAATTATGATGAAACTTCCTCTAACTCAATTATCATCTTCTAAGTAAAATTCAATTATACATTATAAACATCAGGATGGATTCTCAAAAGTCTCAATGAAAATTTGTAATTGAACATTATTTCATCAAAATTTAACACTTTTCATAGATTTATACTTAACTTTAGCTGAAAAATCATCATACAATATTACTTCCTAAAATATATAGCTTAATAAGGTATCAACATTAACTCCATTTTCAATCATTACTCAATTTAATTAATTCCAAAAACACATTCTTATCCATCATTAAAATTAATAATTTGTACTCCAAATATCCTTCACTGTTAAATTCTACAAGAACATATAAAATCTAACTGTATTTAATAGTTTTAAATTATAAACCACCTATAGGAAGTTCCATATTCATTATTCATATTTATATTTCCTAATTCACTAACTTTACAAACCATTGTGAATAATTACAATACTCATCGCTAAAATCCATTAGGTTCTTCAATATCACCCTTTATATTTTTTTGTTAATACCCAATATGGTCTCCTATGGATCATCTTTAATTCCATGTGTATAAACCATCTTAAAAATTATAATTCATGAAATTAAAAACATTAAAACTACTAAAATGTAGTGTAGATAATGAAAGTTATGTGGAAAAACCCATAGCGACAAGGTATTAGAGAATAATTTAATTCAATATTTAAGACTAATATATTAATAATTGACATCTATCTACTTTAAAAAAAGTTTTAAATAATAAACAATAATACTAATTTTTAAAGATAAGTAATGATGAGAAGGTTCCAGGTAATTAAAATTATAGGTTCATGATGTAATAAGGCATAAAAAAGTGGAATAACAACTATGAAGTTATCATAATCAGGTCTAAGTGAATTCATTAGTCTAGGTAGACACTCTATACCTCTAAAAATACCCTTATCCCATGGTTTGTACTTCATTTTAATAAATAAATAGGTGACCTAAAACCATGTTTAAACGTAGAATATAACTAACCCAATGGTCATGGTGAAAACTACACTATAGTAAATTCATTAAAAATTACCTTGTTATCTAAAGGTGATGGTCATGATAAAATAAATGAAATAGATTTTTTAGAGAGTGGATGAATGTAAGAACTCAACATGAAATATCAAAAAATAATAAACTTATTTAATAAAATTAATTCTCTTTCATTAAGAGCCCCGATATAAAACCTAATTTATTATTCCATCCATGAGATAGAAAAAAAAAACAAAAAAAAAAAAATAATAACATAAGAGACTTCCTATTGAAGTTAGTTGCCAAAGATACTCCAAAAATTTGATTCCTTGGTGTGTAGTGTTTGTATCTATTTGTAGAAATTAATTTTCCTCCATTGTATCACATTATATATCCATGATATCATTACATAACTATCCTATTTTTATTTAGACTCTGTCACCTCATGTATAGGTAAAAAATCTCCTTGAAAACTTCTTCATATCTCCCCCAAATATTCTCTAAATTTGTGAAAGGAGAAAGATAAGGGTACTAAAATATCTATTTTATATCAATCATGTGAGGCGCCAAAAATTCACTTTCATCACAAATAATACTTCAGCTTGTGATGCAGTTTTGTGTCCATACATGCTCAGTTCATTCCCATTTATCATCTATCCATATGGAACCCCCCCTAAAAACTCCATCTCATCTATCCATATGGTTATAGCTTGAAGAAAACACTTATGACATAGTGGATCTCCATAAAAAATATTCACTTATTACTTGAATCCTCTTAGCCATGGACTCTAACATACATGATTCTTAAAAACCTTATGAAGTATACTATTTAACCTTACTAACACACCAACACAACCATGGTATGTATGTAAACCTTCACATCATTTATCAAAATTCTTCACTCCATGAATTTTATTATGTATCTATACATGATAATGCTTTCATGCAATATTCCTCATTAATTGTGTACTTTTGTAATATTCCCCATCCTATGGAATTTTTAATCCATATAAGGTTTATTGAGCATAAAACATGGTGTCCATGGTTATTACAATCTTCACAGTGGGGAAATAGATTATGTCTTTCTTCAGTTTCCCTGTCAATGACTGTTCCCATTCATCAGAGTGGTGCAATATCACAAGCTTGAGATCCCTTGAGTTCCCCATTCATTAATAATAGAGATACCATGACATGAACATGGGAACTAGAGATAAACCTTGGATGTAGAGGAAGATACATCAAGTTGCATCATTTCTATAAGTGAATAGTGTTTATCTAACCCATTTTTCCCACATTGGAAATCCTACTTGGTGGGAGCTTCTTAATTGATACGTACATGAAAAATATCCACCAATTATCCTCATGGATCCTTACTACACTATGTCCATGAATTTTTGATGCTAACCAACACCACTCCTCCTCCTATACAGTGTTTCCCTATACTAAGAGATCCTCTTCTTCACCTCTATCTCCAGATTGATTCCATAACCAATCTAGGATGAATGCCTTATAATGGATTGTTAACTCCTATGATGATGGATGGGATGGTAAATTTTTTAAACACTTCTTCATTATTTCCTTTTCTAATTCCAAATTTTAAGTCAAATTTTTCCTTTTCACCCATCTTGCATATTTTCTTATATTTTTCTTTGAGCTCCACAGAAGCAATCATTATACTTTAAATATATAAAAGTAATGAAAATTAGGCATGAAAAATTAAATAAATAATAAAATAAATGGATTTAAACAAAAAAATTTCATGAATTTTGGCTATCAAATGTTTCCACTCTTAAACTAATTCTTTTTCTTAGGCACAAATGTTCCAATTAATCACAAAGGATACCACCAAACCAAGGTTTAGTTATAATGATCAAAAAATAAAAATATTATCAATAAGATACAATATTTTAAGCATCATGTAATCAATTTTTTTTTTAAATCCCCATTCTTAAAGGAAACAAAGATATCCATGTATTTCTATTTCAACCTTATGAAATTATGGAACTTCTAAAAACTTCCATTCACATTTTTAAATTAATTATTATCAAAATTTCCAATTATGATCTTACTCACCATTAAATACTTTTATCTCATCACTCAAGGAAAACATTTAGAAGAGTTATGCTCGTACCACAAGTACATGCATCTTAATCATAGGATTTCAAAGAATCTCAAATATAAACCCCATAAAGAAAAATATCGACATTAATCACGAGTATATTATAATAATGTTAAAAAGGATCTAATTTAAATATTGGGTAAGTAATTAATGCGAAAAAAATAACCTAAAAAAGGAGATTAAATCTAAATCACCTTGTATGATAAACAAAAGGCAAACCTAATAAAAAAATCTTCAAAAAAGGACATCACATACATTCCCCAAATCAAATAAAATGATCAAAAATCATGACAAGTATGAAAAATGAAATGTATCATATTTTTAAACAATTCATTTTCAATATATTTTTTATTTATTTTTCTATAATGATGTTATTTTTCTTTTTTTATTAATGATTTTTTAATTTAGAGGGAAAATATTCAACAAGAATTGTAAATTATCCATGAACTTTCCTAACAATAAATGATAATACACAAAATATTCACTTTTCAATGTAAATCATCCCCTTTACACCATGTAAAACCTCTCCTCAACACTTATTACATTCTAGGTCATGCAAAGGTACCAAGAATTGAGTGGGAAGGATATAATAGGATTGGAATCTGGATTTCCCTATCAATTTCATTCATGTTTTTTATGGGATTAAAAGAAATAGTTAATGTAAAGAAATGTATCAGGGGTTAAGGGGATAAAAAATGCCTCAATAATATTAATGTGACATTATTGTTTCATATATATTAAATGATATTAAAAAAATTTCTAGTAGTATACATGGCCAAGGTATCTCTCAAGAAATTAGTATAAGAAAACATATAAAAATTGGATTAGAACCCTATCAAGAATCATAATCATATAAATTTGCACAATCATTCATTGAATAAATAATAATAATAAACTAATATATATGAATATTTGAAAATCAAAACATGATACGCATTAGTGGAATTTCATCTAAACAAATCAACCAATCTTCCTAAACCCCTATTCATCGAATCAATACCCTTATTCTTATCTCTACCCATTCATCCCCTATTTTACTCATTAAATATAATTTAAAATGGTATTTAAATAATGTAATCATGGGGTTCCTAAATAATTTCACATCCTAGCTAAAAAATTAATCAATTATTCTATGTGTGGAATGAAATTTCCCTTAAAATCCTAAAAAACACAAATAATTAAAAAATAAAAATAGGGATTTAAATAGAAATAAAAAGTTAGAAATAATAATCCCTTATACTTTGAAGTGATTATCCCTACTCCTATTCAGTCTTGAGCATTATTTATATCATGGAACTACAAAATAATAATACTAATGTAAAGGCACAAGGTCTACACTCTATTAAAGCTCAAATAGATTAAGGGGGAATTTAAAGTACTTCATAAACTAAATTACTAAAAGTATATAGACTAATATGAACCAATATTCCTAGAAATTCATAAAAAATCATAGGTTTACTCCTTGAAATTTCTTTATTTAAGGACGTTTACATTAACATTAACTCTTTGTAATCTTGATAAGGGTGTGTAATAAAGTTTCCTAGAAAGTCGTTAAAAATCATAGGTCTTTATTTAAGTACCTTTAACTCAACATTAACTCTTTACACATCTGTTGTAACTCTTCTTTCCATCCTATATGAAATATTATTATTTATTTTTGGAGTAGATCTCTAAGTAATGGATAGTTCTAATTTATGGAGAAGTAAATTATGGGTTGTCCAAACTTGGAATAAATCCTCCTATTCAAAATCCTTTTGTTTCTCTTCTTTAAATTCATTAGTGTTAATATTAATTTCTGTATCTATCACCTCTTCTTCTATCTTTTTATATTTTTTAGTTTAGGATTGTTGTTATTTCTCCTCCAACATAGAAATTATGAGGGTATCCTCCTTGAAAACATTGTATTCAAATTCTTCCTTGTAATTTAACTCATATTATCCTTAAAGTTATCTTCTTCTTTGGATTATTCCTTGGACTCTTAATCTTCTTATTCTATCCTTTCCAAGTCTTAGCATGATTCTTTTAATAAAAACTATAGTCCTTAAATGAGTGATTCATAATCATCTTGGTATGGTTATACACAACTTATTCTTTATATTTGGATATTTTATTAAATTTAATAAATTTGTTGCTCGATATCAATGAGATGTATAGAAAAATATATTTACTCATTCATTAAGGAATCTTGTCCTTCCATTACTACACAACCCAATTTCATAAAAATAAAATAATGGATAATCCTAAACTAAAATCAGAAAATAAAAAATATATAGGGAAAATTATTTATCTGTATTTTTGAATCAAAATTTCCTACCCCAAGTCCCCAAAAATTGAACAAAAAAATTAATCTCCCATGTAAAATAATTAATTCCTTACAAGTAAACCAAATTAGAATTTATAATGTATAAAACTAAAAAACAATAAAACTAATAGAATATATTATAGGTAATTAAATTCCTAAGGTTAAACCCATATTAATAAGGTATTAGATAATACTTATAATGAGGCTATGTCATTGACTAGCCTATCAAATGAATTATTTATTTAACTTACTAACTACTTTAGATAGCGATGAGAAAAGTTAGACCGCATGGAAATCTATGGTTTTGAAACCAAAAAAAAAGAAAAAAAGAAAAATAAACACAAGTAAAAATATTATAGGATTGGGGAATGAAAGTTTGAAACCAATAGGAAGAAGAGAAATAGAAGTTAATAGACAATTTATTACAAGAAACAATGAGGAAAAGAGATTAATAAGGAGATATTTATGAGTTAGGAATCCATATATTTCTAAATTGATTAAATTCATTTCCTATCCTTGTTTTAAAAAAATCATAATTATACCATTTCTATGATGAATTGGTGTTGAAATACCTAACTATTTTTCAATTATCAACATAGTAAATTGAAATCTATCTAGAAATGATTTCTTGATCAAGCTTCATAAAATGAATAGTTCCTTATAGAGAAAAGAATCATCAAAATTTTATAATTTTATGCAGTTAGATTTATGTTCAATATATATTTTCCTTTACCATCATACATTGGTACATATAGTAGTTTAGAAACAATACTAATAATAAATGAAAATGGGAACACTGAAAAAATATGAGACTGAATTTTTTTTTTGTGAAAATGAGGGTATAAAAGATAAATTAATTCAAATCATTATGATATAATTCCAAAAATAAACTTTACTATTTATGCTTGAAACAACAAAAAATATATTAAACAAGATCGTATCCCTACATTGATACAAGAAGAAAATAATAAGAGTAAAGGAATATTATCTATTGGAATCAACCTCCTTTCTTAATACCCAACTCCACTGACTACTTCTTGAGTATTCCCTAGATCATAGTAAAACTCCACAATCAGTTTCATGCCTCTCTCTGAATGTGTCAATGATAGACGATCCTACAAATGAATACTCAAGTTCTCCTCTTATTTCATGCATAAATTCCACCATTTAAACCATAAACCTTAGGTTTTTACACTAATTAACCTCATGGTGAACCTTCACCATTGATTTTATTTCCCTAACAACTCAAGAAAAAATATCATTACAAATGTGATGGTCCCATTTACATTATGTTACTAATGAATCTAGACATGGAATCTTGTTTGGTTTACTCATAGAGCATTTCTCACAATTTATAGAAGCTTCCTAATTATTTCTATAATTTCTCCTAGCCAAGATCCCTATTTGACTATTATTATTTTTATTTTATAATTTCAGAATCCTGTTGTAAATTAAATCCACATTTTAGTACAATTACATAGATTTTTTGATATGGGGATAAATTTCTATGGAAAAGTGCATCATGGCCCAAATAATATTTTTGTATCCCATAAAATGTGGTAATAAACTTTCAATAGCATTTAAGAACCACAAAGAAGTTATTTTTTCTTCCTAGATTGAAATTGATACATTTCTATGACAAACTATTCAATCATCCATGGAATTATATTATCACTATAGACACAGGGAAAAATTCTAAAACATGTACTTATTTCAAATATCAGTGACCTTTGTTCTCATCGTTTTCTTAGAAGATATTATCTTCATTAACTTAGTCAATATCATATTTTTTCATAACCATCTCCTCAATCATTTTATTTGAGTATGGTTATTATTTATCCCCTATATTTGAATGAGTTTTTGAACTTCACTACTTGGAATAATAATTTTCCATTCCTTAGTTCAACTTTTCCATTTTGAAAAAGCTTAGATAACTGGGTTCACAACAACCATACTCTGATACCATCACTTTTTTTTCACTAGATTCACAAAAATAAAGAGACACTTGTGGGAGATGAATAGAATTTAGTCAAAATAAAACCCAAGGAAACCATATTATCTTATTAAATCTTTTTTATCCCCAAGAAACCATTTTCTAAAATCAATAACTATCTAAATCCATAATTTTTTTTAAATTCATAATAATTTATGTTTGTAGGAACTCTTAGTCATATGTTGCCTAGCATTTATTGACTTTAGTTCCACATGGATTTTACCTTCTTTTGTGTCATGTGATGAGGTATATTATTGAGCAGATGAAGTGCATCGATCTACAACATTGAATCCATGGACTTGAGAACATCAAGGACCTTATTATATATTCTTATTATTAACCTGTATAGAAAAAAATCCAATAAACATAAGAATTCAAAATTTTCTCCTTGAGTATGGGATGGTTCTTGGTTTAAACGTCCTTTATTCATTTCTTTGAACTTAACCACAACCCAAATCAATCTTCTTCCTCTGTTGATACATGGTTGATTTCCTATTTTTTTCAACATGGGTTGAGTTTAGGTGTGTGAATTTTTATTATCAATTGACTCATGCTTACTCCCCTAATTGATGTTTAATTATTATAGGATTAGTCATTCTTATAATAATTTTCCATAGTCATTTGTATAGAAACAAGTTGAAAATGGTAGGTTGCAAGTTTATTTTTATGGTGGATAGATATGATAACTTTCTCCTCCACATGGTTTCTTAGTAATGAAAACATGGTATGGATCATGGTAGATTCAACCATTTATCTTGAGATGGATCTGTACTTAGAAAAATTACCAACATGTGGTCACTTGATGGTAAGGGTGTGACAACTTAGAGTTTCATGCAGTAAATTGTCTTTATAACTAAGGTTATATATGTGTATAGTAGGTTGACTTTAAAACATTTTTCTTATGATAACTCCATCATGGAATCCTAAGATTATCATTCATGGTCACTTGAGCTATTTGTATTTGGGTTTATGGATGCTTGCAATTGCTTGAAACTATATTCTAGCTTGAAGGTGACATGGTCAATTTTAAATGGAAGATTGACTAGATGTGGAATCTTCATGAAAACATGACAATTTACCATAATTAAAGTATTCTTGAAAACAAATTTATAAACTAAGAAAATTTATATATTTATTTTAAAATAAAATTATATTCTAATACTTAATTTTTAATTTAAACATAATGTAATATTAAAGAAACTAATTTGAAGAAAACAATAAAATTATAATCAATTTAAAATATATTATTTAATGAGTTTCATTAATATCATACAATAAAAATTAGTTCTTGAAATATATGGAAATATTTAATAATAGATCATTTAATCATTAAAACCCCCAATTTTTTTTTATAATGATATTCAAAGGAAAAAAATTGTATCATTAAATTAACTAGAATTTAATATCTACCAAATAAAATTACATATTTGTCATTAAAATTTGAATTACTATAAACTTAAGATGTAGAAAAATGTATACATAAAATTACATATTAAATTCCACCATACTTATATTTTTTTCTTATCCTCAAGTCATTAATTAGTCAAATTTAGTTGAAGAAAAGAGGACTCAAGAATAAAAACTGAAATACCATAAGAAACTGATTTCTATAGAGATTTTCCCCCATGGACACTCTCAAGTAGTCTGGTGATTGACATCAAGAAAGTAAATAGTTTTAGTGAAATATTTATTTTCTATTTTATTAAAATTATTAAAATTAAAAATCTTAAAGATAATTAAACACACCTCAATTTATATCCAACTAAAAGTAAAAACGTTTTTTACCTCCAGGAGAATAGGCCCACATAATTTAGGAACTCAAAATAAAAAAATACACCATTAGATAAGGTTGATAAAAAACTTATTAGTGTAATAAATATCTCATCCAATAGTTAAAGAATAAATAATTAAGAGTTTAACATAGATTAGGATTTTTCATTTCATGGTCAATTTGGATGAATATCTTATAAGTATAATTAAAATATAAAAGTTCAAAGTTAATGATTATTGTAAGACATTGTCCCAAAATTTTACCAAAATGAATTTCTTTTAATAGGGTAATTAAATGATGTTATCAATTAAATTCATGAGGTAATAGAGATTAACCTTCTCAAAGTGGAAAAAACAACCTTGAAATTTGAGATGAATTATCCGCCATTTAAATAATTCTTAAGTGATCCTTGAAAGAAGGAAATTTTGAAAACTTTAAAAGTTTTTTAAAGTTTACTATAATGAAATAAGATTAGGAACATTTAATACCATTGGATACTCATATTCGTTTCTTTAAGTTGGGTTATGCAGTCCTCGAAGGAATTTCTGGCCTTGGAGAAGCTGAATCTTAGAAGGAAATATGCCAAGGTTCTTAAACACTACGAAAGCTCAGAGTGGGAGACAGATAATGCGGAGGACATAATTTCCAAAGGGGGTGGTGATGAGTATGATTTTTATGCTATGTAGGTGATTTGGACTTTTTTTATCTACTTTATGCCTTTTCTTTTATTAATAAATGGTCAGAGGCTTGCCTCTGACTGAGTGTTTCTGATCACTCTCCTATTTATTTTATGAATTTCTTCATTTATTTTATTTTTTCATCTTAAATTATTTTATTTCTTTATTAATGATTTTTTAGTTTGTTTTTTCAATTTTATTTTCATTCATGATTTTATTCTTCACTTTCATTTATCTTTTATAACTCATCATCTTATTATATATATCATATTTTCTTTATTTTTTCACTACCTATAGTAGCTTGACACTTTACCATAGAATAAATATTCTTGAATTTTTTTATAAACTATGAGTATTTATCTATTAAAAAATAAAAAAATGAAAATAGATTAAGTAATGAATTTAAATAATTTAATATAAAATTATATTACAAAAATTTATTTTAAATTTAAACATGATTAAATATAAATGAAATTAATTCTAAGAAAACCATAACATCAGAATTACTTTAAAAGATATTCCTCAATGAGTTTCATTAATATCGTCCCATAAAAAATTATTCTTGAAATATATAGAAAGATTAAAGAATTGAACATTTTATTATTAAAACCACCCAAAACATAAATTTTTATAATTATATTCAAAGTTTAACAATTTCATCATCAAATTGAAGATAATTTAATATCTTCCCAATAAAATCATGTTTTTCATTAAAATCCCAATGATTAAAAACATAAGGTGTTGAAAAATAAATTCATAAAGGCCACATAAAATTCCCACACACTTATTATTTTTCTTGTCTGCAAGAAACCAATTAGTAAAATTCATTTGAAGAAAAAGTATCTCATGAATGAAAAAATTAAATTCAACAAAAAAATATTTTTATAAATATTTTCCCCCATGGACCATATCAAGTAGTCAGGTGATTTACCTACAGAAATAAAATTGTTTAAGTGAAAATTTGGTTTCCTATTTCATAAAAATGATTGAAATTAAATATTTTTAAGAGAATTAAATATATTTCAATATGAATATAACTGCATGTACAAAATTTTATTTACCTCTAGGTGAATGTACCTAGATAATATAGGAACATGGAATTAATAAACACAAATTTGGGAATATTAGAGTGAAAATTTATTGGTGGAAAAAATAACCCATCCAATAGTTAAATAATAATTAATAAAGAATTAATATATCTGATTTTATTTGAATTTTATTTTCATATTCCATTTGGATTCATATCATATAAGTTTAATTTAAATAAAAAAATTTAATGTCAGTGATCAGTTTATGAAATATTCCTAATATTTTACAAAAATTTAGTATTTACATGACATAAATTAAATGATTATATCAATTAAATTCATGGGATGATAAATATTAACCTCTTTAAAGTGGAAAATAACCTTCAAATTTTATAAAAATTATTCCCCACTAGAAAATTCATATGTTATCTTTGAAATCTGGTGATTTTGAAAAAATTTAAGTATTTTTTGATATGTATTGCAATGAAATATAGTTAATCACATTCAAGACACCCCAAAAACACATAAAAAAGAACATTATCCCTAATATTAAATCCTATGGTGAAAGAATCATTTGATAATGTTTAGGATTCAAAACATAATTTCAATTCATTAGTGAAAAATCATGTTTAAGGGTTTATAATAAAATCTCAAAAAAATAATGTCACCACTCAGCACAAACAATCAAAAAATTCACATCAAGTACAAGTTTCATACTAGTTACTACATAAAAAATTTGGTGTAGAACAAAATTATATGTGATTTCATGCATAAAGTGTGTGTTCAAAAGTGATTTCTAAGAGGGCACAAAAATAAGCATTCTATAAAATGATGTCAGCAATCAATGGTTATCAAATAAATAACACCAACCAACTATTTTTTTAATTAATTTATAAACACAACAACACCTTTCAAACAATTTTAATACCATGAAATTTTTCAACAACAATAGTAAATTTAAACTTATATGTAAAAAAATTTATAATTCATATTTAAAAATATAAATCACTTGAATTAAAATCTTATCAATTTAGTACATTCAATTGCGTCCCCATTTAAATTTTTGAGATAGGTTCCTTTAGTTATTATATTCTAGCTTCTAAAAATGTTAAATAGAAGAAAATTTGAATCCAATATTTAATGTTCAAGAATATTTCAACCAAATATATATTTTAAGGGAATCATACCTAGTTTTTCTCAACCTTATAACTATTATTCATCATCAAAAATCATTTTGACTTTGTTACGGTAGATTGGACCCCTTCATGCAGTTAGTAGAGTTTCTTCACGGTCGATTACCCACAAAAACTCTCTCTATAAAAATTAAAATGTCCCCATGGAATTCCAATAATGGTTCACTAAAATGGATAAGTACTCAACAGAGGGAGAGATATTTATTTTAAAAGAAAATCAAGAAATTCAAAACTAAAAACCAAACGTTTCCTCTCATTCATTGTTAGTTTTAATGTCCCCAAATATAATTTCTCCCATAAAATTATATTCATGACCATTTCATGGGTTTGAGTTCTTGAGAATTCTGATGTCACTATTTTTTATGGAAGTTTCCTCATATTCTCTCAATATTTTTAGTACACCAAAAACTTATAAAATTGAAATACCCTAGAACACCCTAAGAGGGTAAGGGTGAATTATGATGTCAAATTTTTCTTTGAATGATATGGATCATTTCCCCAAATTTGTAGAAACTTATTAAAATTTTCTGATGGAATCATGAAATTATCAAACACCCATATGTAAAAATAGAAACCCAACACAACAGTTTTACTTGGTTCACCACTAAGGTCTAGTCTATGGAGTATAAATTAAAAATGTTTCATTAATACATGAATACACTCATCATGACTAGATATTATGGATTATAGTTGATCAGACATAATCAATCCATTCCAGGCACACTACCTTCACATAAATTTTTGGGATAACACACTGTATACCTCAGATTACTTTCATCAACTCCCCCATGTTCACTACTTTGGGTGAAGTCTTTATTAATTTATCAACTTGAAGGATTCATCCATATTACAGAACATTAATTTTATGTTTTACATCATATATGTCTACTTATGATGCTTAAATACATTCCAGAAACATTTCCCAAGTTCAAGTATGCTCATGTAATTATATTTTTCAAAACACCATTTTTTATAAAAAAATATTTTTGTTTTAAAAATCTATCATCTTTTAAAAAACTACACACTTTCATGAAACTACAAAATTTCTCAATACTCTTACATTTTACAAAACTCTTAACTATCATGAAACTCTAAACTTTCATTAAACTCCTTCACTAAAATAACTTATCAATAATTATTTCTGAACCATTATTTTTTAGAAACTTATGTTCACATAATGTTCTTGATTCATGTAAGAATTATGTTCACATAAGACCTTCTCAAAATAATAGCGATAAACCCTTATAAAAAAGTTTTTTGATTCTCATATGATGAGTATCCACCTATTTATATACATCACCCCACCTTCATGAAAAATTTTGTTTCACCTCCTCATTTTCTTGGAACTCTTCATTCATGTTCACGAAACTCACTTTATTTTCAAAACTTTTAGGAAACTTTTCCATTAATGAAACATCTCATTATCATATAACTTATTTTATTTAATTCATGCCTCATACATCTTTCAAAAAAAAAATTCATTCATAATCTCCAAAACTTCATGACACCAAAATTTCTTGAATTCTATTCATTTTCCATATTTTTATGAGGAAATCCTAGAAATCTATCTTTCAAGAAACTTGTCCCTTCCTCCAGATTTTTGACCCCAAAATTTGAAAAACACTAGGATATAATACCAACTTCAACAATAAACTCACCTACACTATAATATAACTTGGCATGAAAACTTCTTGATCAAACCAGTATTGATTGAAAAAAAAACAAAAAATATAATCCATTTCCAGCTTTAGAAACCCTTGGTTTAAATAATCCCCCATTTGGTTTTTTTGGAAATATATAGAGAAATTAAATAAGTAACTAGATTAAAAAAACTTTCTAGGCATGAAATACATTATTCATCACTGTAATTATACAAGAGAAAAGATCTGTGTAGAAAACTAGAGTGGAAAGAGTGAATTCTATTCCTCAAGATATCGCTAACCTATCCTGAAAATATGTCCTACAATCCAAAAATCCATTGAATTTCTCCCATTCTCCACCTTTAGCAATAAACCCAAATAAACTAAATTTTTACCTTAGTACTCAGAAAAACACCTCTTGGATCATATCTCTCCCAGAGACCTGTATCACATTCAAAAATAGATTAAAATAATCAACAAAAATGGGTAAAGGGGTTAAACATCCTCAAAGAAATTGATCTTTGTGCACCTATTTCTTAGTGCAACGATTCAATATTATAGATCTGGGATTGTAAAGACACAATGGTGGTGAGAATATGGAGACAATAGCGAATAATATGATATAGATTCCCAATTTTCGTGTTATTTAGTGCACAGTAAAGAACCCCGTTCGAAGGCATTTCTAAACAAATCGAAGGGTTGAATGTTGTTGATCGATGATTGAATGTATCTTCAAGGCCCGATTCATGATTTTTGGTGAAGGTAAAGGATGGAATGGAATCCATATAATGGGACAATAATGTGGAAAATAGATCTAGAATTTTTTAATTTTTCACACCACACAACTTGTAATTCGAAGCCACACACCGCGTGGGCCCCCATCAGTGGCGGCTAGGGTTTTGGGAAAGAGATAAGTATCACACGACATGTGAACTTGTCATGCGGTGTGTGTTCTACTTTGGTGATCTTGACATGTACATTTTAGGGTATATAGACATGGTTTAAAGTACAAGGTCATGGGCACATTGTGTAATCCCACACATACACAGCTTGGCTTGGTGTACATAGGCATACTCATGTACTAATACACAGGAATAGTACATGAGAAAACCACATGTTGCACACTATTACATGGAAATAGACACAGGACATGGTTTGTTTACAAGGGAAGGACCCAGGGTTAAGGGACATGGCGTGTGACCCTACTTCACATCGTGCACTTAATTAAAGTTGACTTGAATCCCTTGTCCTCTATATCTTAGAAAAGTTTTGTAAGGGTGAATTCCCCATATACTTTCCCTAAGGGTTAGTATGGAATCACCTCCTACACATAAGACAGTGATCTATTTAGTAGGTCTTCATGGATATAGTTTTTTGAATCATTTTGTGAGGCTCAGAGTGATATCTTCTATTCATCTTCATGTACTAGGTGGAGTTCTTGTTATCATCATGACCAACACTACACAGGCACTAATCATCTACTTAGAGGTTTAATCCAGATTTATTTGTTTGTATACCCCATGTCCTTGGGTGTGATATACATTTATGTATCGTATCTCTTCGAACTATCAATATGTACTTCAAATGGTGAGACCTGATGAGCATTACCTATCTGATGGATGTCATCAAGGCTTTTAGACTCATAAGTGTGTACTTCCAGATGAGTTCTATATGGAACCTTCGATCTAGAATCCTAGGATGGCATTACAGTTGTGGCATAACTTAAGATTGTGTGCCTTGTTGAGTATATCTAGATATTATTGTTCTATGTGTTGTAGACATAATCTTATGTAGTGTTGACTGTATTATTTTGTTGTATGTTTTTTGTTTTGGGGTTTTCCTACTTTGTATTATTATAATCACCCATTCATGGGCATTGAACATACATGTCATGTCTTGTACAGATGATCAAACTTTTGATAGAGTCCTAGATATATAAGCACTAGATGGTTCTTAGAGAGACCGGACAGACCGAGTTGTGTTCCTGCTATATCTTGACAACAATTCCTAGTTTTACTTTCATGTTGGAATTGTTTTCAGACTCTTAGTGGTGGGATTGTATTTGGCCTTGTTTACTTTCCTTAACATCCTATATTAATATAGTTTTGGGATTTATATGTATTCATTCATGGTTATTCAGTTGTTTTTATATTTAATCCTTTGTATGGGCTTGAAAATGTGTGTGTGTGTGTGGACAAGTACTTAGGATACAACCTATCATGTTAGTGATATTCCTACTCGTCACTATTTTCCAGCCCCTATCCTATTAGAGGAGGGATTATAGAGTCAAAACATGGGCCCCACTAGGACGATTCATGATAGAGTGGTATTAGAGGATTTGGTTAAACCTTATGACCGAAGTCTATGAGATTGGTTTAGGGAAAAGGTGTTAAGTGTTTCGAGTATGGAATTTAGTCCATAGACACCATTATTAGTGCAACATCTGACACATACATATACCATAACTCTGATCACCTACTTTTTGACTTGATATATGATAACACTGGTTGTAGAGAAAACAATGGTACACGCATCATATATGAATGAGTTGTGGTTTCCATGTCCTTCTAGAGTCAGGTATCTAGATATACTCATTGATCATGGTATATATTGTTTAATTTTAGGATGCCTATGTGAAATATTCCATCTAGGATTCAGCATAAGGATCAAGAGGATGATCCCATTAGTGATGAGACATCAATATAAGGACCGGTTCTAGAGGTGATACCTTCATGATGTGCACCAGTTATTCCACCACTTGTAGATCATCATATGGTACCCACATTACACATGGAAGAGGTGCATAGGATGAGTGCAAATCATGAGTTTTAGAAATAGATACCACTTAGGTTCTTGGTGATCCCAACCCATGAGTGACTAAGGACTAGCTTGAGGTGGTGACCCGAGTTTTCCATCTAGTCAGGACACTGAAATATCAGATGATGGTCCTGGTGGTGAGCCTTATACATGGCTTAGTAGGATGATGGTGAGGGTTAGTAACCTAGTATTATGATGCGGAAACTATAGTGTGGTTATATTTTTATCATCTATTCAGAGAGGAGTTATATCTAGCTACGTTGAGGTATATATGTATCCAAGAGATTTTGAAGCTCTAGTAGGGCGGTATGACATTAGATGAGTATTCATCGAGGTTTACCATCCTCTTAAGATACTCAATGGATATGGTTCATGACCGGTTTTTCAGGGATCAGAACATTGAGAAAGGGATTAATAGAGACATACAAGCCAGTTTCACCCCTATATGAATTCCTATTGATGTTGGGGTGCTAGAGAGAGCTTTTGGGGTTGATATTTTCTTGGCCGAGCAGAATCAACCAGTAGTTGCCGATAGTGGGAATATAGGAATGAAGAACTTAGTAGCAGGAAGATGACATTAGTCTTAGGGACCTATATGTATAATATGTTTTAGGAGGAGGTCATAGGGTATCAGTTCTATGGTTCAAGGCTATTAGGATGAGTCAAGTCATCAAAAGGAGAGGCAGTGCTACTCATGTGATGACAGAGGACATCTTTCCCAATATTTTCTTACCCACCATATAACTGACGGAGAGACCGTGTATGGGATGTCAAGGTAGAGAAAGTGGTAGGAGAAGATAGGTATATAGTTTGGAATACATGGAATAGGATCTAGGAGAGTAGTGGGAGGTGGTAAAGGCTTTGACTTGTTACCACCCCACCCTTAGGTGGTCCATGCCATACTCAGGGAGCTAGGGGAAAGGGGAGGGGACAACTGTAGGTGGTAGAATCTTATGACCCAAATGATCTAAGAATGATTCAAGGTACAATATATGTATTTTCTACCTTATCTAAAGTACTGATAAACATGGGTACTATTAATTCCTTTATTTCTACATATCTTGTTCAAGACTTAGAGATTTTGGTTGATCCCTTGGCTCAGACCTTATGCTTGGAGATTCCTACTATACATGACTTAGCAATTGCACAATTGTTCCAATGGTTTGACCTAACTATTTGATGTGATATTTTCTATTTGGATCACTTTGTATTAGTGATGAGGCCTTATGAACTCATCCTAGGTATAGAATGGTTATATATATTTCATTCCCATATTTATTATTTTAGGTGGAGGATGCAGTGTTCCCACAGTGACAGAACTATGTTCTCATTTTTCGAAGAAAAGGAAACCAAGGTAGTTCAAGATAGACTCATGCATTGGAGGGTAAAACCAATTAATCATCAGTTGGATATTATGAACCTTGGTGTAGTATATGTTATGATTTCTGAATTTCTTATAGTAGTGGAGAAGTTCAAGGATGTATTCCCTAATTATCTTCCAGGTTTACCTCCTCACAAAAATATATACTTATGCATTAATCTATACCCCGAGACGACACCAATATCTACATCAGCATATCGGATGGCTCCAACAAAGCTTCATGAGTTGAGAGTACAGTTGGAGGATTTTCATAATGAGGGATTTGTTAAACCTAGTGTTTTACCCTAGGAATCCCCAATTTTATTCTTTAAGAAGACAGATGGGTGCTTGAGGATATGTGTAGACTACTTGATCTTGAACCAGGTGACCGTGAAGAAAAATTATCCACTTATGAGGATAGATGAAAACTTTTATCAGTTGAGAGGGGCACAATGGTTCTCGAAGGTTGGCCTTAGGTCAGTTTATCACTAGTTACGAGTAAGGGATGATGATATACTAAATACATCATTCAGATGTCGCTACAGTCTCTATGAGTACTTAGTGATGACCTTTGGAATAACAAACACCCAATAAGTGTTCATTGAACTCATGAATTGGATCTTCTATCCTTAAACCAATTCACTGTAGTCTTTATTAAAGATATCATTGTGTACTCGATGTCCGAGGAGGATCATGCGAGACACTTGAGCATAGTTCTAAACATACTCTGGGAGCACCATATTTATGGGAAACTCTTGAAGTTCTAGTTCTGGATTCCAATGGCCTACTTTATGGGACATGTTATCTCAGCAGATGGAGTGGTAGTGTACCCAGCCAAAGTTAAGGTAGTCTTATCTTTGGAGCCACCCAACAGTGTAATAGAGGTGAGGAGATTCCTTGGGTTGGAAGGCTATATCTAGATATTCATAACTGATTTCTCCAAGATATCAACACCCATGATAGATTTGACCTGAAAGGGGTATCCTTTTGTGTGAATAGAAAGGTTCCAATAGTATTTTCAAAAATTTATACATAGATTGAAGAGTTCTCCCATATTGATATTTCTAGAGGAGGGTGTCAAGTATGTAGTGTTCTATGATGCATCAGGAAACATTCTTGGTTCTGTTCTGATGTAGTGGTAGGCGGTGATTACCTTTGGTTCAAATTAGTTGAGACCACATGAGAAGAACTATGTGACCCATGATCTTGAGTTAAGAACAGTTGTATTTTCACTAAATATGTGGTGATACTACCTGATGGGAGGGTGGTTTATCATCTATTCTTATCACAAGAGGCTTAGGTATATATTGTCTTAGAAGGATCTTAACTTTACATAAAGGCTATGGTTAGAGTTCCTCCATGATTATGTCTTTGAAATTATCTATACTCCTGGGAAGGAGAACGTGGTAGTAGAGGCTCTCAATAAGAGATCTATTTCACAGTTTCTAATTGAGGCATCAGAGTATTTGGCCTCTTTATAGTTTTTCTTTATAGATGGAGATGAAGCAGTTTACCTCCAGTTGATGCTTGTCAACCCTTTTCTCTTAAATCAAGTTAGGGAGTCATAGCTTGGGGATACCGACTATGAGACCCAACATACTCATATGTCCACCAGAAATGCTTTTGATGGATTTTTTGAAGGAGAGGAGCATGCCATTATTTTTAGAGGATGCACAGTGGTACCAGTGACGTTGAATGAGGAGGTTCTGAGATATTTTCATAAATATCCATTGGTGGTACATCTAGGTGTAGAAAAGATATACCAGGACTTCCAATGTCAGTTTTGGTAGCCATGAATGAATAAATAAGTAGCAGAGTTTGTCTCTCAGTACCTTACTTTTCAGTAAGTGAAGACTGAGCACCAAGTTCCAACAGGTTTATCTTAACCCCTTGAGGTTCTAGAGTGTAAGTTGGATGAGATATCCATAGACTTCATGACGGGCTTACTATATGCGTAAAAGGGACAAATTTCAATCTGGTTTATCATAGACTTACTCACAAAGTTGGATCACTTCTTATCTATCTAAGAGAAGAGTTTAGTAGGGATCTTTGGATGAATCTATGTACAAAAGATAATATGACTCAATGGATTTACATTGATGGCCATTTATAAACCAGATTCTTTCTTCACATCCCTATTATGAAAGGGATTGCAGGAGGCGTTTAGGACTCAATTATTCTTGAGTATAGCATTTCACCCCCAAATTGATGACCAGATAGAGAAGACCATTTAGGTTCTAGAGGAAATGCCTTGGAATTTCATTTTGGACATTGGACATAGTTAGGAGGATCACCTACTATTATTGTTGTTTTTATAAAACAATATATACCATTCCACCATCAGTATGTCACCATTTGAGTCTTTGTATGAGTGAGCATATAGGTCACCACTTTGCTAGACTGACCCATGAGAATTGGTACTCAAGGGCCCATAGTTGGTATGAGTAACTACCAATAAGGTGAAGATCATCCATGAGAAGATGATGACTACACCGAGCCATCATAAGTCTTATAAAGATAGATAATGGAGTCCTTTGGAGTTCTAAGAGAGAGACCATGTGTTCCTATAGGTTTCACCTTGATGTGGATTATGGAGATTTAGTTTGGACATAAATATATCCCTAATATTCATTATCCCCTTTTTAGATATTGTTTAGGGTTGAAAAGGTGGTGTACCACTTAAATATACCAGCATAATTAATCCAGGTGCACAATTTATTCCATGCGTCGCATCTGAGGAGGTATGTGGATGACCCATAACACATTATCAACTAGGGAATACTAGAAATTTAGGATGGAGTTACCTTTTATGAGTAACCAGTAGATATTGAGGATTGATAGAAGAGGATACTTTATAGGCAAACGATTCCCTTAGTTCATGTTCTGTGGTAGCATGGGAATCTCCAGGAGAGCACATCAGAGCGGGAGGCTCAAATTCATGCTTAGTACCCACATCTTTTTGTGTAGACCTTATTTTGTATTTTCGGGATGTAAATCCCTAAGGTGGGGATAATTTAATGAATTTGATTTTCCATGTATTATTTTTGGATATTCTATAGATTATTTTCAAGACTAAGAACTAAGACGGTGTGTGATTCTGAGGCCCAGTGTTCCTAGAATAAATGATTGAAATACATTAAATAACACATGTGCACAATTTTCTTGAAAATGTGGAATAAATTTTAAATGGGTCCCAGATCATAAATATGATGGAACCATTGATTTTTGAACATGATTTTTACCCTAAACATGACATATCCTTAGTCTGTGTGGGGTGTTTGTTGAAAATTCATTGCAGGAATGAAATGAATAAAATAAATAATTATTTTATTTTATTTTTACTCCTTTGACGAATTGACCTAAAATATTTTATAAATAAATGTTTATGGGGAATTCCAACATTTACCCACTAAAACCTAGATATCTAGAGGACCGTTGTAAGCCGTTGAATGAGATTCATATGGTGGATGGTGATCAGATCAGAGATCGATGACCGGTGTGCAATGAATTCAACAAATCTCATCAACGATCATGATGCAACTCCATTATTCTTCAACACTCAATACAAATTGAGGTAGGATGTTTTTATTTGTTTTTCTTTCCATATTTTGGTTTCTATAATGAAAATAGATTAATCAACCAAAAAATTGATTTGTGGATCATGTTTATTACAGGATGGTTTAGATTAATCTGTAATTAAGAGAATTTATTTTTGATTAATTTTTATCTATTCATTTTCTATTCTAATGGAAATGAATCAAGGATGATATAAACATAAACTAAGGTCCCTTCCTCATAATAATTCTTGTGATTTTCTCCCCTGATTTCTTCATTAATTGAGGGTGTTCTTCATTGAGCCTTTGTTTAGAATCTAGTGAGAAATAAATCATTTTCACTCATTTCTTGGCACAAAGATTCGATATTGTAGATATAATAATGTCACTACATGATGATGGTGTGATGATGGAGATGGTGGTGGATTGGATGATGTAGATTCCATGTTTTCTTGTTCTTCAGCACACAGAGAATAACATCATTCAAAGTCATTTTCCAAATAAATTGAATGCCCATATGTTGTTGATCAGTGATGGCATGGATTGTCAGGGCTTGATTCACGATTTATGGTGAAGGGTGAGGCTGGAATGGCAGTCAAAGAAGAATTCAATGATGTATAAATCAGATTCATAAATCTATAAATTTCCACACTACACGACATGTAACGTGGAGCCACACATTATGTGGGTTTCCATTATCATTTTCTAGGGTTTCAAGAAAGAGATAAGTATCATAGGGCGTGTGACCTTTTCACACGTCGTGTGGTCCCATTTGGTGTGTTCAATGTGTACCTTAGAGGGTACACATACACTAGATTAAGTACACAGGTAGGGGAATGCCATGTAATCCCACACAAACATGGATTTTCTTGGTGTACATAGGCATACACATGTACTGGTACATGGGTAGAGTACATGGGAAAATTGCACATTGTGGACAGTTACATGTACATGGACACGGTACATGGGATGTTTACACAGGCAAGACTCAGGGTCAAGGGACACAACATGTGACACTACTATATGCCATGTAATTCCTTAAAGTTGTATTGGAGCCCTTATCCTCTATATCTAGGACATGTTTCATTAGGGTACATTCCCCATATCATTTCCTTAAGGGTTAGTATGGAATCACCTCCTATACACAAGACATTGATCCCTTTAGCAAGACTACTTGGATAGAGTTTTTGGAATCCTTCTATAAGGCCTGGAGTGAGATCCTCTATTCATATTTTCAACCTATGTGAATTTCTTGGTATCATCATTACCAACACTATGTTGGAACCAATACTATACTTAACGGGCTAATCCATATTTAGTTTTTGGTATACCCCTTGTTCTTGTGTGTGATCCTCATTTATGTATCGTATCTCATTGAACTATCATCGTGTACTTCTAATGGAGAGACCTGATGAACATTACCTCTCAGATGGACGTCATCAGGAATTTCAAACTTAGGAGTGCATTATCCCAGATGAGTGCTATGTGAAAAATTTATGTTGGAATCCTAGGCTAGAATTATGGTTGTGAATTACCTTTATACTATGTGTCTTGTTTAGTATATCTGGATATTATTTCTATATGTGTCGTCGACATATACCTATGTAGAGATGAATGTATTATTTTTTGTGTATGATTTTTGGTTTTAAGGTTTCTTACTGGGTATTGTTATACTCAACCACGCATGGTATTTTCCCGTACGTGTCCTGACATGTGTATATGATCAACCTTTTGATATATTCCTAAACGTACCAGGACTATATAGTTCTTAGAGAGACTAGATAGATCAAGATGTGTTCCTGCGGTATCTTAAAATCATTCCCCATTTTTACTTTCAAGTTCCAATTGTTTTTATATTTTTTTTTGTGATTTCATTTGGCTCTATTTACTTTCCTTTAATTATTATCCTACTCTAGTTGTGGGATTTGGATGTATACATACATGGTTGATTAGTTTTTTTTATATTTAATCATTTTTATGGTCTTGGAAATGTGTGCATGTATATAAGTACCTAGGCTAAGGACTCCCATGTTAGTGATATGACTACTCAGTCCTAGTCACCAGCCCCTAAACTATTTGTAGTGGGATTGGGGAGTCTCATTACGGGCCCCACTGGGATGGGTCATGACATCAGAGACATCCCTTTAAGCAGTCAACCACTTATCCTTTATGCTGGATAAACATCACACATACTATTATAATATAATCATGAATAAAAATAATTAATTAAATTTATCCATACGTTCCAACCACTTTCATTAGACCAGACACTTTTGTGTGGACTAGATCAAGATGTTTTTGTTCCCTTTTGTTCCTCGATCGATAAGAATTATGGACCATCTTTCCTCATATGAAAGCATCACATATCTTTTCTCAATAGCACATTAGATTTGGAATGTCTACAAAAACCTTTATCTTTTATAAATTTTCCATGATCTATTGATTAATGTGACAAAAAAATTGGTTCCCCAAGTTATTTTCCTATTTAATTGTTAAGAAACAAATTTTTACAATTTTTTATTCATCCTTTCATGAGATAATTACCTATCTTTCCTTTGATGGTGTGCCCTTTATGATTAAATGTCACTACCAATATTGAGTCATAAAGTTGACTCACACTCAAGATATTTTGAAGCAATATATCCATGTAGAGAACTTTGGTTTTCAATATTTCATCATTTTCTAATTCAGTATTTCCATTGCCTTGGATCATTAAATCACCATCATTGCTGAATCTCACTATTCCATCAACCCTTTCCTTAACATTTTTCAATAAATTTATATTTCCTATCATGTGGGATGATCATCCGCTATCATGAATGTAGAGACCCGAAGCTTGACGTACATTGACATTACATTACATTTTCGGAATACTTAGTACATAACAAAACACACACACAAGGACCGTAATAGTTTAGTGTCTTTAGAAACTCGAAATATAATCTTCTAATCGTGGTGAAAGATCTTCAATATCTCCCATAAAGATCTTCCTTTTTTTTATACCTAAAACCTTTCTTTATATCCTGGGGAAAAGAAAACATAAAAGGGTGAGCTCAAACGCTCAGTAAGGGTAAACAAAAGAAATATAAATCACATCAAGCACATAACTTTTGGAAATCTTAACCTGAAAAAGAGATCATAATTTCATAACATGGGATAAATCATGGCAGTGAAATGTAATCACAATAATCATAACTTAAAACATGAAACTTTGTGGCATACACACATAATAATAGAGAATCATTTCTTATTAGTCAAGACTCATTGCCAAGACTATCTTAGTGGACAAAGTCCCTTTCTGAACCGAGTCACCCTCGTTTCAGTCCTGTTTCACTGAACCGGTATAACCTACCGTTCCATACATGTCTATCTCATGAGATATAAAATCTTTACCCAATGCATTGGAGGGAGATATAAGTCCCACCCATCTTATAATGAATCCTTTCTTATGTGTGCCACATAATCATAAATCATACATCATCGCATAACAAATGTAACAAAAATGGGATTCTTGAAACATCATGACATCATAAAACAAATCATATAAGGTAAATGACTTCATAAAAATAATTCCCTCAAAATATAATCAAATCAATGTAATAATAGGGATAAAAATAGAACCCTATATTATCTTAGATGGAAAATAATTTTGATAAAACATTTGAACTCCATTCTTGAGGAAAATATCCTTTCTACTTCAAAAACACTTTTCTTTTCTTAACATGTCATACAATTATAAACTAAAAGAAGTTGATTAAAAATAAACTTGAAAACTTATAAAGGAAGATTATTGGAAATAATGTTTTAAAAATCCATTCTTGCCGTATAAGTTTAAAAAACATTCTTCATACTTTTGTCGGAAAAGTCAAAAAGTACCTCGTACGAAAAATGACAAAAGATTCCTTTCATATCTTTTACTAAAAACTCACCAAAGGGTAAAATTGGATTTACAAAAATTTTAGGTGGATGGAAATAAAATTACATATTGAGGAAACATGGATTTTGATGATAAAATACACCCCAGTAAATACCAAAGTATAAACAATCTCGGATAAAAATGAGATTGTGATATTTCCCTTACCTTAGGTCTGATTTGCTTTGTAAGTGTCCGAACCTCCTGTATAATGATTTAAATAATGTAATTGACTTATTACAGAATCATATTCATTGTTATTATATCATATATGGTTCACTTATGACTTTATATTACCCGTTCTTTTGTAAATTCCATGTTAAAGAGCGTTTTGGGTAAAATTGTTTCATTTGTCGTCCGTGTTTTGACTTGTAATTATTCATATGATTACTTAGATCATGGTTACTTAATTACAGAATATAAAACATGATTTATATATATATATATTCAGAATATACATATATATAATAAATCAGTAAATGGAAAGAAATACACCATTCATGGAGACGGTAGTCCGTACGTACGCATGAACGCAATTTTCGTTTCCTTATTGAATTGAATGGAATTAAGTAGATGACATACATATAAATATACATAAATCCAGTATCATTATTATTTCATATATTTCATTAGTACTTATTATATATACTTTATAATCATTCATGAATGGTTAATCATTGAGAATGAATCTCATCGCGTCGTGGAGACGGTAGTCCGTACGTACGCACGAGCGATGATATCGTTCCCATGGTTGTGGGATTGTGTTGAAGTGTATGTATACTATTTCAGTATCAATACCAATTTATAATAATCATATATAGTTACTCATTACACCATTATACCCATACAATTAAGGTGGTGGCGGAAAATAGATTACACCACGGCGTGGAGACGGTATTCTGTATGTACGCACGCGTGGTGATTTCCTTTTTGTGTAGGATGGATAGAAGGTTAATTAGATTTGTTTCATATTTATAATAACATATCAGTATATAATAAATACTGATGTTATTACTTTATCATGAAACAACTAAAGAAGAAGAAGTTGAAGAAGAAAGAAATTGAAAAATATCCGTAATGGATATTACCTCTTTTTGACGCGCCTTCACTTAACCTCCACTTAAAGAACTAAGGATGGTCTTTGAAGAAGACCAGGACCTATAGGATGATACTAGGGAAGTGGAGAAGATATTTTGGCAGGGTTTGGCCGACCTTGAAGGCTCAAAGTTGTGTGAGGAAGAGAGGGAGGAGGTGCCCTTTTATAAGGGAGGAGAGGGGCACCTTTGGAATAACTAAAAATATTATTTTATTATAAAGTCAAGTTTGGTTTTAAATAGCTCCAAATTGATTTATTTCAAGGATAAGGTGGGGATGGGTCTAAATCCTCTCATCCAATAGGATTTAGACAAGTTTAGGTTATTATTTTAACCTTATCAATTAGATTTAACCCTAAGTTAAATAATTTAACTTTTACCGTGTCTTTTTGTTTTATTACACTATATGGTTAATAAACTTATCATAACAAGCCAAACGAACACCAAGTTATTTATTATTAATATATATATACTTATCTAAGTCATTTTCCCGAACCATAGATTTTTAGGAATTAAATAACAATTGATAATATAATATTTGTTTTAAAAACTAATTTATGTCAATTTTGACACTATTTGGTACATGATTTTTATGAAATTTATAACAGAATGATACATTCTAAAAAAGTTACTTAAATCAAAAATAACATGTCATATTAAACTATAAAATTAGTGTAAGTTATAAAAAGTCTCAAATTACATTTATTTGGGCATTTATAACATCAATTATGTTAATATTTTCTTAAAAATGTAATTACTGCATCATCGTTGTGTCATAAATAAATTAAATTATTTAAAGTATAAAAATTACAAATAAAATACCATTATGTATGAAATCTTTTTATATTTCTAATGAATATTTATAGTTGAAATTATATTATGTATAACCCTATATTAAAAATGTTTTAGTAAATAAACTTTGATTTTAACTCTTTTAACTCCTCTTTGAATTAAATAATAATAAATGTCCTAATCTAATCCAAGTGGGACTAAATGATAATATTTTACACTTAAGGTTGTTTTTGGTCGATATACACTTGTCTAATAGGATTAGGACATGTGTTAGGGTAATATTAATATCATTTTTACCCTTAATTACCCTATTTACTTTTAACCGTGGTAAAAAAAGTAAAAAGTTACTATTCACCAAAAATTATTTTCATCTCATTGAACCACATTTTACTTACTGACATCAACCGTGTCTCTAGGATTTTTGAAATTCCATTCACAGAAGCGGTAAAATTAAGATTTATGAAAAAATTAATTTTTTAACTACCACTTAGTAGTTTCACTATTCATCAAAAATTGAAGTTTTTCAGAAAAATGCCAAAATTTCACCCTAAGCTATAATTGATATTCCAAATTAAAAAATGATTTCTATTTTAAAAAATTCCCAACATATAAGTTTCATTAATTAATTTTATAATTAATTTCCGCTGTCACAACAAATAGCGTGTTTTTAAGAGATAATAACTATCAAAAGATTAACACTTGTTTATGTCTGGTGTAAATGTGAAATTACATCCAATGACCAACATTGTATTGAATTGTAAAAATATATTCTAAATATACTTTAAAACCACTCAAATTAATAATTTATCACTATTAATTATTTCAATTGAAAAAGTTGTTTTTAATTAAAATTTAGTAATTTTCACTATTCATCAAAATATGAAAGTTATCCGAAAATCACCAAAATATCACCTTAGGCTAAATTTGATACTCCGAATATAAAAATGAAGACCATTTTGAAAAATAAAATTTAAAAAATTTCAAAAAGTGTTTATTACTATTCATAACGGCTAGTTTTAATAACATTTTAATAGCATATTGCTGTTTAGTGAAACTCTGTATTGCGTACTACACACGCTATCGAGGAAGGTCGCGATTGCATGTAATGCAAGGCAAGTCAAGGATGTGTGTTGTGAAAGCTCATTTTGGTGTAGCGTACAACACAAGACATTAATAAAATTTAAAAGAATATTTTTCATAAAATCTTGGACTGTTACATTCTACCCACCTTAAAATGAATTTCGCCCTCGAAATTCGTCTGGGTTATAAATGGTTTACTACTCGAAAGTTTGTTTAATAGAAACCCACATCGTAAAAAGGGAATACCAAAACCAATCTTTAAAAACAAAGGTATGAAACGTAACGGTTACCCAAATAAACTAATCACTGGGTTTCCACATAGGTGAAAATATGGATATGGAAGAAAAATCTAACCATCATGTTCTGATGAAGAGTGGTATAGAACATGGCTATGGAAAATCAAACAATCACAAATCCATAAATTTGTGATGATCTAAGGTACCATCTGATTAATCAGATATAAGAGCACTAGGACAACATTTTTGGTTTTCAAGATCGTTTCCCTAAAGTTGAAGAATTTGAATTAGAATAAATACTTACTTTATTTTGGTACAATCTCACTATTGTTCGTGCCTTGAACAATTTCCACTTCATCTCTTAAATAAATGAAGTTGAATTTTTTATTCGTGAAGTGTTAGCAGATCATGTGATAGAATGATGGGTCATTCCATCTGTCTCAAACAAAAGGTTAGCAAAAGTTATATACATAAGTCGATCTATAGTGAGATTAATCATATATGGTTCCTAAAATGGACTTATACTTCATATATCGTACTGCTTAATAAAATAAAACTAGTTTCTACTAAACAGGGACTTCCTGTAGGCCAGTGGTAGGCGATAAAGGCCAGTCGCACTTCGGTTGTGGGTTTGATTCCCACAGCCTTGTCCGATGCGATGGGCTGTCGCCCGTCCTACAAGTTGTCCTTTTTCTAAAACTATATTACTATAACATCCCATCAATAATATCGAAAAACGTTTTATCCTAACTTATGTCCAACATAATCCATTCTAATCTTTAGGCTTATCTAAAATACTTTGGTCCAAGATCATAGTATAAAGAAAATGATTACTTGAAATGTCATAGAACAATCACGTGAATGCCATCATTTATCCCCCATATATCATAAGATATATCTTGTTGGTCACATTCCAAACATTCAAAGGCCTTAATCATGTATTCTCTTGAATAATGAATACCCATTGAACCTTAGTGAAAACATGAATGCAGTTAAAAGTTAACACTTTCCACAAACCAAAATCCTCAAAATTATTTATACTCAAACCATTATATCACTTAGTCCTTATATCAATCACGAGCTCATGAATACTGTTAAACATTTCATTTTCTCGTTTTCCCTTCATTATGCGCATATCATCTTATTACCAAAAATATCTCAATCACTTTGAATACCACATTAGACTAACACATAAATATTCCAATACTTTATGATACAACATTATTTTGGAATCCCATTACATAAACACTTAATCATTCCACCACATCGTTGTCATATTCAACATCGCCAATAATGATCGCATGTGAATTCCCTTTGTCCTTTTCCTTAAGTGGTTGCTCATATTGATCATCACTAACCCTTGGATTAGGGAATTTATTAGCATAATGCCCCATTTCCTTGCACTTGAAGCATTGAAGTGTTGGTGGTGCGTTCTCTGCAGTGTTTGCTTTATTCACATCATTAGAAACCCTTTTTCCATTACTTCGACACTCAGCTGCTCGATAACCTTCTTTTCCACACTTAAAACATTTTCTAGTCCCTTTTAGACAATCTCCACCATGCTTCTTTCCACACTTTGAGCATAAGGAAACATTTATCTTCTTTTCACCATTATTCTGAGATTTCTCCTTGAACTCCATCTTTCGTTTCTTGTCAAAACCATGAGATGGATATGTAACACCAACTTCCATTTCTACCTTGATAGCACAACACACAATTTCTTCATAGCTACTGAAGTCTCTTATAGCTAATGCCCTTTGAAGACTTGGTTTTAAGCCACTGAAAAATCGATCAACTTTACTTTCAGGTTGGATGATAATGCCAAATGCATACCTTGCAAGTCTTGTAAAATTCGCTTCGTATATACCAACAGATTCATCATCCTTCTGCTTCAGCTCAAGAAACTCCTTTTCCATATTTGTTCGAAGAATACGAGGGAAGTACTTACTGAAAAACAAGTTCTTGAACTCGTCCCATTCCATGGACTCAATTTCATCTCTTGGCCTCGTATTCTTGATAAGATTCCACCATTTATCAGCTTCACCTTCCAAACGATATACTGCTAAGATGACTTTATCATGCTCAATACATTGAAGAACTGAAAATATCTTTTCAGTTGTACTGATCCATTGTTCAGCAACAAGTGGATCAGAAGTCCCACTGAAAGAAGGTGGACGTTGCCTCATGAAGGAATCAATAGAATATTGTTCCCTTCTCTGCTCATTTTGAAGTCCAGAATGATTCATAGCTTGTGTAAGTATAGCAATAAGATTTTGCACTCCATCTCCCATAACATTTGTTTGTTCAGGAGGACAATCATTGCATTGTCCATTTCATTGATCAACACGGTTCCTTCGGGTTCCAGCCATCGTCTAAAACCCAAAAAGAATAGTGAGAGAGGAAAAAATCATGCTAGGGAAAACAACATAATAAAGGGGGAGTACCTTCAATATCTAACATCTTAGGTTTAATTCTATGATCTTTAGCATAATTCTAGTACTATAACCTATATGTATACTTAACCTTAGGGACATCCCTAGACATACCTTAGAAATATCTCTAGGGATCTCACTAACGTTTTCGCATCCTAGTTTCCAAAGGTTGACTAAACATTTCCTCTGATACCAACAGTAGAGACCCGAAGCTTGACGTACATTGACATTACATTACATTTGCGGAATACTTAGTACATAACAAAACACACACACAAGGACCGTAATAGTTTAGTGTCTTTGGAAACTCGGAATATAATCTTCTAATCGTGGTGAAAGATCTTCAATATCTCCCATAAAGATCTTCCTTTTTTTTATACCTAAAACCTTTCTTTACATCCTGGGGAAAATAAAACATAAAAGGGTGAGCTCAAATGCTCAGTAAGGGTAAACAAAAGAAATATAAATCACATCAAGCACATAACTTTTGGAAATCTTAACCTGAAAAAGAGATCATAATTTCATAACATGGGATAAATCATGGCAGTGAAATGTAATCACAATAATCATAACTTAAAACATGAAACTTTGTGGCATACACACATAATCATAGAGAATCATTTCTTATTAGTCAAGACTCATTGCCAAGACTATCTTAGTAGACAAAGTCCCTTTCTGAACTGAGTCACCCTCGTTTCAGTCCCGTTTCACTGAACCGGTATAACCTACCATTCCAGCCATGTCTATCTCATGAGATATAAAATCTTTACCCAATGAATTGGAGGGAGATATAGGTCCCACCCATCTTATAATGAATCCTTTCTTATGTGTGCCACATAATCATAAATCATACATCATCGCATAACACATGTAACAAAAATGGGATTCTTGAAACATCATGACATCATAAAACAAATCATATAAGGTAAATGACTTCATAAAAATAATTCCCTCAAAACATAATCAAATCAGTGTAATAATAGGGATAAAAACAGAACCCTATATTATCTTAGATGGAAAATAATTTTGATAAAACATTTGAACTCCATTCTTGAGGAAAATATCCTTTCTACTTCAAAAACACTTTTCTTTTCTTAACATGTCATACAATTATAAACTAGAAGAAGTTGATTAAAAATAAACTTGAAAACTTATAAAGGAAGATTCTTGGAAATAATGTTTTAAAAATCCATTCTTGCCATATAAGTTTAAAAAACATTCTTCGTACTTTTGTTGGAAAAGTCAAAAAGTACCTCGTACGAAAAATGACAAAAGATTCCTTTCATATCTTTTACTAAAAACTCACCAAAGGGTAAAATTGGATTTAAAAATTTTTTAGGTGGATGGAAATAAAATTACATATTGAGGAAACATGGATTTGGATGATAAAATACACCCCAGTAAATGCCAAAGTATAAACAATCTCGGATAAAAATGAGATTGTGATATTTCCCTTACCTTAGGTCTGATTTGCTTCGTAAGTGTCCGAACCTCCTGTATAATGATTTAAATAATGTCATTTACTTATTACAGAATCATATTCATTGTTATTATATCATATATTGTTCACTTATGACTTTATATTACCCGTTCTTTTGTAAATTCCATGTTAAAGAGCGTTTTGGGTAAAATTGTTTCATTTGTCGTCCGTGTTTTGAATTGTAATTATTCATATGATTACTTAGATCATGGTTACTTAATTCCAGAATATAAAACATGATTTATATATATATATTCAGAATATACATATATATAATAAATTAGTAAATGGAATGAAATACACCGTTCATGGAGACGGTAGTCCGTACGTACGCATGAACACTGTTTTCGTTTCCTTATTGAATTGAATGGAATTAAGTAGATGACATACATATAAATATACATAAATCCTTTATCATTATTATGTAATATATTTCATTATTACTTATTATATATACTTTATAATCATTCATGAATGGTTAATCATTGAGAATGAATCTCATCGCGTCGTGGAGACGGTAGTCCGTACGTACGCACGAGCGATGATATCGTTCCCATGGTTGTGGAATTGTGTTGAAGTGTATGTATACTATTTCAGTATCAATACCAATTTATAATAATCATATATATTTACTCATTACACCATTATACCCATCCAATTAAGGTGGTGGCGAAAAATAGATTACACCACGGCGTGGAGACGATATTCCATATGTACGCACGTGTGGTGATTTCCTTTTTCCGTAGGATGGATAGAAGGTTAATTAGAGTTGTTTCATATTTATAATAACATATCAGTATATAATAAATAATTATGTTATTACTTTATCATGAAACAACTAAAGAAGAAGAAGTTGAAGAAGAAAGAAATTGAAAAAGATCGGTAATGGATATTACCTCTTTTTGACGTGCCTTCACTTAACCTCCACTTAAAGAACTAAGGATAGTCTTTGAAGAAGACCAGGACCTATAGGATGATACTAGGGAAGTGGAGAAGAGATTTTGGCAGGGTTTGGCCGAGCTTGAAGGCTCAAAGTTGTGTGAGGAAGAGAGGGATGAGGTGCCCTTTTATAAGGGAGGAGAGGGGCACCTTTGGAATAACTAAAAATATTATTTTATTATAAAGTCAAGTTAGGTTTTAAATAGCTCAAAATTGATTTATTTCGAGGCTAAGGTGGGGATGGGTCGAAATCCTCTCATCCAATAGGATTTAGACAAGTTTAGGTTATTATTTTAACCTTATCAATTAGATTTAACCCTAAGTTAAATAATTTAACTTTTACCGTGTCTTTTTTTTCTTACACTATATGGTTAATAAACTTACCATAACAAGCCAAACTAACCCCAAGTTGTTTATTATTAATATATATATCCTTATCTAAGTCATTTGTCCGAACCATAGATTTTTAGGAATTAAATAACAATTGATAATATAATAGTTGTTTTAAAAACTAATTTATGTCAATTTTGACACTATTTGGTACATGATTTTTATGAAATTTATAACAGAATGATAAGTTAGAAACAAGTTACTTAAATAAACAATAACATGTCATATTAACCTATAAAATTAGTTTAAGTCATAAAAAGTCTCAAATTACATTTATTTGGGCATTTATAACATCAATTATGTTAATATTTTCTTAAAAAGGTAATTACTGCATCATCGTTGTGTCATAAATAAATTAACTTATTTAAAGTATAAAAATTACAAATAAAATACCATTATGTAGGAAATATTTTTATCTTTCTAATGAATATTTATAGTCGAAATTATATTATATATAATTCTATATTAAAAATGTTTTAGTAAATAAACTTTGATTTTAACTCTTTTAACTCCTCTTTGAATTAAATAATAATAAATGTCCTAATCTAATCCAAGTGGGCCTAAATGATAATATTTTACACTTAAGGTTGTTTTTGGTCGAGATAAACTTGTCTAATAGGATTAGGACATGTGTTAGGGTAATATTAATATCATTTTTACCCTTAATTACCCTATTTACTTTTAACCGTGGTAAAAAAAGTAAAAAGTTACTATTCACCAAAAATTATTTTCATCTCATTGAACCGCATTTTAGTTAATGACATCAACTATGTCTCTCGGATTTTTGAAATTCCATTCACAGAAGCGGTAAAATTAAGATTTATGAAAAAATTAATTTTTTTAACTACCACTTAGTAGTTTCACTATTCATCAAAAATTGAAGTTTTTCAGAAAAATGCCAAAATTTTACCCTAAGATATAATTGATATTCCGAATTAAAAAATGATTTCTATTTTACAAAATTCCCAACATATAAGTTTCATTAATTAATTTTATAATTAATTTCCGCTGTCACAACAAATAGCGCGTTTTTAAGAGATAATAACTATCAAAAGATTAACACTTGTTTATGTCTGGTGTAAATGTGAAATTACATCCAATGACCAACATTGTATTGAATTGTAAAAATATATTCTAAATATACTTTAAAACCACTCAAATTAATATTTTATCACTATTAATTAGTTCGATTGAAAAAGTTGTTTTTAATTAAAATTTAGTAATTTTCACTATTCATCAAAATATGAAAGTTATCCGAAAATCACCAAAATATCACCTTAGGCTAAATTCGATACTCCGAATCGAAAAATGAAGACCATTTTGAAAAATAAAATTTAAAAAATTTCAAAAATTGTTTATTACTATTCATAACGGCTAGTTTTAATAATATTTTAATAGCATATTGCTGTTTAGTGAAACTCTGTATTGCGTACTACACACGCTATCGAGGAAGGTCGCGATTGCGTGTAATGCAAGGCAAGTCAAGGATGTGTGTTGTGCAAGCTCCTTTTGGTGTAGCGTACAACACAAGACATTAATAAAATTTAAAAGAATATTTTTCATAAAATCTCGGGCTGTTACAATGAATCTAGGTTCTACTATTATTTATAGCTTTGAGAGTGATCTCTACCTGGTTGTCTTTCTCAATCTTCTTCTTTTCCTTCAATGAGATTTCCTAATTGAGTGGAGGCATAAGATGACCTATCCAATCTATTTTAAATATGCATGGTTGAATTATACTCATATTATTCTTCCAAAGGATAATTATTTTTTTCAAGGGTAATTATACTTATTTGAATAGTATTGACTTGTCTTGGAGTTCTGTAGTTATGGTTTCCACCTTTCCTCTGCCTATAATGAATATATTTATGGATAATGTTAGACTAGTGAAAACAATATCCATAGAAATTATTTATTATATATGATAAAGTGTATGGTATCTGTAAGAACCCAAATCTTCTTTTCAGTTATGTTTTCCTTTTTCTGGTGTTTTTTATAAAAAGATGAGTTTTTTGGAAATTTATGGAGTACATGCCATGTGCTTATAAGTACACGTCGTGTACTCGGTTTCCACGGGTGACCGTGTACTGGCCATGTAACGGCCGAGTACAGGGTCATGTGGGGTGACCTGGAGGCTGCCTAAAGTAGGGCCCGATAAAGGCAAGTACACACCGTGTACTTATAAAGCACATGCCATGTACTTTATTTTTATTTCATTAAATGGATCGGGGTCACGTTTAATTGGCAGAAACACCTTCTTCTTCATCTGTCTGGTCCAGGAGAAACCGTACGATGAAAATCTTCGTCGATCCCCCGAATCATCGTCTGTTCTCCGAATCAAACTCTTTCGGTTGCATTGGAATCACATAAATTAATTCTCTCTTCTTCTTGAACCTCGTTTCATATTTTCTCCTCTTCCATGAGTTATCGTTAGTTGAACATTTTAGAATTTTTTTAGATATACCGCATTCTAGGTAGATCCAAGGGCCGACTCCAGAGTATATCGATCTCTCAATGCTGAGTTAGGTGGTTTGTGCCTTTCTGTAGTTAGTATTTTAATTATATGTGAAAAAGTTCCCAATACCCTCGTTTGGGGTATTGCATGTTTATGGTTTATCCCTTTTTATTACCTTATATGCCTAGTTTGATTTGATAGAGGTTAATTGTTGAGAATAGGGTTATCTTTACTAATCTATGGACATTTTCCCCATGTTTTCTTGTTTTGATCATTTGGTCTAGCCTTGCCTGTTTGGCTACTGCCTTGATTCCCTTGCCTAGTATTGTTAGGGTGGAGTGATTATTAATTGAAATTCTATGATATGATGTAGTTTGTTTAGCCAAGTAGTTCTTGATGTTTACTTTGGATGATGATTATCTATGGGCATGTTTTCTTTACACGGGGTTGTGGGAACCTGGTGTAGTGAGACCATAGAGGAAATTAACGTTAAGGGATTTCCTAGAGTGTCTGTTAAAATTATCACGCTGCGAGATCATAGGGGGGATTGACGTTGAGTGCTCCCTTAGAGTGTCTATAGATACGTTACGATACCACAGGAGGAATTGACATTGAGTGCTTCCTCAGAGTGTCTGAAGTTTACCGTTGAAAGAATATAGGGGGAATTGACAGTGAGTGCATCTTCAGAGAGTCTTTGTTATATCCTTGTGAATTGAACTAGAGGGGATAGGTTGTGTGAACTTTCCATGGGGTTGATTGTATTGTGTTTGGTTGATTAAATTGTTGAATGTAAATGTTGCAATTGAAACTGTAGGTTTGTTTACCTTGAGCACTTCCTTGTTTACAACTTCATTTATTTATTTCCTGTCATATATATTCACTAAATGTTAGGCACATATCTTTGGGTGGTTGCCTACTGGGATTAGTCTCAAACCCTATTTGGGTCATGATTTTGGGCCCAAATAGATTATATTTATGTAGGTATAGATAAGGGACACTACTACAACTTGGCCTTTTATCAGTGCTAAAAACCGACATTAACAGCACTAGAAAAGCACTGTTAATGCCGGTATAGATAAGGGGGGGGGGTCCCCTTTATCAGCGCTACAAAAAGCGCTGATAAAGGTAGTCTATATCAGCACTTTTAGGAGCGCTGATAAAGGGGTTCCTTTATCAGCACTCTTTTAGCACTGTTAAAGGTGTCCTTTATTAGCGCTCAAAAAAGCACTGATAAAGGCACTTTCCCTTGCACCTGCAAAACGGAACCTGCACAACTGCACACCTGCACAAACCAGAATACCTGCACAAAATAGAATATGCACACCTGCACAAAATAGCACCCACACATAATATTTTGATAGAAAATGGTATATACATTTACTTAACATCATGAATACAAAAAAACACACTGCTATATACATTTCAACTATTGTTTTACATGGTTACAATTACAATTATTCAACAACAGTTATAAGAATTCATGTTTCATCCTTTGATATCCGTGATCCGCTCTCAAAAATTGTTGTCCACGATATTTTTTGCTGAACAAATAATCCAAACTCAAGGAAAAAAATTCACCTATATAAGAAAACAAATATTATGTTAGTAATAAAATAATGAAATAAATTAAAACATTAATATGAAAGAATACATTAATATGGAAATGTGAAACTAAAGTATGAAATTTTAAACTCAAATGTTTTCATTCTGATAACAATGAAAGGGAATAATGTAAAATCAATATGTTTTTGGATGAATTATCTCATTTAATAAATACTGATTCTTTATCTAATGAAAATATTTACCAGTCACACCATGCATCGAATTGAGGTGCGGTCGATTCGTACACATCAGAAATGACTAATGGATCGTTTTCCTAAAGTATCAAAACAATCCGAATGCGTTTTCTTGATTTTCTGTATGTCACTTATGTTGTTTTCTAAAGTTTATGTTAATTTGAAACTGATATCAGATATTTTTGGCCATCCCAGTCACACCATGCATTAAATTGAGGTGAGGTTGATTCATACACATCAAAAATGACTCATGGATCATTTTAATAAAGTATCAAAACAATCTGAACATGTTTTCTCAGTTTTCCGTATGTCACTTGTGTTGTTTTCTAAAGTTTATATCAATTTGAAACTGATATCAGACACTTTTATCCATACCGGTCACACCATGTGTCAGATTGAGGTACGGTCAATTCTTACACTTCACAAATGACTCATGGATCGTTTTCCTAATATATAAAAATAATCCGAACACGTTTTATCAGTATTCCGTATGTCAGTAGTGTTGTTTTCTAAAGTTTATGTCAATTTCAAACTGATATCAGACACTTTTAGCCATACCGGTCACACCGTGCGTCATATTGAGGTGCGGTCAATTTGTACACATCAAAAATGATTCATGAATCATTTTTCTAAAGTATCAAAACAATCCGAATGCGTTTTCTTGGTATTCCTTATGTCATTTGTTTTGTTTTCTAAAGTTAATGTCAATTTCAAACTGATATCAGACACTTTTAGCCATGCCGGTCACACCGTGCATTGGATTGAGGTGAGGTTGATTTTTACACATCAAAAATGACTCATGGATCGTTTTACTAAAGTATAAAAACAATACGAACACGTTTTTTCAGTTTTTTTATGTCACTTGTGTTGTTTTCTAAAGTTTATGTCAATTTGAAACTGATATCAGACACTTTTAGCCATACCGGTCACACCATGTGTCAGATTGAGGTGAAGTCAATTATTACACATCAAAAATGACTCATGTATCGTTGTCCTAAAGTATCAAAATAGTCCGAATGCTTTTGATCAGTTTGCCGTATGCCACTTGTGTTGTTTTCTAAAGTTTATGTCAATTTGAAACTGATATCAGACACTTTTAGCCATAACGGTCACTCCATGCATCATATTGAGGTGAAGTCAATTCGTACACATCAAAAATGACTCATGGATCGTTTTCCTAAAGTATCAAAACAATTCAAATGCGTTTGCTTGGTATTACGTATGTCATTTTTGTTGTTTTCTAAAGTTAATGTCAATTTCAAACTGATATAAGACACTTTTAGCCATGACAGTCACACCATGCATCAGATTGAGGTGCGGTTGATTCATACAAGTCAAAAATTACTGATTTATTGTTTTAATAAAGTATCAAAACAATACGAATGCATTTTCTCAGTTTTCCATATGTCACTTGTGTTGTTTTCTAAAGTTTATGTCAATTTCAAATTGATATCAGAAACTTTTAGCCATGTCGGTCACACTGTGTGTCATATTGAGGTGCGGTCAATTCTTAAACATCAAAAATGACTCATGGATTGTTTTACTAAAGTATCAAAACAATCTGAATGCGTTTTATCAGTTTTCCATATGTCACTTATGTTGTTTTCTAAAGTTTATGTCAATTTGAAACTGATATCAGACACTTTTATCCATAACGGTCACACCATGCATTAGATTTAAGTGCGACCAATTTATAGATGTCAAAAATGAATCATGGACCATTTTACTAAAGTATCAAAACAATCCGAACGTGTTTGCTCAGTATTCCGTATGTCAGTAGTGTTGTTTTCTAAAGTTTATGTCAATTTCAAACTGATATCAGACACTTTTAGCCATACCGGTCACACCGTGCATCGGATTGAGGTTAAATTGATTCTTAAACATCACAAATGACTCGTGGATCATTTTCCTAAAGTATAAAAACAATCCGAACGTGTTTTCTCAGTATTCCGTATGTCATTTTTGTTGTTTTCTAAAGTTAATGTCAATTTCAAACTGATATCAGAAACTTTTAGACATGCCGGTCGCACTGTGCATTAGATTGAGGTGTGGTCAATTCATACACATCAAAAATGACTCATGGATCATTTTACTAAAGTATCAAAACAATCCAAATGCGTTTTCTCAATTTGCCGTATGTCACTTGTGTTGTTTTCTAAAGTTTATGTCAATTTGAAACTGATATCAGACACTTTTATCCATACCAGTCACACCGTGTGTTGGATTGAGGTGCGGTCAATTCATACACATCAAAAATGACTCATGTATCGTTTTTCTAAAGTATCAAAACAATTCGAACGTGTTTTCTCAGTTTTCCGTATGTCACTTGGGTTGTTTTCTAAAGTTTATGTCAATTTGAAACTTATATCAGACACTTTTAGCCATACCGGTCACACCGTGTGTCGGATTGAGGTACGGTCAATTCTTACACGTCAAAAATGACTCATGGATCATTTTACTAAAGTATCAAAACAATCTGAATGTGTTTGCTCAGTATTTCGTATGTCAGTAGTGTTGTTTTCTAAAGTTTATGTCAATTTCAAACTGATATTAGACACTTTTAGCCATACCGGTCACACCGTGCGTCAGATTGAGGTGTGGTCAATTTTTACACGTCAAAAATGAATCATGGATCATTGTCCTAATGTATCAAAACAATCTGAATGCATTTTCTCAGTATTCTGTATGTCACTTGTGTTGTTTTATAAAGTTAATGTCAATTTTAAACTGATATCAAACACTTTTAGCCATGATGGTCACACCGTGCATTGGATTGAGGTGCGGTTAATTGATACAGATCAAAAATTACTCATGGATCGTTTTACTAAAGTATCAAAACAATCCGAACATATTTTCTCAGTATTCCGTACGTCACTTGTGTTGTTTTCTAAAGTTTATGTCAATTTGAAACTGATATCAGACACTTTTAGCAATTCCAGTCACATTGTGCATCAGATTAAGGTAAGGTCGATTCTTACATGTCACAAATGACTCATGGATAGTTTTCCTAAAGTATCAAAACAATCCAAATGCGTTTTCTTGGTATTTCGTATGTCATTTGTGTTGTTTTCTAAAGTTAATGTCAACTTCAAACTGATATCAGACACTTTTAGCCATGTTGGTCACACCGTGAGTCAGATTGAGGTGTGGTCAATTTTTACACGTCACAAATGACTCATGGATCATTTTCCTAAAGTATCAAAATAATCCTAATGCGTTTTCTCAGTTTTCCGTATGTCACTTGTGTTGTTTTCTAAAGTTAATGTCAATTTGAAACTGAGTAGTAGGAATTCACTAATCTAAGGATATGAAACATAAGAAAAGGTGATCATAGATGCTCAATAAGTGTAAAAAAGGGATATATAAATGACTATATAAAGATAACATAATTATTAGGAATTCACCTTCATTTTCCTATTTTTTTATATTCTTCTATCAGGTATGCTGCCCATTTGTTTCTAAACACATTTATATCATCTTCTGAATATGATTTTTTGCAACAGTCAGAGTAGTACTAAAAAATTATAAATACACAAAGGATTAATAATTATTTTAAATTAAGTAGTAATTATTTTCAAAAACACATCTTCAGGGATACTAGTTTGTTCATGAAATATGATCTCTTTCATAAATTTACAAACATAATAACCGCAGTCCTTGTCGTTTGTTTATTTCGGACACTGCAGAAACATCGAGAAAAATAAGTAATTTTTTTATATGTATTTGGATAGTGAAATATAATTATATATACCCAGATACTTCTCCATTTGTAGATTGTGTGCGCATTTTCATCCTTAGGCCCTGGATTCATTCCAGCCTTTAGACGATATTCATACACCGCCCTATCATAACAGAATCCTCATTAAAAGATAATATAAATTATATATATAGATATTTAGTTCTAAAATATTGGATCTAGTGTATTACGAATTGAAAATCTCCATCATGTGTGGTCGGTTTGTTGGATATCCATGCAGTGAATTCAGAAAATAAATCTTTGGAGTATCCAAATTGACTGCAATGAGCATCCAATGTTCCCTAAAAACACAAAAAGAAATAAGTACTGATAGAAATGAAAATATAATTGATATGATTAAAATGTAGAGTTTTACCCCTGAAAATTTGGTATTAAAAAGAGTCTATCTGTCGTAATTCTTCTTTGAAACGTTCTAAGAAAATTTGACATTAATTCAGCCTGAAAATCAGAATCTATTTCTTCTTGTTGTGTAGAAATAGTGTGAGGACCAACGAGTCCAAATTTTTATTCATGAGAAAATCCCTTCAATTGTTTTTAATATATACTCCTATGAAAAATATGAAATGTATTTAGCCATAATTATCATAGTATATCAGCTTCTGTAAAATCAAATCATGAAAACATACCTCATGTATACATTTATAACTGAGGCGCCTAGCCAGTCGTATGTGATGATTTTAGCAATAGCGTCAGCACTAATGAAATCTAATGTTTCCTCTCTGTACATATATTTTTCAGAAACAATTGTGTGACTCTTTACACCTATCATTTTCATATCCACATGAGATTGCAATGATATTAAATGTGGATATAGAATGAGCGGGGTGAATGCGCTCTCAGTAGATCATTTTTCTCGGTTGGTTGATCCTTTTGAACCGCTATTTCATTTTAACTCCTCCATTTTTTCTTTCTATAATAACATTCAGCGATTCATCCATTTTCTAATTTAATGTTAAAGGTTATGGTTGAAAAATTAATTGGAAATGAATACCTCCTGGTTGACATGTTTTTTTACAAGATTCGACGGCCATGCAATGAATGTTCCAATATCTTTTTCCACTGTATGAATGTCATCATCGTCATTTGGCATGGGTATCTCGGCTCTCGTCTCATGAGTTACATTAATAGACACTCTGACATGACCGGTTAGAAGTGTTCTGGAGTGTAGCATGTCATTCTTCATATTGAACATCGTAGCCCTCGCTACAAGGCGATGGGTGGGAGTTGACAGATATAAATCACAGTCATTTTCACCCTATAGAATATCATTACAAGAAAGGTATCAGTGTATATGCGATTCACATTTCATAGAAACAAATATTAGAACATTGATTACCTTGGTTAAGTTAGGTCTTTGAGGGGAATGGCTAGCCTCAAAGCTGGTGGGGGGTGGGGCGGGATCTTCTCGTGCGTGTTGTTCTTGAGTTGTTAGTTCTCTTCACCTCTCCTCCATCAAAGTTTCTATAATCTCTCCCTGACTTTGGAATTTTTCTTCAAGGGTATCTACTCTATCTCTCATTACTTTCAATTCTTTAGTTTGTTCATCCTCTTGTTTTTTTTTCTGAAAATATGCCCGAGGTGTCACCCCAAAACCCACACCTCTGGCGCAACCATACTGTTCTAGCTGTTTTAAGGCTACTGAAAGTATGTTTGCATCCGGTGTGGGTGTTGTTGATTCCTGTTACTATGTCAAATAGAAAATATGGAAAAATAAGTAATCATCATTATGTAATAGTGATTTAAAGAAAAACAAGTTTATATTATGTCTCATGTTTCCCACACTTTTTGTGTGTTTTCATCTACCAGTTTCTCCTCTTTATTAACACGAGCCTCCTTCCATAGCACATGGAGTGGAATGGAAGTGTCTTGGGATTTTGATTCATCAATCTGCATATAAATAGAGAAACATGGTTACAGTGTTGTTTTATGTCACATAAAATTATTATAGTACTTTTAAAATAGATACCAATTGTTTTTCAATTGAAGCGTACCCAATCCTTGCTTTACGGTAGGGGTATACTGGTTTTGCTGCCCGTTCTTTATTTTCAGCACTCAGTTGCTGTTTCATAAATAAAAAACTGTCAATCAACGTGATGAATATAAGCAACTTTAAACAACATGTAACCAAACAAAATGTACCTGAAAAGTCTGTTCCGCACGACGGTTTGCAAAATGCATCTCACGCTCCTTGGGATATCAAGTGTACATAAAGAGGAGGTGGGTGAGGCTTGATTTTTCCTTCAGCATCTTTCAGATGATGTTTCGTTAAAATGGTGCAAAAGAATCTATGAACCCTTCCTGCCAGTCTTAATACATATTCTTTGTGCGAAACATCTACTATAAATGCACTCTGCAAGAGATGATGAAGAGTTAGTAAATATTTCAGTATTTTATTTTATTTTATTTTAATAAATTAAATAAATGATATCATAATGTTACCGCAATATCTTCCCACATTAATGTTTTCAGCCCACTGACAACATGGTGCCATGACTCTACATCAATCGGCATGTGTTGCCGAGTGATGATTCCAATGTAGCTACTAAACATGTCTTTGTTGGGGTTTACATGCTGGCATTGTTTATTCCATCACATCTCATATTTGATTCCTTTTGATTTTGCCTTAAGGATTTTGGCTAAAACTGTCAAACTACGGCACACATGTTTTTTTTGTGTCACTGGGGTTTCATCACCTACCATTTCCTCGGTTTCTACATCATCATTATGTTTCTCCGAAGCGCTAGCATCGGCACTGGGACCAGCAGAAACAGGTTGAGAAACCTGTTGTACCTCAGCAGTGGGACCAACTACAATAGGTTGAGAGACCTGTTGTACCTCAGCAGTGGGACCAGCTGCAACAGGTTGAGAGACCTGTTATGTCTTAGGATTGGGTGCATCAGCAGGTGCAGAAGTCATTATCTGCAGAACTGGTTTAACATTTAATTTAGATCACATAAAAGCAACAACAAACATATAATAACATAATGTAACACAATCTATATTACAATAAAAAATAACCTGATTATTGAACTCTCTCTTTTAAAGGCTGAAGGGATTTGACCCCTCTATCAACTATCCATATCCCTTCATTGTGGTCTCCTCTGACATACAAAATGTCGTCTATATTGGGACCACTGTGAAATGATTGCGAATTCCCAATGAAAGGTTCATATTCTATTGAATTTTCATCTGATCCTTCAGCTGTTTTGGTCGATAATAGAACGATTGACCAGTTTCAGTTTGCAGGATCTGAAACATAAAATACTTGCACTTCCTATGATGCCATTATAAATGGTTTGTCTTTCTCCCCTTCCTTACTGAAATCAACTTTCACGAATCCCAAATCATCTATTTTAACAACACTACTGTTATGAACCCACTTGCATTGAAATATCGGAACTTGAAATTCCATATAATCCAACTCCCATATTTGTTTGATGATGCCAAAGTATGACATATTCGCATAAATTGGATTTATGTCCTTAGCACCAGAAACATGCATCACTTTAGCCACAAGTGTAACCCAACTATTTTGAATGGTACTATCTTCATCATGTTCATTAGTATAAAATGTATAACCATTAACTACATAAGCATTCTAAGATAATGCATACACACTTGGTCCTCCAGCTAGCCATCAAAGTCGTTCTGAAATTGATTCTGGATTTTCACCTGACTTATTAAAAATATGATCTTAAAACCATCCTATAAACTGTCGATTATGTGTATCTGATATCCATTTTTCATCCATATATGGATTCAAATGCCTAAGAATTTCTTTGTGGATTTCAACATATGGGTCAACGTCGAAACTGTTATGCAAAACCTAAAGGTGGGCCTGCTCCCGATCTGTAATATTGATTGTGACAAACCGTCTTCTAGAAATTCCTTCACCCTCAAGCCACCCAGTGTGACGAGATTTCGGTAGGCCAATGATTTCCACACTAGACAAGTATTCAGTACAGAATTCAACGGCTCCCTCAACAATATATCACTCTGCAATACAACCCTCTGGCCGACTTCGATTTTTGATATACCCTTTCAAAATCTTCATATACCGTTCAATGGGGTACATCCATCTGTAATGTACAAGACCACATAGTCGAATCTATCTCACCAAGTGGACCATCAAATGAACCATCATATCAAAAAATGAAGGCGGGAAGAGCATCTCTAATTCACATAATATGATGGTAATTTCTCTTTCCATAGTTGGAAATTTCGCCAAGTCAATAAATTTTCTGCATATATCTTTGAAGAAGAAACATAGTTTCGTTAATGTATGGTGGACATTCTTGGGCAAAATGCAACGTAAAGTAATTGGAAAGAGATCTTTCATCAAAACATGACAGTCATATGATTTCATACCTTTTAACTTCAAGTCGCTCATTGACACGAGGTTACTGATATTTGAAGAATACCCCTCTGGAACCTTTACGTCATTAAAGAAGCTGCAAAACTGATATCTCTCCCACCTGGAAAGAGTGTAAGCAGCAGGAGGAAGAAATGATCAATTTTCACCCTTCACTGGTGCCAACTCTTCTCGTATTACCATCTCAACCATGTCCAACCTAGCCTTAATTACATATTTTGTTTTTCCAGATGTATTTAGCAATGTGCCAATGACATTATCAAATACATTTTTTTCTACATGCATAACATCAAGAAAATGTCTGACATACAGACAATTCCAGTATTGTAATTCAAAAAAAAACTGATCTCTTTTTCCAACCGATTTTCGTAAGGTTTTTTGAAGCCAGTTTACCAAAAGTAGTGTCCACATTTTTAACTTTCTCAAACAATTGATCGCCTGTTAGTGGAGACAGTGTTGTATGTTCTTTTGAACTTCCATCGAATGATGTCATCCAAGAACGGTATTTATGCCGTTGCGGTAGAAATCTATGATGTCCTAGAAACACAGTTTTCGATGAATTTTTCAACCAAATTGATTGTGTACCTTGTTTGAAAACGGGACACTCTTGAGTTTATTTAATGCTCTATCCTGACAAATTTCCATAAGCAGGGAAGTCATTTTTCATCACGTAGGCTCTTAAAGTGAAATCTTCCTTTCTGTAAGCATCATACAATGTAACACTTGAATCCCACAATAATTTCAAATCTTCGATCAATGGAGCTAAATAAACATCAATATCATTACGCAGTTGTTTAGGTCCTAATATAAGCATAAATAACATGATGTATTTTTGTTTCATGCATAACCACGATGGTAAATTATAATTTATCAACATAACCGGCCATATACTGTGACTGTTGCTTTGAAAACCAAAAGGATTCACTCCATCTTTAGATAACGCAAGACGAAGGTTTCTCAACTCGTTTCCAAATTCAGGATACTCATGATCAATTCTCTTCCACTAAGGAGAGTCTGCCGGGTGACGTAGTATCCCATCTTTAATTCTTTTATCTGCATGCTATGTTAATTGTTCTGCAGTCTCCTCACTTCCATATAACCGCCTAAACCTTGGAATGATTGGAAAGTACCATACAACTTTAGTAGGACTGGATTCATCTTTCTTGTATCGAGAATCACCACACTTTGGGCATTCTTTAAGTGATTTGTGGTCCTTGAGAAACAGTATATAATCATTTGGGTAGGTGTGTATTCTTTCAGAGATCATACCCATCGAGCGTAGCATTTGTTTGGAATCGTATGTTTGGCTTGGGAGCTCATTATCTTTTGGAAGCATGTCATTCATGAGAGCAAGTAGTTTCGTAAAACTGGCGTCACTCCACCCATTGTCTGCTTTCAAATTATACAGCTTCAGTACGACTGAAAATGATGTATATTTAGTGCAACCAACATATAATGGCGTCTTTGCACAACTTTTTAACTTCTCAAACAATTTTGGGCAATCACGAAGTTCATATTCTACGGTCCTTGTCATTTCCTCAATACGATCTTCATCATCATTCACATCCGTAATCACATCCTCCATAGGGTCATCTTCATTTTTCATGTTTGTAATCATATCAGATGATCCATAAAACGCAGTTTCATCCTGACCACTACCTACATTCGTTGTTTCCCCGTGTTTATTCCAACATGTATAACTCTGATCTATTCTGTGACAGATAAAGTGTTCTTCCAACTCCTCTGGACTAATTTGTTTTGAATAACAACAGCATAAACACGGACAAACGATTTGAGAAGGGTCACATGCATGATCTTTTTTAAACTTGATAAACTCTTTCATGCCTTCTTCATACTCTTTTGTAAACCGATTAGCATTCATCCATTTTTTATTTATATTCATCCTATTTGAAATCCATAGGATGGGTATATAGGTTAAGGGAGAAGGAATATGAGTATAATTTAGATAAAAAACTAGATACTTCAAAAATGGTGGGGGGCGTGCTCATTAATAGAAAATCTTGGGTGGTTCTTGGGATTCATCCAATCTCTTCCTCTCTTCGATCCCCCTGATGAGGGGTGGTTCTTGGGAGTTTTTTATAGTGCATTAGTGAGTTCTTCCCTCATACTTCCTCCATTACTATTATACTTTATTTTCCTATGATTTGGGATGATTTTAACTAGGATTTGTGTGATGATTTCACTATATCATCTTAAAATCAATTCAGATGATGTAGATTTTGATTGTATTGGCTAGAGGTTATCCTCGTATGATGAATGCACCATGTTTTGTGTGGTTTAGGTGGTTTTGTATTTCCCAGTGAGTTTTTAAAATATTATTCCTAATTATATTAAGGTGAATAATTAATTATAAGTTTCTATAATTAATTATTTGGGAATTGTTCCTTGATATTGGGTCTCAATCATTGGTACAAGATTAGATAAGGCATGTATAGTCTTGGTTGAGGATGAGTTGATCTTGGTGAGGGGGTTACTCCATTTTTTGAGGTTGGTGGACCCTATAATACAAAACCATGTTTCAATTTATGCCTGATTGTGCATTCATGCATGAGTATATGTTTTCCAGTGAAAGGGATAGAAATAAAGAGCAACCAAGGTAAATAAATAGGGTGTTTTTGATCCACCAAGAGATAGAGTGAGGGTTCTATTGAATGTTTGTGATTTTGTGATCATCCAGAGATTATGTCTCCATGGAGTAGTTGTGTTTATGAGAGGATTGGGTTTGGTATGAGATTTTTATATCCTAGTTAGGTTTTCTAAGTCTATTTGAGTGGGTATTAGAGTCTTAGTCCTAAAGAAGATGGATCATATAGTTTTATATCTCACGTATGATGAGGAACACCCTCTTAAGAATATATAAGAGTCATGGTGTGATAATATGATGTGAGATATAGAAATGGGGATATATATAAACCAAATAGAGCACATAACAAAACCATGAGGATCCATAAGCATAGAACATAAATAATACATAAACATGATCCATATATAGCGTCAACTGAACAAAATAGAAACTAAAAACAGAGATAGAATAAATCAGAACCCGACCAGATATCCTTGTGACCTTTGGGTTACCACTAACTATAATACCAACCTAATTTAAAGGAAACCTAAACAAGAAACCCAAACCTAAAAATAACTTGGGTCTACTGATGTTGAGTGTCACAAGTAGGGTGTGAGCATAAAACAACTTAGCAGGTAAGCACCATAGAATCCACACATTACCTTTCCTAAAATAATAAAAAAAAAACTAGTTTGAAATACATTTATAAAATAGGTTTTTATCATTTAAATAACCAACACATAATTTTTAGAAAATCCATTTTCAAAACAAATCACGACTTCCCTTTTTAAAATAGATATCTAGTTTAAAAAATCAATTCAAAATTAAATATAAGAATCCAAACAAGGTGATCACAGAGCCATGATGAAATTAATTGAAATAATAAAAGTTGAAAAATACTGGAAAAGTAGATAACCAAAGTGCAGAAAAATAAATAAGAACATATAGATAGGTAATCATTAGAATTACCTAAACATACATAGAAGAAATCCCTAGAATTACTAGGTTTAGACTCACCTGCCGACATATGGTGTACCTCCATAGTAAACAACCAACATTGATGCTCCATTATAGTAGTATACCAGAGAACGAGGAGGCCATCACATGCACGATATAAACCAATAACACATAGATGACTCTATTCATGTCTTTATCAAGATCCAACACCAACTATGTGGAAAACCTCTCCATATAGGAAAAAACATAGAGGTTCCTATCACATATGAAGTCACACACAAGTGCCAACCGGGCCTATACATCACATGAGTTTCAAAAAAAATTTCCAAAACACCCCAAAATACCAGTAGATCTTTAAAATTTATAAATCAAATTCCATTTTCAACACCAAGGGGAAAACACCATGTAATCTCAGAAGATTCTAAACGGGCCTTTATTCCATTTAGAAACCAAACCACACCTCAAGAAGCCAAAACATACCTAGATTTAGGGAACACATTTTAAACTAAATTTGAAATTTGGGAACCAAGGATCCATTTTTGAAACATTGGGGTTTTATAAGAACCATTTGAAAGGAGGATGGATAAGGAAAATAAGGAGGAAATGAGGGAAATTGTTTCAAAAATCTAAGGTTTAAAGTGAGTATCATTTTATAAAGCCATTATCATTTGTGTACCAATCCATATTTGAACCCTGTGCACATATGAATATTCCCACATCCAATAGTTCACTTATGGAGGCCAAAATAATACAAAAAATTCTAATTAAATAAACACAAGGGGAATTATAATTAACCACAAGGGTTCACACAATGAACCAAAGCATAAAAGGCACCAAAACCCAATCAAAAATATCAATTCACAAGTAAACCAACTGTAAGTGGGGATAGCTAATCAAGATCAAACAAGTAAGCAACCACATATACATGTGTCACACACACAAGCATCACACATAAGAATCATGCCAAATCATAATTAATCTCAATATTGAAAATAAATTCAAACATAATAAATTCATTAAAATTCAATTTTACTCACCTTAAGGAGGAGAAGCCGGTGGCAGAGGAGAGGAGGCGTCAACAACGGAGGCACCAAAGGCAGCTGAGGCAGCGGAGGCAGCACAGAGGCAGCGCGAAGGCAATGAAGGTAGCTTGGAGGCAGCAGAGGCAGCAGAGGAGGAGGAGGAGGAGGAGGAGGAGGAGAAGGAGGAGGAGGAGGCCGTGGTGGATGAGGAGGAGCAGGAGGAGCCATGGTGGAGAGGAGGAAGTGGAGTAGGTGGTGGAGGAGGAGGAGGAGGAGGCGCCGGAGGAGGAGGAGGAGGAGGCCGTGGTGGAGGAGGAGGAGGAGGAGGAGCAATAGCGGAGAGGAGGCCGCGGCGCAGGAGGAGGAGGAAGAGGAGGAGCCATGGTGGAGGAGGAGGAGGAGAAGAAGTAGGTGCCAGAGGAGGAGGAGGAGGTGGCGGCCATAGTGAAGGAGGAGGAGGAGGCGGTGGCTGCGGCGGAGAGGAGGCAGCAGTGAAGAGGAGGCAGCGGCGCAGAGTAGGGCTTCCGCGAAAGCGCAGGGAGGAGGAGGAGGACCTGGTGGATTTTATAAATCCCACGCGGACCTTTATCAGCGCTAGTAAAAAGCGCTAATAAAGGGGGTATTTATCAGCACTAAAATGAAAAGCGCTGATAAATACCACCTTTATCAGTGCTTTTTTAGCACTGATAAAGGTTGGACTTTATCAGCACTTTTGTAGTGCTGATAAATACGTAGTTTATCAGCACTAATAAAAGCGCTGATAAATGTATAAATTTACGAATTTCATTATATTATTATATATTTATTTAACTCTAAATATATATATCTCTATTTATACTTATAAAAGTATATGAAAAGTATATTTATATATATATATATATCATTGAAAATATAATAAAATATATATTTATTTTTTAAATATAATTTAATTTTAATTATAAGTGTACATTTTTTATAACATATATATTATATGGGCAACATAATGAATTATAATCTATAAATGAACATTATTCAATATACACATATATATATATGCATGTATGATGTATTAATTGACCCCAATTCATTGGAAAACACATATATATTCAATAATTTTAATTATACATATATATTAAAACGTATTATATATTTATAAATAAAACAAATACATTAAATATAAAGAAATATAATAAATATATATATTAAATATAATTAATTAATAAATCTAATAAATATAATGAATTAATAAATATAATAAATATAATGAATTAATAAATCTAATAAATATATAATGAATTAATAAATCTAATAAATCTTATAAATCTAATAAATATATTTATTATTAATATTATAATTATTTAATTATATATATATATATATTTAGTTATAACATGTGTTTTTTATTTAATGTATACAATAAATATTATCAGCGCTAAGCAAAGTGATGATAAATGTAACATTTATCAGTGCTAAGAAAAGCACTGATAAAGGGATATTTAGAGCGCTGATAAAGGGTACCCCTTTATCAGTTCTCTTTTTAGTGCTGATAAAGGCCTACCCCTTTATCAGCACTTTTCCATTAGCGCTGATAAAGGCAGGCGCCTACCTTTCCCAGTTTTATGGTAGTGGGAAAACACCCTTCTACTTCAGGTATTTGATTTGCTGAGGAGATGGAGATCATGGGACCAAGCTGAGGCTTGTGATGCTCTTGGAGTCTATCTATTTTCTTTTGTACTTTGGTTTTTACTGTATTCTAGCATTGTGACTTGTTTGGATGTTTTATTAGAAATATGTATCATGCATCATATTTATATATGTTCTCTAGTTGTTTTTACTTTCAGTCTTATGCTGTTTACTTTTGTATGGTATTATTATTGCTTCTGCTATTGTATATCTGTTTATCTCCACTACATTACTCTGCCAATGAGGGCATAGTTTTCCCACTATCACACCCAAGGCCCTTACTACTATTTGGTAGCCTCTGGAATTTGGGGAAATGCGCTTGAGGCCATGTGACCAACCAGGTACGGGGCACCTCTGGGCGGCACCTGGAACTGGGACGTTACAAAGTGGTATCAGAGGAATTATTTTCTTCTTGACTTACTGTTTAGAGCCTATATCTAGGGATAGGATAGAATAGGTACTTGGTAATAATCTATGCCGGAGTAGCTAACTCATGTGTAGGGAAAATCCAATTTACCGCATTTATTGTGATTCTTCTGATTTTTCAATTTTACAGTTGATTTGATTTCACCGTTGGGTGATTCACATGTATTGTGCTATTATTTTTGATGCTATCAAGGTTCTATTTCTGTTTCAACCTGATGAAATGAGGGTATTCCATCTCATGCATCATATAGGTACTTTCTAGAAATCACATGTCATGCATTCTTTCCATGACATTTAGGGTGCATTAGCGATTGCATGTTGTTGTGATAGATGTTGTGTTATATATGCATGCTATTGTGATAGATTCCTTGATAGAATACCTTCTATTTGACAGGGTATTGGATTGTGTAAGGTTTTGTTTTAATAAATTCCAATCTTTGGTTCTTGAGGTGTTATGGGCCCTCATGGGCTGGAATTTGATAGATCATTTCACTGTTATCTTTGTATATGACATGTATAAGATGTGAAGATTTGATTCATGGGGAGTATGGTCCCTCACGGATCAGAATTTAGCACTTTAATGTTCATTTCTGTGTTTTATGGGATTTCAGAGTAGTTTTTGAGGCTTAGTGTCTGGAAAAACCAAGAAAAAACGGCGTGTAATAATGAATACATGCCGTGTGTCCTTCTGTTTGGGAAGGAATTGTTTTTCTTAAGTACATGTCGTGTAGTCTCTAACCGTGTCACAAGATATGTGGGTAGAGACATGGGGTTAGTAAATCTCTGGTAGGACACGCCGTGTACTAGATATGCATGCCGTGTTGTAGAACCATGTAACCGACCGTGAGACTAACAACACTGGTTGGTGGAGTATTTTCTAATACACACCGTGTCCATTTGGAACACGCTGTGTAGAGTCGGCCATGTATTAGGCCATGTAACGAACAAAACAGGTCGGTGAAATCCTTCAAGTACACACTGTATCCATCTTGAACACGTTGTGTAGAGTGAGTCATGTAACCGTCCATGTGACTAATAACATGGGTCAGGGAAGCTCGTCTAGTACACGTCGTGTTTGGCACTAACACGCCGTGTAGTTTTATTCTAAGAGAACCATGTGTCTTATTCGTGTAAGGGAAATCGGGTAGGGTAAGAGGATTCAAGTACATGCCGCATGTTAGGACAACACACTGTATATTTGGGGTGTTACATGACTAGTTGTGGCAGGAGTAAACACCCATGTGAAGGCTTAAGGGAACACGCCATGTAGTCATCATACATGCCGTGTATCATTGTTTTAAAAAACTTGAATGATTTCTTTATCCTGTTTTCTTCTTACACTTCTAGTTTTCTGTCCTTGATAATCTTGATCTAAGTTGTGCACTTGACCTTGAAGAGTCATGCCACCAATACATCCTCCGGTTGTACGCCAGTTGCAAGGCAGTGACCAAACACCAGAAATGGATGATCAGAGACTACCATAAGATCCTCCAGTCATTCCCATCTTGGCACCGATAGTTATACCTGATACTGGTGCCGATTCATAGTTTATAGAGAGATTTATGAGGATGATGCAGACCTTCCAGGGAGCACCGCCTCCTGCCCTGTCGATGGCAGAATTAACGCGGGTCTTTCAGCAGCATCCTCCCACTTTCTCAAGGGATGGAGGACGCTAAGCTATAGAGTCATGGATAGAAGCCATGATGACGATATTCGAGAAACTTGAGACACCTCTAGAGATGAGGGTCAAGATCACTACATAGATGATTCAGGATTCTGCCAAGAGATTGTGGGATGTGATCTCACAGGCGGGACACCAGCAAGATATGGCTTGGGAGGAGTTTCAATGTACCTTCTATGATTACTTCTAATCGGAGACCTTGAGGGATAATCAAGCCCGAGAGTTCATGAGTCTAGATCAAGGTACTATTTCAGTCATGGAGCATTCTTCTTTCTTCACAGAGCTGCAGATCTTTACACCCTTTCTAGGGGGAGATGAGTTGTTCCTAGAAAAGAAGTTTTAGTATGGTCTAAGGAAGGACATTCAGGATTAGGTGAACATCTTAAATTTGACTTTGATATCATCTATAGTCAATCAGGCACTGATCACATAGCGTAACCTGAGGGATTCTGGAGCTATGGGCCAGGGTGTTTCAACATCCATAGTTAGTGATTCTCCGGCTAATAGAAGGAAGCACTATAGGGAGTCTACACGTGGAGATCTGAGTAGGCGGGATGCACCTTCAAGTAGCAAGGTGGTATGAAACCAGTGTGGGAAGGTTGGGCATATGAGCCCACATTTCTCTAGGTAATTGATGGAGTGCCGATCTTGTTTCAAGATGGGCCATCTTTAGCGCTTCTGTCAGATCTTCTCACCAGCAGCCGGTGATAGGGTTTATTCTATGACTCCTCATTTAGGATAATCACCACCAGTTTCTCCTCAGTTAGGGAACTAGAGTTCTTACAGCCGTACAAGCTGAGGTTGAGGTCATGACCGTGGTAGTCAGTCTCTAGGATTTCAACGATAGCAGGGTGGATTAGCTAAGAGTGGTCAAGATGGGTCCCGGGGCCATAGTATAGGCCAAAATTTTGTAGTGGAGCAGACCCAATAGAAGATGGATCCCGGAACCTCTACAGTTCAAGGTACGATCCTAGTTGCCTCAGTTTTAGCTTATGATCTTTTCGATACAGGGGATTCCCATAGTTTTATATCTTTTGTTGTTGTGGAGAGATTTGGGATCTGTATCTTTTCTTCTGCTAATATCTTGAAACTTGACACTCCGTTGGGGACAAGAAAAGATAGTGTATGTCAGTTTAAGGAGTGCCCTCTTGAGGTTGGTGGGTGTCACTTATTATGGGACCTCTATGTATTATAGATGAAAGACTATGATTTCATACTTGGAATGTACTGGTTATTTCCCTTCCAGGAAGTTATCTATTTCTATCGCCACAGGGTGAGTTTTACGTCCACATAGGGCACATCATTTCTTCATAAGGGAGAATGGGATGTCTAGACGAGCAGAGAGGGACCTGAGCATCATGGGTTAGGAGGAGTTATAGCCCAGATTTCTAGTGTATATCTAGATGGCTAGGGAACTTCATAGATGGAATTTCCTCCAGTAGTGGACCATTTCAGGGACATCTTTCGAGAGGACTTTTCAAGTTTTCCTCCAGAGAGAGAGGTGGAATTTTATATTGAGTTTGTGCCAGGAGAGGCAATAGTGTCCATTCCTCCTTATAGGATGGCTACACCTGAGTTACAAGAGCTTAAGAAGCAGTTGGAGGAGTTTCAGGCAAAGGGTTTTATCTGACCCAGTACTTCTCCTTGGAGTTCACCTATCCTATTTGTGAAGAAGGCAGATGATACTCTCATACTTTGTGTCAATTATCAAAAGTTGAACCAGTTGATGGTTAAGAACCTATATCCCTTGCTGAGGATTGATGATCTCTTTGATCATCTTTGAGGAGCTGGGTTGTTCTTAAAGATTGACTTGAGGTCTGGTTACCATCAATTTCATTTTAGACCATCTGATATACCTCTTACAACCTTCCAAAGCTGGTATGGTCTATATGGGTATGTGGTTATTCCATTTGTTCTCATGAACGTTCCTGTAGTCTTCATGGAACTGATGAATTGAGTATTCCATCCATACCTGGATTCTTTCATGGTAGTATTCGTGGATGATATCTTGGTATACTATCACACTCGACACGACCATGCCACACATCTTGAGATAATTTTGAGTACACTAAGAGAGCATCAGTTATATTCTAAGATCTCAAAATGCCACTTTTGGATGGACCAAATTCACTTATTGGGTCATGTTATCTCATAGACAGAAGTATCAGTAGACCTATATAAAGTGAGAACATAATTTTCCTAGAAGCATCTGAAGAACTTATATAAGTTGTGAAGTTTTATAGGGCTGGATGGATACTACAGTTGTTTCATATAGGACTTTTCACGCTTAACAATGCCACTGACATGCCTGAATAAGAAGGGTACAAAGTTCTTGTGGTCAGTTTCTTGTGAGTCAGCCTTTCAGGAGCTAAAAGGGAGGTTGAATTCAACACTAATACTAGTTTTTACATATCTAGGAAATAGATATATTGTTTACTATAATACTTCAGGTATCGGTCTGGGAGCTGTTCTTATGTAGGGGGAAGGAGTTTTTGTGTACGGGACTCGGCAGTTGAGGCCACATGAGGGGAATTACCCAAAACATGATCTAGAGTTGGCTGTAGTTGTTCGTGCCTTATACTATTGAAGACATAATCTTCTGGGATATCATTTTGTGGGTTTTAATGACCAAAAAAGTCTCAAGTACATCTTCACTCAACGTGACCTGAATTTGAGACAGTGAAGTTGGGTTGAGTACCTTTAGTCTTTTGACTTTGAGCTTGCCTATATGCCTGGGAAAGGAAATGCAATGGCTGATGTACTGAGCAGAAGGACTCAGATACAAGCAGTTAAGGAGGCCAGCAGCGAGTGGAAGCTCATGGCTCTGTTCTCTGAGATGCATTTGGAGGTTCACAACAGACATGGGAAGAAGTTTATTTCTTCTATAGCTGTTACCTATACTCTTCTTGATCGAGTGAAAATGAGGTAGCTATCAGATTCATAAGGCCTAGTCCTACAGGAAATCATGTTAGGAGAGGACCCTATTCGTATATAGGCCATAAGAGAGGATGAGATCTTGCGCTTTCATGGGCATGTATGGGTGTCAACATACATATATGAGAAGATGATGTAGGACTTTAATTCCTCAGTTTGGGTAGTTCATCCTAGTGTCACCAAGATGTATCGTGATTTACACCATCAGTATTGGTGTCCAGGTATGAAGAGAGATGTTGTTGGTTTCGTCATGAGGTGTTCCACCTATCAGTAGGTGAAGGCGAAGCATCAGCGACCAGAAGGGATTTTTCAGTAGTTACCCATTTCTAAGTAGAAGCGGAATGATGTCACGATGGATTTTGTGATAGGTTTACTGAGATTGCCTCAATTAAATGATACAGTTTGGGTTGTCATTGATAGACTCACAAAGTTTGGTCACTTCTTTCCGATCAAGTAGACCTTTAGTGTTGATGATTTGGTAAGATTGTACATCCTAGAGATTGTATGTCTACATGGAGTTCCACACTCCATTGTTTCATACAGGGATGCACGTTTTACTTCTCAGGTCTTGAAGGGGATACAAAAGTCTTTGGGTATACAGGTACTTTTGAGTACAACTTACCACCCCCAGACAGATGGCCGGTCCGAGCGTACGATTCAGGTGCTTGATTACATGATCCGAGCATGAATCCTAGATTTTGAAGGTTATTGGGAGAAGCACATACCTCTTGTGGAGTTTTCCTACAATAATAGTTTCCAGGAAACTATTTAGATGACACCTTATGAGGCTTTGTACGGTAGGCCATGCTGATCACCTTTATATTGGATGGAGGCATGAGAGGTAGCTATGTTGGGACCTCTTCTTGTCCAAGATACCATAGAGTAGATAGAGTTGATTTAGAAGAGGTTGGCTACTGCACAGTCGTGACATAAGTCTTATGCTGATCGACAGAGATGACTTCTAGAGTTCAAGGTCGGAGATCAGGTTTTTCTACATGTGACACCGAGGTTGGGACACCGGAGGATTATGATACATGGTAAGATTTCTCCGAGGTATGTCGGGCCATTTGAGGTGTTGGAGAGAGTTGGTCCGATTTCTTATCAGTTGTAGTTACCTCATAGGTACCGAGCTATGCATGATGTCTTCCACGTTTCTCATCTTTGACGTTACTTCTCAAACCCGTATCATATTTTTCAACCTAAGGATGTTGATTTAGAGGTGGATGCCTCATTCGAGGAGCATCCTATCCAGATTTTTGATTGAAGTACAAAGGTTCTTAGTGGATGGTATGTTCCTCTGGTACGAGTGATATGGCAGCACGAGCGAGTATAGGACGAGACCTGGGAGAGGGAGGCTGATGTACGATCATAGTGGCTGGAGCTTTTTGAGGATTCTTCTTTTACGCTTCCTTACTAGGGAAATTTAGGGACGAATTTATTTAAGGGGGGAATTCTGTAAGAACCCGAATCTTCTTTTCAGTTATGTTTTCCTTTTTCTGGTGTTTTTGAGAAAAAGAGGAGTTTCTGAAAATTTCTAGAGTACATGCTTGTACTTATAAGTACATGTCGTGTACTCAGTTGTTGTAGGTGACCATGTACTAGCTGTGTAATCGCCAAGTACATGGTCGTGTGGGGTTACCTAGAGGCCGCCTAAAGTAGGGCCCAATAAAGGTAAGTATACATCGTATACTTTATTTTTATTTCATTAAAGGGACCAGGGTCACGTCTAATTTGTACAAACACATTATTCTTCGTTTGTCTCATCTAGGAGCGACCATATTCCAAGAATCTTCACCAAGACCCTGAATCTCCATCCATTATCCGAATCGAACTCCATCGGTTGCATTGGAATCACATCGTTGAGTTCTCTCTTATTTTTGAACCCTGTTTCCTATTTTATCATCTTCCATGAGTTATCTTTGGTTGAACTTTTTAGACATTTTTGTAGATCTACCACATTCTAGGTCAATCCAAGGGCGGAATCTAGAGTATATCGATCTCTTGATGCTGAGGTAGGTGGTTTGTGCCTTTCCGTAGTTAGTCTTTGAATTATATGTGCAAAAGTGCCCAATACCCTCGTTCGGGGTATTGTGTGTTTATGATTTTTTCCCTTTTTATTTCCTGTTATTCCTAGTTTGATTGAATATAGGTTAATTGTTGAGAATAGGGTTATATTTTCTAAGCTATAGATGTTTGTCCCATGTTTTATTATTTTGATCGTTTAGTCTAGCCTTGATTTCCTTGCCTAGTATTGTTAGGGTGGAGTTATTATTAAATAACATGATATGACATGATGTAGTTTGTTTAACCAAGTAGTTCTTGAGGTTTACTTTGGCTTCTAATTATCGTTGTGCACATTTTCTTTACACGGGGCTGCAGGAACCTGGTGTAGTGAGACCATAGGGGAAATTGACGCTGAGGGATTTCCCAGAGTGTCTTTTAAAATTATCACGATACGAGACCATATGGGGGATTGACGTTGAGTGCTCCCTCATAGTGTCTATAGATAAGTTACGAGACCACAAGAGAAATTGACATTGAGTGCTTCCTCATAGTTTCTGTAGTTTACTATTAAAATACTATAGTGGGAATTGATGGTGAGTGCTTCCTCATAGAGTCTTTGATTATACTAGACTATAGAGGGAATTTATGGTTAGTTCTTCCTCATATAGTCTTTGTTATATCCTTGTGAATTGAACCATATGGGATAGGTTGTGAGAAATTTCCAGAGGGTTGCTTGTATTGTGTTTGGTTGATTAAATTAGTGAATTTAAATGTTGCAATTGAAACTGTAGGTTTTTTTACCTTGATCACTTCCTTGTTTACTGCTTCATTTATTTATTTCATTCCATATATATTCACTGACTATTAGGCACAGATCTTTGGGTGGTTTCTTACTAGGATTAGTCTCACACCCTATTTGGATCATGATTTTGGGCCCAAAAAAATTATATTACAATAGGTATAGATAAGGGCAAGCGCCCTTCTACTTCAGGTATTTGATTTTCTGAGGAGATAGAGAGCATGGGACCAAGCTGAGGATTTCAATGCTGTTGGATTCTATCTGTTTTCTTTTGTACTTTGGTTTTTACTATATTCCATCATTGTGACTTGTTTGACTATTTTCCTGGACATATGTATCATGTGTCATATTTATATATGTGCTACAATTGTTTTTACTTTCAGTCTTCCACTATTTAATTTTGTATGGTATTATTACTACTTCCACTATTGTATATCTGTTTATCTCTGCTGCATTACTCTTCCAATGAGGGAATAGTTTCCACACTATCACACCCAAGGCCCTCACTGATAGTCGGCAGCCTCTGGAGTTTGTGGAAATGTGCTTGAGGGAATGTGCTTGAGGGAATGTGACCAACCAGGTACGGGGCACCTCTGGGTGGCACCCGAAACTGGGATGTTATAATATCCTTTTCCTTTATTGATTTACAAGTGCTTCCCCATTCAAATATCTCCTTTAATCTTACATTTAAGACATGGTATGGCTCATAAATCCACCGAATTGACATTTGATATAAGGAAATATATTATAACATTAATTCCTCCACATGTCCCATTATTTTTATATAGGTATTTAGTTGATGATCACCTCTAGATAATTGATTATTATTTTCACCTATCTTATATTTTTGGTTTGAAGATGTATCTACTAGGGAATTAGGCACCTTTGTGATATGTTCAACTTTTTACCTCCCTTTGTTTGGGATCATCTTATTTCCTAAATTTGATGTTTCTATGTCACAACCAATTCCACTTATTCCCATAAATTTAAACCTTTGATCATTCAAGTATTTATCTAGTCCTTCAAAACCATGTCTAACTCTCTCTAAAATCTCTATATCTAAAGGCCTTACAAACTATAAGTTCTTCATTTCCATCGATTTTGATTTAATTTCTAGTTTACTCCTTAATGAAACGACTTCTTATTTAAGGCCCTTAACTATCATATACTTTTACTCCAATGTCAATATAAGTTCATTGATAAATTTTTACTGCTCTAAAATCCTTATTTTAAACTCTACAACCTCTTTCAATATTTCAAGATTTTTTCAATGTTATTATTCCTCTCCTTTTAGTCAATCAATATTTGTTTCAAGCTGATCCACATACTCTAATGACTCTTTCAACAAAGCTCCATTTTTTTTATTTCTTTGAATTTCAAGCTCATCAAGAGCACCCTCAAGTTCCACATTGATATAGAAAACATCATCCAACTGATTGTTTTAACCCTTCATAGGTTCTTCCTTTTCCTCTATAGCTACCATGGAATCCTCAACATCATATTTAAACTATGGTTCTACTTCCTCTAAAAAGACTTTATCATATATTTTTCTTTTCAAACTATTTTATTTCTATATAATTTCTTTATTTATTTGAAGTCTCCATGTTTTGGGAACCTCCTATGAGTATGATTTATGATTTATGCTTAAATTTATGTATCATTGAATTTCCTTGAGCACCAATTAACAATGTTCCCTACTTTACAACAACGAAAACAATACAAAGGAATATTTCCTTCAAATCCCCATTTTACTCTTGAATTTTCTAGAAAAAATAAAATTAAGTTTATCATCCACATTGTCTCTATCATCACTAAATTTGAAAATGTAAATTTTATCCATGGATTTGAATTCTATTTCCTTTCATACATGAATTTTTGTATCTTCTGGTTTGAATATAATTTCATAATCCACCAGATTTCTTAGTATATTATCAAGACAAAGCTTAGACTGATCCATTTCCTCAAGGGCACACACATTTAGATTGTACAGAGGTGGAAGCCTTATTAGGATTTACATTACAATGTCAGTATCCTTAATTTATTCCCCAAGTCCTCGAATTTCTCCAAAAACATTTGTAATGTAATTAAAGAAACTATCTTCATTTTCATATGGATGAATTTTTAAATCAGCAAACTGATTATGAAAAACTTGAATTTTGGCCTCCTTCACTTTGTTATCACCTTTGTAAATAATTTATAGTTTCTACCACATGTAATTAGATGTATTGAACCTCATCACCTTTAAATAGATTTAATAATATAGTGCTTTAGTAAGATAATTTTGAGATTTAGAAACTATATCAATCATTTTCCTATCTATTTCAGTCATATAAATATTAGTCGCATCACTAACCTGAATCCCTTAAACTATGGAATAAATAACTTCCATCCTAAGATATATTAGTTAAGATCTCATTATATTATTCTAAATATGGAATTTTCTTCCATAAAAAAGGGGAAATCCCCTAACATTCACTCAATTATCCATAAAGATAAAACATAGGAAACATTTAACAACTACAACCTATATGCTCTGATACCACCAGTAATACCCTAGAACACCATGAGGGGGGGGGGAGAGAATCAGGGTGTCAACCTTTTCTTTGAATGAGAAGGATATTATCCCCATGTTGGTAGGAACTTATTAAACCTTTCTGATGGAATCATGTAATTATCAAACACTAAAATTTATAAATAAAAATAAAACACATTAGTTTTACTTGTCTCGCCACTAAGGGTTATTCCAAGGAGCATACATCGATATTGTATCATTCATAACTGAATACACTAAACTTATCAAGATATTTTGGATTAAAATTGATTTTACATGGTCACTTTGTGATATGAATATTTCCTTTACATGAATTTTAGGGATATCACACTTTTTCACTCATATCACTTTCATCGACTCCCCGTTACTCACTACTTTGGGTGAATTCTTTCTTAGTTTATCAACTTGAAGGAGGATTCCATATTAGAGCACATTAAGGTGATGATTTTCATCATTCAGGTCCACTTATATGCTTCAATAAATGTTATAAACCTTTCCCAATTTCAATTATTATCATTTAAGTGTCTTTATCAAAATTCCCATTTTCACAAAACCCTCTTTTTGTTTTAAAGATCTTTTATCATTCATGGAACTACATACATTCATGAAACATGATTTTTTTAAAACTCCCATCTTTCAAAAAATTCCTAAATATCATGGAACATTCAAAATTATTAAAACTACTTCATTGAAATGTATTATCATCCCTCAACCATTATTTTTGTGAAACTTGTGTTCTCATAATGTTTGTGATTTGTGTAAGAATTACATTTGTGTGAAATAATCATGAAATCAGAGTGATCATCCCTTCTCAAAAACTTTTTCAACAATCATATGATGAGAAGACATTTATTTATTTACATTTCTTCCCCTTAGCAATTTTTTTAGGCTCACTACTAAATTTTCAAGAAACTATTCATTTTTGTTTGCAAAAATCCATTTCTTCATGAAACATTCATGGAAATTTTCCATTCACAAAACTTCTCATAATCATGCAACATACTATCTTTCCTTTACGCCTCAACCATATTCCTCAAAAAATTATTTCAAAAATCTCCAAACCTTCACAACACAAAACTTTATCAAATTCCATGAATTTTAAATATTTTCATGAAGCAACCCTGGAAATCCATCTTTCATGAAACTTTTCCCATCCCCTAGATTTTAGGCACCAAAAATTTGGAAAACATTGGGAAATGATTCCAACTTCAACACTGAAGCCACCAGCATTATAAGATCACTTTTTTAAAAAAATCCATGGTCATACCAGTGTGGATGGAAAACAAACAAAAAATACAATCCATTTCTAGCTATAAAAAACCTTCATTCAAACAAAAATTATCCCTATGTATTCCATGGTTATAGGACTAAGATCACTATTAACTATTTTTTTAATGCCTATAATCTTAATAAAGGACCCAATATTAAATAAATTGCATCAAAAATATTACTATAATGATTAAAATTACTCAACCTACCCCACCCTCCCACACTTTTGACATTCAACACATTAGAATTAGGTGCAATAATTGTTTTATCCTACTCACTGTCAACCAAATAAAGACTCTTAGGGATAACATCCTTAATTGAACTAGTGGAATTGTCCCATAGTTCATATAATAACTTCTTAAGCACAAGGATAAAAAATAAATTATATGATAATCTCAAATAAACAAGGATAATCTAGCAGCCCATCTCTATAAATCTATCCAGCTTCTCAATTCCAACTCTCTCATCATAGTTAGAGAACTTATTTTGAACTTATAAAGTGTAATAACTAATGTTAGGCATTAACTGAACCTAAAAAAAAACCATTTTTAGATAAAATCCCCATGAAAATGTGCTTACTAAGGTAAGGATGTTATATGGATTGACCTAAACCCAAACTAGGTGAAAATAAGGGGTTTGAAAGGTGTTTAATAGCTTAAGATGCACTCTAAACAAAAAAACATAGATAAGGATGGACTAATTAATGATCTATAGAAATGAATTTATTAAATTTTCTCTCAAGTTTCCTTATTCAATCTAGTTCTTGTGTGGACTAAGATTTAAAAAATATTCACTAAAATGTTCATTGACCAAATATTTGGTTATTTTACAAAAAAGGTCATGGTTTTCCTTCTTAATATTATCTCAGAAGACTTTCTCAATAGCATATATCAGTTTTAAAATTATAAAAAATGGAGAATCCTTGAAAAATTGGAAGACTTATAAATCTTTAGTATCTTTCATGATCAATTTTACCTTTGAAATATCAATTATATCCCCTCTAGTGGATAAAAAAGGTCTTCTCAGAATGATAGGTACTTTCTTATCACACTCCATTTCAAGAATAAGGTGATCAATGGAAAAATTAATCTTCCCTATATTGGCTGAAAGGTCATATTCCATTACACAAGGATATTTAACTAACATTTTATATAGTTATAGATATACAAAAGTTGGTTTCATCTCTCTAAGACCCAAATTTTGGAATAAGGTATAAGGCATAAGATTGATGTTAGATCCTAAGTTACACAGTCAATTGATCTCCTAACTTTATTCTATTAAATAATAAATGACATAACATCCTGGATATTTCACCATCGGAGGTAAATTTTTTTGAAGAAAAATACTATAGTCCTTAATAATATTTGTGGTGGTAAATTCTCCTCAATAACTTTAATTAGACAAGAACTTTTTTAGAAATTTGACATGGGATACAATTTTTTTAAGGCTTCCACAAAAGGTATATTGATGTTAAATGTTTTAAACATATGGAGTAATTTTAAGAATTTTGGTTTATCATTATTTTTTAATATTTGTGTAAAAGGTATATGAGGGTCATAATTATTCAAAATATATTGATTACTCACCTTACCCTCAAACCCAAATTTATTCTTACCTTTTTTAACTATTTCCAATTTCATTTTCCATTATTATTTATGTTTTTCATGTGAATGTTAATTAGTTTTTTATATTTTGATGTTTCTATCCATCTTTCTAGATTTAGTGTTTTTCATATTTTCATTTCTTATTTTAGTTAAATCTCTAATTTATTCTTCACTAGAGTGAACCCTAACATTTACTTGTGTTTTTAATCTTGATCTATTAGTAATGACCATTACATTTTATCTTGTATTCATAATTATTATTTTGGGAATCTTTCCCTTGTCTCTACCTTAGGAGTCTATTTCCATTTGACTCATTTGTATTTATAGATTATATTGGGATTATTTTTGATAGATCATTTCATCATTAAAACTAGATTTTTGAGAACCAATTTTTCCAAAAAATTGGCCCAACATACCCTCTATATTCCCTTGTTAATTTGATGATTAATACCTATAATAATTTTGGAAAGTTTGTCTTATTTATAGTTGGAATATATGAGCATCATATTTATTAATAAACCCTAGATATCTCTAGAAAAATTTGGGGGTGTTCCTAAAACAATGGTAATAATTTTGATTGTTTGATAATGGAGAATTCTTAGTTTGTGAATAAGAACCATACCCAATAATGTGTATATCCTCAAAGTACTGGGTAGGTAAGACAAATTTGGGTCTGTAAGTTCTAGTGTTCCCAAACATACCATAGTGTTGGAATTACTCCCTAAGTTATATATCTATATTTTCATAATAAATTCTAGTATACGAAGGATATGACTCACTCTTATAGATAGTTCTCTTTCTAGAACTTTAATATTGTGATATTTGAGAAAATTTATCAATTATTTGTTTATGTTTATCAGCTGTCATATAAAAAAAGTTAACACCTAAGGATTGGTCTATAATGTTTTTATGTTAAGGGATATGAAAATTATAAAAGATATCCATAATAATATGGGAGGTAAGATGATAGTTGATACATTGACTAAGGGTCACTGTAAATTTTTTCTAAGATTCATAAAATATACCTCCCTTATCCTGAAAAAATCCATTAATTTGATATGACACTTATTGGTGATGTACCTCAGTTAAAATTTCCATACAAATGAATTGAGGAGCTGGTCTCAAGTGTCAAAAAGTTCATCATCTAGATCCTGGGACTTAATTATAGCCTTAATATTTAATAAAAAAGGAAATAATCTCAACAAAAGATCATCACAACTAAGTTCTTGTAAATGTAGTTCTATAACCATATTATAAAAGTCTTTGATAAACTCTAATGAATCCTCACTGGTTGTCTATAAAAAGTGGGTAACATGGAGAGGTGGGAATGATTATTCTCGTAATTCCAAGATCTAGGGTATAATCTTATAAAAAAAGGTATTTTAGAAATTTTGGGAAGTTATAAATCCATAATTCTAGTACTATATTCATTTTTATTAATAGTTTGATGTGGATTATGATTGAAATTAATATTTTTATCTCTTTAAACTTCCATATTCTTCATTTTTTACTTAGGTTTCTTTTTAGGGCATTGTAATGTTTATTAATTTCAAGAATTAAGGTTTCTAACACATATGTTTAGGAGAACCTAGTGTGCATGTAGTTATAAGTAAAAAAATAGGTATATTACAAAACATAATAACGAAATTCAAGAATATTTACAAAAACAAAAATTTTAACATATTTTCTGATTTTCTAATTTTTTTAATTTTTTTTTAAAAATAAAATAGATTTAATATTGTGTTTTCTTGACTTGGTAACATGTACCATCCATATAAATAAAACCAAAATGTTATGAGGATATTTTATTGAATATCCTATCAAATCAAATATCAATTTTAAATACTAACTACTTTAGACATTGGTGGGAATGGTCAAACCACAAGGAAGGCTAAGGCTATGAAACCAAAAAAAAAAAAATATAAGACAAATACAAATATATAATTTGGTCATTAATGTATAAAACAAGTGAGAAGAATATAAATATATTCTATGAGATAAGTGAGTATAGGAAATGATGAGACAAAGAGATGGGTGAGGAGTTATTGATGAGTTAGGGAACCTAACAGTTCTAAATTGATAAATTTGTTTTATTTATTATTTCTTATAAATAATAAAAATTATACCAGTTTCATGAATCATAGGTTTTGAAAAATCTAACTATCGCTCAATGATCAGTAAAATTAAAATAAATCTCCTTAGAAATGATTTGTCGACCAAGACTTGGAAAATGAATAATTATTTATAGAGAAAATAATAATCAACCATTTCTAATTTTAAGTACTTTGATTGATTTTCAAGGTAAAATTTCTACTTATATCACCTATCGGTATATAAAGTAGGGTATAAATGATACTCAGAAAAAGAGAAAATAAGAACATTGAATTAAATATGACACTGAAGGAAATTACAAAACAAGAGAAAGAGTGGTAAAATAATTCAACTCATTATGATCTAATTCCCAAAATAGAATTAACTATTAATTCTAGAAATAATAAGAAATACATTAAATAAAATCATATATATACATAGATAAAATAATAAAAGATAAAGATTAAAAAAATCTTCTCTGTTGGAATCAGCCTCATTCCTCAAGCACCAGCCCCACTAACTTCTACTAAGTGTGTCCAAGCTCCTAGAATAGCTCCACACTGAGTCACATGCCTCTCTCTAGATGTGTCAGTGATTAGCGGTCCTTCAAATGAATAATCAGGTTCTACTCTTAATTTGAACATGAATTCTACAAATACAGATAGGAACCACAGGTTTCCCTTATGAGTCACAACTTGGTGCACTGTCACTTATGATCTTCTTCATCTAGTAACTCAAGAACAACAATCTTACTAAATGTGATATTCCCATTTTCATTGTTTTACTAATGAATTTTTACATGGATTTAGGTTTGGTTTATTATTTGATAATTTCCCATATTTTTAATATGATTCTTGAGAATTTCTGCACTTATTCCCAACCAAGCTCCCCCTTTAACGTTGATTATTTTTATTTGATAATTTGGGAAACCCATGATGAATAAAATCCACATTTTAGTATCACTACATAAATTTTGTTACTTGGGATTACCCTTCCATGGCCCAATGCATTAAGAATCAAGTAAAATTTTAGCATGACCTTTCTGTAGTATTTAATACCCATGATGAATTTATTTTTTTATTTATTGATTAAATATGCCCCACTGCACTTAGATCCATAGTGTATACGTAGGGATGGATTCTCAGAAATACACTGATTTAAAGGTAATATTCCCTTCGTTCTCATCATATTATTGAATCATAAGATCTTATCATTATCAATTTGGTCAATCATATATTGTTTCACCATCAATTCATCAAGCCATTTATACAAGTCTTGCGATTCTTCATCCCCATCACTCTAAAGAGTGTTTGGACATCACTACTTCATATTATCATTTTCAGTACCTTGGTTTGGATTTTATAGTTTTAATAGTATTGGATCACTAGGATCATGACAACCCTAATTCAATTCCATCTTTTATTATCACCATCTTTGAAAAAACAAAAAAACGCTTATTGTCGATAAATGTCCATAAAACACCAACTAAGGAAAAAAATATTCTTTTATTTGGTCTTCTTCATCCCCACAAAACCATTATATCAAATCAGAAACTATTTAAATCCATATAAATTTCAAAATTCATCATATTTTACATTTTCAGGAACTCTTATCTAGACGCCAGGAAACCTTTCTCGACTCTGGTTTCACATGCATTCAACCTGATTTTGTTTCACATGTTGAGTCATATCATTGAGTTAGTGGAGTGAATTGATCCAAAACATTAAATCCAAAAAAAATTGAGGATATTTCTACCACTTCATTCTTTATTCTCATCATTGACCTATATAGAATAACCAATAAGAAAACAAAATCATTTGGATTTGGTTCTTTGAGTGCGAGTCAATTCCATCTCCAAACATCATTTCTTCATTTATTCAAACTCCACCAAACCCCCATATAAATATTATTTCTCTATTGAGATTAAGTCAATGTATTCTATAAGTTAATAAGGTTCAATATTTGGTTCTTGAATCAGATTAATCAATACTCTTTACCCTTCAACCTAGATTCTAGTTCATTGATAATATGCTCAGTTGGTCTTATGGTCATTTATCTATTGTTAATTTAAGTGAAGTATCTTGAGGAAGGTAGTTTAGAGGATTATTCTTAAAGTGGCTCAAAATAGTATCTTTATCTTCAATAAGTTATCTTAGTAATGGTATTTTATGATGGATCACAATAGCTTCAACATTTTATCTTGTGGTATATTCACATGTAGGAAAATTACTAACATGTGATCACTTGATGGTATGGTCACAATAGATTGTAGTTTCATGTGGTAGATTATATATTTATATAAGGTTCTATCTATATAAAATATATTAGCTTTAAAACTTAATAGTTAGGTTCACTTCCTCAAAAAATCTTGATAGTATTAGTCACAGTCACTTGAGGTGTTTTTCTTGGGGTAGATAGATGCTTACTATTGCTTGAAAATTTGTAGTAGCTTGATCGTGAAATCATTGTTTGTCTATGGTAGCTTGAATGGTAATAAAATTTTATTTTCAATTGTCCATGATAGCTTGGATATGTACATAAGGTTATCTTTATGTATAGTATATTGGATCCTAGACTTAATTTTTATGGTCACTGCCTCAAGGAATATTGAGAGTATTAGTTATAGTCACTTGATTTTTTTTGTCTTGGGATAGATAGATTCTTTTTATTGCTTGAAAATTTATGGTATCTTGATGGTGAAATGGTTAATTTTCCATGGTATCTTGACTATTCATTTAATTTTATTTTTGATTGTCTATGGTACCTTGGATTTATATATAAATTTCTCTCTATGTATGGTACATTGGCTTTTAGAAATAATTATTATGGTCAATAACTCAAGGAATCTTGAGAGTGTTTTTCATAATCACTTGAGTTTTTTGTCTTGGGGTAGACAGATGCTTACTATCTCCTGAAACTTTATGGTAGCATGATGGTGAAATAGTCAATTGGACATGATATCTTGACTGGTCATAAAATTTTATTTTTGATTTCCATGGCAACTTGGATCTATACATAAGGTTCTATTTATGTATGGTATACTGGATTTTAGACTTAATTATTATGGTCACTACCTCAAGGAATATTGAGAGTATTAGTTATAGTAACTTATTTTTTTTGTCTTGTGGTAGATAAATGATTTCTATCACATGAAACTGTGTGATGGATTGATGGTGAAATGGCCGGTTGTCTATGGTATCTTGACTGGTAATTGAATTTGATTCTTAGCTTGATACTTTACCATAAGGTGAATCTTATTTAATTGTTTTTATAAACTGTGAAAATTTATCAATTAAAAAATTAAAATTGAAATTAAAAACTGATTAAAATGATGAATTTTAAGATTTTAAAATTAAAATATATTCCAATAGTTGATTTTCAAATAAAAAACAATGGAATATTAAATAAATTAATTACAATACAATCATAATATGAGAATAAATTTCAAATATATTATCTAATGAGTCTCATTAATAATGTAGAATTAAAAATTGTTCTTGAAATATATGGAAAGATTAAATTATATAACATTTAATCTTTAAAACCCCCCAATACACACATTTTTATAATGATATTCAAATTATTAAAATTTCATAATCAAATTATCTATAATTCAATATCATCCAAACAAAACAAAATTTATTTCATTAAAAGAAAAATTATTAAAAACTTAAGATATGAGAAAATGCATCCATAAAAGGCCATATAAGATTTAATTAAATATTTAACACTAATAACCTAATATTGAATAACTATATAATTATAAATATGTTTGAATGAAAAAATAGTTATGATGATTTTGGAAGAGAATGAAATATGAAATGGTGTTAGACAATTATAATTCCTGGTTTATGAAGCAATGAGGCACTTAATGAATTAGAAACTAAGATATTATTAGAAAAAGATCTAAGTGAATACCTTAGTTTGAGTAGACACTACCTATATCCAAAACTCCCTTTTCACATGGACAAATAATTTGGTTTATTAAATATATAGGTGACTTGGAACAATGATTTAACATATAATATAGTTAACCCAATAGTTATGGTGGAAATTAAACCCAGGTTAATGCACTAAAAACACACTATCATTCAAGTGTAATGGTAATTATTAAATAAATGAAATAGAGGTTTGAGATAAAGGATGATCCTAATAACCCAACATTAAATATCATAAAATAATAAACTAATTAAATTAAATCAATTCCATTTCATAAGAAAATTTTTCACACAACCTACTCTCTCATGAAATCCTTGTGACAGTGAGAGAACACAATAAAAAGAAAGAAACCCTAATAAAATGAATGATGTACTACTAAAGTTCATAGCTGATGATGCTCCCAGAATGGGATAACTTGTTTTTTAATGGTTACCCCTATTTATAAAAATCAACAATCCTCTATCATATCTTATTATATCTCCATATCATCTTTATCTATCTATCCAGTTTTGATTTAGCATTCTACTTCCCATATATATGTAAAAACACTCATAGAAAAATCCTTCAAATCTCTATGAAATATATATTCAAATTTGAGTAATGAGGGAAAAATTGAACTACTATATTTGATTTATATATAACACTTGTGACATGAACAATGACTTCTGAAAAAAACCAAAATTCAACTCATATTTCCTTTGTAGAACCTACATTCTTCACCATATCCATTTATTATAGAAGTGTGAACTGAAACCCTCTAAACATCATCTCTTGTTTCTATATGGTGATGAAATGAAGAAAACCCTCATTGAATGATGGATATACCTAAAAAATATTTACATCTACATTGCATACTCTTATTTTCATGCTCCAAACTACACAAAAAGTAGAAACCTTATTAAGTATCCTATTTAACTATATGAAATCACCAATGAAACCATGGTGCACACTTCCACCTTTATTGAATTTATCACCATTCTTTTCCACATATATATTCTTATATAACAAAAAATCATGCATGCATGTTGGGAATATCTTCTATCCACGGAATTTATTTTATACAGGATTCCTCCACCATCGTATACACATTGTGAAAGATTCACATTAATGTGGAATTTACACTCCATGAAGGGAAGTTCGAGCTTTATACATGGTGTCTATAGTGTTTACAGTATTCACATTGGGTCAGTGGTAAATATCAAGCTTCATCTGTGGTGTTAATAGGTGTTCCTAGTCAATATAGTTGTACAACAGCTCAAGCACAAGTACCCTCAAGATCCCCTGTGATCAACAATGGTGTTCCCATGATTAAAACATGTGAAACAATTTATAAACCCTATATTATGAGTAAGAAACATCAAGTAATTTCATCTAGGTAATTTTATAGTGCCATTCTAACTCGGTTGTCCTACATAAGAAATCTAGTTAGGAGGGTGTTTCTTCATTATTTTAGATGCATAAAAAATCCATATAGTCACCCCACTCTACATACATGAACCACTAGTGCTTCCCCAAACCAGTTCTCCCTCTATCCAGCTTCACCCCACACTAGACACTCCTCCTCTTCACCTCTTCCATATAGCCAGTGTCGCAGTCAAGCTCGACCGATTGCATCATGGTGGCATTTTGAATCCTAAAATTCTAGATGGGATGGACCATTTTTAAACACTCATTCCTTATTTACAATTTATATCCTTCATGCTAGATTCTTACTTTTACAACATTTTTCATATTTTCTTCTATTTTTCTTTAAACTCCACCAATGTACTCCTTTTCACTATAATACACAAAAACAATAAAAAAATAGGAAAGGATAACTAAATAAATAATACAATCAATGGATTGAAACCATAAAAAAATGTATGCTTCAATTATGGTTATCATAATAAAAAATAAATTCAATGATGTCATAATTTTTTCTCTTGTTTCTCCCCCCTTATAAATGTTAAATTCTAAGATTCAAGAGTGAGGTAAATTTACACTCATATAAAACTACAAACATGAATTTAAAATTAATTGACCCTCATATACTACTTTACATTTAAAGTAAAAAATGGATTTACTTGAGAAGTGGAAGACTTCACTTTTCTTAAAATACTGACCCATAAATTAATATACTCTATTTTTACCAAAAAAATTATCAGTATATAAAAAAATAGTGATTAAATTATATATCAAAGTTTTTTTATAAATAATTAATCATGTGATACCAAATAATAAATATTATTTGAGGGGTTGTTTGAAAAATTTCAAAATAGTCTCCTATATTCATATCAATAAAAAAACTAAAAAAATTCAAACCATGGAAGGTTTATCCCCTTTAAAATTACACTTTCTTTTTTTTTCATAAAATAATCAATCTATACCCTTTTTTCAAAAAAAAATCACATAAATATATCAGAATATAGTCAATGTTACCCATGAATAAAAATCCATCAATTTCCAAAATTTTAATCATGGGAATTATATCATCATCTAGAACTATAAAATCCAGAACTATAATGCCCAAAATCTTTAACATTACAGATTTATAGAATTTAATCACTTTCATCACCACTTATCAAATTTATATAACCACTAGTTCTATATCATTTCCAAATTCTATATTTTCATGAAATACAAATATATGAAATCTATTAAATCTTAACTCCCCCTTTTAGGGTAAATGATATATTTATTCTTCATCATGGATTATACCACATAAGATATTGTGGATAAACCAATTTGAACTAAATTACTCCATAATGGATATCAAATTTAGCTGTAAATTGTTCAATTTTTTTAGTTCTTCTTATGTTCTCCCCTAGATTTGACTCACCATCAATTCCTTGTACAATGAAAACAAGAACAATATATATGGAAATAAAATGGTTTCTCCTTTTCTTATTTTGTAAAGATACAAGTTTGAGAAATATTTCCCAGCTCATAAACAACTTTTAGTTTAGATCTTACTTTATAAGAACTCTTCATGCTTCATTCCTTCTTGATTTTCCAAACATGAACTTTTATGGCCATCATGGACTTCATATTACCTTTAATTTCTAGCTTTTGTGGAACTTTTTTTTCATACATGTTAGTAAGTAATAAGAAATCTATTTAATACCCACCATTTTATTTTCTAATTCCAACTGTATAGGTCAAAGAGTCATTTATAATTTAGAAAAATTCTCAACTTTATCCTTATGTGGAGGTTTTATCTTCACAATAACCATTTTATCACATTATTTCCATGATGTTATCTTCCTTTTATTTACAATATTCTCTTCTCTTGGTAGTAATTTATTGTAATTTTAAAGAGTGTGGAAATCCTTTTTGCATATTCCATATAATTTCTAAATTGTACTTTAGTTACCTACATTACTCAGCTTATCATGAATGTTAAATTATTCTTCAGGGATGTCTTCCACAAAACTAATCCTTTTGTACCTTTCTCATATTTATTCCACCTTTTGTTCCAACTTGCTTCATTTACCACTCTAATTAAATTTTTATTATAATAAAAGAAATTTTAGCGAAAAATTGGGAATCACCACTACAAAAACTAGAAACTGAATTGGTAAAACATACCCAAAAACTGAACCACCAGGATAAATTGACAAGAAATTTTATCCCAGTAATTCAAAACCCCAAGACAAAGCTGCAACACATAACTAAAAACAAAAAACCAGGCTAACAAAATACATCGATAAATATATATTGTGAAAAATCAGGAAAAAATAGTATTTTGATGATATATATTTGATGTCATGATTTGGATGAAGAATATTTAGGCCTTATATATATATAAATGAAAAGAAGAAGATTGCAAAAAAATTCATCAACTATAAAATAATCACTATAAACCTCTAAAAATGTCATTCCAGATGAGATATATATCGAAGTAAGATAGTTTCATTAAGGCCCCATGGTAATCCAATTTAATTTAGCTTTAATATTTATGGATTTATAGAAACTTTGTAAGGACCTGACCCCAGTTTCCCGGAGCCAGTTCCTTATTTGATTACATTGGAATACAAACAAGGAATAAACATCCCAAAGGACCAAGTAGTTTAGAATTATTGGAAAAAATATACATAAATAAGTTTAACTTTACATCAAGAAAGGAAATAAAACACTAATTTATTCTATTAGAAACATCCATACCTCCTAAATTATGCTTGCAAGTCATTCATAATTTACTTCTTCATATCCTAGAAAAAATGAAACATAAAAAAGGGGTGAACTCAAATGCTCAGTAAGAGTAATAAATACAGCGGAAGATACAATAAACATAAGACATGGTGCATAAACATGCCCTTAATAGTAAACTTGAACACATTATGGCAGGAATATGAGCTGAGAAAATAATTCCATAATAAAACATAATCATGGGTATTATACTAGTTGAATAACCATATTAAATTTCAATTAATAGCTTCATAATGAGTGAAGTGAATATGCTAGACATTCTAAAACATTTTGTCAAGTCCACAGCCAAAATCCATATAACACATTGGGAAAGGCCTCAGCCAACTCCACGTCTATTTGTCTCATGAGACCTATAGATGCATCGAGGGGATATATCGGGCCCCACCCATCACATAATAAGTCCAATGCATTCCTCATATGAGCGGGGATAAACATAAAAAACATATACATTCATATTGAAACTATCATATGAAATTTAACTATCTTTCCCCAATCATTAAACATAAAACACTAACCATTCTGAGTAATATGGTGAATGATTTTAGGATAGATCATCCACATTAGAGTTAGTTATAAACCACTAATTCAAATATGATAGATTAAATCATAAATGATTAAACCCAATAATAACATGGAATCAACAAGTGTGTTGAATTAGAAGAAAACACTCTTATAAAATCATTAAGCAATTCTGGAGATAAATACACTTTTATTTTGAAAAGAAGAGTTATTTTGGAAAAATATTTGTATAAAAACAGAAGTGAAGTAAGATAGTATTTTCATAATAAAATGAGTGATTTTATAAATATAATGGTTTCCAAAAACATATTATAGAATGCCCTTGAAAATAGGTAAGAATTTGATAAATTCCCTTGAACCAGGCTTGTATTTTGGAAACAATTTTGAAAGTTCCTTTAAAAACGTGTAACTATCCATAAAATAAGGAAGGATTATGGTTTTTAAACATATATATAATACTCAAATAGAATATATGAGGAGTACATAACAATATGTAAGAATTTCATTGAGTTAATTAGACAATGAAAGTATCCCAAATGAAAATGGAAGTTCGGGTGGAAAAACCCTTAACTTAACTCCAAATTTGTTCCGCTCTTGAACTTAAGATCCTAGAATATGAAATTATACTTATTAATAACTTATTTAATAACCTATTAGACTGGTATTTAGTTTATCATAATTATTTTTAGTTCATTTATACCCTTATTTCTAAGTTATTATATTGAATTTTGTTGTTCTGGGGTGTTCGTTTTCTTTATTTTCTTAATCGGTTCACTTGTTTTTAAGTAATGGAGTTCATGTGGAATGGTTATAAATATCAAGTATTGGAATTATATATTATTTATGAACATAAATAATTTATAATGGTCATTTATATCATTTGTTTTCATGGAATGAGTATGAATCATTAGATGACAACCACTTCGATTATTCGACGATATTTGGATTATTATGAACTATTTTTGTCATATAACTTAATTATCTGTACATATTCTGGTTCATGAATATTAATTATGTTATAATACATATATTAGAGTCTGGTTAACCCATAAATATGGTTTCATGACCAGTAATGAAGAAGAAATTGAAGAATGAAACTCCGTCGTCCATGAAGGCTATAAATTGGAACCTCATGGACGTTGATTTCGTTTATAAAAATAAAAGGGAGGGAGTAAGAATATTTATGATGGTTATTAAATTCACATGATATATTTCCAGTATATAGATGATAATGGAGTTAAAATGATCATTTTGACAGATGAGGTGAGGTGAGGATAGAAAAAGAGAAGATAAATTGAAATGAAACCAAATGAAAAAGAAGGGTGCTTTACCTTTTGAAATAACCTCCTTGAGAATCTCCTTAAGGGAAGGGGTTTTGGTCTTTTGGAAAGACCAGAAGATTCTTGGACGTGGGGAGAGACTAGGTAAGGGTAAATGGGAATAACTTTGAGGAGCTTCAAGGATTATAGGAGTGAATAGAAGAGGGAGTGGTGAGGGGTTTTTATAGTGGAGAGGAGTAAATTTTGAATATTTAATTCATTATTTTATTATATACCTCAAGACAACCAATAGTGTTGTTTCATGTTACTCATAATAGTAATAAGTGCATGTGAGTTTTAACCAAGTGTCCTTACATCACTTATGATGTCATAAATAGTTTATTTAACTAATAATTTGTATATACGGTATTTTATCGTATTTCACTATTCATCAAAAATTCAAGAATTTTAGAAAAATACCAAAAATTCACACCTACTATTTTTCAATGTGTAAAATTCAAAAGTGAACTCCATTTTTCAAAAATAATTTTCTAAATATTATTAATTTAATTTTTAAATAAAGTCATAGTTTATTTAAAAATTAACAATCTTAGAGGTATAATTAGTTTTATGTGACATTGAAAAATTAACTAAGATCCCATTATAATATTACCTTATGAAAATAAAATAATATCACTATTTACTATTCATAAGGGTCATATTACTATTCATAAGGGTATGTTACTATTCACCAAAAATCAAGTTTGTTCTATCAGACTCCAAATGACTTACTGAACACAACTCTAGATGACCATTTTTTGAAATTCAAAACATAGAAAAGGAAAAGTTGTGTTTAATGGATAGATAAAATTACATTCTATATCTATTTTAAAAACCTTGGGGTGTTACATTCTCCCCTCCTTACAAAAATTTCGTCCTTGAAATTCACAAAATATTACCTAAAAAGATTCGGGTATGTCTTTAACATAAGCTCCTCAGGCTCCCATGTTGCTTCCTCCATCTTATGGTTCCTCCAAAGAACCTTTACCTGACAATTCGTCCGATTTGTCAATACTTGTTCTCTAGTATCAAGAATATTGATAGGCGCTTCACAATAAGATAGATTGGGCTCAAGTTCTACTTCTTCATAAGTGAGTACATGTATTGGGTCTGGCATGTACTTTCTTAACATTGACACGTGGAACTCATTTTGAACCTTAGAGAGACTTGGTGGCATTACCAAATGGTAAGTTACGACTCCAATTCGGTCCCAAATTTCAAAAGTTCCGATATACCTGGGACTTAATTTTCCCTTCTTACCGAATCATGTAATACCCTTACATGGAGATACCTTTAAGAAACATGATCACCTTCTTGAAATTCCAAATCCTTCCTTTGGTTATCAATATAGCTATTTTTCCTACTTTGAGCTGTTTTGATATGGTTCTGGATAATCTTCACCTTTTCCATTGTTTCTTCAATAAGTTCTGGGACCACGGGCTTTCTTTCACCAACATCATCCCAGCAAGTTGGTGTACGACATCTCCTCCCATATAATGCTTCATAGGGTGCCATCTGAATACTTGAATGGAAGCTATTGTTGTAGGAAAATTCCACGAGAGGTAAATAATGATGCCACATGCCTTGAAAATAATGTGAACAAGACTTCAATATGTCTTCCAATGTTTGAATAGTCTGTTCTAATTGTCCATCAGTTTGTGGGTGGTAGGGAGTGCTCAAATGAAGATCATTATCTAGGGCCTTCTGAAGACTCTTCCAGAATCGTGATGTAAAATGGGGATCAAGATCAAAAAAAATTGATGAGGGTACACCATGAAGTCTTACAACTTCATTAATATATATTCTTGCTAAACATTCAAGTGGTAAATCTTCCCTTATAGTAAGAAAATGTGCATATTTTGTAAGACGATCAACAATGACCCATATCGTATCATTCTTTCTTGGAGTCTTTGGTAGCCCCATGACAAATTACATCATAATATCATCCCATTTCCACATAGGTATAGGATTGGGTTGCATGACTACACCAGGATGTTGTCTTCCAGCCTTCACCTGTTGACAAACTAAACATCTCGACACGTAATCAGCAATATCCCTCTTCATGTTTTCCCACCAAAAATGTTCCTTTAGATCTCTGAACATCTTTGTCCTACTAGGGTGTATAGAGAAATTAGAGCTATGAGAATCATCCAATAGTTCCCTCTTTAGCTCGAGAATAGCGGGAACACAAATCCTTTTTCCGAATTTCTAAATGCCACCTTCATATGTGAATTCAGTCAACCTAACATAATTTATAGCTTTAATTTTCTTTTGAAAATCCTCATCATCACCCTGAGAACATTTTATATTTTCCAGTAAAAAGGTTTGGAAACCATTTGAAAATGTAGCGACGTGTTACCTTCCTTGATAATTACCATATCCATCTTTACTAGATCCATGAACAGAGGATCCCTTTCAACTCTCATCTTGTTCAAAATTCCATGGTCATTTATACTCAAAGCGTTTACCACCTTATTTTCCTTCTCGGGGTGGTAGTGTATTCTGTAATCGTAGTCTTTGAATATCTAGATCCATATTATTTGTCTCATGTTGAGTTATTTCTATGAGAATATATATTTCAAACTCTTATGATCTGTATATATCTCACATTTCTCTCCATAGAGGTAATGTCTCCACATATTCAGATCAAATATTGTTGGAACCATGGTCATTCTATGAATGAATTAGAGTATGGTTTGTGTTTGTTGTCAATCCTCAGTGGAAGTTTAGAATGTGTGCCAGAAAAGTGACCATACAGAATAAGTAGATAACAGTATTGAAGGTGGCACTGTTTTCCAGTGTTTGCCAAAATTTTGGGTCTAAAAATAAAAAAATAGAGAAAAGTGGTTTTTGGCAAATATACTTGCATGCCGTTGACTTGAAGGAGAGGAAACTTGCACGCCTTTTGTTTTTTAAGACCAGAACATGAAAATATGGAAAAGGGAGAAGGGCACTCAAGTTTTATGTTTGGTCACGCAAGTGACTTGCACGCTGAAACTTGCGCGCTGAGGGAAGACTTGTGCACCATCACGCAGGGTTTCCAAATGCCTATAAATAGAGGTCAACCCCTCCTAATTTGGTATGAAGTTCAGACTTAGAGAAAATCAAAGCTCCCGCCGCGTAGGTGTTGTGGTCGTGCAAGTGGTGGTGGGTCGCGCAAGTTGAAGTTGCGCGATAGTTGTTTGTTGCGCGTCCAAGGTGTTTTGGGCGAGAAAGGGATTGAGTCACCAAGGTTTGGAGTTGGTGAAGGAGTTATCGCATAGGTGGTTTGGTGACACTTGCACTCTAGGATTTGAAGAAGCGCGACAGTTCATAGTTGCGTGCTAAAATCGGTTTGGGCGTAAAAGGAATTGAGTCACGCAAGTTTGAAGTTGAAGAAGTGAGTGTTGCACAAGTGGGAGAGGTGAACTTGCGCGCCCTCTTGAAACTTGCACACTGGGCTTGGAGAAGTGAACCAGGTGTGGTTGAAGTACACTAGTCTTTTTGGGGTTGCGTGAAAGCTGGAAGTTTGCCCGATACCTTTGGTGCAAAGTGATATTAGACTACAGGTAGAAGTTGGACTTCAATAAAGCATCTACATACAACAGAGGATGTATTCATTAGCGATGATGAAGAGACCTTCACATCTATAAACTGAGTGGGACTTCACCGAAGGTAGTGAGCCAGGGGGATTCAATGGGAGTGACCCGAGGGATAGAGTAGGCTATCCTTGAACAGTTGTAAAGGCAATGAGCCTGGGACAGAGTGACTGTTCCCAAACCTTTGTAATCCACAACGAGTGAAGAATAGTGGAATTTGGTACGACCGACAACCTGTCAGCATATGCTCCTTGGACGTATCCCTTAGTGGAGAACCAAGTAAAAAATATTGATTCATATCTTTTCATGTGAATGTTTTATTTATTCTCATATCCATTGTACAGGTTAAAATAGTTTCTACCAACGTGGGAACAAGATCCGTCTGTTTAAAAGAAAAAGTTGGCAGCCTGATTCACCCCTCCCCTCAGGGTGTCCTGAGGTCCTTCAAATATTAACGCTGATAACTCAAGATCATGAGTTGGATAGTTTTGTTCATGATTTTTTATCTTCCTAGACACATAGGCAATCACTCGATCATTCTACATAAGGACACAACCGAGTCCTTTCTTTGATGCATCACTATAGATAACAAACCCATCATTCCCTGATGGTAGGGTTAGGATCAGATAATTCACTAACCTCCTATTCAATTCTTCAAAACACTCTTCACATTCCTTGTTCCATACGAACTTAACCCCTTTTCTTATTATTTTGGTCATTGGGTTGGCTAAACGGGTGAAGTTCTGAACGAAACACCGATAATAACTTGCTAAACCAATAAAACTACGTACCTCAGTTACGTTTGTTGGAGTAGGTCATTCTTGCACAAGATTTGTCTTCATATGATCTACATATATACTATCCTTAGAGACAATGTATCCCATAAAGGAAACTTATTGGAGCTAGAACTCACAATTGTTGAACTTCCCATATAATTCATTTCTTCTCAGAGTCTTCAGAATGGTGCACAAGTGATTTTCATGATCTTCATAGATCTTAGAGTAAATCAAGATATCATCGATAAACATCACTACAAAGTCATCAAGATATTCCTTGAAGACTCTATTCATGAGATCCATGAAAATAGATGGTGCATTGGTTAGTCCAAAATGCATTACTGTAAACTCATAATGCACGTACCTGGTTCAAAATGCTGTTTTTGGAATGTCTTCCTTTCTCACAAGCAACTGATGATATCTAGATCAAAGATCAATCTTCGAAAAATATTGGGCTCTATAAATTTGATCGAATAAATCATCAATTAATGGCATATGATACTTATTCTTTATTTTAATAGCATTTATTTCCCTATAATCAATGCACAACCTCATAGACCCATCTTTCTTCTTAATGAAAAGAACGGGGGCTCCCCATGGAGAGACGCTAGGGAGAATAAATCCTTTATCACTCAATTCCTCTAGTTGTTTCTTTAGCTCCAATAACTCCACAGTGGCCATTCTATAAGGGGTATTTGATATGGGCCTTGAACTAGGAATTAAGTTAATGTAAAACTCAATTTCCCGCTCTGGAGGATGTCTAGGTAAATCCTCTGGAAAGAAATCAATATATTATTACACAACATGTAAATATTCTATTTGAACATTATTTTCCTCACCCATAGTTATTTCATTCTATTCCTCCTCGATAATTTAATTTAGTTGAGCTACTGGGGGTGGGTCTAGATATGAATCAAGTGGTGAAGTTTCTGCTCTAAAGATAAGTTACTCCTTATTATCATCGAAAATTGTAACCTCCTTCTTCTTAAATTTTTTTTTCGCATCATGTTCCAAAATACAATCCATACCAAGGATTATATCAAATTCAATCATGGGTATGACAATGAGATCAGCAGATAAATAACATTTATTTACCCTAATGGGAACTGATTCACAAAACTTTGTTGCAATGATACTTCCCTTAGGAGTTTTGACTGACGACTCCCTTGTTAAATCAAATTGCAATTATCTAATTTTCTTAGCAAACCAGGAAGATATAAAACAATGCGATGATCCAGAATCAAATAAAGCATTGGATAAGTTTGAAGAAACGATCAAAGTACCTACCCCTACGTCATTCAAAACTTCAACCTCTACAGTTGTGATTGCATAAGCTTGTCCCCAATCCCTTGGCCCTTTCTATTGAATATTTACTTTATGCTTTAGACAATCATTAGCATAGTGTCCCATCTCCTAAAAATTATAGCATTGAACATCATTGGATTCCTTCTTCCCTTTGAAATCACCAGCAATATGGACTTTCTAACCACATTTGTAGCATACTCCTTTTCCTTTTAAGCATGCACTAGGGTGTTTACTTCCACAATTGTCACATGGTGGAAATTCAACTCTTCCATTATTCTCCGTTTCCTTATTTCCTTTCCTTGGGTTTTCAGCATACCTCTTATTTTATTGCTTTCCCTTAAAGTTATAGGACTTAGAGAATTCTTTTTCTGTCTTGATAGCACATGAAACTATATCCTCATATGATGAAAAACTTTGGGATACCAGTGCCTGCCGGAGGAATGGCTTTAGGCCATCAAATAATCGATCAATTTTGCTCCTTGGATTTCATATGTAGTCCACAAAATGTCTTGCTAACCTTGTGAAGTTAGCTTTGTAATTTGCAACATTCTTATCTTCCTTCTACCTCAGATTCAAGAATTGCCTCTCCATATCAGCTCTTTATTCATGATGAAATTATTTCTCCAGGAATATTTCCTTAAAGTCCCTCCATTACATCTCCTCTATTTCTTCCTCCTCCTTTGTGTTTTGGATTAATGACCACCACTGATACGCATCTCCCAATAGATGATAGACTGCCATGATGACCTTCTCTCTTTCATTACATCCCAAGGTGAGAAATATCTTCTCAAGGTAACATATCCACTGCTTTGATACAAAAGGGTTTGTAGTCCCATTGAATGATGGAGGTTGTTGTCACATAAAGTGATCTAACATAGCTCCTCCACGTGGTGGATCCGAATGATCTATACGGGTAATGTTATTATTCATAACTTGAGTAAGTTGTCCCAGTATAGTTATAAGTTGCTCAGCACCCATCACAGCACCAGAGCCAACATCATTATCTTTCATCAGAGGGAAATCCCTATGTGAGTTCATGCGGTTTCCATTCCTTCCACTAGGCGCCATTTCTAAATAATGGCATGCAGTAGATTAGGGTATGTATCATAATTTATAATCTAAATGTAGAAACATACTAATCATAAATTGAAATTCTATGCATAGTTAATCTCTTAATCATAAACATGGTATCTTTGAGAAAAAATATACATTTAAATTATTCATAATGGCTTGTAAAGAAAACATGAATTATCCTAAGCATATACCCTAGGAGTGTCGTAACCAAGAGTGCAGCAAGACCCATTTTCATATACTAGGATACCTCGGGTCAAGCCCGAAACTCCTTGTCGGAGCTTTCAATCCTAGGTATATCTGTGCCAGAGCCACCTCTACTTACTCGTATCTAGATAAGGATATATTATTTGAAATATCCAAATAATCTATTACTTACCAAGATACCAGGAAGTTATTGTATGTTTATCCTCAAAGATTATCTTAGGGACTCTTACCTAATCTATGTTTGCTAAATCTAGTTTCCAAGTTTTATACTAAACTTCCTTTGATACCAACTATAAGGACCTGACCCCAGTTGCCCGGATCCGGTGCCCTATTTGATTACATTGGCATACAAACAAGGAATAAGCATCTCGAAGGACCAAGTAGTTTAGTATTATTGGAAACAAGATACATAAATAATTTTAACTTTACATCAAGAAAGAAAATACAACACTAATTTATTCCATTAGAAACATCCATGCCTATGAGATTATGCTTGCAAGTAATTCATAATTTACTTCTTAATATCCTGGAAAAAATGAAACATAAGAAATGGGTGAGTTCAAATGCTCAGTAAGAGTAAGCAATACAGCATAAGATAGAATAAACATAAGACATGATGCATAATTGAAAACACATGCCCTTAACAATAAACTTGAACACACTATGGCAGGAATATGAGCTGAGAAAATAATGTCATAATAAAACATAATCATGGGTATTCTAATAGTCAAATAACCACATGAACTTTCAATTAATAGCTTCATAATTAGGGAAGTGCATATTCTAGACATTCTGAGACATTTTTTTAGGGCCTCGACCAAGACTTCTAATGATTAAGGCCTCAGCCAAAATCTATATAACACATTGGGAAAGGCCTCGGCCAATTCCACGTATATTTGTCTCATGAGACCTACCGATGCATCGAGGGGATATAGTGGGCCCAACCCATCACATAATAATTCCAATTCATTCCTCATATGAATGAGGATAAACATAAACAACATATAAATTCATATTGAAACTATCACATCACTACTACAAAAACGGGCAAGGGAAGCACCACCTTATATCAGCACTAAGCAAAAACAGCTGATAAAGAAACCCTGTATCAGCGCTAAAATTTTAGCGTTGATACAGGGTAACCTTAATCAGCACTAAAAATCCCTAATAAAGAGACCCTTTATCAGCGCTAGAAAAGTGCTAATAAAGAAGGCCTATATCAGTGCTAAAATGTTAGCACTCATACAGGAAGGATTTATCAACGCTTTTTTAGCACTGATAAAACCGTAGTCCCATATTTATAAAATTGGTCACACAATGTCCTTGTTTTTTCGCAACCTAAAGCTCTCACAGTACTGAAACCCTGAGACTCCCCTCCGCTGCCCCCCGAGCTTCATGTTGCTGGACCTCCGCCACCCCCGATCTTCGCGTTGTCGGACCTCTGCCGCCCTCGATCTTCGCATTGCCCGACCTCCGCCACCCTTGATCTTCGCATTGTCGGACTAGGTGTGCAAAGTTTTTTTGGTCCCCTATTACACATACTCTTCTAGAAACTATGGTAATTTAATCCCAAGGATTTTATATATCTCATCGATGTGTATGGGTCATGAAAGTGTAATACCAATGGTGTTATAGTTACACTTGTTTGGGTAAAGAACGTAGAGAATTAAATCATGTCCTTGATGGTCTGGATTGAAGAGTAGAGGTAGATGGATTGAGGATGACCATTGAACATGTTTGAAACACTGGTTCCAAAACCATTCTGCCAAATATGTACCTTCCAATATGTGTACCTAGGTAGTAGGAGATCCTATTTTTTCCGTGTTCCATCACTATGTTTGAAACAGGGTAACCACCATCTATTGTCGGGGGTCCATCAGGGATTTCACATAGGTGGGATGTGATCCTATTTAGGCCATACAACATTACCATAGAGATCCCATTCAGATGCAATAGGATGACGAGGATCCAAATTTATGGAAACTCAAAGATTTAAGGAGGTAATGAGTATATTTTTAGGGTTTATTTGAACAATATATAGTTATCCCATCATGTGTTTGAATGCACTGAATAGGGGCACCATTTAGAAGGTTTTGGACATGATCCCAAAGGGGAAAAATATTAAAATGATCAATGGACTGGTTGGTCTTGAGATATTACTTTGAAGAATCCATGCATATCTCTTATGATTGGGAATAAATTCATATGTAGTTATAAAAATAAGTGTGGTTGGAGACCAACAACAAGAGGGGGTTTTCTCTCGAGTGGGGGATAAAGGCATTACATAGTTTTACATCATGCAACGGGGACATGAACCATACATGTTAACATCATGTGGAAAAGAATTTGGACATGCATTTGAATGTATTATGATTATGATGAAGTTTTTGTAGTCTAAGGTCAAATATATTTGACAAAGATTTCACACAATTTCACATCAAGAAACTAGGATGTCAAGATTCATAGTTTAAATTCATATAGCTTGGACTAAATGTCATATCATATTTATCATGTGAGGCATATTATGTACATGACACTAGATAAGGCTATATTTTAGCATCATGTTTTGAGGATTTCAAACATGAAACCAGTCTACTGATCTTCCCATTCTATCTTCCTCATATCAGGACCTGTGGGAATCACAACCTATGAATAGTCTATGGGAATTTTATTAGAATTTACACCCCCTAAGAGTGTGATTGTAATTGTTAGATATATATATTTTATATTTTTAACCTAATAGTGGGAACAATACAATTGTGGATTTCACCAAATGAAGAGACCAATAGGGTTTTTTTGAAATCATCACATAATTTTCTCATGATGAATAATATTATTAATGCATAGGGTATTTCTTATTTTTCATAGGAGGCATCATATTCTTGTAACATAGGGGGTTTATTTGTTACTCGGGATAAAGACAAAGGGTCAACACATCATTAAATATCCTATTGTGGTTTGGAATAAATACACACATAGTTCTAACATAAATCATCCTATATTTATCATATGAGGCATCTCGTGTTTATCACACATGGTAAGCCTATAGTTTCACATCATGCACTGCAGACATTACCATATAATTTAACAACATATGACTAGGATGTTGGATTTTTAGTTCAAATCCATATATCTCAGGCTAAATGGATGGTTTATTCATGTGAAATATCTCATGAGAAACCTAGTATTTGTGGAAAGATTGATATGCCCATCATTAATAGTGATCAATCAGTTTACACTATCAGAGTGAAGTTTATGAAAAATTTAAGGTCCTTCCCACTTGGATTCCAGTTTCACTAGATTCCTCCTAGGTATCATTGATTCCCTTAGATCCAAAACCATGTCATCGTAAAGTAAGGAATGAAGGACAACCTTTTTCTTTAAGGACAACACCACCCTATTCTGATGCATTTATAGGTCATCCAATGCTTGAACCCTATTTTCTTCTAGGGGTTCCCCCTTCTTTCCTTCATGCTATATAAGTGACTTTTTCTGGTAGTGCACTTGTATGGAATGATGCCCAGACCACAAAAATTTATATCCTTGCCACCCCTACCTCCATTTCCATCCTTCTCCCTCACTGAGGTTACTGACTGCTTCTCTGAAGTGGCCAGGCCCCTTCCTAGCAGTGTTTGTTCTGTCTCCCTTGGCTCTGAGCCTATCATCCAGCTCCAAATACTTATGGATCCAGAGAGAACTCCCTCACCAGCCCCCAAGTTTCATTACCCATCCTTCCCCTTCCCCTTTGGATCCTCATCTCCCACTCATATGAATCTTACCAACTAGAAGGGATTATGAACATGTTCAAAATCAAGGGACTTCAATGAGAGATCATCCTCCCACTTCAATAAGGCTACTAGCTCTATATCCAATGACAGAGCCCTGTCATACTTATCATTATTATCTTCATATGTAATATGCATGGTATTAGTTCCCATGTTAAATTGGAATTCCTCACCATAGAAATCAAAAATCATAATTTCATTGTTAATAACACAAAAAACCCTATAATAATCATAGAATTATCCTAGAAGATTAAGTTACATGGATTTCTACACTCTGACCCCTCCAACAGACACAACTGGGTATTTTGGCACAATAAATATGTTGTTGAGACTGTTAAAGATTTCAATCAACTCATCAGTACCAAGGTGTCCAACGGTGACACCTCCTTTCTTATGACTTTTGTTTTTGGAATCTACGACCCTCTTCAAAGGGAATCTCTATGGAGTGAACAAAATACCTTTGATCCCGGCCACCATCCATTGTTTTTTGGGGGTGACTTTAATGTAATTTCCAACCCAATGTAAAGGAAATGTAGAAGCCCATTCCAGAGGACGGCCATCATGGAGTTTGTTCTGTTCATGGCTGGGAAGGGCCTCATTGATCTTAGCTTCTCAGGTGACAGTTTCACCTGGTGCAACAACTACAGGGGCTATCACCTTTTTTGGAGTCTATTGGATAGGTGTTTAGACAACATTAAATCGACTAACATATTCTCAAATACCATGTTTTTCCATCTTGCTTGAGGTATTTGGAACCAATCCCCCCTCTTGGTTTCTATCTCTTCTTGGCATGATCATCAGGAACAGTTTCACTTCTACCAGCAGTGGTTTAACATCCTAGGGTACCAGGACATGGTTTGTAAAATATGGAATGAACCCTTATAGGAGTATAATTCCAACTTCAACCTCAGTGACCTTACCTTGAACCCCGATAGGTGCGTGTTCACCCCTTCCTCCTCAGGAACCTTCACCACCTGGGACTACTATCACATATGGACTCCTTCAGAGTATTCTGATAGATGGAATGATACCTTAGGTTTATTGGATTATTAACACCAGTTTGAGATTTATGTGTGACTATATACTTATTATATTTTCTTATTATTTCTTACACACCACCACTTGAGTTGAGTAGCCTGATTGAAATCCATATGGGTACTTTGGTTCTGATGTGGATATAGTTTTTATGTGTTTGTGACATTTGTATGTGTGGATATATGGGTATTTAGGCATGATGATATTGAATGTAGGGCAGAGACCTAGGAGTGGTAGATGTATCATTCTTGATTATTCTTGTGTTTGGACTGGGGTGATTTGAGGAAACTATAATGAATATAAAGTAATTATATTTAATGAATTCCATATTATAGAGATTATGAGAATCCTTTCTTTACTTATAGAGTTGGCTACTGGTTTTTATCCATATGTATTTTAGGTTAGTGAGGTATAAAAGGATGGACTAGTTGACCATAGAAGGGTTGACCCGATAGAGGAGGATGAGTCATAGAGGATGATGCCGTGTGAGTTTTACCATCTATGACACAAGTGATTATCCCCGCAAACCCCTTTGTGTTTAGAAACTGTGTTGATTTTGATGGGGGGTCTATCCTGGTTCTATTGATTTCCAAATCTTTATTGGAAATAGTTAGGCTATATTAATCTCTATTTTTATAAGGAATTGGTTCTCTTATACTATATTTGGAAGTCTTTTTTTGTGTACTTGAACCATAAATACTAATATTTGAGATTCAAATAGGATGAAGATGAATAAATATTGGATGGATGATAATAATTTGACAATAGAGTACGATAACAGAGTGAAAGAGTTCATCAATTTACAAAGGATCACGCAAAGGATCCTTCTCAAATCCTTTGTCCGTGTTTACGTTGTTGTTATTCTAGAATAATTACTCTAGAGGAGTTGGAAGAATATTTGATATGTCATGGAATAGATCAGAGTTATAAATTTTGGAATAAACATGGAGAAAAGGCGAATGTAGCTACTAGCTAGGATAAAACTACGTTTTATAGATCATCAGATATGAATACAAATATGGATAATGAAGAAGACCGTATGGAGGATGCAATTACAGATGTCAATGATGATGAAGATTGTATTGAGAAAATGATAAATAAAATTGAATATGATCTCTGTGATTGACCAAAATTATTTGAGAAGTTAAAGAGTTATGCAAAGACACCATTGTATGCTGGTTGCACTAAGTATACAATATTGTCAGCTGTACTGAAGTTGTATAAATTGAAAGTAGGAAACAGATGGATTGATGTCAGTTTTATGGAACTACTTGCTCTCTTGAATGACATGCTCCTGGAAGATAATGAGCTCCCAAGCCAGAAATATGAAGCTAAATGAATGCTACGCTCGATGGGTATGATTTCTAAAAGAATACATGCCTTCCTGAAAGACTGTATATTATTTTTCAAGGAGAACAAATCACTTACATAATGCCCAAAGTGTGGTGCTTCTCCATACAAGAAAGATGAATCGAATCCTACAAAAGTTTTATGGTACTTTCCAATCATTTCAAGGTTTAGGTATCTATATGGAAGTAAAGAAACTTCAAGACAATTGTCATGGCATGCAGATAAAAGAAATAAAGATGGGAAATTATGTCATCCGACCGACTCTCCTCAATGGAAGAAAATTGATCATGAGTATCCTGAATTTGGAAAAGAGCCGAGAAACCTTTGTCTTGCGTTATCTATAGATAGAGTGAATCATTTTGGTTTTCAAACCAGCACTCATAGTACATAGCCTGTTATGTTGCTAAATTATAACTTGCCACCCTGGTTATGTATGAAGAAAAAATTCATCATGTTATCTATGCTTATATCAGGACAAAAACAAATAGGTAACAATATTTATGTTTATCTGGATCCTTTGATCTAGGATTTGAAGTTATTGTGGGATTCAAGTGTTATGTTGTATGATGCTTATAAAAGTGAATACTTAAAATTGAAAGAAATGTTGTATGGAACAATAAATGATTTCCCTGCTTATGGAAATTTGTCAGGATATATCATTAAAGGAACTCAAGGGTGTCCCATGTGTGAAGAAGATACGGAATCAATTAGGTTGAAAAATCATCGAAATATGTGTTTCTAGGACATCATATATTTCTACCTCGTCGGCATAAGTACCGATCTTGGACGACATCATTCAATGGAAGTTCAGAACAACATGCCGCACTGTCTCTACTAACAGGTGATCAGCTGTTTGAGAAAGTAAAATATGTGAACACTGTTTTGGTAAACCATTTTCGAAAAAACTTACAAAAATCAGTTGGAAAAAGAGATCAGTTTTTTTGAATTACCATATTAGAATTTTTTGTATGTCAGAAATTTTCTTGATGTGATGCATATGGAAAAAATGTAAGTGACAGTGTTATAGGAACATTGCTAAATGCCCCAAGAAAAACAAAGGATGGAATTAAGGCAAGGTTGGACATGGTTGACATGAGAATACGAGAAGAGTTGGATCCCGTGAAGGGTGAAAATTGAATGTTTATTCCTCCAGCTGCTTATACTCTTTATAGGGAGGCGAGATATCAGTTTTGCAACTTCTTAAATGATGTAAAGGTTCTAGAGGGGTATTCATCAAATATAAAGAACATTGTTTCAATGAATGATTTGAAGTTAAAAGGTTTGAAATCACATTACTGTCATGTTTTGATGCAAGATCTAATTCTTATAGATTTACATTGCATTTTTCCCAAGAATGTTTGTCATACGTTAACCAAAATTTGTTTCTTTTTCAAAGCTATATGTAGCAAAGTTTTAGACCCGACGAAATTTCCAGCTATGGAAAAAGAAATTGTCCTCATATTATGTGAATTATAAATGTTCTTCCCAGCAACATTCTTTGATATGATGGTTCATTTGATGATTCACTTGGTGAGAGAGATTCGAATTTGTGGTCCTGTGCACTATAGATGGATGTATCCTATTTAACGATATATGAATATTTTGAAAGGGTATGTCAAAAATCGAAGTCGGCCAGAGGGTTGTATAGTGGAGAGATATATTATTGAGTAATCCATTGAATTTTGTACTGAATACCTATCTGATGTGGAAAGCATTGGTCTCCAGAAATCTCATCACATTGGACACATTGAGGGTGAGGGAATTTCTGGAAGAGATGTTGTGAAAATCAGTATTACAGATTGGGAGCAGGCCCACCTTTATATTTTTCATAACAGTTGGGAGGTTTCTCCATATATTGAAACTCACAAAGAAATTCTTAGGCAGTTGAATCCATTAAGGGCTGAAAAATGGTTGTCAAATACACATAATCACCAGTTTATAGGATGGTTTCAGGACCATATTTTTAAGCAGTTGGATGAAAATCTGAATTCAATTTCAGAACGAATTCGATGTCTAGCCACTGGACCAAGTGTGTATATATTATTTTACAGTGGTTATGTAATTAATGGTTATACATTCTATACAGATGAACATGATGAAGATAGTACCATGAAAAATAGTGGAGTTACACTAGTGGCTGAAGTGATGCATGTTTCTGGTAGTAAGGACAAAAATCCAATTTATGCAAATATGTCGTACTTTGGCATTATCAAACTAATATGGGAGTTGGATTAAACAACATTCCAATTGCCTATTTTTCAATGCAAATGGGTTGATAACAACAATGGTGTTAAAATAGATGAATGGGGATTTTTGAAAGTTGATTTTAGTAAAGAAGGGTACAAAGATGAACAATTTATAATGGAATCACACGTGGTACAAGTTTTTTATGTTCCAGATACCGTAAACTGAAAGTGGTCAATTGTTCTATTATTATCCAAAACTACTAAAGGTTTCGATGAAAATTCAGTTGAGGATGATCCTTTCAGTGGTACGTCGCAATCATTTCGGAGCGGTCCCAATGTAGATGATGTTTTGTATGTTAGAGGAGACCACAATGAAGGTATTCAGATAATCGATAGAGGTGTCAAATCCATTCATCATTTGAAAAAAATAAAGAGATTTCAATAAACAGGTTATATTTTGTTTGTAATATAGATCTTATTATCTCATGTTATTATCTTATCTTTACTGAATTTATGTAATCTAAATTAACTATTAAACCAATTTTGCAGATAATGACTTCTGTACATTCTGGTGCTCCTAAACTTGAGTCTGAACAAGTCTCTCAAGCTGCTACTGCTATGGCTACTACTGCTCCTACTACTGCTCCTGCTGCAGCTACTGTTGCTCCTGCTGCTACTCATGCTTCGGCTTCTGCTGCTCCTGTTGCGGCTGCTACTGCTCCTGCTGCTGCGGCTCCTGCTGCTCCTAGTGTTGAGGTCCAATAACCATCATCACATGCCATTTATACCATTTCAGATGAACATATAGATGATGTTGATATCGATGAAATGGCCAGGAATGAAGGATCGACGTCGCAGAAAACACAGGTGCGTTTTAGTTTGACGGTGTTAGCCAAAGTTCTTAAGGAGAAAAGAAAAGGCATCAAATTTGATGTCAGATGGAATGCACGAGGCCAACTTGTGAATCCCATCAAGGCTATGTTTAGTAGTTACATTGGAGTTGTCACTTAGCAATGCGTGCCGATTGACATAGATTCATGGCACCATGTTATGTCCGGGCTGAAGGCTGTGATCTGGGAAGAAATTATGGTAACATTATGAATTTATTTCTTTAATTTACTAGAAAATAAAATAATGAAACAATGTCTTACTCTTCTCAATCTCTTGTAGAGTACATTTATAGTATGCGATTCACATAAGGATTATGTACTAAGGCTTGTAGGAAGGATTCATCGAGGTTTTCTCACTATTTTAACAAGATGTCACCTGAAAGATTCTAAAGGTAAAATAAACCTACACCCACCCATTGTCTATGCTCACCTGATATCCCAAGAAGCATGGAATGCATTTATTGGCCGCCGTGGGGATGATAAGTTTCAGGTACATTGTGGGTGATAATACATTGTTTGAGGATATGTGTATTCATCACTTTGATTGTCAATATTCCATTTATAAAACAACAACTCTATAATGAGAATAAGGAACGTGCATCAAAACCAACACTATCGTAAATCAAGGATGGGGTAAGATTCACTAGAAAAGAAAATAGTACATATTTTAAATTTATAGTAATATTGTTAGGTTCCAATAAACAACATCATAATTATCTTTCTATGTTTATATGTAGATTGATGAGTCTAAAACCAAAGAAACTTCCATCCCACGTCATGTTCTTTGGAAGGAGGCACGTGTGAATAAGGAAGGGAAGCTAGTAGAAGAGGACACATAAAAAGTGGGGGAAATTTGTGTAAGTATGACATGATGATAAAAAGATTTGTTTTAAATTTCTATTACATAAAAATAATTATTTATTTTCCTATATCCGATAGTCACAGGAATCATCTAATCTTATAGAGGATGCAAACCTATTATCGATGGCATTGAAGTAGCCTAAAAAATATGGTTGTTTCAGAGGTGCGGGGTTTAGGGTGACACCCCAAGTATATTTTAAGAAGAAAAAAACGAATGATAGAGATGAAACATTGAAACAAATGAGCGAAAAACTATCAGCCCTTGAAGAATGATTGCAATGGCAGGGTGAGTTGCTAGAAACTTTTATGGGTGGGAAGTAAGGAGAAGACACAACTCAAGAACAACCAGCGTGTGAAGATCTCGCCCCACCCCCACCAGCTTTGAGGTGAGCCATTCCCCTGAAAGATTTGTCTTAGCCATGGTAATAAATATTCTAATAATTGTTCCCATGAAATGTGAATCAAACAAACAATGATACTTTTCCTATATTGATCTTCTACAGGGTGATAATGATTGTGATGTATATCTGTCAACACCCACCTATCACCTTGTAGCGAGAGCTACAATGTTCAACATCCCAGATGACACACTGCATAATAGACCACTTCTGAAAGATCATCTGAAAGTGACGATTACTGTAGCTCATGAGCCAAATGCAGAGCTACCTATTCCACTTGATGACGATGATATTCATACGGTCGAAAAGGATATTGGGACATTCATTGCATGTCCATCACAACTTGTTAGAGTACATGCGGCCAAAGAGGTATTTTTTTTTTCAAGCTAAACCTTTAACAATTAATGAAAAAGGGTCTGAACCAATGAATGTTATTATAGACAGAGAAAGGAAAGGGGGTGACAAAAATTAGCTCAAAACCGTCTAAAGGATCGACCAACCGATCCCAAGGAGCTACTGAAAGTATAATAACACCACCTGTTCACTATCCAAATTTACTAGCATTGAATACTCATGTGGATACAAAGCTAAGAGGCGGTAGTAGTCATATAGTGGTTTTTGAAAAGAATATATATGGAGAGTAAAGTCAAGATTTCGTTGCTGCTGAAAATGTAAATGAGATCCTTGAAAATGGTTGTCTAGGAATCACAGTTGTAAATATATATATGAGGTATGTTTTTGTGAATTGATTTTCTAAAAGCTGATCTATTGTGAAAATTATGACTAAATTAATTTTATATTGTTGACAAACATATATATGAAAAACAATTGAAGGAATTTTCCCATGTGCCAAAATTTGGACTCGTTAGTCCTCATACCGCATTATCACATCTAATGAAATTAGAGCCATTAAAAAAGAATGAAATAGTGAATGACTTGCTGAAAATATTTGAAAGCAAGATTACAGATGACAAAACTATTCTTAATACCAACCATGCAGGGGTAAAACTCTACGATTAAAGCATATCAATTATATTTTCACTTCTTTTATTAATTATTCCTTTTTGTGTTTTTAGGAAACATTTGATGCTAATTGCGGTGAACTTGGATACTCCAAAGATTTATTTTCTAGATTCAAAGTAAGGATATCCATCAAACTGACCACACATGATGGATTTTGTGAATCTGCAAGACACCACATCCTAAGTTTTAGGTCTAAACATAAAGTAAAATAATTTATATTATTTTTTACTGAGGATTATGTTATGATAGGGTGGTGTATCATTATCATCTAAAAAAGGAACGAGGATAGGGGCTAAGCATAAAGAGGCGAGCAAGTACTACGTCTAGACAAATATCAGGGTATATATAATAAAATTTCAATATCCAAACACATCTCAACACAAGTTACTTATTCTACTAATGATCAATTTTGTTTGCAGTGTCCAAAACAAAAAAATTATAATGATTGCGGTTATGATGTTTTTAAATTTATGAAAGATATCATTTTTCATCAACAAACTAGCATCCCTAAAGAGGTATTTTAAAAAACAACTACCAGTTTGTTTAATTAATTAATTTATTATTTATTTTATATTTTGAAGTACTACTATGATTACCAAAAAGTCTCATAATCACAAGATGATATAGATGTGTTCAAAAATGAGTGGGCCGCATACCTGATGGAAGATTGTACACAAATAGCATAAAGATCTGACTTGGGGACATGTACAATTGGTGGTCATTTTTTGGGAGGGGTTAAGGGGATCAAAATATGACACATTGTTGTATGTAAATGTTCGTAGGAAAATTTTAATTGTTATTAAATAAAAAATACTTTCTCCAATGAGTCAATTTCCCATTTTAAGAGATGATATGCACCAAAAACATGCAATAATGATGAACCACTCAAAGGGTCTCTCTTTTGTTTAAAATGGATAGATTTTTAAGTGAAAACAACAACTTACGTACGAAAATCCAAAAAAACGCATTCGTATTGAGTTGATACTTTAAGATAATGATCCATGGGTTCATTGGGGACGCGTAAGAGTCAACCTCGCCTCAATCTGAGGCATAGTGTGGCTGGTATCACTCAAAGGGTATCTCTTTTGTTTAAAATGGACATAATTTTAAGTGAAAACAACAACTGACCTACGGAAATCTGACCAAATGAGTTAAAATTGTATTGATCCTTTAGGATAATGATCCATAGGTCCTTTGTGACATGTATGAGCCATACCCACCTCAATCCAAGTCACGGTGTGGCCGGTACCACTCAAAGGGTCTCACTTTTGTTTAAAATGGACAGATTTTAAGTGAAAAAAACAACTGAGGTATGGAAATCTGACCAAAAGCATTCGTATTGTGTTGATAATTTAAGATAATGATCCATGGGTGCATTGGGGACATGTATGAGTCATCCCTGCCTCAATCCGAGTCATGGTGTGGCTGATACCACTCAAAGGGTCTCTCTTTTGTTTAAAATGGACACAATTTTAAGTGAAAACAACAAATGACCTACGGAAATCTGGCTAAACTCATTAAGATTGTATTGATCATTTAGGAGAATGATCCACGGGTCCTTTGTGACATGTACGAGTCATACTCGCCTCAATCTGAGGCACGGTGTGGCCGGTACCACTCAAAGGGTCTCTCTTTTGTTTAAAATGGATACAATTTTAAGTGAAAACAACAACTGACCTATGGAAATATGACCAAACGCATTTGGATTGTATTGATATATTAGGAGAATGATACAAGGATCCTTCGTGACGTATATGAGTCATCCTCGCCTCATTTTGGGGCACGGTGTGGCTGATATCACTCAAAGGGTCTCTCTTTTGTTTAAAATGGACACAATTTTAAGTGAAAACAACAACTGACCTACGGAAATCTGACCAAACGCATTTGGATTGTATCAATTATTTATAAAAACAATACATGGGTCCTTTGTGATGTGTAAGAGTTATCCTCGCCTCAATATGAGACATGGTGTGGCCGGTATCACTCAAAGGGTCTCTCTTTTGTTTAAAATGGACACAATTTTAAGTGAAAACAACAACTGACCTACAAAAATATGACCAAACACATTCGGATTGTATTTTTCCTTTAGTATAATGACCCAAGAGTCCTTTTTAATATGTAAGAGTCATCCCCATCTCAATCCGAGGCACGGTGTGGCTGGTACCACTAAAAGGGTCTCTCTTTTGTTTAAAATGGACATATTTTTAAGTGAAAACAAAAACTGACCTACGGAAATCCAACCAAACGCATTCAGATTGTATTTATAATTTAGGATAAAGATACAAGGGTCCTTTTTGATGTTTAAGAGTCATCCTAGCCTCAATACAAGGCACTTTGTGGCCAGTACCACTCAAAGGGTCTCTCTTTTGTTTAAAATGGACACAATTTTAAGTGAAAACAACAACTGACCTACAGAAATCTGACCAAAAACATTTGGATTGTATTGATACTTTAATATAACGATCCATGGTTGCATTAGGGACGTGTAAGAGTCATTCGTGCCTCAATCTGAGGCATCGTGTGGCCGAAATCACTCAAAGGGTCTCTCTTTTGTTTAAAATGGACAGATTTTTAAGTGAAAACAACAACTGACCTACAGAAATCTAACCAAATGCATTAATATTGTCTTAATCCTTTAGTAAAATGATCCACGGGTCCTTTGTGACATGTAAGAGTCATCCCCACCTCAACCTGAGGCACGGTGTGGCTGGTACCACTCAAAGGGTCTCTCTTTTGTTTAAAATGGAGAGATTTTTAAGTGAAAACAACAACTGACCTACGGAAATCCGACCAAATGAATTCGGATTGTATTGATCCTTTAGTAGAATTATCCACAGGTGCGTTGGGGACATGTATGAGTCAAACCCACCTCAATCCAAGGCACAGTGTGGCCGGTACCACTCAAAGGGTCTCTCTTTGGTTTAAAATGGACACAATTTTAAGTGAAAACAACAACTAACCTACAGAAATATGACCAAAAAATTTGGATTGTATTGATCCTTTAGGAGAACAATAAAAGGGTCCTTTGTGACATGTACCAGTCATCCCCAAATCAATCTAAGGCATGGTGTGGCCAGTACCATTAAAAGGGTCTCTCTTTTGTTTAAAATGGACATATTTTTAAGTTAAAACAACAACTGACCTACAAAAATCTGACCAAACACATTCGAATTGTTTTGATCCTTTAGTATAATGATACAAGGGTCCTTTTTGACGTTTAAGAATCATCCCTTACTCAATCCAAGGAATGGTGTTTCCTGTACCACTCAAAGGGTCTCTCTTTTGTTTAAAATGGACACAATTTTAAGTGAAAACAACAACTGACCTACAGAAATCCAACCAAAAAAATTTATATTATGTTGATCCATTTAAGAGAATGATCCAAGGGTGAATTGGGTACATGTACGAGTCATCCCCGCCTCAATACTAGGCATGGGGTGGCCGACACCACTCAAAGGGTCTCTCTTTTGTTTAAAATGGACAAATTTTTAAGTGAAAACAACAACTGACCTATGAAAATCTGACCAAACGCATTAGGATTGTATTTATCTTTTAGGAAAATGATCCAAGGGAAATTATGACATGTACGAGTCATTCTCTCCTCAATCCAAGGCATGGTGTGGCCGGTACCACTCAAAGGGTCTCTCTTTTGTTTAAAATGGACAGATTTTTAAGTGAAAATAACAACTGACCTACAAAAATCCAACCAAATGCATTATTATTGAATTGATACTTTAGTAGAATGATCCAAAGGTGCGTTGGGGACATGTATGAGTCAACATTATCTCAATCCGAGGCACGGTGTGGCCAGTACCACTCGAAGGGTCTCTCTTTTGTTTAAAATGGACAAAATTTTAAGTGAAAACAACAACTGACCTACTAAAATCCAACCAAAATCATTAGTATTGTACTTATATTTTATGATAACAATCCAAAGGTCCTTTTTTATGTGCATGAGTCATCCATTCCTCAATCCGAGGTACGGTGTGGCCGGTACTACTCAAAGCGTCTCTCTTTTGTTTAAAATGGACATATTTTTAAGTGAAAACAACAACTGACCTACAGAAATCCAACAAAATTCATTAAGATTGTATTTATACTTTATGATAACAATACAAGGGTCCTTTTTAATGTTTAAAAGTAATTACTTCCTCAATATGAGTCACGGTGTGGCCGGTACCAGTCAAAGGGTCTCTCTTTTGTTTAAAATGGACAGATTTTTAAGTGAAAACAACAACTCACCTATGGAAATCTATCCAAACGCATTAAGATTGTATTTATACTTTAGAAGAATGATCCATGGGTCCTTTGTGAAGTGTATTATTCATCCATGCCTCAATCCAAGGCATGATGTAGTTGGTACCACTCAAAGGGTCTCTCTTTTGTTTAAAATGGACAGATTTTTAAGTGAAAACAACAACTGACCTACGGAAATCTGACTAAACACATTCATATTGTATTAATACTTTAGTAGAACGATACACAGGTCATTTTTAACATGTACGAGTCATAACCGCCTCAATACGAGGCACTGTGTGGCCGGTACCACTCAAAGTGTCTCTCTTTTGTTTAAAATGGACACCATTTTAAGTTAAAACAACAACCGACCTACAGAAATCCTACCAAATGAATTAAGATTGTTTTGATCCATTAATATAACGATCCAAAGGTGATTTGGGGATGTGTACAAGTCATCCACTCCTCAATATGAGGCATGGTGTGACCGAAACCACTCAAAGGGTCTCTCTTTTGTTTAAAATGGACAGATTTTTAAGTGAAAACAACAACTGACGTACGAAAATCTGACCAAAAGCATTCAGTTTGTATTGATCCTTTATGAGAACTATCCACAGGTCCTTTTTGATGTGTAAATGTCATCTCCAACTCAACCCGAGGCACGGTGTGGCCGGTACCACTCAAAGGGTCTCTCTTTTGTTTAAAATGGACAGATTTTTAAGTGAAAACAACAACTAACCTACGGAAATACAACCAAACTCATTCAGATTGTATTGATCCTTTAGGATAATGATACACGGGTGAATTGGGGATGTTTAAGAGTCAATCCTGCCTCAATAAAAGACACGGTGTGGTCGGTACCACTCAAAGTGTCTCTCTTTTGTTTAAAATGGACACAATTTTAAGTGAAAACAACAAATGACCTACAGAAATCTGACCAAACGCATTCAGATTGTATTTATACTTTAGGATAACAATACATGGGATATTTTTGACATGTATGAGTCATCCCTGCCTCAATCCGAGGCACGGTGTGTCCGTTAGCACTCAAAGGGTCTCTCTTTTGTTTAAAATGGACAGTTTTTTAAGTGAAAATGACAACTGAACTATCGAAATCCCACCAAATGCATTCGGATTGAATTGATCCTTTAGGATAACGATACAAGAGTACTTTTTGAATTTTACGAGTCATACCTGCCTCAATACAAGGCACAGTGTGTCTGATACCACTCAAAGTGTCTCTCTTTTGTTTAAAATGGATAAATTTTTAAGTGAAAACAACAACTGACCTACGGAAATCAGACCAAACTCATTCAGATTGTATTGATCCTTTAGGATAACGATCCATGGGTCATATTTAATGTGTTTGAGTCATCCCTGTCTCAATATGAGGCACAATGTGGCTGATATCACTCAAAGGGTCTTTCTTTTGTTTAAAATGGACACAATTTTAAGTGAAAAGAACAACTGACATATGGAAATCATACCAAACACATTCGGATTGTGTTTATACTTTAAAAGAAAAATACATGGGTGTGTTGGGGATGTGTATGAGTCATCCCCACCTCAATATGAGGCATGGTGTGGATAACACCACTCAAAGGGTCTCTCTTTTGTTTAAAATGGACATATTTTTAAGTGAAAACAAAAAATGACGTATGCAAATCCAACCAAACGCATTTGGATTGTGTTGATACTTTAGGAGAACAATCCATGGGTCTTTTTTGACATTTATGAGTCATCCACGCCTCAATACGAGGCACGGTGTGACCGGTACCACTCAAAGGGTCTCTCTTTTGTTTAAAATGGACAGATTTTTAAGTGAAAACAACAACTGACCTACGGAAATATGACAAAACACATTTGGATATTATTGATCCTTTAGGATAATGATACAAGGGTGCGTTGAAAATGTGTAAGAGTCAAACTATCCTCAATAAGAGGCACGGTGTGGCCGGTACCAGTCAAATGGTCTCTCTTTTGTTTAAAATGGACACAATTTTAAGTGAAAACAACAACTTACCTACATAAATCCAACAAAATGCATTCAGATTGTATTGATACTTTAGGAGAATTATCCAAGTGTCCTTTGTGATGTTTACGAGTCATCCCTGCCTCAATCTGAGGTATGGTGTGGCCGGTACCACTCAAAGGGTCTCTCTTTTGTTTAAAATGGACAGATTTTTAAGTGAAAACAACAACTGACCTACGGATTTCTGACCAAATTCATTCATATTGTATTGATACTTTATAATAATGTTCCACGGGTCCTTTTTGACGTGTACGAGTCATCCCTTCCTAAATCTGAGGCACGGTGTGGCCGGTAACACTCAAAGGGTCTCTCTTTTGTTTAAAATGGACATATTTTAAGTAAAAACAACATCTGACCTACAGAAATATGACCAAACGCATTTTTATTGTATTGATCCTTTAGGAGAATGATCCAATGGTCCTTTGTGATATGTAAGAGACATTCCCACATCAATATGATGCATGGTGTGGCCGGTACCACTCAAAGGGTCTCTCTTTTGGTTAAAATGGACACAATTTTAAGTGAAAACAAGAACTGACCTATGGAAATCCAACTAAATGCATTCGGATTTTGTTTATCCTTTAAGATAACGATCCGAGGGTGTGTTGGGGACGTGTACGAGTCATCCCTTCCTCAATCCGAGGAATGTTGTGGCTGATACCACTCAAAGGGTCTCTATTTTGTTTAAAATGGACTGATTTTTAAGTGAAAACAACAACTGACGTATGAAAATCTGACCAAACACATTTTGATTGTGTTTATCCTTTTGGAGAATGTTCCACAGGTCCTTTTTGACATGTTCAAGTCATCCCCACCTCAATACGAGGCACGGTGTGGCTGGTACCCCTCAAAGGGTCTCTCTTTTGTTTAAAATGGACAAATTTTTAAGTGAAAACAACAACTGACCTACGGAAATCCAACCAAACACATTCAGATTGTATTTATCCTTTAGGATAATAATCCACATGTGTGTTGGGGACGTGTAAGAGTCAACCCCACCTCAATCTGAGGCACGGTGTGGCCGGTACGACTCAAAGGGTCTCTTCTTTTGTTTAAAATGGACACAATTTTAAGTGAAAACAACAACTGACCTACATAAGTCCAACCAAACACATTAATATTATATTGATACTTTAGGAGAATGATCCATGGGTCCTTTTAGACATGTACGAGGCATCCTCACCTCAATACGAGGCATGGTGTGGCCGGTACCACTCAAAGGGTCTCTCTTTTGTTTAAAATGGACAAATTTTTAAGTGAAAACAACAACTGACCTACTGAAATCCAACCAAATGAATTTGGATTGTATTTATACTTTAGTAGAACAATCCACGGGTCCTTTTAGATGTGTAAAATTCATCTTCGCCTCAATCTGAGGCATGGTGTGGCCGGTACCACTCAAAGGGTCTCTCTTTTGTTTAAAATGGACAAAATTTTAAGTGAAAACAAAAACTGACCTACGTAAATCCAACCAAACACATTCAGATTGTGTATATCCTTTAAGATAATGATAAAAGGGTGTGTTGGTGATGTGTATGAGTCATCCTTTCCTGAATCCAAGATACGATGTGGCCGACACCACTCAAAGGGTCTCTCTTTTGTTTAAAATGGACAAATTTTTAATTGAAAACAACAACTGAAACATGGAAATCAGACCAAACACATTCGGATTGTATTTATACTTTAGTATAATGATCCACGGGTCCATTTTAATGTGTATGAGTCATCCCCACCTCAATCCGAGTCACGGTGTGGCCGGTACCACTCAAAGGGTCTCTCTTTTATTTAAAATGGACAAAATGTTAAGTGAAAACAAAAACTAACCTATGGAAATTGGACCAAAAAAATTCTTATTATATTGATACTTTTGTAGAATGATCCATGGGTGCGTTGGGGACATGTACGAGTCAACCTCGGCCCAATCTGAGGCACAGTGTGGCCGGTACCACTCAAAGGGTCTCTCTTTTGTTTAAAATGGACACAATTTTAAGTGAAAACAACAACTGACCTACTGAAATCCGACCAAACACATTTTTATTGTATTTATCCTTTATGATAATGATCCATGGCTCCTTTTTGACATGTATGAGTCATCCCTACCTCAATCCGAGGCACGGTGTGGCGGGTACCACTCAAAGGTTCTCTCTTTTGTTTAAAATGGAGAGATTTCTAAGTGAAAACAACAAATGGCCTATGGAAATCCGAACAAACACATTAGGATTGTATTGATCCTTTAGGGGAATGACCCAAAGTTCCTTTTTGATGTTTAAGAGTCATCCCCTCCTTAATAAGGGGCACGGTGTGGCCGGTACCACTCAAAGGGTCTTTCTTTTGTTTAAAATAGACATATTTTTAAGTGAAAACAACAACTGGCCTATGGAAATCCAAACAAACATATTTAGATTGTATTTATACTTTAGTAGAAGGATCCACAAGTCCTTTGTGATGTGTACGAGTCATACCCATCTCAATATGAGGCACGGTGTGGCCGGTACAACTCAAAGGGTCTCTCTTTTGTTTAAAATGGACAAATTTTTAAGTGAAAACAACAACTGACCTACGGAAATCTGAACAACGCATTCAGATTATATTGATACTTTAGGAGAACGATCCAAGGATAATTTTCTACGTGTACGAGTCATCGCCTCCTCAATTTGAGGCACGGTGTGGCCGATACCACTCAAAGGGTCTCTCTTTTGTTTAAAATGGACACAATTTTAAGTAAAAACAACAAATGACCTACATAAATCCTACCAAATGCATTAGGATTGAGTTTATCCTTTAATATAATGATCAATAGGTGAGTTGGCGATGTGTATGAGTCATCTACTCCTCAATTAGAGGTACGGTGTGGCCGACACCACTCAAAGGGTCTCTCTTTTGTTTAAAATGGATAGATTTTCAAGTGAAAACAACAACTGACATACGAAAATCTGACCAAACGCATTCGGTTTGTATTGATCCTTTATGAGAACTATAAAAGAGTCCTATTTGATGTGTAAAAGTAATCCCCTACTCAATATGAGGCACGGTGTGGTCGGTACCTCTCAAAGGGTCTCTCTTTTGTTTAAAATGGACAGATTTTTAAGTGAAAACAACAACTGACCTATGGAAATATGACCAAAATCTTTAGGATTGTATTTATCCTTTAGTAGAAAGATCCATGGGTGAATTGGGGACGTGAAAAAGTCAACCCATCCTCAATCCGAGGCACGGTGTGGCCAGTATCACTCAAAGTGTCTCTCTTTTATTTAAAATGGATACAATTTTAAGTGAAAACAACAACCGGCCTATGAAAATCAAACCAAACGCATTTGTATTATATTGTTACTTTAGGATAACGATCCATTGGTCCTTTCTAATCTGTAAGAGTCATCCCCGCCTCAATATAAGGCATGGTGTGGCTGATACCACTCAAAGGGTCTCTCTTTTGTTTAAAATGGACAGGTTTTTAAGTGAAAACAGCAACTGACCTACGGAAATCCGACCAAACACATTTAGATTGTATTGATACTTTATGAGAATGATATAGGGATCCTTTGTGACGTGTTCGAGTTATCCCTGACTCAATATGAGGCATTTTGTGTCTGGTACCACTCAAAGGGTCTCTCTTTTGTTTAAAATGGATAGATTTTAAAGTGAAAACAACAACTGACCTACATAAATCCAACCAAACACATTAGGATTGTATTGATCATTTAGGAGAATGATCCAAGGGTCCTTTGTGACGTGTAAAAGTCATCCCCTCATCAATTCGAGGCACCATGTATCCAGTACCACTCAAAGAGTCTCTCTTTTGTTTAAAATGGACAGATTTTTAAGTGAAAACAACAACTGACCTACAGAAATCCAACCAAACGCATTAGGATTGTATTGATCCTTTAATAGAACGATCCACGGGTCCTTTGTAACATGTAAGAGTAAACCCTGCCTCAATCCGAGGCACGGTGTGGCCTGTATCACTCAAAGGGTCTCTCTTTTGTTTAAAATGGACACAATTTTATGTGAAAACAACAACTGACCTACGGAAATTTGGCCAAATGCATTCGGGTTGTATTTATAATTTATTAGAATGATCCAAGGGTTATTTTTGATGTGTAAGAGTCATCCTTGCCTCAATCCGAGGCACGGTGTGGCCGAAACCACTTAAAGGGTCTCTCTTTTGTTTAAAATGGACACAATTTTAAGTGAAAACAACAAATGACCTAGAGAAATCCGACCAAACGCATTCAGATTGTCTTGATCCTTTATGATAATGATCCATGGGTCCTTTGTGACATGTACGAGTCATCCCTACCAACCCCCTAGACCTCCCCCCACCCTGGACACCAACCCCCCTAGACACCCCCACCCTCTGGACACCCCCACCCCCTGGAAAGCCCCCTCAACCCCCTGGACACCCCCACCCCCTGGACACGCCCATAGATAGACCCCCCCACCTCAAACAACCCCCCAACCCCCCTCGGACATCCCCCACCCCCGGACAACCAACCCCCCTGGATGGCACCCCCACCCCTCCTTGACACCACCCCACCACCTGGATACCCCCAACCCCCTAGACACCCCCACCCATGGACAGCCACCCCCACCCTCCCAGACACCATCACACCCCCCTTGGATAGCCCCACTAACCCCCTGGACCCCCCGGACATCCCTACCCCCTAGAACCCCCCCCCCCCGACACCCGGGACATCAGCCCCCCCCACATGGACACCCCATAGACAACCCCCCCCCCCCCACTTGGACAACCCCACCTGGAAACCCCCCTCCTTGGACACCACCCCACCCCCTTGGATATCCCCACCAACCCCCTAGACCGCCCTCACCCCCTGGACACCCCCACCCCCTGAACACCCCTACCCCCAGACACCCCCATCCCACCTTCCTGGACACCACCCCACCCCCCTTGGACAGCCCCACCAACCCCCCCAGACCGCCCCCACCCCCAGACACCCCCACCCCTGGAAATCCCCCTGACACCCTAGACACCATCCTACCCCCTGGACACCCCCATGGACAGCCCCCCCCCTCACCTGGACACCACCCCCTCTTAGACACCACCCCACCACCTAGACACCCCACCCCCTGGACACCATCACCCTCCTTGGACAACCCCAACCTCCTGGACCACCCCACCCCCTGGACACCCCTTTCCTCTCGGACACCCCCATCCCCCCGGACACCCCCTACCCCCCTTGGACAGCCACCCCAAACCCCTGAATAGCCCCCAACCCCTTGAATTCTAAATAGGATTCTTTATGTATTTAATTAACTTATGAATTATTTTTTAATGGTGTATGGGTATACTTGGTGTAATTATATTATGATTTATGTGTTAATTTTTTATGGGTATACTTATTGATATTCTGAATTTTTTGTAGGTGCTGTTTGGGTGTGATGCTGCTGATTTTTTTTGTAGCAGACAAGACATTTATCAGTGCTTTTTTAGCGCTGATAAAATAAGCCTTTATCAGAACTAAAAAAGCGCTGATAAAATCAACATTTATCAGTACTAAAAAAGCACTGATAAAGTATCCCTTTATCAATGCTGATCTTTACAGTGATTTTTTAGTGCTGATAAAGCCCGTTTTTGTAGTAGTGTATGAAATGTAACTATCTTTCCCCAATCATTAAACATAAAACACTAACCATTCTGAGTAATATGGTGAATGGTTTTAGGATAGATCATACACAATAGAGTTATTCATAAACCATTAAATCAAATATGGTAGATGACTTCATAAATGATTAAACCCAATAATACCATGGAATCAACAAGAGTTTTAAATTAGATGAAAACACTCTTATAAAACCATTAAGCAATTCTGGAGATAAATACACTTTTATTTTGAAAAGAAGAGTTATTTTGGAAAAATCTTTGTATAAAACCATAAGTGAAGTAAGATAGTATTTTCATAATAAAATGAGTGATTTTATAAATATAATGGTTTCCAAAAACAGATTATAGAGTGCCCTTGAAAATAGGTAAGAATTTGAGAAATTCCCTTGAATCGGGCTTATATTTTGGAAACAATTTTGAAAGTTCCTTTTAAAAGGTGTAACTATCCATAAAATAAGGAAGGATTATGGTTTTTAAACATATATATAATACTCAAACAGAATATATGAGGACTTCATAACAATACATAATAATTTCATTGAGGTAGTTAGACAATGAAAGTATCCCGAATGAAAATGGAAGTTCAGGTGGAAAAACCCTTACCTTAACTCCAAACGTGTTATGTTCTTGAAATTAAGCTTCAGGAATATGAAATTATACTTATTAATAAATTATTTAAGAACCTATTAGACATGTATTTAGTTTATCATAATTATTTTTAGTTCATTTATACCCTTATTGCTAAGTTATTATATTGAATTTCATTGTTCCGAGGTGTTCATTTTCTTTATTTTCATAATCGGTTCACTTGTTTTTAAGTAATGCAGTTCATGTGTAATGGTTATAAATCTCCATGATTGGAAATATATATTTTTTATGAACATAAATAATTGATAATGGTCATTTCTATCATTTGGTTACATGTAATTAGGATGAATCATTAGATGACAACCACTTCGATTATTCGGCGGTATTTGGATTATTATGAACTAGTTTTGTCATATAACTTAATTATATGTACATATTATGGTTCATGAATATTAATTATGTTATAATACATATATTATAGTCTGGTTAAACCATAAATATGGTTTTATGACCAGTAATGAAGAAGAAATTGAAGAATGAAACTTCGTCATCCATGAAGGCTATAAATTGGAACCTCATGGACGTTGATTTCGTTTATAAAAATAAAAGGGAGGGAGTAAGAATATTTATGATGGTTATTCCATTAACATGATATAATTTCAGTATATAGATGATAATGGAGTTAACATGATCATTTGGACAGATGAGGTGAGGTGAGGATAGAAAAAGATAAGATAAATTGAAATGAAACCAAATGAAAAAGAAGGGTGCTTTACCTCTTGAAATAACCTCCTTGAGAATCTCCTTAAGGGAAGGAGTTTTGGTCTTTTAGAAAGACCAGAAGCTTCTTGGACGTGGGTAGATACTAGTTAAGGGTAAATGGGCATAACTTTGAGGAGCTTAAAGGCTTAGAGGAGTGAATAGAAGAGGGAGTGGTGAGGGGTTTTTATAGTGGAGGAGCGGAGTACATTTTGAATATTTAATTCATTATTTTATTATATCCCTCAAGACAACCAATAGTATTGTTTTAGGATACCCCTAATAGTAATAAGTGCATGTGAGTTCAAAACAAGTGGCCTTACATCACTTATTATGTCATAAATAGTGTATTTAACTGATAATTTGTATATACGGTATTCTATCATATTTCACTATTCATCAAAAATTCAATAATTTCAGAAAAATCCCAAAAATTCACCCCTACTATTTTTTGATGTGTAGAATTCAAAAGTGAACTCCATTTTTCAAAAATAATTTTCTAAATATTATTAATTTAATTTTTAAATAAATTCATAGTTTATTCGAAAAATAAAAAACTTAGAGGTATAATTAGTTTTATGTGGCATTGAAAAATTAATTAAGATCCCATTATCATATTAGCTTATGAAAATAAAATAATATCATTATTTACTATTCATAAGGGTCATATTACTGTTCATAAGGGTATTTTACTATTCACTAAAAATCAAGTTTGTTCTATTAGACTCTAAATGACTTACTGAACACAACTCTAGAAGACCATTTTTCGAAATTCAAAGCATAGAAGAGGCAAAGTTGTGTTTATTGGAAAGATTATAAAATTTCATTCTATATCTATCTTCAAAACCTTGGGGTGTTACAAAATTTCTATGATGTTTAATTTCCTCCAATAATAGAAGCATCACCTATATGGTGTAGCATCTTTATTTATGCCCTTGTTGGGTGTGTTTTTTTTAGTACCTTTCTTTTTCTTACCCCCAATGTCAATTTTATATCTATCTACCTTCAAATTTTATTCATATATTGAGGCCTTAATTCATAAGTAGAAATTGAATCATTCTTAGTATGAGTAAACTCGCACTCATCCTCTCAATGGAGAATTTTTTTATAACATTCAAATATGTTTGTAAGATATTAATATTTATTAGATGTAAATAGATTCAATTTCTTCTATGAACATCACCTCATTTTAACAAGATTTTTAAAAACATTAATTTTTCTCCCCCTTAATGCAGGTATTCTATATTTTTCAATAGTTTAAATGTTGTACCAATAGTAAATGACCTTATGTTTGATCTTCTCATAGCACTAATAATAGCCAATAAATCTTTATTTCTTCCTTTTGGTTGTAATCTTCTTGTATTTGACACCTTGTTATTTTTTAGTAAAACATAATTCCCTTTATAAATGATTTAGGGAACTATTTTTCTTCCATGTGTTCACTTTTAAATTTATTTAAGTTGTATATTTCTAAAATCTTTTGTCCTCTATATTTTATTCATAATTGAAATTATATAATGTACTATTCAATGGAATAGAATTAGTTTCCCATAATTTCTAAAACACGAGGCTACCTTTTTCTATGAACTTGTATTAGATTTATCTTATAGTAATTTCAAAATATTATTATCACAATAATGAGCCATTTTATAATTAATACTCCTCTTAGGGATGTTCATGGAAGAATATCTTATTTTTATATTTGTACAAAGATTCGACTTCAGTAACTTCAATGTTTCTAAAATTTTCTTCAAGCTCAAGAAACTTTGAATTTGAATTTATTACATAATATTCTAGATATTTCACTCTATATTTACATTTCAACCTCATACTCTTAACCTATTATTCATGAATCTTACTCTTATTTTGAAAGTAATGATAGATACTATTTATTGTTTTCCCTTGATATATAACTCTGTATCCTTAACATAAATGATATCTTTGTGAGTTTCTTCTAGACCATCGAACTCTTCATAAAAAAATTTATTAATCACTAAATTATAAAAAAAAATCATTTTGAAATTACTATTTAACTGTGGAAAAAGTTTCATGGAAAATTAATAAAAATTATTTTTTGGCTTCAATAAGATTAGTGAGAGTAATTCACTAGTAAAAAAATTTATCCAATACATTATCAATCTCATTATTTTTACATTCCAAGTGAGTTTTATCATCACAAATTTCCTTGGTAAACAAAAATATATAAGTGAAAATTTCATAAGGATATTTCTTCAAATAGTAAGGTCTTAAATAGATTTAGTATACTTATAATCACAATTTATTAAAGAATATTCTCCTATAGGAATATTTGCAATAGGTTTATCAGAAAAATTACCACTCTTATTACCTTTAACTAGTGATGAATATTATTTATACTATTTATGAGAACTTAACTTTTCTAATTTCTTACTCTCTTTTCCTCTTGTTATTTAATGTTTTGGTAGAAGCCTTAATGTTGGTATTAATAGAAATTGTCTCCATATTTTCCTCTTGAGGCATCTAACTATCTTATTCAAATATATACTTTATATAAATTTGTTTAAAAAACTTGAATAAAAAATATATATCCAAAAAGAGAAAATATAAATTAGCTCTAATAACACTTGAAGTGCCCAATGGATTGTGCAGTCACACTAAGGGGGTGGGGGTGGGGGTGAATCAATGTAGATAAACTTTACCAAATCCTTTTAAGATAATATTTTCTACCTTTTTATTATTCAAACCACTATCTCAATTAATATATATGGATATTTTTATGTATTCCCAACATAAACCATGGAATAAAATGAAATAAATAAAAAAGATATAGTGTAAAAAATAATCTTTACAATGTTTGGTCCCAATGTGCATACCTACTCCTTGTTGTGTTTGGTTTCATCCTAAGGCATAGATAAACACTATATTATGCAATGGAATAAAAATACGTTATTTATTAGAAATAATTTATTATATTAGGATATGTTCCTTATACTAGATCCCTCTAGTTTATATTGTATTTACTAGTTCTTTATACTTTATCCATCCACTTTATAGAAGGTCCTCCTAATAAACTATAAAATAAGATCTTCATTCTGCTTCAGATTTCACAGCACCATAGTTATAATATATTATTCCTCAATAAGAGTATTCTAAATCTATTTTGTTATATTATCTTGTTTCATTCATTTAGGCCTATTTATGTAACCAATATTTCAAACCTTATTCAGGTTTAGGATTTCTATCCTTACTCACTAAATTTAGAATATATATTCCAAAAACATCATCTTATTCGAGTAATTAAATGTTTATAACCTATTTAGGTTGACAATTATTATTGGTCATGCTCACTTCTTTAAGTATTCTAACTTCCAAACCATATATAGGATTGGTATTTATTGACTTAGTCAGTATGTTATAGAATATGTGTTTCCATAACATCCTCTTCTTCAAGTAATACAACATTCAGAACTTGTGTATGTCACTACAAAGTGTTGTTATTTATAACTTATTCAAGTATCTTAACTTCCAAACCTTATGAAGGAGTAATATAGTTGACCATTATATGTATCTTTTGAAAAATATAATTTTAAATCCTCTCACTAATACTTCATAACTTCACATTTTGGATTCTCAAATTCTTTGAGCCATTTGATCTAAAAAACTTATAGGAATTATTCCTCACTTTACTTAGAGTATATAATCTCTCAAGAATAACAATTTCTGAGTGATCTATCCTATTTTTATATCCATCATAAAATATTGAAGCTTCCATGATATCCGGAGATTCCTCAATCTCATGGTATTCCTTCCAATAAATCAATAATGACCATGAATTATCCATATTAATGTCCCTAATCATGATTCTTCACTACTTCCTTAACCATAAATAACAATCATGACTTAAGACTATTGTTTTTTATATAATAAAGTTTATCTCTACATCATTACTTTGAATTTTACTTTACATAAATGATATAAAAAATCTCTTAACATATTATAGATATTTAATTACTATTTTTACCTTTTCCTATACATTACTTAATCATCCATAACCTTTGAACCTTCTAACTAAATCTATCATATCACTTTAATATTATGATGGTCTTCTTTCATTTCTTTAACACAGTGTTCTAAATCTTTCTTATGACATTTTATATTCTATTTTATATTCCAATCTCAGCTTTTGATATCCTCATCTTCCAATAAACCAAGCTTTCTATCACTTTAGTTTCTACTCTTATTTAAATTTTTATCAATCAATAAAAATTATACTACTCAAAAAATTGAAGATTTACATCAACCAAATTAATCAACATCACTAAATACTTTCACTTTCAGTCTTTTTAAATTTTTGGCTTCATCTTCTATACATAGTCAAGATATGTCATCTAATAATTTTTCCTGATCAAATATCAAACACTTAAAATTTCTTTTTAAGTAGAAAATATTTAAAATTACCAAAAATAATTAATACATAGGTTAATTATTTTGGAGTATTTCACTATTCTCAAGATTTACCAAACTTAGCAAAGGCCTTCTCTTCAACTGATTTAACAATAAAATTTCTGGGAAAATATGTTTCATAACTACTTCTATTTCATTTTCAATTTAATTCAGAATAAATAATAGTTGATACTCAAATCAATGTGATAATTATTACTTTTAAATATTAGTGTATCTTCTTCTAACTTAACTTCTTGATTCATCTTCTATAACATATCCATGGTCCTCACATTTTTTCTAATTGATGAAATTTTTTGTAAGAGATTGTTACTCTTTTGTATCATTATGAGGATATGAGAATTCTCTAAATTTCATTGGTATAATTCATAAAATATATTATCTATTCATAAAAACATATTATGTATCAATATACGAACTTTTCCTTTAATAATTATAGCATATTTTTCTCAAATCTACAAACTTATGGATAATTTAACTATTTTTATTTGAAACTCACCCCTCAATAGTTTACATCTTATTAGGACTTCATTATTCTAAATTCATATCTAACTTTATCTATTATATTATATATTCACTTTAGTTCAACATCAAAAACTAATTATATAACATCCATATTGAAACTTTCTAAGTTACTTCTAGGTAATATTCAATGTGTACCTCTTCAAAAAAATGGTTCTTTTTGACTTCATTCTCAAATATTCATGCATCACATCTTCTGTAAGTGTAACTTCTATGAGTAAGACATCTAGATAGTGTAACTTATTGATGTATATTCCTATAACTCATTCATAATCATCCATATATAGTTTAACTTTACATTGTAAACACAAGGATGGATTGTCACAAACATTAATAAAAATTTAAAGTTGACATCTCTTTTAATAACCCCCAACACTTTTCATAGATTTTCACTTAAGTTCAACTCAATAATAATTAGATATTATTGATTCTAGAAATATACATATCTTTATAGTAAAAAAATTACTTTAATATTTAATTGTTACCCAAATTTATGACATAAAAAAAATCCCCCCCCCCGCTCTTCCGATTTAATATTTTAGACTCCCAACATCTTTTAATGTTAACTTTAAGAAGTATATCTAAAATTTAATCATATTTAGAAGTGTTAAATTTTAAAACCCTTTTATTAAGATCAATATTAATTACTAATATTCAACTTTCCTTACTCAATGAATTTAAAAAATATTGAAAACAAATACAATACCCATAACCATAATAAATTGGGTTCTTCATAAACTACTTAAATACAATTTTAATGTGATACACTGCACCCAAGGATATAAAATAATGTAGAAGATTAATTGAGTAGGATAATTAATTATTATTTATGATGATTATGGAAAAGAATCCCATATTTATGAATTTAGTAATATTGGACATGGAAATTATTAGAGAAAAATAAATATCAATACTTTTCTATGAAATTTCCCAGCCATCTTTAATAGATAAGATAAGAAAATCCCAATATTATTACAAGGGATAATAAAATAAGGTTAAATTTATATAAATTTATAAATTGAATGATTTCATATATGAATATAGATATTTTATGTTTTTAAAGAGATTATATATATCATTAAAAACTTATCTGATGAAGGAATTGTTAGATGAAGCTCATAACAAAAATTTATCTATAAACCATGGCATTACTCACATGTATATATATTTTTGAAAACATTTATAGTGGGATAATATGAGGTGGGAAATTAATGAATATGTTTCCATATTATTGGAATTATAATAAGTAATGGATGATATACAAATTACAATGGGTGTTATGAAACCTCTCCTTATACAAATGTGGAAGTTTATCAATATGAAAATAGACATTATTACTAGAATTCCTAAGAAATCCAAGAGGAATGATATAGTATTTTTTATAGATGTAAATTAACTAGAAATAAGGAATAATCTATACCTTGATTAAATTTCATGAATTTATATTAATGATGTTGTGAGGCTTCATGTTGTACCTTTATTAATTGTATCAAACCATGACCCTTAATTCACATAAAAAATTATAGAAGTCTTCACAAGGATTTAAAAAATAAGATACATTTATGTGTCATATATCATTAATATATGAATGGGATGTCTATAAAGATTATCCAAAAATTAAAGGATATGTTGAGGCCATCCTCACTCAATTAACACATGAATTTGGACCAGTATCTATCAATTATTGAATTTTTATACAATAACATCTTTTATTTTAGCATACAAATGACATCATAGGAATATTTGTATATGTAAATATGCCATACTTAAAATTTCTATGATAAAGTGAGATAAATGATACTATTTATTCTAAAATTCAAAAAGGATACAATGAAGAGAGTATGATCTATCCAAAATGATATCAAGATAGGTCAAACGAGAAAAACAATATGATGATAATTAGAGGAAAATAATAATTTTTTAAGTAGGTTATCATGCCTTCTTGAAGGTATCAAAATAGAAGGGAGTTATAAGGTTTTTTAAGAAATGGGAAGCTAAATCCAAGTAATATTGGGCCTTATTATATTTTGGAGAGAATTGGTTCCATTACTTATCATTTGTATTTTCAACCCAACACATTCATGACGCCTTCCATGTCTCACTGTTGAATAAGTACATGCCATACCTAACACATGTACTCACCACTTTACAAATAGAGTTATATTATTATTTATCATTTAATTAATATCCTTTTGAGATTCTTAATAGTGAAAAAAATTGTTTTGAAGTAAAAAAATTTAGCTAGTTAAAGTAATTAATAGGAATCACAAGTTAGAGGAAGCAATGTGGGAGCCCAAGGAGTAAATCATAAATAATAACCAAATTTTTTATAGATTAATGCACAAATCAAATTTTGTGGATAAAATAATGTTAAGGTGAATGAAAGTCTAAATATTTTTCTATAATAAATAAAATTTTCATTACAGTATCTATCAATCAATAAATTCCATCTCATTTCATCAAAATAGCATAATAGAAACTAGAGAGTAATATTCACTTGAATTACTACAACTACTGCTATAGAATAGATAATAATATAGGGAAACATCATAATCTTGAAATAAAAAAAATTTATTCAAAAAATACTAATATAAAAAATGATACAATGTAGTTCTGAAGAATGGAATAGGGTAATGTAATTAACATTATATAGAAACTAATATAATGGAACAAATAATTTTATAAATTAAAATGATCTATATTTTTAATGGATAGTGAAATCATTATAATGGTAAAGTGATTGTTGGAGTAGTAACATAGAATCATGTTTTTTGAATATTGATTAGACTATTATGTATGAATACAAGCGCCCAAAAATGCATAATATCATATGGTACTATTATAATTAATAAAAAAATATTAATTGATTAACTATACATTAATTATATATTTGTATTAAAATAATAAATATTTATTAAAATAGATTATTTAAAGTTTTGATGCTAAATACATGATTATAAAATACGAAAATATATTTTATTTAATAATTAAGTTTATCATTTATTGAAAACTATTTTCATAAAAATGAATCTAAATCTATAATCCACATTTTGAAATTAGACAATGGTGGTTTTTTAATAATTTTACGAGACAAATGAATTTTCATGTGAATGATAAAATAAAGTAGTTATTATGACTTAATTATGATGTAAAAATGATGTAAAAAATAACTTAAATGATTGTGTAACCTAAAATATGATTATTTATTAAAATAATTTATTTTATATATTAAATTTAATTTTCAAAGCGATAATGAAATTCCGAATGTCAAAATGTATTTTAATGTTTTTAAAATATTTTTTTGTGGAGAATTTTCTTCATTTAACAAATAATATAAATAAATATATTTATTTTTTATATAATAAATGTTAATGACATGGTTTAAATTTCTAGAAACATGATTTAAAACCATGGGTAAGCCAAAAGTATTCAATTTTACAAAACCAAAATTTATAAATATCGAGTCCTGCCTGAATGCCCAAAAGGACTTAATTTTTTATTTATTTTTGACAATCCCTATTTTAAGGTTTTAAGGGGAACCCTTACATGGCCTGTAGGCTTTAGAGACACATTACATGACCCAGAGGCCATAGAGGAAATCATCCAAAACAGACTACTTGAAACTGCCACTCCCCAACAAATATCTTGGTGTTAGCTCTCAACCTTCCCAAGGATGGTCTGCTAGCTTTCCTATGCAGAGGTGCACATGACCAGTACCAATGGAAATGCCATAACTTATCATTCTTCCAATTATAGTTTTCTCTAATCTGGTGAATGTGCCTACTCTTTATTCCTCATCTAGAGTTATGTTCCTTGAAGTCTATCTGGTTGCATCTGCATTACATGTGGCCCTAAGGCCTTCAGGTGGCCCAAAGGCCTTGAGGTGGCCCAAAGTCCTTGAGGTGGCCCTAAATCCTCACTGTACTGAATTCCTTGGGTGTCCCTAAGGTCTTACAGGACCCGAGGACCAAACCGGAGGCCCGAAGGCTAAAACAGATGAATAGTTCCGACTGCTATAGTACCGAACAATACCTATTACAGTACTGCTATAGTAACCCTGAAATATGCCTCCACCCATAATTGAACTCGGGTCTCTTGGATTCATTTGGAGAGACCTTACCAACTGACATAAATCTAAAACCACTGATCATAAATCATGATTTATCTTTAAAGAGTCTTCCACAAATTCACTAGAGGTTCTGATTTATTATTTTTAAAGCATTAGAAAGCTACTTACAAAGGTAAAGTTTCATAATATATTTTGTTCATTTATTTTTGGAAATAATTTTCAATTCCTTTAGAATTACATATCAAATATTTTTATGATTCATTATTATAAATTCCTTATGTAAAATCAATGATATATTACCATTCCCTCCCATTATACTACCTTTATAAGTCATTATAATGCATTTTTTAAATATCTATAAACTGCATAATCCAAATCTCTAAATATACCATTTATTTATGGTATTGTAGATATTAAAATAACTTATAGGATACATTTATCTATATAGAAATTTTATCCTCTACTTGGACTATTGTACATTAAACTCAATTTTAGGACATGCGATCCTTCGATATCAATGCAACCAATACCAGGAGTTATTTCTCAAAGAATTTTTATATCCCCAATTCATATAAAATAAGTGTGATTACATTTATGTATTTTTGTAGGGAAAATTTATATAATTATTTTGGTATTATACCATTGATAACTATTTTATTTAACAAATAGTTTATATTAATATCATTATATAATGAAATTATCCTACCCTATTACTCCATTATCATTCCTTTGATATGGGTACTTTCCTTTGTATCATAAATATATTATTATGTTTCTAATTTGATCGATTTATGTTATACTAGGTAGACATATAATTACATTGAATGGGGAAACCTTGAAAATCCATATATCCCTTATTTCTATATGGATGATTATTTACCACTTAGCTATGTTTACATATTAAGTTCCTTATTGAACATTATTTTATGTATTTTCAAACATTATTTTTATATGATAGATTCACATGACTTATTATGTGATGAATGGGGACTGAAATTATTTCTCTCATTGATTCTTTGGTAGGTATTATAAGATAAAACATCTTAGATATTTAGTGTATTCCAACCATTTTATATATGTTTTTTGTAGCTCAAGGCCTTGTAAATGTGGTTATGATACCTAAAATTATGTATTAAATCATTATGAGATCATTTTTTTATTTATTTGGTTCTTTATTTCCATTATTATATGATTTATGGATATATTATGATCATGTTGTTATTTATAAGGAATTATTTGATTATTTATTACTTCTATATTATGCATGTATTTTTTATTCCATGTTTGATTCCACAATACACCGCTCCTTACTGATTATCTTTGATCAACCTTTATATTGTTCCCTCTTTAAATAGAAAACCATGAATAATAATACACATGATCTAAGGATAATAATGGAGAAAAAATAAATTTTCAAGTATTGTTATAATATTCATTAAGTTTCAAATGTGACATAATATTTATGAATATATATAATATTCCTAAAAAAACTAAACTATTAGATCCTATTCATTTAGATATTATGTATTCCATATTAATGTAATATATAACAACTGGATAAAGGTTATTATAGTTAGTTTTTTTACGAAGTATATTTAGAAACTCAATATTATACATAATCTTATATATCAATTTGATGTAATCAATAAAGAACTTGATGTTTATGGGGAAATTACCAAGTAAAACCATATACTACTTTTCACCCTATTGATTTGGGGATTATTCCCCCATTTTCTTGAAATTTTCATGGATTATTTACATTTCAACATGGAAACTACTTCAATTAATTCTATAGTGAAATTTTCCATTTTTTTCATTTCAATATTTCTTTTCCCATTCAATACCAATGATTTACAAATTATGTTGTGTGAGATGATTTATAGAATGATGTTAATGAACATTATACCTGATAGAATAATGGTATCATATTCCTGAGTGATGATGGTCCCTTATATAGTTATTTAAGATGATGAGATGATGGTTCAATATGTATGATGTGATAAATTTTCCCATATACAATCTTTCTCCCTAATGTGTGATTCTCCCTATATATTAACTGATTATTTATCTATCCTGGATAGCCAAATATAGATTTATGACCTATTGTAGTTAGTACCAAGAAACCAAAAATGGTAATGTATCTCCATTACGAAGTAATAATTAATATATTAAAGTACCTAGGTTTAAAAATATACAAAGAAATTGATGGTGAGTATTCTTTCAAGAATAATGATTTTTTGTAATCTCATTCCAAGATACTTAATAAAAAATACTTATAAGAATAAAATTATAGATATCAAAAAAGAAAAATAATTTCAAGATGAATCTTTTAAGAATGTTTAGAAAAAAATTATAAAGTAAAAAAGATTACTCAAAATGATAAACAGGTCTTAGATTCACTAAATACATGGATATTACTACATCTAAAGTAAATGAGATAAAATATATCTCATAAAATTATTAAAAAAAATTTATATATAAATAAATTTTATTCATCAATTATAATATAATATATTTGGAAAATAAGTTTGATTCACCCACCTCTAAAATAAAGTAGATTGGAATGCCTTTTTGGGAATAAAATTCATAAAAGGGAGTGTAATAAAGGACTCCATCTAAAAAAATTATCTAAACTTATCATCATATACAATGATATTTAAAAGTTAAAATATATATTGTCATTATAATACTAGTTATGTGGTATATAGAGTGTAATATCCCACCCTAAAATGATCATTTCAGCAAGGGAAAACATCACAATGCCTCAAGTATTCTCCTTGATCATTAAAGGATAGAAACTATCACTGAGGGTCTATAAGTATCACATGGGTAGTGATTTACCCTCTATATTACACTATATGTAAATCATAAAAAATAATAGAATCAACAAGAAGTAGAAATAGGTAATATAATGGTTAATAAATTCATAAAAAATTCCATAAATGGCCATATATTGAATATAAAAACAAGACTCTAATATAAAACCATGTGTTAATTAATGAACATTAAAACTAAAATAACAAGATATAGACCAAGTATTAATCCATTTTATAATACTCCAAAATCATAATAAACTAGATCTAATAAATATCTTAACATTATCTCTCATCTAGTGAGGCCACCTTCTGTTACATTCATCATTATATATATAATCTCTACACACATAAGAAGTGTGCATATATGGAGTTAGAAATAAATAAATAGTAAAAAAACACCAAAACTATAATCATACCTTATATTTTAACATGATTATATACAAAAGTTTTAAAAAAATTAATTGATTTAATGATATAACTAATATAATTCATGTTAGGGAATTGGGTTCTAATAGAGTCACCTATAAATATCCATTTACCTACTTTATTAAATACGATTATCAACTCTCATGTCATCCATGAAACAAGTATACAAACACATAGCCCATGTAATCACTATGCCAAACCGATGAAATATAATAAAACCTTGGGCCTAATTCATGGACTAGAGAAAACCCATTGATCACATATCATTATCTCAAGTATATGCTTAACCTAGGCCTCCCTGGGTCTGACCAACTTCAGGAAACTTTCAAAATAATAAAATGAATATCATAATATCTTAAACAACACTTAAAATTTAGCACTTCAAACTCTTATCAAATCCTTATTTTATCTTACTATATTAGGCTAAATAAATTTTAAAAAACACTAATTATACTCACTTATTTATCTATTAAAGTCATAATTCCTATGAATAAGTTACTCTTAAAATCTATAAATTTGACCCCTTGAATCCAATATTCATTAAAGTCGCCAATAATACAGATTCCCCTCATTTATTTTCCTTTTACAAAAACTAAAATTAAATTTTCAGAAAACATGAATCATTTTACAATTTGAAATATTCATTGGAAATCACCAAAAATATTAAAAATTACTCTAATATATTAGTATGTGATCCAACTAAATTTACATGTATTTTAAAATATGAATGCATATATTTTAGCACCAAAACCACAATTAAACACATGTTCTATAGGATAATTAATTCACATTAATTATTTCTAATTCAAATAATAATAATATGAATTTATATAGTAGAACATGCCACTTTAACACCTCAAAACAACAATAAAATATTAATTTTCAATAAAAAATCATTTTTTATTTTTTTTATAATTATAAATTTGAATTAATTATTTAAGTATCCATTTTTATCATTTATTCATAAAACTCCACACATAATTTCACATTTCCACCATGAAAACATTTTTATAAATCATTTTTAACAATTGAAAATTCATATAAAATCATTATAAATGAAATGAACTCAATTCTAATTACTTTAAGCCCACACATAACACTAAATATCAATAGTGGTTAAAAAATCATATATAATCACATAATTAATTTCCAAATATAATTATAGGTCATAGACCATTCCATTAATTAATAATTCACATAGATAATAGAACCTGAATTCCTTCTTAAACACCAATAATCCAAAAATACATTGACTTAGAAGAATAAGAGAAGCCTTAGAATGAATAAGTGAATAAAATTCAACACTTTCATAAAAAAATATGGGGATTTTAAATCACTGATCAAGAAGAGTCTAACACCACCAATAGATCATAATTTCAAAAAGAAACTTTGAATAAATTTCTCCAAGAAGGTTGATAGGGAAAGGAGTATATTATAAAGAGATATTTTCATCATATGATCTAATTTAAAATGTAAAATAAGGTTATTAATCTAAAATATATGAAAGAACAAATATATAAATTCACCTATTTAAAAATAAAACTGATACACCTATTAAGTACTTGATGACTAGTCATTAGTTACCCAATGGATCACTGACCACTCAGTGTAGAGCTACTACCCCCCCGATGGATGGTCTAGAGGAATATACACCTATTTCCTTATACTTATAACTATTTACACTACCATTGGATACTGGTTGTTCTTATTGATACATATTAAAAAATTCCACCTCTTCTCCCAATCTTCCCTCCTTTTCCTAAAACCCTAAAAACTCATCTAAAATAGACCAAATCAAGACTCAATATATAAAAATAAAAATAAACAACATAAATTGTTATCTATAATTGTTTCATAGAGAGACTAATGTTATTTTTTTATACCAATATATCATTTTTTATTGTATAGTGAAATCCATAAGTTATGGGAATTTGAAAAATTCAAATTCAAAATTAGCCTTCTTAAGAAAAAATTACTTCTCAAATATAGTGCATGTTTAATTACCATAGAGAGGTCTATGAAATATTTGATTAGACTAGAAATTATTTATAGGAGTGTTTAAAAATTAGACCTATTAAATTAATTCATGACATATATGTAAAAAATTTATAATAAATTGGAATAATTGAAATTTCTTATTTGGTGGAGGTTGCTTTAAAGTCCAGTAAGAAGAATAAACCTTGGATTCTTAATAGTAGATGATCTTCACATATAAAATTAAATAAACATATCTTTAATTATATTTAATTTAATATTGGTATCTCTATTAATTTTAAAAATGATATTTCATTGAGAATTAATAGAGATTTCATATATGAAATTGACGCTCAGAAACTAAAATCAAAAAAATTTATCTATTGATTGGAAAAATATAATTCATTGAGTATTATTCAATTATGTGATGATTGTAAAAAGTTAATCTTTATAAGTAATTCTTACAATATAAATAGTATTATAGATGAAATATTTTTCACTAAAGGTGAGATAACCTGTCGTAATTAATATCAAAATTAGAAATATAATCTTCCTTATTATCTTAATAAAAACAAGCATAAATTGTTATGGAATATATGACTATGTATCCTTGTCCAAAGGACCATGATAATGATAGAAAGTTATAAGGTAGTGAGACATCTAGTTACCCTAAAAAGTGATATAGTCAATATTTATAAAAAGAATTAAAAAGGAATGATGGTTAAAAGAATACAAAAATTTTATTGAGATTTCGTCTAAAACCCCCTTAGAATTAATTCATTCTGACATAAGTGGGAATATGAGAAAGAATAAAACCCAGGGTGATTATTAATTTATTACATTAATTGATGGTTATACATGATTGATAAATGTGATATTTATTAAACTTAATTGAGAAATTGTTGATAAATTATTATTTTTTCAAATAATTGGTGGAGATAGAGATTTAACTATATATCAAAAATCCATTGATACAAAATGGATCGGAATTCACACCATATTTATTTTAATATTATATGATAAATAATCTCATAAAAAAGAGTATAAAACTCCAAACACATTTCAAAAAATGGATTAATTTGAAGAAAAAATTGTAGCCTTGTAGTGGTGTTAAAGGCACCACTTGGTGAGTTTAAAATCCTAAAAAATTACTAAAAAGAAGAAATATATACCACTATTCACATTTAAACCAAATATTTATTGTTTTTAATTCTAAAAAATTAACATATATGTTATAGAATAAGTGGAATCCCCATGTGAAATATTTTATTATTTTATTATTTTTTATTTTTTATTAATTAATTAATCATTTTTTATTTTTTATTTAAATTTATTTTAACAATAATAATTAATTAATAATTTATGAAAAATAAATATAAGTTACTTATTAAAAATTATTAATCAATATTAGAAACATGTAATTAATAATGAATAATTTATAATAATTAATTACTAATTAGTATTTAATATTTAGCAATAATAATATTTAATTACAAATTAAGTATATAAATGAATTATAATAAATTGTATAATGTTATTTATAAATATGTTATATAAATATAATATATAACATATAAATGAAACATATATATATATATATATATATATATATAATAACCATTAATATATATATATTTGTAAGTATATTTATGATAAATATATATGTATATATTTTTATAAATTAATTATTTAAATATATTTATAAATATATTATATGAACACCACTTTACTTGTTATTAATAACCTATTATACTATCAAAGTTCTAATGGCAGTCCATTGAGAATATATTGGTTTTCTCTAACTCCCACTTAATGTGTGGGCTTCTAGGCATTTATGAGGGTTAATTTAACATCACTCAAGGGTATTTGGTCTAAGGAGCTCACATGGAAGGGGGATCCATCCCTCTAATCCTTTTTATTGAATTATGAAGAACATAATTTAAAAGGTTGGGTGGGAAACCCTATAAAATAAGGATCAAATATCACACCATTACCAACCAAAAATAATACCCAACATTGGGGAAAAACATTAACTTATATCACCAATACTCGATCCAAGATCCTTTAACCAATATTTCCACAATAAATCCTAAATATAAAGATCTTGATTTAATGGAAAGATACCCTAAATTCTAAAATAAATGAATTCTATAACTCATATTTAATCATCAATAGGGAAGTAATCATACTTTATTTTCATAGAGATAAATTATATCTTGTAATTGTAAATAATTCATGAGTTCTTCATTGATACCCATGGGAAATATTTCCAAGTTAATTTTGACATAATTTTTTATAGATAACTTGGTATAAATACCCATATACTTTTTATATTTTTTAAATAATTTGAATAATTTCTTTCATCCTTTCACTAAAGTGTTGGGGGTAAAAAAATATTCTTATCCTTTACATTCACAAGAATCACTCTCTGTCTTTAAAGTTGTATCATTTCATTTAGAGAGAAAAAATCATTCTTATAATAGAGATTCATTATCCGTATTATTTTTCTCATGATTATTCTCCTTATAAAAAATTATTTTAACCACTGACATAGTCAACATTGGTTTAGGACAAGTATAATATTCCTTACATTTTTTGGTTTTCCTCCCAACAGTCATAGTGTCTCCCTCTAAATTATTTACAGATTTGTTCTATTTTTCAATCCTAAGCGAAATATTATTCAGACTATATGAATTATTTATTATATTATTCTAACTTGAAGGAATAGTATTATTCCTTGGACTCAATAATGAGATCAATAGTGATTCCCTCCTTGGTGCCATTTATTTCAAGACCATGCACCAAGTCTGTAGTTAAAAATGGGAATGCTACAAGGGATGTAGTCACAATTGGATCCTACTCATTCTACTTCTTTTTTCCTATTTCCCACTAACTACCAACCAAATTCCTATTTTTTATCCACTATATTATCATCCAGTTTCCCAAACAGGTTTTATAGTTCTATTCCAAGGGTAATCCTTGACTTGATATTAGATTTTGTCTCAGTATTTTATCCTTATCCAAGACAAAATCCTTACATGCTTTTTCTTGAGTGATCTTCAGTTCTCCTTGACATGTTAGTAAATTGGTTATATTATCCATACTAGAATAATAAATCACTAGTATTTCAATATAATGATATTTATTCCTTTAAATCCTCACATCAATATTATTGGACATGTACTAAGATGATGTATCCATTTTCAAAGATGAAACTTGGTTTACAGATAACCTTGAACTATCCTCTTTACCAATCAGAAAAAATGACATAAGAGGAATTCACCCTATTTAATATGGAGTTTTTCATACCATTTATTACATTTTTAGTGAAGTAATTCACCAAATTATAGTTTCTTGGATCATATTTTATTTTGGATTCAATTTATTAATGAATAGTAAAAAGAAATTTGAAATTTTCATTATAGGGAGACTAGAAGTAATCTATGAGTTTTATGTACTTTTTTGAATGAGATTCCATAATATAATTCCTCTTAGTGAGTTTATTTATATTATTTTAATTAAGGATAAAATTCAAAATAATTTAATAGTTGGTTAATTAGCATGTAGAATAATATATGAGACATTGGGTATCAAGGATGGCCAAAATGAGCATGTATAATTATTAAAAGGTGTAACATGTAGGTGGAACCTAATATTTTACTATATTATATATGTATATTCTTATTCTATGTAATATAATGGTAGGTTTTTTTAGGTATGAGAGGCCCAAAATGGAAATTTGAGGGTTTGTATATATGAGTGTGAATAAATGAGACCTATCGTAACCACAAAAATAGTTTCCTATATGTTCGATTAAATTTAGAGTTTCTTTATAGCTCTTTTGATATTAAATGCCTTGATTAAGAATTATAATGGAACCCATAAAAGGTGTACAACATTGATTGATAACTAGGGTTACCTAGGGATTTATCATGTGATGATGCATGATGATCTACCAAGAGACTTATATGATGTTAGGCAAAGCATGTTCACCATAAGAATGCTGAATGGATTTATCTATATGTATGAGAATCATGATCTCAATTGCACTGTATATTTCATATTTAAACAAAAACAACATTATAAATAGATAAGATCCATTTTTAAGGAACCTTAAAAAAATCAATTTGGCCATATTCAACTCATACCATCAAAAAATACAACAAAAAACTATATGGTGTCCAAAAACTAGTATGAGAAGAACTCTAATTTTCCAGGGATTTGAGATTGCAATTATTATTTATTATTATTAAAATTGAGTTATTTTTTATAAAATTTTATGTTATGGTTATTTATTTAGTATTTTACTTAGTCTTTAGTGGTAGGGGAATGCATACATCAATCATACTTGGAATATAGCCTCAAATTACATGTTCTTTATTATGTGTGATTGAGAAATGTTTTTGAATATGGTTTTTCAGTAAAAATAAAAAAACTAAATGATTCATTTTTTCCCTGATTAAATTTTAAGTTCATATAGACCATTTACACCACTTATAGGGGGTGAATCAGTGGAAATCATTTTTTATAAAATTATTTCCACTTTAAAACAACCTCTATAACCTATTAAATTTTGATCCACTAAAATTTTATTTCTCATCCTTACTCATATAGCTAGAAAATAAAATAAAGGTGAACATGTGTATTTTACAAAATCCATATCCTTCAAGTTAAACCTTCATATTATCATGATTTGTGAGTCTCCCCAACCACATATTCTTCTTTATAATCACAATTTTTTATAATCTCACAACTTTAGCATAGATTCATACTATTCTTACTTAGAGTCACACTAGATAGAGATGTTTCACACTACCTTTATAAAAAATTTATTTCTATAATGAGAAATATCTCTTTGGGATTCAAGTTTATTTAAAAACAAAATATGAAGATATTCATCCATGAAACTCCAAGATATTAAAGAAATACATACTCATGAAATAAATAATGAATGAATTATTTACTTTATGATAGTCAAACCATGATTAAATTTTCTAAAATATATAGATAAATAATATTTGGATGATAAAATCTGAGCTTTGGATTTAGGATATCTTTATATCACTTTGTTTTTCTCAACATATTCTTTTATATTCAAGAAAAACACCTTCCCTCACTTATATTTCTCCCTATATCTGATATTTTCATAATTTATAGAATTAAAATAATTTAGTAAAAATGAATTTCTACTCATCAATCTCAAAACATTATTTAATATAATCCTATAATATAATTCCTCTCAATTTCCTCATCTTTTTAGGTTAATATCCATTCACCATGATCTCTAAATACTCTCACCTTTATTTAACTACTTGTCTCCTATATAATTTCACTTATACCCTTCTTCTCGTTCAGTAATTCAATAAAAAAAATTTGAGAAACTTCTCTAGCTTAGATCACTATTGTAGAATAATTCACTATTAAATGAATTTATGAATTTCCTCTAATCCCTATATTTATCTTCCCACCATGTCATCTCAAACTCATCTTATTATATTTTTTGGCACAAATAACTACTTCAGAGTGAAAAAGTAAAATACTCAACATCTTGAACTTTCACACTATAAAACATATTCTATAATCAATGTAAAATCAATTAATAGTGATTATTTGAAGTTAATAACAACACATTATCATCACATTCACATTTCAAAAATAATATTTAGATATTATTCAAGAATAAACTCACCTTTGATACACTTTACACTTTTTTAGTTAAAAAACACTCAAGAAATTAAATAGATATGCACCATGATATCTAATTTTGATTACCCTTAAGAATAATCTTTAATCATATCCTAAATATGATGTTTAAGACAATAAAAATGAGTTCATACATCATCGGGTACACATTATTTAAAATATCATAATTCTGGAAATATTATATTTCACAAAGTCAAATATCTGACATGACTAAAATATATTATGGGCTCAACCATTTCTAGAATGTGGAAAAATATAATATCTTAAGTGGTGAAAAATATCATACAAATATATTAATTTAATTAGGTGAAAACAAATCTCATACACATAGTTGAATTCACTTTTGTGGGAGAAAAAAATCACAAAAGAAAATATCATAAAATAGTTCCTCAAATATCATACAGATGACTCAAATGTTTTACATTGTATGAATTTTTACATTGTATTATTTTGGCTCAATAAAAATATTATATGCACATATGAAATCTATTATGTACATAGTATAATTTATTTTTTCAATTTTTTGACTGTCTGTATGTAATTCAATTATATTACATGGTCTTAGATATCTTACATGATTCTTGTAACATAATATACATAGCCAAAATTTTAACATCCAAATAGATATTTTGAAAACACCAAAAACACCTATAAAACTTCTTTAAAGCCTTTCCATACACCTTAAAACATATAAAAAACATTTCAATCATTTCAAAAAATATCTCAATAACCTCCAATGATAATATACCAAGATTGTTAATAAATAAAAAACCATTAAAAACTCCAATTGTAATTTAATCCCCCCCCTTTTGGATTTGTCTGGAAATTCATTAAATTATTCGAAATTATACTAGATCTATTATTTAACTCATCAAATCCTATGATAATCATCAATTCATATATGTTAATCCAGTGAAAATTTTCTTAAGAGGAATAACCAGATAATGAATTTTTTTAGATAATTTTATACTATAGTGACAACCAGTTGTAGCCAAGAAACTTAAATAAACTCCCCCTCAATGATTACAACCAAAAATCACATCCATCACTAACTTTAAAAACTTTACCCCATTAAAATGTATCCATTTATTCATATTAAAATGGTAGTGAAAACTCTCCCTACTTACAAGTATTCTCTTTAGTTTTGATAATGAGTTGTGTTACTATTTCTACCCCTTTTTCAACACAATCCAAAGCTCAGTGGGGTTATATTTTACACATCTTCCAGTGAGAGGATAGAAATGGAAATGGATTTTTATCCTCAATTAGAGAACCTATATCTTAGAATATCTTCTATGATGATATCTGAAATTATATTCTATGTAAAAATATATTCTATATTGATATCTAAATTTTACACTTTTTCATTTATGAAATAATATATGATGTATTTGTGTTTGGATATATAATTTTTCATAGGTTTCTTGGATATTTTTATTTCACTCTAATTTTCACACCATATTATCAATGGACTATCATCCTCAAATCTCAAATTAGAAAACTACACCAATATCCATAAAACTCGTGTACATGCTTGCGTAACTTCCATATACTTTTCTTAAAGCGTTCTTATTATTTCTGAGTTCTAATTTTTTACTAGAATAGATTACACAACCCTTTATAATAAATAATTTCCCATATGAAGTGGATATTATTTCTATGAAATCACCTACCTAATATATATTAGTGAATCCAATTATGATCAAATAATTACTATATCTATTTAACATACCATAATTCAATATTCCATTCACATATCTCAATAATCCCTTTATTTCAATAATGAGTGACTTTTATGGGTCACTTTGAAATCTTGTACAAAGTGTCACTATAAAGGATATGTCTGGTTTTGAAGCTATAAAATATAAAAGGATTTTAATAGCTCTTCTATATTACTTTTTATCAACCTTTATTCCATTCTCATCCTTACATAGTTTAATTCCAATTTAAATTTTATTTGAAACCTCTTTAGATTCTTCTATTCCAATCATTTTAAATAACTTCCTAGCATATTTTTCCTTACATGAAAATATAAAATCTTGTTTCTCCTCGATATTTTATCCCAGTGAATAATTTCATTCTCCAATATTTGATATCTCAAAATTATTTTTATTTTTTAAAAAAGATATTCACAATGAAACATATTGTCTCTAAAAAACCTTATATCTTCAATACACACTATAAAAAGTTGTGTACATTTAGTAAAACCTTTTAAAAATAAATCACTATCAAATTTTCCTTTTTTGAAACCCATTTTATTCAATAATCCATCAAGTTTTGAGTACCAATATCTAGGATCTTGTTTCAATCCATAAAATGATTTTATTAGTTTTTACATTTTTCTACCATCAACATCGATAATGAAATCCTCTGGTTGAATAATGAACACTTCCTCTTTTACTTTAATATTCAAAAGGCTGGTATCACATCCATTCTATAGAATTTATAATGACTGAGTTCATCCACTAAAAAAAATCCTAATAGTATCAACACTTACTACTAAATAATAGTTCTCTTAAAATTATATTCCTTCAATTTGAGAATATCACATGCATACAAGCCTATCCATATTTCTCATAACCTCACAGTTCCTAATTATTTTGCTTCTGAACACCCATTTTATACCAATTATAATTTTTATCTTTGGTCCTTGTAACTAACTCTCAAGGGGAGTTATTTTTTATTTATATTATCTCATCATTCATATCTTATTCTCACTCTTCATGCTTAATATCTTGAACTATAAATCTTGGTTTTACCATGGATATAAGATTTGTTTGGTTTTATTTAAGCTGTTTCTTTATGGTTTGGACCAGAGCCTCATGGTTTTATATTATATTCTCTATAAAAAAAATATTTTTCAAAATTTTATGTCTCAAACCATGCCTTATAGTATCCTAAACATAAAAGGCCTAATCTAAGACAATATCAACAAAATCCTAGACAAATGTTTCTTTCTCAGAAATCTATTTTTCCAAAATTAACTCATTGTCAGGCTATGTTTCCTCATCTTTCACCCCAAAAAACATATCAAATTTAAATTAATATTTATATATTTCAATGTAAATTTTTTTTAAAATATTTTGTATCCGATTTTTTCAGCACTTTTACCCACTACCATAATATTATAACCCTATAAAGATCCCATTATCAACTTTCTCTTCAAACTTTACTAGCTTTCTATTTTTTATATTTATAATGGACTTCCAAAAACATTGAATTAATTAATAGTTTTATTATTCTTGAAAAACATGTCATGAGTATTATTATGTGTATTAGGAATCCAAATTCATGAATTCTAAATGTGTACAATAGTAAACACAACTTCTCTCTACAAATATTATAATCTTTTTTTCATCTATCATTTTTCTAGCAATTTAAATTATGTTTCTATTCTTACCCTCTATAATAAAAATCTATTAAGGAAGTATATGTTGTGTTGAATTAATTTTTAATACAATTTTTTACAAGTTATATTTCTAATGAATCATATTTATATTTCTTTCCATTATCATTTATCAGTTTCTTGATGAATAGTCCTAACTATTTTTCAACTTATATCATAAAACGTTTAAGCATATTAATGTATTTTGACATGTTATTTATGAAAATCACATTGTTCAATCATTTATAAACATAAATTAATATGATGAAATATAAAAAAATATATTTTAAAATTACATCATGGGGCTACATAAATCAATATGAATAAGTTATAGTGGTTTAGAAGAGAGAATCTCAATTTTCTTGTGAGATTTTTGGGTCATATTCACTTTCTAAAATGATCCCAAAAAAATGTTACATTTGATTTTCAAATTAGGGATATATATCACAATATAATTTTTATAAATTTTTCTTATATTTTATTGGTTGAGACAACCAATCCTCTTTTTCTATAGAGTAATCTCATCTTTTCACCCACATAATACAAATTTATAGATCACCAATTAAAAATAGATTCACATTTCTTCATTATTCCTTGAGTAGTTATCCTTTAACCCTTTACTATTTTAATTATACGTGAGTATTTTTAGAGAAAAAATCCATTCAAATTAATACATAGATTACATATAATCAAAATATTATGCTTTATCCCTACTACATACAAACCATAATTTTGTTGGAACTGTGTTGATTTGAGATGGTGTTTGCGATTGTATAGTTTTTGTTGTCAATTATTTTTGGGATGAAAAATTATTTTATTGACTATGGATGGTGTTTTCTTTAATGAGGAAGGAAAAATAAATAATTAAATAAGTTTGGAGAAGGTGGCATTGTTTTCTAGTGGTTTCCATTGTTTAGATCTCAAAAATCTGGTGTAGAGGAAGGTTTTCATGTAATACATACATGAAAATGTGGTAATTATGTGGAAGGTATATGTGATATCTGTATTAGTAATGAGTCACATTAAGGTAGTGTTATTTTCTATAAAGGTCAGAATTATCCATGTACCAACAAAAGATTATGTGGCTCACATGAAGGCATCATCGTTTGTAGTGATGGTGTTTTTTGTCGACTATATAGTAGATTACATAGAATAAGACTATGAAAAAGAGGATTGTATGACCCAATAAGATGATTGTTGTTCATTGTCTTAAGATTGTAACTATCACATACTATGAGAAAATTATATGAAAATGTGGAGGATTGAACAACAATCTTGGCAATTCGTGAGTTTTATGGGGAAGATGTGCCTATAAATACCCCACTATTTAAATCATTATCATAATGATGAAAAGATTAAATCATGGATTTAATTTTAAAAAAGAAAAAGAAAATGTGTTTTATGAAGATAGTTTCTAGAATTGTTCAACATAAGGTAGTTCACATAAGGACTTCATGGAAGGGATCCACGTTAGGGAGTACACCGAGGTCATTCATGTAAGGTAGTGCATGAGGACGAAGTACATAGGATAAAAAACATAAGGAAATATGCATAGGGATCATGTGGAGGGAGTTAACGATAGACATTACACAAATAATAATCACACGGATGAAATACATGAGGTAGTACATGGTGTGAAAAGAAAATTACATGGTGAGTAGTATTCCATGTGAAAATTATTTGTAATAAAAAATTTTAAAGATATTTTTTGTGTGAAACACATAATTATTTATATTCCAGAGACTAGTGTTTAGTTGAGCATAAAATTCAGTATATCATAATGAAAATAAAATCATATACTCCTAAAAATATGGAAGTGACTATCAAGTTGATTAACTAAGGAAGAATTCATCTCAATCAATGCATAAGAATGGGTCAGTAAAAGTTTTCCAAGGGAGACAATATGTTTTCCCTGAATTCATTGTAAATTTAGTGCACCTAGAATAGAGTGACCATGATGAATAATTACAATGTATCAATTCTAGTGATTCTTGGTGGATTATAGTATGACCAACACAATATTGACATATTCTCCTTAGAAAAAACCCTAGTGGTGAACTAAGTAAAAAAATTGTTATGTTTTATTTATATATTTGTGTGTTTGAAGAATATGATTTACAATATGATAGGTTTAATAATTTCCTACCAATTTAAGGAAAAAACATTTTAATAAAAAAAAAATTTACACCCTGATTCGCCCCTCCCCTCTCATGGAATTATGGGGTATAGTAAGTGGTATCCAAGCGAGTTTACTTGTGTTGAATATGTCCTTTGAAGTTCTGAATGGGTAATTCAGTTAATGTCAAAGGAATTCCAAATTTTTATGGAATAATAATAATATTTGGAAAAATAGGATGTGACTATATCTTAGATCTCTTGAATTGGAAGTTTTATCTACCAACATTCATATGATTCATTTTAGTGATGTGATAGGAAAGTCTATATCTCAAGATGAAATCATAATACTATATGGTGATGAAAAAACATAAAATTATCTAACCAAATATTTGTGAGATTATATATATATATAGATGATGAGTTCCATGAGCACCAGGGACATTTGGAACAAAGAATCCAACATATATTAATGGTATAATAAGGTAAATTAAGATAACCTATAGGTTCCCCATAATATATTTGATGATTTGAAAATTATTCTTGATGTAAATTTTGATAGTTTCTTTAACTGAATTATTTGTTAGATCTATTTAAGGGTTTAGTGATTAAATTAAAGATATCGATATTATAAATAAAATTTTATAGTGCATTCTACCTCTTTATAATCTAATAGTATCTACTCTTGAAGAAATTAATTTGGTAAAGTTGTTTACTGGTGATCTGTTGAGAAGTTTAATATCCTATGAAATATATATAAATCTGGAAGGGAATTCAGTCATATAAATAAGGGTATGTATTTTAATGTATAATAAAAACTAGAAATTGTTAAAGGTGATGAATATGAAGAAAATGTGGGTAATGAATTTCTATCTATTATGGAAATAAAATTCATGAGAGGGAAGGGAAGGTAAGGAAAGATTCCCTTAACATGTTTTCAGTACGATAAGGTAGGGAACATTTCTTCATGGTTCACAAGAAAATATGGTGATGAATAAAGTGAAGTGGAAATCATGTAGAGTCATCAAATGAGGTTCCTATAAAAAGGTAACTTCAAATCATGAAATAAATTCTAGAGTAATAGCTTCATAATAAAAGAGTAAATTGATGGAGATAACTATTTGATGGAAGTTGAAACATATTTTAAGTTAGAAGTTAATGATTCCATGATGGCTATAGTTGAAAAGAAATGTCCAATAAAGGAGTAATCAAGTAAAATATAAGGTGTAATTGATCACATGGTAGATCTCAAGGGAGTTATAAAAGAATTTGATCTATAAATAAATAAAATAAAAATAGTAGTGGATTAAAAAAATAATCCTATAAATATATGGATTATATCAAAATAGATTTTTTCTGGCTATAAAATGAGTAAGATAATTATTTGCGTAGTTAGATAGATTTATAAGTAGTTTTGAATTACAAGTTAACGATTTAAGAATAGTCTTGGGTAATCGATGATCTGAAAATGAGTATAAAGAGGGGATGAAAAAGGTATAATCCCTAGAAATTGAGGTTGTTACCTTGAGAAACAAATTGGAATCAAAAATAAAATTATGATATTCTGAGGAGAATCTGTATTTTTTTAGGTTCACTGATAGATAATATCCTAAAAAGGGTCAATCATGGATTAATAAGCATTGAGAAAATTCCAAGTGAATAGATACCTAGATAGGTAGAAAAAAAGTGGAATAAGCTATGATTCTAAGATTTAAAAATTAGCTAATGTAATAGATCGTAAAATTTGGATAAAAAAGGTTGGTGATTCTGGTGAAAAAACTTAAACACCATCATACAATGAAAATTTCATTCAAAGAAAATCACAAGGTTAAAATTAATCCTTAATACTTAATCCTAAAGGGTTAACAAAATATAGTCATAGAGTATTATAAATGCTTATGAAATGTGGAGAAATTAAAGTAGGGATATGTTACCTCTTATTAAATTTTAGTTTTGTGGAATTATTTTCCACACAATTTCATACTGATAAGATGAAATAAGATATTTTAATGGGGAAGCTCCTGGTAGTAATAAAAAACGAATGAGGCCATAACCTTAATCATATAGAATATGTTATTTATATGAATTATGTTTTTGGTGTTATTTATTTGGGAATAAAGCTTTAGATTATAGGTAGAGAAGAAGTGGCAGTTACCACCATGTGATTCAGAGGAAAGAGAATTCTAGACTAACAGAAAACATTATTTTGATTAATAGATTCTCTCTTTTAAAATAAGAAGAAAAATACGACTATACATACAATGTATAAGAGAAAATAGAAGAGATATATTATGCCTCTACTCAATTGATGATGTCATAAAAGGGGAAAATGATGAGAGAAAAGTCCAATCTCACTAAAATCACTCTAAAAGATATAAAGAAAAAATAACCCATGTCCCTGATTATGGATGATTATCCTACATGGATAGAAATATAAACTTTCTAAAGAATATGAGAGGAAGATTTGGTAGAATAATATTCTCAGAAATTAAGGATCTATGAAAATAAAAGGAAGCTAAAATACCTAATTGGTAGGAGATGAGTTGAAGAAGAAAGCAGTTCTCAATATGGATGGCCATTGACACAATCTTCTGAGTATGAGTCATGTATATGACTCTAGTCATGAGATTACCTTAAATCAAAAGGTTTTATCAATCAATGACAGGTATAGGAACATAGTAAATAATTTTTAGAGGAAAAATAGTAATCTTTACTAGGTGGATAGAAATGAAAACACTTATATTAGGATATTTGAAGAGGAGAATAGCTTGCATAATTGGAGGCTCAACCACACCCACTGACAGAGAATGAAGAATTAATTGTAACATAAATCATTGGTGGAAATCCCAATCTTAGAGAGAAATTAGGAAAATACATGTGATTCTTGTATACATAGAAATATGGTATAAAATATCTATTTACTAGAGAACAAGAGAGGATCAAATTTTCTTGATATTTTCTCTACCAATTTGTAAGGTTTAATGAACATATATAGAACATATATTGTACGAAATAGGTTTTTAATTAATATGGAACCTTTTATTTTCATTTGGATACCTTAATTTTATCTTAATGGAAGTTCTCTATGTTTTAAAAAATTGTTCGGGAGCATCTGAGGCATGTTCAGATCCTAGAGATCTAATATTTAGGGAATAAATGAGAGGCACACAATTAGCACATAGTTAGTAATAACCATGCACCTCAAATCATGTGGCCAAGTAAGGATTCCACATGTATTTTATAAACTATACAATGGGGGATTTAGCCATGTGGGGCTAAGACAAAGGGTTTGAATGGGCTATGCATTGTTTTTATAACCCTACACTACAAGCCATGTGAGGTGTGTCACCTGGATAGTGGGGACTTCATGCTTAGTGCACAGTTTGGCCAACCGTGTGGCCAAACCATGAAATATCTAAAGTCTGGAAAAAAACCATTTTCCCTATATTATTTTTTAGAGGCTAATACCTCTTTATTTTTCAATTTCTTCAACAGCGGACCACCTCTCCTCCCATGGAAGCTCTCCTATGACCTAACCTATACTTTTCAGTCATGTCTTCATCTGTCCTTTGATTCGTGTTTCATTTTTCATGTTGGATCACCACCGATAAGAAATTTAGTCCATTTTATACCTTCCTTTATTTATTTCTTTGTCTTTTGTGCTATATTGGTGTGATATCATATTCCTTATTTTCAGGGTGTTTTTATATTTTTCTATTTTTTCTAATGTATACCAAACCAAAGGCTAATACTATATGAGTGTTCTACAAAAGTCATAAGGTATGTGGTCAATATCTTTTCCAAATTTTTTTTTAATATTTAATTATTTTCATTGTTCTATATGTCGTACCCTCCATATGTTTATCTTAAATTTATTAAACGATTCAATTAAATTTTTTGAACCTTTATATCTTTTCCTCTTGGAACCTAGAGTTGGTTAGAGGTTGTCAACCTCAACCCAAGCCACTAATGAGATGTGTTATTTTATCTTCCCTGTGCTACATCCACCCCTTTTGGTGTGTGATCTATCCATATTTTATTGGAATCTTTTTTATATTAAATGATATAATTAGATATGGACATACATCCTTTTCCCTAAATTTAAATGTTATTAAAGTGATTAAATGAAAATGTGGAATGATATGGATATTCTCATGGATTGTGCCATTTTATATTTATAATTGTAATTGGGTATGTATGCTAATATATACATTGTCATTTTATATTAATTTCATGATGTTGGATGTCTCGTTATGGAAATGGATTCTTATTAATTTATGGAACCTATTTCATAATGGTATGGCATTGATTAGGGGATCGAGGTATGTCACATGTGATCCCTATGTATGATTACTTATAGAATGGAACCTATAAGGTAGATCGAGGTATGGAACCTATGAATTATGTATAAATACATATCTTCAAATATAGGTAACCCTAGTTATTTCCTTGTGACCTGGCCCATGTTGGTTTAATGTTATTTCTAGATTACCATTGGACTATATCCTTCGTCTCGATGTGGTTTCTCAAGTTATTTCCTTGGGACTTGGACCATGTAAGTATAATACTACTCCGATATATCCATTATACTAGATCCTTGGTCTTAATGAGGTTTCACGTGTTATACACCTTGGGACATGGACCATCTCTTTTAATATGAGGTGTATGCCAATCGGGTAGTTACCTATTTTTGACACTTTTTATATGTATTAATGAACACATGTTATAGCATTATCTCATTATAGCTTTTGTTCAATGAATTGTCATATTTTTCATTCAATTTACATCCTTCCCTATTATATCTTCACATGGTTATAGTTTATATTCATAGGCTGGATTTTCTATAAACATTATTGGTGGTTGCCTACTGAGTATACCTCACACCATGTTTGATCCTATAATTTTTACCTAGAAAAAATTCATGGATTCAAGTAGGGAAAAGGTAAATCATCCAATTATTGATTCTTGATTGATTATAGCATGGTAAAAGGGGATCACATGGCTGAGTTATGGCTCATGATGCTATCAGAAGATAGTCTTTTGGTATTTTTTATTCTTTTGATATACTTGTATGTATGTGTTATTGAAGACATTATTTCCTATACCTTTTTCTTTATATGCATAACATTACATCAGTTTGTATGTGGTACTGGATATTTCTATTGATGATTGTCTATTTCATCTGAATGATTTATCTTCTACTGTTATTTGATATTATGCTTTAATAATTTATCTATTTATTACACCATTGTGATACTCTATTCATGAGGGTATAGTATCTCCACTATACAACCTTAGACCTCACTTCTAGTCAGAAGCCTCTAGTATATGGGGAGGTATGCTTGAGTCCTTTTGACCAACCGGGTTTGGTTACTTATGAGTGAACTGAGTCCAGGATGTTAAAAATTGGTATCAAAGGATTTATTTTTTTCATTACTACTTTGGGATGGTATAAAGTGACTACTACATGACATAATTTGGTAATAATCCTCTTCCTAGGAGTATCTAACCCATATATATAAGAAAAGATTAATTTCCTAGGATGAGATATAGTTTTCTAGTTTATTTATATTAGAGTTGTTTTGATTCCACCGTTAGGTGACACACATGATATGTGTTGTTATTATTATTATAATGTTGGATTAAATTTTTTTCCTTTCCTTGTTATAGAAAGGAAGCATTGATCATTCGTCATTTTAGGAACCTTATACAATTAATATTTCATGCATTATTCCATGCCATGTAGGTTTCATTTCCTGATTCTATGGTACTTATTGTATGTGCCTTTAGTGATATATTTGTTCTGAAAATAATATTTCTACACTGAAAAGGGGATTGAATAGTTGGTTATTAAAGTGACTACATCAACCGAAATAGTGTTTTCCTATATGTGTTGATGATGGAACCTAAAATAACCAAGTACCACATGTTTGAGTTTTGTAACTGAGGTTACATAGACTAAAATGTTCATTGATTTCCAATACATGAATTTCCATTGTAATTGAAAGAGTTTATATACCTTTATAAATTGGGAATGAAAATTCATTGAGTAAAATCATCTTATACTACCTGTTATATTCTAATATCAAATGTAAAGGTTTAGATATAGTTAAAGGAACTACCAATTACAATTTATAAAGAATGTACTTGTATAAATTCGGAATCATACTTCATTCAATTGGTCTATTATGTAAATTCAAGAATTAATGAATATTAAATTCTAATATGATCGTCGATAAATGGGGTTTCCAATTAAAACATAAAGGATTTTTTCCTCAATAAATTCCAATTTAAAGTCCATATATCGGGACCCTTATAGTGAAATAGATATCTTTACCAATATCCAACCTTAGTACTGCGAAGTAGGTAGTGTCTCTTATTTTATTTATGATGGTTCCTATTACCCAACTCTACATTTAGGAGTGGGAAAATGGGTATGACTCATGTATATGAAGTATTGTACCTATAATATTCTTATGTTTTTAATTTTACCATTTTTAAATTATATCTTAGGTGTGTGCTTGTAATTTTTAGATCTATTCTACCATGATGTCTTTGAGTCCTGTTCCAGGAGGGTGGTGATGACCATGCTATGGAGGAGGTGGAAATTGAGCACCAGTGTTACCTCCAGTAGTTCCACCTATGGAACCTCCTATTATCCATGATGTGAGTGATGATTCTTATTTTGGAGGATAATTTATATGGATTATGCAGTCTATACTGAGATATGCATGACCTCACTCTTCTATGGAAGAGTTGACGTGAGAGTTTCAATAGAAACATCCACCTAATTTGTTAGGGGATGGTCATCCCCAAGCTATATAGTTAGGTCTTGAGACTTTCAAATCTATCTTCGAGCACCTAAAGATGGCTCATGAGATGAGAGTCAAGATTGCTACATTTATTCTCTGAGGATATACCAAACTTTGGTGGGGTATTTTGAACTAGGAAGATCATCAATGGGAAGTGATTTAAAGGGATATTGAATCTATATTCTATGAATAATTTTTCCCTAAGACCTTGAGGGTTTATTGTTCCAGGTATTTCTTGAACCTACAATAGGGTTCTATGTTTGTTATAGATTACTCAACTCATTTTATAGAGATTTGGTGATTTTAAACCTTCTATACCACTGATGAGCCATCGAAAGTGAGACGTTTTGAGGATGGGATCAGGAATCATATTCATTATCAGGTGAATTTTTTGTATTTGACTACCATGTATTATATAATAAACTAGGATCTTATTAACAAATGTAACCTAAGGGATGTTGGAGACCTAGATCAAAGTGGACCAGTTTATTAACCTAATGTTATTATCTGGTGGAAATAAGCATCACTTTGAGATATCCCATGAGGGAAGTACTAGTCATATTGCATGTATTGGTGATTTTATAGTCTTTCATCAGTGTGGGAAGCATCAGAATGTGAATCATCAGTGAAATAAGGACCCATTTGAGTAGATATGTTGTGTTAGGATGGTCCATATACCATATTTTTTAAGAATCTTCACTCTAATGGATAGTGAGAGAGGATCATTACGGAATTGAAGTCCCAGAGAGGGATCATTAGCTCCATCAAAGGTATAGAGTTTGAGTTATATTGGTCGTTCAATACAAGGATGTGGTCATGCTCGTGGGATCCGAAAACTAGTTTCACAGTGTCAGCAGAGTGGGCCTACTCAAGGTAGTCATGTTGTGTCTTAGGGATATAGAATGAGCTAGGTGTATGTAGTGAATAATGTTTCAGGGGATCAAATTTCTAGACCTTCTATATTTCTAGGTACGATTTTAGTATCTTCTACCTTGGTATTTATTTTGTTCGATATACAGACTTTAAATTATTTTATATCTGTATTTTTCATGGATATCCTCATGCTTTAAATTTAGTACTTATGTGGGGTGATAACCCTTGAAACCCCACTGGGTATCTGATTAGAGAGTGTATGCTATTTTATGGATATATTCCTACCCAATAGAGTTCCATCGATGATCATTTCTAACTTTGATTCCTGCTTCACATCAAGATTATACAAGGGATTATAGGAGGCATCTGGGACTTAGTTATGTTTGAGAACAACATTTCACCCCCAAACTAATGTCCAAGAAAATCAGACCATTAGGGTTCTATAGTACATGTTATGGGATTCTATGTTGGACTTTGTCCATAGTTGGGAGAATCACCTACCACTTGTGAAGTTTTTGTAAAAAAATAGCTACCATTATACCATTGTTATGGCACTATTTGAGGTTTTGTACTAGTGACCTTGTAGGTCACTACATTGTTGTACTAACCGAGGAGAATCAGTACTCATGGGACCATATTTGGTTGAGAAATGATTGATAAGGTGAATATCATACATCAGTGGATGCAGACTACACAGATCCATCATAAGTCTTATACAGACAGACAAGAGAGGCCTTTTGAGTTCAAGGAGGGAGACCATGTGTTCCAATGGGTTTCACCTTGATGTGGATTATGAAGATTTGGTCAGGACAATAAGCTATATTTAAGATTTAATATCCCTTTCCAGATACTGTGGAGAGTTGGAAAGGTGGCATACCACTTAGCTCTACCACTACAGCTAGACTGGGTTCATGATTTCTGCCACATGTCACAACTGAGGAGGTATGTGCACGACCCATCACATGTTATCGATTGGGGAAATCTAGAAATATAGGATGTAGATACCTTTTCTTAGTAACCAGAAGAGATTGAGGATCGATAGGAAATGATCCTTTGTGGATGATCGATTCCCTTGGTGTGTGTTTGGTGGTAGCATGGGAATCTCCAAGATAGAACATGGGAGCAGGAGGCTTAGATTCATTCTTAGAACTCACATTTTTTGTAAAGCCATTTTTTTGAATTTTCATGATGAAAAACCCAAAGGTGGGGGAAATTTAATGAATCTTATTTTCCAGGTATTATTTTTGGATATTTTATGAATTATTTTTGAGACCAGGTACAGATATGGCGAGTGATTTTGAGGCCAGATGTTCTGAGAATAAATGTTTGAAATACATTAAATATATTAAATAAAACGAATGTGAAATTTTTCCTAAAAAAGTGTAATAACTTTTAGATGGGTCCTGGATCAAAAATATGAGGGAACCATTGAGTTGAGGATATGGGTTTTACCTTAAGCATGATATAACCTTGGTCTGTGTAGGTCGTTTGTAGAAAATCCATCACAGGAGTGAAATAAATAAAATAACCAATTAAATTATTTTACTTTTATTTCATTGATACAGTGAAATTAATAGTTTTATAAATAAAAATTTTTGGGGAATTCTTATGGTTATGCACTAAAACCTAGAGATATAGAGGACCATTGAAATCCATCAAATGAGATTTTGTTGGCAGATGATAACCTGGTCGTAGATCAACTATCAGTGCGAGATGAATTCAATGGATCTCATTAAAAATCAAGGCGCAACTATGTTCTTCATCATAAATCGATCCAAATCAAGGTAGGATGTTTTTTATTTGGTTTTTTTCCCCCATTTTTTCTATAATGAAAACATATTAATCAAAAAATAGATTGATTTGTGGATCATTCTTATTATTGGATGGGTTATATTAATTAAGAATTGGGAGAATTTATTTTTTATTAATTTTTATCTCTTCATTTGTATTTATAATGGAAAATATTTTAGGTCAATATGAACATCAACTGAGGTCTATTCTTCATAATTTTTCTTTTGATTTTCTCCCTTGATTTATTCATTCATTATTGGTGTTCTTCATTGACCTGTGGTTCGACATACAGTGAGAAATCAATCATTGTGCACCCATTTATTAGTGAAACAATTTGATATTGTAGATCTGGGATCAACACAACATGATGGTGGTGAAATGACGAAGGAATAAATGGATTGGATGACTTATATGCCCATTTTTCTTATTCTAGGTTGCATAGAGAAGAACACTATTCTAAGTCATTTTCTGAATGAATCGAAGGTTCAAATGTTTTTGATCGGTGATGGCATGGATCATCAGGGATTGATTCATGATTTATGGTGAATGTAGAGTCCTAAATGGTATCCAACAGAGTTTCTAGTGATGTGTAAAATAGATCTTGAAATCTAGATATTTTCTCACTACACAGTATATAACACGGAGCCACATGTTGTGTACCCCACCCCCTCAGTGGTGGAGAGGGTTTTGGTAAAGAGATAACTATAACACGACGTGTTAACTTTTCATAAGTTGTGTGGTACCCTTTAGTTTACTTGGAATATACCCTATAGGGTACACATAAATGGGTTGGAGTACCAAGGAATGTTTATGCTGTGTACTCCCACACTGACACAACTTGGATTTTTGTACATGAACATACCCATATTCTGGTACACGAGCTGGGTAAATAGGAAAACCATACACCATGTATTGTTACATGTACATATACATGATACATGAGATGTTTACACACGTAGGACCCTAGGTAAAGGGATATGGCGTGTGGCACTACTACATGTTGTTTACATCCTTAAAGTTGTCTTAGAGCCCTTTTCCTCTGTATCTTGGACAAGTTTAATTAGGGTTCATTCCCCATATCCTTTCCTTGAGGGTTATTTTGGTTTATATTTTTATAATATTAGTAAATAATTCATAATTATCAACCCATAATCATACCCAGTGTATACTACCAAGATAGTATCCATTTCATCCAAAATACAAAAGTTTTTAATAAAACATGAAATATTTTCATGAAGAATATTCACAACATTCATCTTGGATTATTATTTTATCTTACACATACTTAAACCATATGAAAACATTTTAAAAATTGGGATGAGGAAAAAAAGCTCATTAAGGGTCATAAAATAAAGGAATTCATTAGTACCTGAATACTTATAAACATATGAAATCATTTTCAGAAAGACATACTTATCACCCATAAAGATCATATACTTAACTTGTGAAAACAATAAATTTCCATATAACATAAAAAATATAAATATAATAATATAGGTTACATAGTTCATTACTTACTTGAGATTTTAACTCTCACTTCCACCATATGATCTGAAACCCTCATGTCTACCTTATGGTGTAACCATCATAGTTACACTAAGAATAACCATTACTGTCAACTTCAAACATAAACATACACAATGAATTAGAGGGAGATATAGATCCTACATTTTATTATAAAAAATTCCTAATAACCAAAACATAATAATAAAACATGAATAATTTCATCATAAAAGCACTCATTTTGAAATTTTGTAAAAAGAGACATTAAAGAGGATTTTAAAAGGAAAGTCCCTTACGTCGGGTTCATCTTACTTCAAACGTATAAAAAACTCCTATATAATGGTTTAAAGAGTGTTATTAAATATATCATAGAACCATTTTCATATTTATAATTACTTATATGATATTATTATAATATACTTCCACCCATATATTAATAATATTTTTTTATTTTCATTGTTTTTGGTGTATTTATTTCATGGTTTCCATGGTTGGTTCATTATGATTTTTCTTGTCGAATGGAAGAAAAACTCAAGAATTTGTATGAAATGGTATTAATATGTTTCTATAATTTTAAATGATACTATATATCATTTTTTTAATATGAGTGTGAATCATTAGATAAAAAATTAATGAAAATGATTTAATTTATTTTGGAAAGTTTTATGACTGTCACGAACTTATATCATTTTATTTAATATCATGTTTATATATTGGTTCCAAAACATTAAATAACTTATAATATGTATAATAAAATATTATTTAACCATAATAATGGTTTTATTACCATCCTTGAATTCGGTAAAGGAAAATGAAAACACATCGTCCATGATGATGTTAAATCGACACATCATGGATGATGTTTTCATTTTTTAGAATAAGAAGATAAGAGGATAGGTTTGATTATGGATATCACATTAACATAATAAAATTAAAGTATATTTAATATATTGGAGTTATCATGTCACTTGGATGAGGTGATTTTATGATATAATAATAAAAGAAAATAAATTGAAAAGAAAATAAAAGAAAAGAAAAAGAAAGAGGATTTTACCTCTTGAATTCTCCTCCTTGAGAACTTCATTAAGGCACTTGTTTTTGGACTTTTGGTGAAACCATAAGGTCATGGACTTAGGGAAGAGTATTGGTAAGGTAATTGGGTATAAATTAAACAATCTACAAGTCATTGATGTGTGAGGAGAAGAGGTGGTGAGGGTAGTATTTGTAGTGGAGGAGAGGGGTGTTTTTTGATTATTTTATTCATTAGATTATTATTTTGACTCAAGCCTATAAATATTTTGATCATTATCACTAAAAATATAAAAATAAGGAAGTACAGTTCTATATTATGGTATTATACCATCCATACATCATCTATGAATCAATAAATCATGTATTTAGGTTAGGTTGTAAATTATTGTATTTCACTATTCAAAAAAAATTCAAGTATTTTAGAAAAATACAAAAAATGCACCCTAACTATTTCTTGATGTGTAGAATTAAAAAAATGAACTCCATTTTATGAAAATTTAATTTTTAATATATGAGAAATTTAATTTTTAATTAAAATTATAATTTATTCAAAACATACCAATTTTAAAACTCATACTGATTTTATTACACTTTGAAAAATTAATTAAGGTCTCATAAAATTATATTATAATCATAATAAAATAAAATATTAATTTATGAATCTATTCTATGAAAATAAAATTTCTTTTAAATCATTAAATTAATTATAAAATTGTAAATAAATATTTATGTTTCACAAAAATATCAATACTTAACTTATCATTTTCAAAAAAAGTTATATACTTATTCCATGATATAAATATATAATATTTTTATATATAAGATATATAAATTTTATTTATACTCTCATAGATGAGTTTACTATTCTATTAATATAGATTTCTTAATTTTTATAAATACCACTTATTTCATTATACATTAATAATGAATTTAACTATTTAATTCCAGAATGAAAAAAAATATATTTTATAAGTACCTGGGTTGTTATAATAGATTCTGTATATCACTTGAAACTTTGTGGTAGCTTTATGGTGAAACTATCGATTTTCCATGGTATCTATACTGGTCATAAAATTTTATTTTCATCTTGACACTTTACTATAGGGTGAATCTTCTTTAATTGTTTTTTAAAATGTGAAAATTTATCCACTAAAAAATTAAAATTAAAATTGAAAAATGATTAAAATGATGAATTTAAAGATTTTTAAAATTAAAATATATTCCAACAATTAATTTTCAAATTTAAAAAATGTAACATTAAATAAATTAATTCCAATGCAACAATAACATTAGAATAACTTTTAAATATTTTATCCAATGAGTATCATTAGTAATGTATAATTAAAAAAAATTCTTAAAATATATGGAAAGATTAAATCATAGAATATCTAATCTTTAAAACTCTCCAAAAAACACATTTGTATAATGATATTAAAATGATAACAATTTCTTCATCAAATTAACTAGAATTAAAAATCATCCAAATAAAATATTTTTTCCCTAAAAGGAAAATTATTTCAAACTTAAGATGTGGGAAAATGAATCCATAAAAGGCCCCCATAAACTTCAATTTAATATTTAATACTGTTAATATAATATTTATCATCTATCTACTTCTATATAAGTTTTAATGAACAATTAATGATGATGATTTTGGAAGAGAATGAAATATGAAATTGTTTCAAGAAATTATAATTCTAGGTTCATGAAGCAATGAGGCATAAAGTAATGAATTAAAAACCATTATTTTAATGGATCAGACCTCTCTGGTCCATTACTTTGTGAAAATGTGGTGTTAGAGGTGTTCCGGGAGGTCAAGATAACTTATCCCCAAAGCTTTGCCAAAATCTTCCTTTTTGATGAACCATTTCAACGGTATACAGTTTTGAACTATAACGTCACATTATGTTTTTAGGTACTTTTGATGTTTCTAACTACCCTTGTTTTGGAGTAGTGACTTGGGGGGTGCCTTTGGGAGAATCTTTAAGGAAAACTAAAGGGCAGTAGCTTTTGCAAAGGCTGCGCATGGTTTGTCTAAACCGTGCGACCAGACCGTGCTTACGTAATCTTGGAGGCTATAGCTAACGCATGGTTAGCACATGGTTTGTCTAACTGTGTGGTCTAACCATGCGAGGAGTGTTTGAAGAGGCATTAGTGACCACACGGTTAGCACACTATTTGTATAATCGTGTGAGAAAACCGTGCAGGCACTTAAATTAGATCCTAAAATTGTGGATCTCAACCATTTTGCCTCTAACTTTCTCTTTTAAGCTCCTAAGTTGGCATAACTCAGGATTACCCTCCCTTGAAGATAGGAGAACCTCTCCCAAGCGTTTTGGAGGCGATCTGAAGGCTTCTCTTGGCGAATCAAAGCCGGTTTCTTGAGGTATGTGATCGTTCTTGTTCGGTTTCTTAGATCTACTTAGATCTATTTCTCCTTTTCTCTCGTTTTTTTTAGATCTATGCCTGTTATGGGTAGATCTAAGTGCATGGATGCCAAATATGATGAGTTTTGGTCTTGGTTGTGTTTGGAGAAGAGATATAAGGATAATTCTTGGAGAATCAACCCATCTTTCTTATGCGTTCTTTGTTTGTTGGGGTTTTCATCAAAAACCTTTGAGGTAGGGGATTCGTTGATTCTCTTTCTTTTACGTGCAACTATATTGTTAGCATGATTAATCCCACTAGATGAAAATGGAATTTACATAATAAATATTTTAACCGGATAAATAAATTTTTTATCGATCATATGATATTTCCTCTTGTTTTTCTAGATAGTGTGATATCTATGCTTGCTTTTATTAGCTATTTGTTCTTGATGGAAATCGGTAAAGAACGTAAACCGGGATTAAATTATAATTGTTTGGATAAAGATCAAGATTCATGAAAACGAATCCTGTTCTTGTTGTAATTTTATGTTAATCAAATTGGCCGGGGGGCGTTCAAGGTAACCCTTTATAAGGTTTGGCCAGCTTTTCTGATGTTCTTGTGCCCTGGTTTGTGGTTTCTTAGACATTTCCATTGGTTTTTGATGTTTTTTGTGTATGGTGAAAGTGGTTGTATTGGAATCGTGTAGTGGGGTACCGAGAATCCATAAATCAGCTTTTGAAAAGGAAAAAAATGATTAGCCATGTTAATCAAATTGGCGCAACAAGCATGTTTAATCCTTTGTGATAGCTTACTGGTTAGGTTTCCCGATATTGAAACTAACAGATTATAAATCTGTTAATTCAATATGGATTAAATAATTTGATTGTTTGATAATTCCTTGAAGGGTTCTGAGTTACCCTCTTGTTTGTTAAAGGGCCATAGCCCAATTGATGTGATGGTTGTTTTTCCTACTGTTTGTGTTGAGACGTGACCCTGGAGGGGTGTTGTGATATTTGGGGGCATAGAGGTATTTTGGTTATGGAATTGGATGATGCCTAGAGTGGAAAAATGCATCAATTTATGCATGTGGGTGTCGGAGAGGACACCATGGATGATGGAATGGGATAAATGTGATTGTTGGATGCTTGATGATTCTTTGGTTATTTATCTGATTTACCTTTCCCCATTACTCAAGGTATCTAGTCTTGCTTACCCTTATTCTGAAATAGGCGAAGACACGTGGGGTATTCCACGTACTTTCCGTGTTTAGCTTCTCAAGGGGGAATGGGTCTATGCGATTGCTATAGGCGGAAAAGACTCAACGGGTAGTACATCTACTCACCGTGTTGAGCCCCTTTGTGTTAGTAGCATGGAATGATTTTATAGAATGCCTGGGTATATGGGAAGTGTTTTTGTAATGAATGTTTGATTAAATGGTGTTAACTCATGGGGTTGGAGTTGTCAGAACTTAATGATGAGGTTGAAAACTTTTGAAGGAACAATGGACTTTGGGTGTGATGTTAATGAAACTTGTTGTGGAATTGTTCATGGTTAATTAATGTTTAAATAATTAATTAATGTACAGTGGAACTGATAAAAATTGAATGAAGTAATCTAATAAGTCTCTTAAAATGGTTGTTTACTTATAGGATACCTAGTCTTAGAATTAGCAGCCTGGAGTCTGAGCGACGTTAGCTGCAGTTGTGTCTAAGACTAGGTTATTCTCATAGTGTGGTTGTGATTTATAGTATATTCTGTAACTTTTGTGTTTCTATATTCTATTCCACCCCGTTAGTAAGGGAAATTGACACCCCAGGGATTCTGAGCCCTGGGGGGTGTTTTCCCCAACATTCTGGTGGGAGGATGGATGACTGACTACCCCCTTTGGCCCCGCTCTCTTCTCTTGATAATTACTTGTGCCGTTAGGCACATTGGTTACTTTTCCCCATATATGTGTGTAGAGGGATGTAATGTCTTGTGGTTATTCACACACAGATATTCTGGATATAGTATCCTATGTACTACTATAGGTGTAACGTGTATAGGCTGTGATGGCTTGAGGATCCTTACTCGGTGTATGGGCTGTAATGGATTAAGGTATAATACCTGACGTATGATACATGTTATGCGAGCTATGGTGGCTCTAGGAACCTACCTGTTTACTTTTGGTTGTGATGATGGTGTGGTGCTTCGCCCAGGTGTCTGTGGGCAAGTCTTTGTGTTGCACGAGGGGCACATTGTGGCGCTTCGCCTAGGTGTCTGCGGGCAAGCCTTTTTGGAGAGAGATGCTTAGGACGTGCGATGTTGGGGAAAAGCAGAAAACCAGTGGGGAAGTAGTAGCAGGGTACCCTTGATATTCTTTACTATATTCTATATTCTTATATGCGTTACTTGGTGAGAGTATCCATGGTGAGGTTGGGAACTTAGTATACCTGTTTAGGTGATGAGTTAGTTTCACTTGTTGTTCATTGTGCTTTAGCATGGTTTCTTTACTTTTGCACGAGAGGCTTCAGGGAGGATCCTACTAAGTATACTGTTATACTCACCCTATGTATATATAAACTATTTTTCAGGTCACTTGGATCAGGTTGGAGATCAGGATGGTGTTTACTAGCTTGTGGTTGTAGGAGTTGTTTGGGCTTGTGGTTGCTTCTGTTTTTACATTCTTTTGGGTACTTGCAGTTTTTTCCCTTTTAGTTGTAGTACTTCTGCATGACATTTAATATGTGTACTTGGGTTTTCATTTATATTACTGTCTGAGTTGGAGTTGATTGGTGTCTATCTTATCTCTCTCTTCTGCATATGTTCTCTTAGAGGGTAATGCCTCCCATTTTGTGTGTTACTATACCCTTGGCGCTAGTCGCCAACCTGGGTCCTACTGGAGGCAGGAATCAGGGGTCATTATCTCCCTTCTCAAATTACCGGCCCAAGAGGGGTACACATTGTGGGGAGGGGGTCATGGCAATGATATTATTTGAATCGAGTCTTAGTGAATCCCTTGGTTCGAGTAGAAACTCTCTATATCCAAAAATACCCTTTTACCATGGCCATTTACTTTGGTTTATTAAGGATATGGGTGACCTGGAACAATGTTTTAACATAAAATATATCTAACCCAATAGTCATGGTGGAAACTACACTCTAGTAAATGCACTAAAAACACACTATCACTAAAAGGAAAATGTCATTCTTAAATAAATGGAGGATAGATTTGATAAAAGGGAAGAGTTTAATAACTCAACATGAAATATCATAAATTAATAAACTAATTCAATTAAATCAATTAAATATCCTAATAAAACTTTTCACACAACCTACTCTCTTATGAAATCCATGAGACATTGAGAGAACCCAATAAAAAGAAATAAACTCTAAGAAAAGCAATGATGTAATCCTAAAGTTCGTAGCTGAGGATGCTCCCAAAATTATATACCTTGGTGTGAAATGGTTATACCTATTTATAAACATCAATAACCCTCTAACATATATCATCATATCTCCATCTTAACTTTCTCTATATATCCTATTTTGATTTAGCCTCCAAATCCTCATATATAGGTACAAAACCCTCATGGAAAGCTCTTTCAAATCTCTATGAAATATATCTTAAATTTTTTTCAATGAGAGATATAATTGAACAAATATATCTTATTTATGTCTAAAACTTGTTACATGAACAATTAATTGTGTTAAAAACCAAACTTTAGCTCGTATTTCTTTTTCATGTCATTACATGCTTCACCGTATCCATTTATTTAATAAGTATAAACTAAAACCCTATAAACATCATATCCTATTTATATATGGTAATTAAATGAATAAAACCCTCATGGAATTATGGATATCCTTAAAAAATATTCACATCTATCTTGTATACTCTTAGTTGCAAGATCTAACCTACACAAAAAGAAGAAACCTTATTAAGTATCCCATTTAACTATATTGACTCACTAATGCAACCATGATTCACACATCCTCCTTTATTGATCGTATCACCATTATTTTCCACATATATCTTCTTATATAACAAAAAATCATGCATGCATGATAGTAATATCTTCTATCCACGGAATTTCTTCTATACGATCTTCCTTAATCATCATGTATACATTATGAAAGATTCTTATTAATTTGGAATTTCACTCTATACAGGGCAGTTCAAGCTTCATAAATGGTGTATATAGTATTTCCATTATTCACATTGGGTTAGTGTAAAATATCAAGCTTCATCTATGGTGTTAATAGGAGTTCTTTATCAACATAGATCTACAACATCTCAAGCCCAAGCATCCTCAAGATCCCCCATTATCAAAAATGGCGGTTCAATGATGTAAACACGTGAAAAAATATAAAAAACCTATCTGATGAGGAAGAGAAATCAAGCACTATCATTTAGGTAAGTTTAAAGTTCCCTGCTAACTCGGTTTTCCTACATAAGAAACCATTTAGAAGGGTGTTTCTTTATTAACACAGATGCATAAATGATCCATCTATTAAAACCATGGAGTCACCCTGCTCTACATCCATGAACCACTGAGGCTTCCCCACACCAGTTATCCTTCTATCCATATTCTCACACACACTAGAAACTCCTCCTCTTAAACTCTTCCATCTGGAAAGTGTCATAGTCAATCTTGACTAACTGACTCATGGAGTCTTGTTTAATCTTATAGTGCAGGCTGGTCTGACCCATTTTTTAAAAATTCTTCATTATTTAATTTATTATTTCTATACTTTATGCTAGATTCTTCCTTTTTCATATTTTCTTTTATTTTGATCCAAGCTCCACCAAAGTAATCCTTTTCACTATAATACATAAAAAATGAATAATAGGTAGGAATAACTAAATAAATAATACAATCAATGTATTGAAACTAAAAAAAATGTATGCATGAATTATGGTTATCATAATAAGAAATAGATTCAATGATGTCATAAGTTTTTCTCATGTTTCTCCCACCTTATCAAAATTAAATTCAAATATTTGAGAGTGAGGTAAAGTTAAAATAATCTCAAACTACAACAATTAATTTAACATTCATTTCCCTCCATATATTCCTCTACATTTAAAGTAAAAAATGATTTACTTGAGAGGTGGATAACTTCACTTTTCTTAAAATACTGACCCATAAATTAATCTAATCTATTTACTGAAGAAATGATCAGTGTATAAAGATATAGTGATTAACTTAGATATCAAAGTTTTCTATAAATAATTCATCAATTCATGAAAACTTATAAATATTATTTTAGGGGATATTCAAAAAATTTCAAAATAGTCTCCTATATTCATATCAATAAACAAATTTATAACATTCAAACCAAAGAAGGTTTCTCCCCTTTCAAATTACCGTTTCTTCTTCAAAAAATAATCAATATCTATAGTTTTTTAGAAATTTACTTTTCACTTAAGGAAATTAGAATATAGTCAAAATTCCCCATGGTTTAAAATACATCAATTTCCATAATTTTAACCATCTGAATTTCATCATAATCTAAAACTCTAACATGGGGAACTGTAATGCCCAAAATCTTTAACATTTTGTATTTATAAAATTTAATCACTATAATATCCACTTTCAAATTTCTAAAACTACTAGTTCTAGCTCATTTAAAAATTCTAGATTTTCATCAAATACAAATATATGGAATCTATTCAATATGAACTCACACTTAATGGGTAAATTCTATATTTATTCTTCATCATGGATTATAACAAATGGGATTTTGTGGATGAAACCAATTTGAACAAAATTACACCATAATGGATATAAAATCTAGCTATAAAGTGTTAAAAAAAATCAGTTCTCCTTATGTTCTCCCTTGAATTTGACTTGCCTTCAACTACTTCTATAATGAAAACAATAACAGTATATATGGGAATAAAATGGTTTCTATTGTAACACCCCGAGCTTCCACGATACGCATCTCATTCAATAATGCAATAGCTTGCATTGTACGCAAGTTCGAGTTCTAACACACCGCAACTAATCAAAATAGCCGTTATGAATAGTAATAACCACTTTTTAAAATTATAGAAATTTTATATTTCAAAATGGACTTTATTTTTGTATTCCTAATATTGAAATTAGCCTATGTTGAATTTTTTGTAATTTTCTGAGAACTTCAAAATTTTTATGAATAGTGAAAAATACTTAAAACAACTTTTTTAATCAAAATAATTCATAGTGATAAATTATACTATTGAGTGGTTTTAGAGTATAATTAGAATATATTTTTACCATTTTATTCAATGGTGGTCATTAGAATTAATTTAACATTGAAATTGGACATAAACAATTGCCAATCTTTTGATATAAATTGTTTCTTAAAAACACGCTATTTGTTGTGACAGCGGGAATTAATTATAAAATTAATTAATGCAACTAATATGTTTGGAATTTTTTAAAATAGACATCATTTTTGAATTCGTAATATCAATTATAGCTTAGGGTGAAATTTTGGCCTTTTTCTGAAAAACTTCAATTTTTGATGAATAGTGAAACCACTAAGTGGTAGTTAAATAACTGATTTTTCGTTTAAATGAAATATTACCACTTCTGTGATTTGATTTTCAAAAATCCGACATACATGGTTGTCATTAAGAAGTAAAATGTGGTTCAATAAGATTAAAATAATTTTTTGGTGAATAGTAACTTTTAAGTTCTTAATCGCGATTAGAGGTAATTAGTGTAGTTTAAGGTAAAAACAATGTTTTAATAATATTATATGAGCTTGACACTTGTCCTACTCCTATTGGATGAGTCATGGCCGACCAAGACAACCCATGGGTCAACTTGGGGACCCCATGGAGCCACTTTAGTTGGAAAATGACATTAATATATATTTATTTAATGTTAAAATTAAATTGACACAAACATGAGTTGTTTTACTAAAATAGTTTTTAAGTGGGGTTACAAAAGTCCAAATTTTGACTATAAATATTCATTAGAAAGCTAAAAAGATTTCCTACATCATAGTATTTTTTTTATAATTTTTAGACATTAAATAAATTAAATTATTTATGACATAATTATGATGTAGTGATGACCTCATTATTTAACGATTTAAATAAAATGGGAAGATAATGAAAAATACAAGGCTTACACTTGTCCAAAGCCAATTGGATGAGGAGATTTCGAACCCTTATCACCTTAGCCTTGAATTATATAAGTGTGGGACCTTTAGAATCCGAAAATCATTGTGAAATAATGTAACATTTCAATCTTTCCAAAAGTGCCCCTCCTCTCCACTTATAAAAGGCCCCAACCTCTCCCACCTCATTTACACTTTCAAGCCATTTGGCTCGGACAACCTCTGCCCAAATACTCTCCCAACTTCCCCCTCTTACTCCTATAATCCTCACTTTGGGCAGAACTCTTCCCAAGGAAGCCTTTGGCTCAAATCAAAAAGAGTTACCCGATTTTGAGGTAATGTATTTTCTAATGTTGTTTTGTTTTATTTTTCTTCTCCAACCCCCTAAACTCTTTTTATTCATTTCTTTTGTAACAACACCAGTATCCTCAATATACTAGGATGTTGTTATAAGAAGGATTCGAGCTACACTTACACACACCTACATCTAATGGTTAAAGAACATACGGTTTCTGGGGATGGCGAATTTCTGCATCACGAAACGATGATTGTTCAACACTCATATAACACCTTCAAAGGTGGCCATTAAGATGTCACTATTTTTATATATGATATATAATATGTTTATGTTTTACTTATTCTTCTGTATTTCTCATTTATGGCATACTTTATGATTTCCATTATGGGTAAAACGCGATAATTTCATTTTAGGAAGTGCGGACTACCGCCCCCTCAAAGTGATTTGAATCGTTAATGCCATATGTGGGATGTATAAAGGATGGAGTAAATGGTATTATACACTATATTATACTGGAATTATATTATACATTTATATCATTATGATTTAGTTCCATTAAATATGAAATTGAAATGAAAGTAGCGTTCATGCGTACGTACGGCTTACCGTCTCCATGAACGGTGCATTTCATTTCTTACCTCTAAATGTTATGTAATATTATAAATGAATGTATATACTGGATATATAAGATATATATGACATATAAATCATGAATATAATTCTGGATATAATGGATATTTCACCACATAAACAACTTGTAATTATAAGAAGCTTATTGTTGACTCAAGTACCAAAGATCGACAAAACGACCGTTATTAACTTAAATAATTACATAATGTTCATATCATTGTAATAAGTGATATAATAAGGATAATGAAATTAAAAATGGATCTTAATAAGGTATATATTAACTCTAGTTTATTATTCAGGAGGTTAAAGAACGGTTGAGTCAAGTCAGACACGAGGTAAGGGAATTTCTTAACCCAACTTCCATTCTTTGGGTTAATCTCCTACTTTCAAATTATGTCATGATATTATTATGTCCTATTTTGTATTTTTACTTTCTTTATGTGTACCTATAGTGAATACACATAATAGATCTATTTTATTTTAAAAATGATCTTTTTAAGGACTTTGTCTCAATCTCCTTTCATTGAGGCATATTTGGCTTTATACACAACTTTCTTTTATACGGTGTATAAACCCCTTTGACTTTTACGGTTATTGAAAAGGAATCTTTTTATACAAAGAGTTTTTCTAAACGACAAAAGGGAATGTTTTTCTTTCCGTACTTATGCGGCGACAACGACTTCTCCGCCGCCGTGACCATTATTTGAGTTTCGGCTTCCTCTATAAGCCATCTTTTTTTTAATGAAAAATAAATACAAAGTTTTAACTTTCTTTTATTTTGGTATTGAAAATGGTTTTGAAAGCATTTTTATTATATCAATGTGCTGTATTGATATCTTGTGATTGAAATGTGGAAATGTTATGTTTCCTTTATGCATGTTTTATGTGATACAATTATGTTATGGTTTATGATATGTTTAAACCTATTCATATGAGGAATGCATTGGACTTAATATGTGACGGGTGGAGCCCGCTATAGCTCCTCGATGCATCGGTAGGTCTCATGAGACAACTAGACGTGGAATTGGCCGAGGCCCTTTCCCAATTTGATTTATGGTTTTGGCCGAGGCCTTAATCATTTTAGATGTCTTGGCCGAGGCCTTGACAAAATGTTTCAGAATGTCCGGCATTATACATTCCCTCATTATGAAAGTGGTTATTGATATTGCATGTGATTATTCGACCAGTAGAATATCCATGTGAAGAAGTGAATGGCATTATCTCATTTTACTTATGCCATATTATGTTGATGATCAAGTTTAAAAGGCTTCTGTTTTTGTTATACATTGACTTAAATGTTAATGTTTATTTATGAAAGCTTCCGCAATATTGTTATCCTTACTGAGCATCTGAGCTCACCCCTTTCAATGTTTTAATATTTTCCAGGATGTGAAGAAGTATTTTATGAATGACCTGCAGGGATAGTCAGAAGAGGATATGAGTGTGGACTATGGAGACTTTGTTATTGTAGTTTTTCACTTTATGATGTAATGTAACGTTTACGAATGTATCTAGTGTTTCCAAGGCTACTAAACTAATCGGTCTTTCGAGACTTGATCTTTTGTGATCATGCCAATGTTACGAAGTAATGCACCGACTCTGGGTAGCTGGGGTCGAGGCGTTACAGTTGGTATCAGAGGCAGTTTAGTACTAACCTTGGAAGCTAGATTTAGATAAACTCTGATTAGAGCACATAGCCCAAAGATAGACTTTGAGGATTAGTATAGAAGAACTTCCTAGAATTTTGGTATTATAGAGATGTTATGACTTTTCCGAGCAATACATCCCTGTCTGGATACGAGCAGGTAGAGGCGGCTCTGGCACAGATGTACCTAGGGGTAAAACCCGAAAACACCGCTTTGAGCTAGACTCGAACGGGAACTGGTGCACGACAACGGGCCTTGCTGCACTCTTGGTTACGACACTCCCGGGGGATATGCTTAGGATAATTCTCATTTTATTTACAAACCACTATGAAGGGTTATGAGTATATACTTTCTCAAAGAAAACATTTCTTTTTATGATTATGGATTATATCCATAAATAGTTCAATTTATGTTAAGTGTTTTATAAGTATGGAATTATGTATTTTGATTCATAAACTAATCTAGTTTATGCCATTGTTTAGAAATGGCGCCTAGTGGAAGGAATGGAAACCGTATCAATGCACGAACTCCGTGTAGGGATTGCCCTCCTGATCAAGATAATTATTGTGGATCTGGAGATACAACTGGTGCTGATCAACTTATTACCATACTGGGACAACTCACTCAGGTTATGAATAATAACCTTACTCGTATGGAGCACCCTGATACGCAACGTGGAGGATCAATGCTAGATCGTTTCATGAGGCAACAACCACCAACCTTTAATGGGAGTACAAATCCCTTAGTAGCCGAGCAATGGATAAATTCCCTAGAGAAAATATTTCAGGCTTTGGGGAGTAGTGAAAGGGAGAAGGTTGTCGTGGCAGTTTACCGCCTCACTGGAGATGCCGATCAGTGGTGGTCGCTGATTCGAAACACAAAGGAAGATGATGACGTATCGAATATGGAATGGAGGGAGTTCAAAGAGCTTTTCTTAGAAAAATACTTTCCTCGTGACCATCGAGCAGATATGGAAAGGCAATTTCTGAGTCTGAGGCAGAAGGAGGATGAGAATGTTGCAAAGTATGAGGCTAACTTTACAAGGTTAGCAAGGTATGCTGCAGATTACATACGTAACCCAAGGAGTAAGATTGATCGTTTCTTTGATGGGTTAAAACCATTTCTCCGTCGAGCTTTGGTATCACAATCCTTTTCATCATACGAAGATATTGTCTCGTGTGCTATCAAGACAGAAAAGGAATTCTCTAAGTCTTATGACAACAAAGTAAAGCAAGAGAAGAAGAGAACGGTGGAACAAGAGACAGATAAAGGGAAAAAGGGAAAAAAGGATTTTCCATTATGTGATAATTGTGGAAAGAATCACCCTGGTACTTGCCTAAAAGGAATGGGAGTTTGTTATAAATGTGGAGAAAAGGGTCACCAGGCTCGTGATTGCAAGGGAAAGAAAGAGGCTGTCAAAGTTGAATGCTACAATTGTAGAGAAATGGGTCATTATGCAAATGAATGTCCTAAGCGTCAGGGAAACTTACCTCAGAAAAGGCCAAGGGATCAAGGACAATCTTATGTTGTTACTACAGTTGAAGCAGAATAACTAATGTATTGGTGCTTTTGGACTCAAGGATTATATTCTGGTTATAAGAATAATGTAATATATATATATGGATTGTACTGCAGTACTTTTTGATTTCAGTAAGGTTTTAATATGATTAAGGTAATCATATTTTTAGTATGTGACAATAAGAGAAACTTTTCTTTGTTTTGGGAATCTGATAAATTGATTTTGGAATTTAGAGACCTTTTAGAGAAAGTCTGGACGGAGGTATTTTGGATAACTATTAAGGTTGGAATGGATTAAGTTGAACTTTGGATAGTATTGTTTAAGGCTAAAAAATTTATGAAGATTATTTTTGGAATATTATGATACTATAGGACAACCTGCAGGGTGGGGCATAACCCGTCGCGTCGGAAAAAGCTGGAGGAATCGAACCCACAATCATAGTGCGACAGGCCTTTATTTCCTACCACTAGCCTACATGAATTCCCTGGTTATTACAATATAATTTTACTAATCTAAATGGTATGTGTTAACATTTGGAACCTTATACAATTAGGATAATAATAATATTTTTGAGTTCTATTATCTTTTTGAGTGAAAGATGAGTTGAAGGTTGAAACACTAATTGTCAAGCATAAATATATATATACCTATCTCTTATTCAATGAATAAATTAATTCTTAAACTTTAGTAAAGGGATATTAAAACAAAAAATGTGTTATCCTAATACCTTATGTCTTGTTGAACTGATGATATTTTAAATCAACATAGATTGAAGGCTTTGAGGCCCTCAATTTGACAGTTGATTGTGATTGATGACCCCAATCGCTCCCTACAAATATTTACGTTTTTCCTCTAATTATATGTCTCTAATTGCCACCAATGTTCTCCTAATCGAGATCATAATTGGGTGGTGACTTGTTCATTTCCCTTTCCCTCTTATTAAGGCTAAATTTTATTAATCTTATTTCCGATGTGGGTTTTCCTCAAAGGTATTTTCTATTTTCAACCTTTTATTTTCCAAGAAAAATTTCAAATTGCGAGGACGCAATTTATTGAAGGAGGGGAGAATGTAACACCCCGAGCTTCCACGATACGCATCTCATTCAATAATGCAATAGCTTGCATTGTACGCAAGTTCGAGTTCTAACACATCGCAACTAATCAAAATAGCCGTTATGAATAGTAATAACCACTTTTTAAAATTATAGAAATTTTATATTTCAAAATGGACTTTATTTTTGTATTCCTAATATTGAAATTAGCCTATGTTGAATTTTTTGTAATTTTCTGAGAACTTCAAAATTTTTATGAATAGTGAAAAATACTTAAAACAACTTTTTTAATCAAAATAATTCATAGTGATAAATTATACTATTGAGTGGTTTTAGAGTATAATTAGAATATATTTTTACCATTTTATCCAATGGTGGTCATTAGAATTAATTTAACATTGAAATTGGACATAAACAATTGCCAATCTTTTGATATAAATTGTTTCTTAAAAACACGCTATTTGTTGTGACAGCGGGAATTAATTATAAAATTAATTAATGCAACTAATATGTTTGGAATTTTTTAAAATAGACATCATTTTTGAATTCGTAATATCAATTATAGCTTAGGGTGAAATTTTGGCCTTTTTCTGAAAAACTTCAATTTTTGATGAATAGTGAAACCACTAAGTGGTAGTTAAATAACTGATTTTTCGTTTAAATGAAATATTACCACTTCTGTGATTTGATTTTCAAAAATCCGACATACATGGTTGTCATTAAGAAGTAAAATGTGGTTCAATAAGATTAAAATAATTTTTTGGTGAATAGTAACTTTTAAGTTCTTAATCGCGATTAGAGGTAATTAGTGTAGTTTAAGGTAAAAACAATGTTTTAATAATATTATATGAGCTTGAAACTTGTCCTACTCCTATTGGATGAGTCATGGCTGACCAAGACAACCCATGGGTCAACTTGGGGACCCCATGGAGCCACTTTAGTTGGAAAATGACATTAATATATATTTATTTAATGTTAAAATTAAATTGACACAAACATGAGTTGTTTTACTAAAATAGTTTTTAAGTGGGGTTACAAAAGTCCAAATTTTGACTATAAATATTCATTATAAAGCTAAAAAGATTTCCTACATCATAGTAGTTTTTTTATAATTTTTAGACATTAAATAAATTAAATTATTTATGACATAATTATGATGTAGTGATGACCTCATTATTTAACGATTTAAATAAAATGGGAAGATAATGCAAAATCCAAGGCTTACACTTGTCCAAAGCCAATTGGATGAGGAGATTTAGAACCCTTATCACCTTAGCCTCGAATTATATAAGTGTGGGACCTTTAGAATCCGAAAAGCATTGTGAAATAATGCAACATTTTAATCTTTCCAAAAGTGCCCCTCCTCTCCACTTATAAAAGGCCCCCACCTCTCCCACCTCATTTACACTTTAAAGCCATTTGGCTCGGCCAACCTCTGCCCAAATACTCTACCAACTTCCCCCTCTTACTCCTAGAATCCTCACTTTGGGCATAACTCTTCCCAAGGAAGCCTTTGGCTCAAATCAAAAAGAGTTACCCGATTTTGAGGTAATGTATTTTCTAATGTTGTTTTGTTTTATTTTTCTTCTCCAACCCCCTAAACTATTTTTATTCATTTCTTTTGTAACAACACCAGTATCCTCAATATACTAGGATGTTGTTATAAGAAGGATTCGAGCTACACTTACACACACCTACATCTAATGGTTAAAGAACATACGGTTTCTGGGGATGGCGAATTTCTGCATCACGAAACGATGATTGTTCAACACTCATATAACACCTTCAAAGGTGGCCATTAAGATGTCACTATTTTTATATATGATATATAATATGTTTATGTTTTACTTATGCTTCTGTATTTCTCATTTATGGCATACTTTATGATTTCCATTATGGGTAAAACGCGATAATTTCATTTTAGGAAGTGCGGACTACCGCCCCCTCAAAGTGATTTGAATCGTTAATGCCATATGTGGGATGTATAAAGGATGGAGTAAATGGTATTATACAATATATTATACTGGAATTATATTATACATTTATATCATTATGATTTAGTTCCATTAAATATGAAATTGAAATGAAAGTAGCGTTCATGCATACGTACGGCTTACCGTCTCCATGAACGGTGCATTTCATTTCTTACCTCTAAATGTTATGTAATATTATAAATGAATGTATATACTGGATATATAAGATATATATGACATATAAATCATGAATATAATTCTGGATATAATGGATATTTCACCACATAAACAACTTGTAATTATAAGAAGCTTATTGTTGACTCAAGTACCAAAGATCGACAAAACGACCGTTATTAACTTAAATAATTACATAATGTTCATATCATTGTAATAAGTGATATAATAAGAATAATGAAATTAAAAATGGTTCTTAATAAGGTATATATTAACTCTAGTTTATTATTCAGGAGGTTAAATAACGGTTGAGTCAATTCAGACACGAGGTAAGGGAATTTCTTAACCCAACTTCCATTCTTTGGGTTAATCTCCTACTTTCAAATTATGTCATGATATTATTATGTCCTATTTTGTATTTTTACTTTATTTATGTGTACCTATAGTGAATACACATAATAGATCTATTTTATTTTAAAATTTATCTTTTTAAGGACTTTGTCTCAATCTCCTTTCATTGAGGCATATTTGGCTTTATACACAACTTTCTTTTATACGGTGTATAAACCCCTTTGACTTTTACGGTTATTCAAAAGGAATCTTTTTATACAAAGCGTTTTGCTAAACGACAAAAGGGAATGTTTTTCTTTCCGTACTTATGCGGCGACAACGACTTCTCCGCCGCCGTGACCATTATTTGAGTTTCGGCTTCCTCTATAAGCCATCTTTTTTTTAATGAAAAATAAATACAAAGTTTTAACTTTCTTTTATTTTGGTATTGAAAATGGTTTTGAAAGCATTTTTATTATATCAATGTGCTGTATTGATATCTTGTGATTGAAATGTGGAAATGTTATGTTTCCTTTATGCATGTTTTATGTGATACAATTATGTTATGGTTTATGATATGTTTAAACCTATTCATATGAGGAATGCATTGGACTTAATATGTGACGGGTGGAGCCCGCTATAGCTCCTCGATGCATCGGTAGGTCTCATGAGACAACTAGATGTGGAATTGGCCGAGGCCCTTTCCCAATTTGATTTATGGTTTTGGCCGAGGCCTTAATCATTTTAGATGTCTTGGCCGAGGCCTTGACAAAATGTTTCAGAATGTCCGGCATTATACATTCCCTCATTATGAAAGTGGTTATTGATATTGCATGTGATTATTCGACCAGTAGAATATCCATGTGAAGAAGTGAATGGAATTATCTCATTTTACTTATGCCATATTATGTTGATGATCAAGTTTAAAAGGCTTCTGTTTTTGTTATACATTGCCTTAAATGTTAATGTTTATTTATGAAAGCTTCCGCAATATTGTTATCCTTACTGAGCATCTGAGCTCACCCCTTTCAATGTTTTAATATTTTCCAGGATGTGAAGAAGTATTTTATGAATGACCTGCAGGGATAGTCAGAAGAGGATATGAGTGTGGACTATGGAGACTTTGTTATTGTAGTTTTTCACTTTATGATGTAATGTAACGTTTACGAATGTATCTAGTGTTTACAAGGCTACTAAACTAATCGGTCTTTCGAGACTTGATCTTTTGTGATCATGCCAATGTTACGAAGTAATGCACCGACTCTGGGTAGCTGGGGTCGGGGCTTTACATCTATTTTCCTTATTATGTAAATAAATAAGGCTGCGAAATATTTCCCATCCCATAAAAAAAATTTAGTTCATCTTTGACTTTATAATAAATCTCCATGCTTCATTCTTGATTGATTTTCCAAAATTTAACTTCTTTGGGCATCATGGACTTCATATTACCTTCAATTTCCACCTTATGTAGAACTTCATTTTTCATACATTTTAGTAAGGAATAAAAATTATATTTAATGAACTCAATTTTCTTTTCTAATTACAACTAAATTAGCCAAATAGTCATGTATACTTTATAAACATTCTCAAATTTCTCCTTATGTTGAGATTTCAACTTCATAATAACCATTATATCACATGAGTTCCTTGATGTTGTCTTCCTTTTATTCATGATAGTCTATTGTCTTGGTAGTAATTTCTTGTAATTTTCAAGAGTGTGGAATTTCTTTTTTCATCTTTCATACACTTTTTCAATATTACTTAGGTTGCCTACATTAATCAACTTCTCATTAATTTTAACTTCTTCTTCAATTATTTATTCCACAAACTAATTGTTTTGTTCCTTTCTCATATTGATTCCCCTTTTTATTCTAACTTGCTTCATTTACCACTCTAATTCAATTTTTATTATAACAAAATAAATTATAGTGAGAAATTAGGAGCCATTGCCATAAAAATTAGACACAAAATCAGTAAAACATACCCAAAAACTGAACCAGCATGCCAAATTGACAATAAATTTCATCCCATTGATTCTAAACCCTAAGAAAAATCAGCAACACACAATTGAAAATAAACAAACCAGTCTAACGAAATACCTCAACAACTATTTATAGAGATCAATACAGAGATTAACTAGTATTTTAATGATATATATTTGATTTAATGAGATGGATGAATAATAAGTAGGACTTCTATATATCTAAATAAGTTGTAAAAGACCACAAAAAATTCATCGACTATAAAATAAGCACTATAGACCTCCAAAAATTTCATTCTATATGAGAGATATTCCAAATTAAGATGGTTTCATCAAGGCCCTAAGATCATCCAATTTAATTTTAATTTAATATTTATGGATTTCTTGCAACTTTATATTATGTTTCATTTTCTCTGACAATAAAATGATCACTTATATGGTGTAGTATCTTCATTTCATCCCTTGTTGGGTGTGTTTTATTTGGTATCTTACGTTTTATTACACCCCATAGTCAATTTTATATCTTTCTTCCTTCAAATTTTATTCATATATTATGGCCTTACTTCATAAGTAGTAATTGAATCAAGCTTAGTAGGATTAAAATCACACTCATCCTCATAATGGACACTTTTTCTATAATATTGAAATATGTTCTTAAGATATTAAAATCCGTTAGATGTAAATGGATTCACTTTAATCTATGATCATCACCTCATTTTAAGAATATTTTTATAAATCTTAATTTGTATCCCCCTTAATGTAGGTATTCTGTATTTTTCAATAGTTTACATGTTCTACCAATAGTTTGTGACCTTGTGTTTTATCTTCTCATAGTACCAAGAATAGCTAATAAATATTTCTTTCTTCCTTTAGGTTTCAATATTCTTATCATTGGAACCTTTTAATTTTTGATTAAAACCTCATTCCCTTTATAAATGATTTAAGGAACTATTTGTCTTCCATTTTTTCACTTATACATTTATTGAAGTGGTAGGTTTCTAATTTTTTTTATCATCCCTCTTTTATTCATAATTTAAATTATAATATGCATTATTCAATGAAGTGGAATTAGTGTGCCAATTATTTCTACAGAAATAGGCTATCTTTTTCTATAAACTTGCATTAGATTTATCTTCTAGTAATTTTAAGATCTTATTATCACAATAATGATTCTTTTTATATGTAAGACTTATCTTAGGTATGTTCATGAAATAATCCCTTATTTTAGATTTGCGTAAATATTTGACTTGAGTAACTTCAATGTTTATAAAATTTACTTCATGCTCAAGACACTTTGAAGTTGGATTGATTATCTAATATTCTAGGTATTTCACTTTGTCTTTACATTTTAACCTTATCCTCTTAACCTATTCTTCATGAATATTACTCTTATTTTAAAATTAATTATCAAGTTATTCTATTGCTTTTCTCTTTATATCTAACTATGTATCCTTAACATCAATTAGAGATTTTTGAGTTTCTTCTAAACCATGGAAATATTCAAAAGAAAATTTATTAATCACTACATTATAACAAACAATCCTTTGGAATTCCAATTTAACTAAAGAAAATTTTCATTGAAAAGTAATAAAAATTATTCTTTGGCTTCAACAAGTTTGGTGAGATTAATTCAATAGTGAAAAATTGTATCCAATGCATTATCAATCACATTATTTTTACATTCTAAGTGATTTTTATCATCATGAAGTTCCTTGGTAATGAAAAATATAAAAGTGAAAATTTCGCAAGGATCTTTCTTCAAACAGTCCTTGATAATAGAGTAAAGGTCTTAAATAGATTCAGTAGAATAATACTCATCATTGATTAAATAATATTCTTCCATAGAAACATTCACAATAGATTTATCATGAAAATTACAACTCTAAATACCTTTAAGTGGTGGTGAATCATCGTTTTACTATTCATGAGAACTTAACTTCCCTAATTTCTTAGACACTCTTTTCCTCTTGTTTAATTTTTTGGAAGAAGCCTCCATGTTGGTATTAATATGAATTGTCTCCATATTATTCTATTGAGATATCTGAATAACTTCTTCAAATATATAATTCATATAAATTTGTTTAAAAAACTAGAAGAAAAAATATAGATCCAAAAAGAGGAAAGCTGAATTAGCTCTAATACCACTTGAAGTGACCAATGGATTATGTAATCACACTGAGGGGGTGGGGGTGACTCAATTTAGATCAATTTTACCAAATCTTTTTCATATAATATTTTCCCCCTTTTAGTATTCAAACCACTATCTCAATTAAGATATATCGATATTTTTATGCATTCCCAACATACACCATGTAATAAAATAGAATAAATGAACAAGAGATATTATAAAAAGAGATATTCACAATGTCTAGTCCCAATGTGGGTACCTACTTATTATTGTGTTTGGTTTCATCCCGAGACATAGATACACACAATATTATGCAAGGGAATAAAAATATGTTATCTTTCAAAAATAATTTATTTTATTTGGATATGTTCTTTATACTATCTCCCTCTTGTTTATAGTGCCTTGAATAGTTCTTTATAAGTTCTCCATCCATTTTATAGATGGTCCTCCTAATAAAGTGAAAAAATATCTTCATTCTGCTTCAGATTTCACAACACTACAGTGATAAGATATTTTTCTTCAATAAGAGTCTTCTAAAGGTAGTAGATATTATTATCTAGTTTCATTCATGTAGGTCTATTTATGTAACCAATATTTCAAACCTTATTAAGTTTTAGGATTTATAGCCTCACTCTCTAAATTTTAGAATATATATTTCATAAAATTCAACTTCTTTAAGTACTTAAATGTTTATAACCTATGTGGGTTGATACTGAATATTTGTATTTCTCACTTCACTAAGTATTCTAAATTCCAAAACCATATTTTGGATTGATATTTATGTACTTACTAGATATGTTATGGAATATATGTTTCCAAAACATCTTCTTCTTAAATTAATCCAACATTTAGAACTTATTTTTGTCACCACTAAGTGTTGTTATTTTTAACTTATTCAAGTATCTTAACTTACAAAACTTGTGAAGGAAGAATATAATTGATCCTAATATGTATATTTCAAAAACTATACATCTAAATCCTCTCATTAATACTTCATAACTTTACATTTTGGATTCTAAAATTCTTTGAAACATTTGATCTACAAAACTTGTATGACTGATTCTACCTCACTTTACTTAAAGTCTATACTCTCTCATGAATAACACTTTTGAATGATTTCTCCTCTTTTTATATCTATCACAAAATATTGATGCTTTTATTATACATGGAGATTCCTCAATATCATGGTATTATGTATGATAAAACAATAATGACCATGAATTCTCCATATTAATGTCCCCAATCATACTTCTTCATTATTTCCTTAACCATCAACAAGAATCATGTATTAGGACTGATGTTTTTTATATAATAAATTTTAACTCTGCATCATCACTTTGAATTTTACTTCACATAAATCATATAAAATCTATTAATATATTCTAGAAATCAAATTACTAGTTTTACCTTTTCCTCTACATTACTCAATTATCCACAACCTTTGAATCTTATAACTAAATCTATTGTATCTATTTATCTACTGATTTTATTATTTAATTTATCCAACACAGTGTTCTAACTCTATCTTATGACGTTTTAGATTCTATTTTATCTTCTAGTCTTAGCTTTCAATCTCCTCATCTTCCAATCAACTAATATTTAGATCATATTTAGTTTCTACACTTATTTAAATTTTGTTCAATCAATAAAACTTTTACTACTCCAAAAATTTTATATTTACAACATCCAATGTAATCAACATCACTAACTACTTTCACTTTCAATATTCCTCAACTTTTGTATCCATCTTCTAGAAATAATCAAGATTAACCATCTAATAATTTTTCCTTTATCAAATCTCAAACACTTCAAAATCATTTTAAACTAGAACCTATTTAACATTACCAAACAAATTAAATAATAGGATAATTATTTTTGATCCTTTTACTATTCTCAATATTCACTAAACATAGAAAATGGATTCTCTTCAACTGATTTAATAATAAAATTTCAGTAAAATATGTTTTAGAACTACTTCGATGCTATTTTCAATTTAATTAATCATAAATCATAGTTGATACTCAAATCAATGTGATAATTATTACTTTGAAATATCATTTTATCATCCTATAAATTAAATTTTAGATTCATCTTCTAGAATATATCCACGATCCTCACATTTTTTTGAACCGATGAAATCTATGTAAGAGATTGTTACTCTTATGTATCACCATGAGGATATGAGACTTCTATAAATTTATTTAGTATACTTCAGAAAATATATTCTCTATGTATAAAAACATATTATGTATCAATATAAGATATTTTCCAAACTTTAACATATTTTTTAAAATCTACAAACTTATAGATACTTTAACAATTTTTATTTGAAACTCATCCCTCAATGGTGTACATATTTTTAGGAATTCATTATTCTAAATAAATAGTTTCATTTATATATCATATTCTATATTCACTTCAGTTAAAAATCCATAACTCATTATACAACATCCATAAATTAACTTACCATGTTACTTATAGGTAATATTAAATGTAGACCTCTTCTAAAAAATGAATCTTTTGGAATTCATTATCAAGTATTCATGCATCTTATCTTCTGTAAGTGTAACTTATATAAGTAAGAATTCTTGATAGTGTGAATTTTTATGTATATTCCTCTAACACATTCATAATCACCCACATATATTTTAACTTTACATTGTAAACACAAGTATGTATTTTCACAAACATTAACAGAAATTTAAAGTTGATATCACTTTAAACAACCTTCGACACTTTTTGTAGATTTTCAATTAAGATAAACTTAGTAATAATTAGATATTATTGCTTCTAGAAATATCAATCACCATAAAGTAATAACATTACTTTAATCTTTAATTTTTACCCAAATTTGTAACATAACCCCCCCCCCCCGCTCATACAAATTAATCTTTTAAACTCTCAATATCCTTTAATTTTAACTTTAATAAGTATATCTAAAATTTACCCATATTTAAAAGTGTTAACTTCTAAAACCCTTTTATTAAGATCCATATTAATTCCTTATATTCACTATTCCATACTCAATTAATTTACAAAATATTTAAAATAAATAAAATACCCATAACTATAATACATTGGGTTCTTTAGAAATTACTTAAATACAATTACTATGTGATACACTACACCCTGGGAAGGAAAATAATGTGGAAGATGCATTGATCGAGATCATTAATTTTTATTTATGATGAGGATGGAAAAGAATCGAATATTTATGAATTTAGTAATATTGTACATGGAAATATTTAGAGAATTTTATATAAAATTTTCCATCCGTCTTTACTAAAGAAGATGATAAAATCCCAATAATATGAAAAGGGATAATAAAAGAAGGTAAAAGTAATATCAAATTATAATTTGATAGATTTAATATATTAATATAGATATTTTATGTTTTTAAATATATTAAATGTATCATTAGAAACTTATCTGATTAAGTAATTATTATATGAACCTCATAACAGAAATTTATCTATATACCATTTCATCACCCACATGTATAGGTATTTGTGAGAATATTTCTAGTGGGATCATATGTGCTATGACATTAATGAATATGTTTCAAGATTATTGGAATGATAATAAGTAATGTATTAAAAACAACTTCCAAAGCGATTTATGAAACCTCTCCCTATAAAAAAGTGGAAGTTAGACAATATAAAAATAGACATTATTACTAAACTTCCTAAGAAATGCAATAGAAATAATTAAATATGGTTTATAGATGTAAATTTCATATAAATATTGAATAATATATCCCTTGAGTAACATTTATGAATTTATATTAATGAAGTTGTGAGGCTTCACATTGTACCTTTATTAATTGTATCAGACCATGACCCTAAATTCACATAAAAATATTATAGAAATATTCATAAGGATTTAAACACTAATATACATTTATGCGCCACATATCATCCTTTGATGAATGGTATTTATAAAAGGATTATGTAAAGACCCATAAAAATCAAGGGATTTTTTTTCTTAATTTTCTTTGAGATTTTAAAAGAACGTAGTTTCTGACGGCACCTGATTCCGAGGCCCGGTGTGCCCAGAATCATTTTTCGAAGTTTAGCTCAGGTACGTTCAGTGAACGAACGAGAGGGTTTTTCTAGCATTTAAACCGGTGTTCGGAATTGAAATCTGAGGGCACTGATGAACTCGCAGTGCCGGTAATTTCTTAAGAAGACCCTTTCTGGAGTTGCGTTTTCTCGGGATGAGTTGTTTTAAAAAAAAGTGAGGGATAAAAATATAATTGTTTTACAATTATATTTTCATTTCTTGTTAAGTGGATTAAGTGTTGTGTCACAACACTTTTCCCCTCTCTTATGTGGTTATAACCTAAGGGAGTTAGGGGTGGGACCCACTTGTTGCTAACTACCTTTGAGAGGATTAAGGTGGGGTGGGGCCCACACGAGCCCAACCCCTTACCTTCCCCTAACGTTCATAACTTTTCCCCTCTTAATTTTGTAACTCTCAAAAAGAAAACCCCCCTTTAAATAAAGTCAACTCATTAATTGAGTAGGTTTTTCAAGTAATTAATTCTTGGATTCATTTGAATTTCAAATGAATTTTTGGCTTGTGTGTTAATTAAATAAGACTAAGTCTTATTTTGGGGGAGGATAGTTGGAGGTGTGAGAGGATTTGGAGAGGAAGGCTCTAAGTTCCGAAGGATGTTCTTCCTCCTTGAAGAACGTGAAGAACGCACCGTCGCCGATGAAGAACGCCGACCTCCGACGAAGGAAGACGGTGATAGGCGCCTTCCTTGGAGATCGACGACGCAGCGCCAAGTACCGCGATGCCAATGACCCTCTCCTTCGGTGACGCCTTCTTCTGCGATGTCTTTTCGAGGTAGGGGTTAAATTTGTGTAAGTTTATATTCCCGTGGTTCTTTCCTTCTAAAACAAAGGACTCGGATCAACTCATTCTCAAGTTGATCCACGAATGTTTTCTTTTGCGGGTTGGGAATATTTATTTGCGGGGAAATTTTAGGGGTTTTATTGTTGTTGTTGTTCGTGTATTCTTCCGTCGTCGTTCTTCATTTCAAATTGGACCGCTTGCTATCGATTAACAGGAGGGGGCCGGGCCGCACAGACACGGCTGACCCTCCTCCCTTATCTTTGTGTTGTTGCGGTTCGAAGGAAAGTGATGCGGTGCAACGACACCGCATGGGATCATGCGGCAAGGATGCGCGGCACCGTCGCGCCGCGCCAGAAAACCCCGAAAAGATGCGGTTGTTTATTTGGCATGCGGATCGACGAGCCAGGGAAGAACGGGCCACTGCGGCGTTTCGAAGGCTCCTAAGTTTGATTAATTTACGGCGGATTGATGGGTGATGATGAAGCAGGACGCAATGGAATTTTGAGGTCTTCGCAGTGAAGAACCAGTCTCGGGAGGACCACTGGAGAAGATGGCAGGCAAAACGGACCACCAGAACACGTTCGGTGGTCCGCGGAAGACCCCGCCGGCGCGCCAAGCCGGCATGGCGGCCGGCCGCCGGGAAGGGCCGCCGCGGCTAAAGCCACGGCGGCAGGCGGCTGGTCCCGCGGCCACACGGGACCAAGCACGATGTGGCACCGGTCCGCGTCGCTGGCAGGGAGCGGCCCCTACGCGGGGGTCACGGCTTCTTTCACGGGGGGCAACCTCACCCCATGTTCCGCTCAACCGGATAGCGGAGCAGCCACGCGGCCGTGCCAGCGCGGTAGGCCAACCGGTCGGGCTGCCCAGGCCGGACCGGGCCATGCCCTATTGGGCCGGACCTGGACCTGGTGTGGGTCAACCCGGTTCGGGCTGACCCAGGGGGTCTCGGGCCGGGTCGGACCGGGCCCGAACCCCCTATTTTCGGGCAGTTTCCATTAAAACGCCCATATCTTGGGCCACAGACCTCCGATTGACGCAACTTCAGTTGCGTAGAGATCCTTGGATCGAGGAAGTCGTTTAGGTATATTAAATTCAGGGTTTCGGAGAACTTTGGGTATGACCGGGTTGGTTGGAACACGAAACCAACCGGGCCGTCGGAGCGGAAACGCTTATATCTTGATATCTGGACGTCCGATTGACGTACCGTAGACTTTTTTGGATTCCTATTGATGATATGGAACTTTTGGCATACTTCGCCTGAGTTTTGGTTGCAGTTGGATAGTGGCCGGGTTGGATTGTACCCGAAATCCAACCGGGCCCCTGGAACGGAAAAGCTGATAACTTTCAGACTGGACATCCATTTGACGAACAGTCAGCGGCGTTGGTGATCACATTGAGAAATGGTCCCTATGAGTATACCCTATGAGACTTTAGGGTACAGTTGAGATACAGCTGGGTTGGTTCACACACAAAACCAACCGGGCCCCTGGGACGAAAATGCTACTAACTCACAGACCGGACGTCCAATTGACGCGTCGTCTGTTGCGTTGAGACCCCTAAGACAAGGTGGTCCTTTGAGATACTTCTTCGTGGGGATTTGTGATACTTGGAGTATCGACCTGTAGCTCGTGGAGTGGACCCTCCCGAAGACGATCGTACGGAGTACAGAGACCATGTAGCCGGTTGAGACCTGACGACTGCTTGAACGACTCGACTTGGAGTGAGTCGACTAGCCCAGTGGACAGAGCACTACTTTGTTTGGGTGCAGACCCATGGTAGACAGAGCACTACTATGTGATAGTGAAGACCCACGGTACTCGTCTGGAGAGTACCTCTACAGGCTATTAGGGGGTGTGCACTACTGTGTTTGGGTGGCATACCCCTGCGGGAAGCACTACTGTGTTTGGGTGGCTGACCCGCGGTACTCGACAGGCGGAGTACCTCAGCAGTCTTAGGTTAGTGAGCAGTACCTCGGAGTCATGACAGGACCAATGTACACTCTAGAGACGGGGCTCTTCAGCAGTTACGGTTTCGATAATGAAAATCCTAGTTTTAGCTGAGTCTATGATCTTATGTTTACCTCATGATTGAGATGGGTCACTTGATAACTTAGGTGTATGTATGGGCATATACCTGGGTAGTGGTTATTCTTTGATTTCATAATCTTTGTTTTTCCTCATGATTGAGATGGGTTACTTGATAACTTAGGTATATGTATGGGTATATACCTAAGTAGTGGTTATCTGTTGAGATCTTTCTTTGTGGTTATCCTTGTTGGATTTAGTGAGACCTTGAGGGTCTCAAGATCCCTACTGAGTATCGTTATACTCACCACTGCATGGGATATGCCCGCACCTCGTTGTGTTGGTTGCAGACGACGGGCAGCACTGAAAGAGGCTGAGTGTTTGAGGAATGGATGGTACCCGGAGGTGGATCTCACGACGAGTCAGTATATGGAGGCAGACTTCACGATGAGATGACACTCGGAGGAGGTTGACGGGTGAGAGCGTTGTGGAGGCTATCTGTACCTACCCTTCAGGTAGGATCCATGGTGGACGATCCAGGAGTAGTGTTATCTGTACCTACCCTTCAGAAAGGATCCGTGGTGGACGATACAGGAGCGGCGCTATCTATACCTACCCTTCAGGTAGGATTTGAGGTGGACCACCCAGGAGATGTTTCTATTCCTCCAGCTGTTTGTCTTTTCTGTTGTACTTCCGTTCAGTTGTAGCTGTACTTTTCAGTTGGGTTTGTATTCTGGCCCTTTTCCTTTTCAGCACTTCTTTTGTACTTATGTTTACTTCCGCTTGTACTCTGTGGTGTTTTTTTACTTTTATAAAGGCAATGCCTTCCTAGTTATCAGGATTTATGCCTTTGGTGCTAGTCGCCAGCCCCTGTCCTATGGAAGGCGGGCTTGGGGTAGTCACGACACGAGCCCCGAGGATGGGTCGTGACAAATTGGTATCAGAGGAGTTTGGTTCTACCGCAGAACCCAGGACTCTGATCTTTTTCTATGTGAAGCAATAGTGTTAAGAGTATCGTGTGTGGTCTTCAGTTCAGGGAGTCCAGTGTTGGTGCGGTGGCCGACGTATCCGTACACCAGGACCCTGACTACTGATTTCGGACTTTGTGCACGAAAAACACTGATTGCGTGTGTGTTTACAAGAGTTTTAAAGTCAGCTCAAACCAGGTCAGATCACCAGGTATAAATCATTGACCGTGTCACATCTATTCAGGATGTCTCCACGTAGACAGTCAGTTGGAGTTCCGAGAGAGTACTTGATGATGGCCCACCGAGCGGCGAGGCTCCGGTGCGGGGCCCTTTTTACTATGTTGGCACCCTCAGGTGGGGTACCAGCAACACCACCACCTGTTGGGAAGCAGATGCCACCAGCCTTACTAGCGAACTGTGCACGCTGGCAGAGCGCATTGCATGAGTTCCAGCAGCAGTGGCCTCCGAGGTTATGAGGCGAGGCAGATTCCCAGACAGCAGAGCACTGGCTGGAGGCGATTTCTAGTGTTTTCCAGTGAGTGACCATGAGGATGATCTGCATAACGATGAGGCTTCGGTACATGGACCGATGCCTGAGATAGTGTCTTCGGGTAGTGTGTCAGCTATACATCACTACTTGTTGGTCTGCAGTTACAACCGACAGTATCGGTAGGTGACACATGTAGGCTTACTGCCTTACACGTGTTCCAACATCAGATACCCTCAAGTTCTGAGGAGATCCCGACGCATAGGCAGCTGAGGAATGGCTTGAGGAGGTGGCTGAGAGTTTTTCTAGTGCTTATACAGCTTCGACAGGACGGTGTTTCAGTAGCTGAGTAATCATCGAGGTGTACTGATCATTCTTGGTACTTGATGAATACGATATGATCAGTACTTTAGAGCTCGAACCTCAAAGCGAGGTGTGTTTAAAGGATATCCAAGTATGCACTCTTTTCTCTATGCATTCCTACTTATGTTAGGGTGCTAGAAAGAACCTTTATGGTTGAATGTTCTTTGGCTGATCGGTTTTAGCCAGTGAATGTTAACAGTGGGAAGATGCAAACTGGCGTCAGTCTCAGAGACTTGGACATGAGAATGTTTCAAAAATGGGAAATGTTAAGTACAGATGAATCTACAGAGTAGCAGACGTGGAGGCAGAGCTAGGAGAGCATCATGAGGTGGTGTACATTTCAACATGTTACAACCACCCGCCTTTGTTGTTCCCTCCAGGCTCAGGGAGCTGGATGGCAGGGAAAGAGAGTAGCTTCATGCGGTCAAGGAGAGTGACTCAATGGCTCTAAGAATGGTTTTAGGGACAGTCTGTGTCCACTACTAGCTTCCGTAGTAACAGACGTTGATACAAATCATTTATTCCTTCCACAAATCTTGTCCCAGACCTAGAGTTTCCGGTAAGCCGTAGACTTGACCCTCACGTCTGGAGATACCTTGGGAGGAGACTCGATAATCACACTTATGCCGACAGTGTGATCTGACCCACGAGGCGAGAGTTTCAGTTAGAATATATTGGTGGTAGAGTCGAGGCCTTACGATGTTGGTCTGAGTATGGATTGGATCCACAGTTCATACACGGATTGACTGTATTAGGCAAAAAGGTTGTGGTTTATCTACAACATTGGGATGGGGTTTTCCTTGGTCGGCGAAAAGGAAAACCCAGGCATCACAGGATGGAATCATGCATAAGAGGGTGCATTCGATCACTCAGGAGATGGCCAAACTTACTTTTGTGCCAGAATTCTCCAGAGTTGCGGCACCACTTCCAGCAGAGCTTTCAGGAGCTGGGTTGACCGGTACGACCAACCTGGGGGTGTTGGTTACATAGTTCGCTGTGACACATTAGGGATCATACTCGGGTGTGTCCTAATGTAGGAGTGGGCAGTGATCACCTATGGATCACGGCAGATGAGACTACACAGAGCTGACAGGAAGCCTCTAGAGTTCAAGGATGACGACCACGTCCTTATACGGGTCTCACCTCGAAGAGGTTTATGGAGATGTGGCCAAGGCGACAAGTAATCTCCGAGGTTCAGTGGACCTTTTCAGGTCCTCAGCTAGGTAGGTGAGGTGGTTTACCTCTTGACCTATCCACCTCAGTTTCACCGGGTGCATGACGACTTCCACGTATCTCAACTGGGGAGATACGTGCTTGACCCAAAGCATGTCATCGACCATGGGGAACTGGACTTTAGCGATGGGGTGACTTTTGATGGGTTCCAGTAGAGGTTTAGGATCGACAGGAGAAGATCTTACGAAGATAGTCGATTCCTTGGGTGCGCTTTCACTGGCAGTACGAGAACCTCCAGGTGAGCACATGGGAGCGGAAGGCTCAGGTGCGTGCTCAGTACCTGTTTTGTATCCCTAGTTTGTGTAAAAGCTTTACGAGGATGTAAATCCCTGAGGTGGGAGTAATGTAAAGACTCATAAAATTCAAGGGAAATTTTTTTCTTAATTTTCTTTGAGATTTTAAAAGAACACAGTTTCTGACGGCACCTGATTCCGAGGCCCGGTGTGCCCGGAATCATTTTCTGAAGTTTTTCTCAGGTACGTTCAGTAAACGAACGAGCGGGTTTTTCTAACTTTTAAACCGGTGATCGGAATTAAAATCTGAGGGCACCGATGAACTCGCAGTGCCGGTAATTGCTTAAGAAGACCCTTTCTGGAGTTTCTTTTTCTCGGGATGAGTTGTTTTAAAAAAAAGTGAGGGATAAAAATATAATTGTTTTACAATTATATTTTCATTTCTTGTTAAGAGGATTAAGTGTTGTGTCACAACACTTTTCCCCTCTCTTATGTGGTTATAACCTAAGTAAGGGAGTTAGGGGTGGGACCCAATTGTTTTTAACTACCTTTGAGAGGATTAAGGTGGGGTGGGTCCCACACGAGCCCAACCCCTCACCTTCCCCTAACGTTCATAACTTTTACCTTCTTAATTTTGTAACTCTCAAAGGTAGTTAACAACAAGTGGGTCCCACCCCTAACTCTCTTACTTAGGGTCCCACCCCTTTAAATAAAGTCAACTCATTAATTGAGTAGGTTTTTCAAGTAATTAATTCTTGGATTCATTTGAATTTCAAACGAATTTTTGGCTTGTGTGTTAATTAAATAAGACTAAGTCTTATTTCGGGGGAGGATAGTTGGAGGTGCGAGAGGATTTGGAGAGGAATGCTCTAAGTTCTGAAGGATGTTCTTCCCTCTTGAAGAATGCGAAGACCGCACTGTCACCGCCGAACAATGCCGACCTCTGACGAAGGACGATGGTGAGAGGCGCCTTCCTCGGAGATCGATGACGCGACGCCAAGTACCACGATGCCAACGACCCTCTCCTTCTGCGATGCCTTCTTCTGTGACGTCTTTTCGAGGTAGGGGTTAAATTTGTGTAAGTTTATATTCTCGTGGTTTTTTCCTTATAAAACAAAGAACTCGGATCAACTCATTCTCAAGTTGATCTGTGAATGTTTTCTTTTGCGGGTTCATAATATTTATTTACGGGGAAATAATAGGGGTTTTATTGTTGTTGTTGTTCGTGGATTCTTCCGTCGTCATTCCTCATTTCAAATTGGACCGCTTGTTATCGATTAACGGGAGGGGTCGGACTGCACAAACATGGCCGACCCTCCTCCCTTATCTTTGTGTTGTTGCGGTTCGAAGGAAAGTGACGCGATGCAACGGCACTACGTGGGATCATGCAGCAAGGATGCGCGGCCCCGTCGCGCCACGCCAGAAAACCCCGAAGAGATGCGGTTGTTTATTTGGCATGCGGATCGACGAGCCAGGGAAGAACGGGCTGTTGCGGCATTTTGAAGGATCTGGAGTTTTATTAATTTACGAAGGATCGACGGGCAACGACGAAGCATGCCTCAATGGCGTTTTGAGGTCTTCGCAGTGAAGAGTTGGTCCTGGGAGGACCGCTGGGGAAGACGACAGGCAAAACGGACCACCGGAACGCGTTCGGTGGTCCACGGAAGACCCCGCCGGCGCACCACTGGGAAGGCCCGCCGCGGCTGAAGCCATGGCGGTAGGCGGCTGGTCTCGCGGGACCAAGGATGACGCGGCACTGGGCCGCGTCTCTGGCAGAGAGCGGCCCCCACGCGGGGGCCGAGGCTTCTTTCACGGGGGGTAACCGCACCCCCCTGTTCCGCTCAGTCGGACAGCCGAGCGGCCACGCGGCCGCACCAGTGTGGCAGGCCAACCGGCTGGGCCGCCTGGGCTGGGCTAGGCCGCACCCTATTGGTCCAGACCCGAACCCGGTTCGGGTTGACCCAGGGGGTCTTGGGCCGGGTCGGACTGGGCCTGAACCCCCTATTTTCGGGCAGTTTCTGTTCAAACGCCCATATCTTGGGCCACAGACCTCCGATCTATGCACCGTCAGTTGCGTAGCGATCCTTGGATTGAGGCGGTCGTTTCAGTATATTAAATATAGGGTTTTGGAGAACTTTGTATATGGACGGGTTGGTTCAAACACGAAACCAACCGGGCCCTCGAAGCGGAAACGCTTATATCTTGAGCTCCGGACGTCCGATTGACGTGCTGTTGACTTTGTTGTATTCCTTTGGATGATACAGAACTTTTGGCATACTTCTTTTGAGTTTTGGTTGTAGTTTGATAGTGTTCGGGTTGGATTGTACCTGAAATCGAACCAGGCCCCTAGAACAGAAAAACTGATAACTTTCAGACTGGACGTCCGTTTGACGAACCGTCAGCGGCATTGGTGATCACGTTGAGAAACGGTCCCTCTGAGTATACCCTATTAGAGTTTGGGGCACAGTTGAGATACGACCGGGTTGGTTCGCACACGAAACCAACCGGGCCCCTGGGACGAAAAGGCTAGTAACTCACAGACCGGACGTCCGATTGACGCGCCGTCTGTTGCGTTGAGACCCCTAAGATGAGGCGGTCCTTTGAGATACTTCTTCATGGGACTTTGTGATAATTGGAGTATCGACATGTAGCTCATGGAGCAGACCCTCCCAGAGACAAGCATATGGAGTACGGAGACCGTGTAGCCGGCTGAGACCTGACGACTGCTTGACCGACTCGACTTAGAGTGAGTCGACTAGCCCAGTGGACAGAGCACTAATTTGTCTGGGTGTAGACCCATGGCAGACGGAGCACTACTGTGTGACAATGCAGACCCACGGTAATCATCTGGAGAGTACCTATGCAGGCTATTAGGGGGTGTGCACTACTGTGTTTGGGTGGCATACCCCGACAGGAAACACTACTGTGTTTGGGTGGCTGACCCGCGGTACTCGACAGGAGGAGTACCTCAGCATTCTTTGGTTAGTAAGAAGTACCTCATAGTCATGACAAGACCACCGTACACTTCAGAGACAGGGCTCTTCAGCAGTTATGGTTTCAATAATGAAAATCCTAGTTTGAGCTGAGTCTATGACCTTGTATTTACCTCATGATTGAGATGGGTCACTTGATAACTTAGGTATATGTATGGGTATATACCTGGGTAGTGGTTATCCATTGATTTCATAATCTTTGTATTTCCTCATGATTGAGATGGGTTGCTTGATAACTTAGGTATATGTATGGGTATATACCTATATAGGGGTTATCTGTTGAGATCTTTCTTTATGGTTATCCTTGTTGGATTTAGTGAGACCTTGAGGGTCTCGAGGTCCCTACTGAGTATCGTTATACTCACCCCTGCACGGGATATGCCCACACCTCGTTGTGTTGGTTGCAGACAATGGGCAGCGCTGACAGAGTCCGAGTGTTGGAGGACTGGACGGTACCCGGAGGTGGATCTCACAACGAGTCAGTATACGGAGGTGGACTTCACGACGAGACGACACTCATAGGAGGTTGACGGGTGAGAGCATTTTAGAGGCTATCTGTACCTTCCCTTCAATTAGGATCTGTGGTGGACGATCCAAGAGGTGTGCTATCTGTACCTACCCTTCAGGTAGGATCCGTGGTGGACGATCCAGGAGATGCGCCATCTGTACCTACCCTTCATGTAGGATCCGAGGTGGACGACCCATGAGTTGTTTCTATTCTTCTAGTTGTTTGTCTTTTCTGTTGTACTTCCGTTTAGTTGTAGCTGTACTTTTCAGTTGGGTTTGTATTTTGGCCCTTTTCCTTTTCATCACTTCTTTTGTACTTAGTGTTTACTTTCGCTTGTACTCTATGGTGTTTTGTTTACTTTTATAAAGTAAATTCCTTCCTAGTTATCAGGATTTACGCCTTTGGTGCTAGTCACCAGCCCCTGGCCTATGGAAGGCGGGCTTGGGGTAGTCACGGCACGAGCCCCGAGGACGGGTCGTGATAGATTATCCAAGAATTAAAGGACATGTTGAGGCCATGCTCAGTCAAGTTACAAGGAACTTTTGACCAATATCTATCTCTTATTGAAGTTTTATAAAATAACATCTTTTATTTTAGCATAAAAATGACATCATAGGAATATTTTTATGTGAAAATATGTCATGATTAAAATTTCTAGGATGTAGTGAGATAAAGGAGAATATTTAGTGCAAAATTTATGAAGGATACCATGAAGAGAGTATGATATATCCAAAATGATATCAAGGTAGCTCAAAGTAGACAACAAATTTATGATGATAATTAGAGGAAAAGAATAATGTTTTAAGTAGGTGATCATGCCTTCTTGAAGAAATCATAAAATAAGGGAGTTATAAGTTTTTTTAAAAAGGGGAAGCTAAATCCAAGTTATATTGGTCCTTATTAGATTTTAGAAAAAAAATTGTGCCATTAATTATCATTTTTATTTTCAAACCAACCCCTTCATGACACCTTCCATGTCTCACTATTTAATAAGTACATGTCAAACCTAACACTTGTAATCACCACTTTATAAATAGAGTTAGAACCTGATTTATCATTTAATAAAGATCCCTTATAGATTCTTAACACCCAAAAAAATTGTGAAGTCAATAGTTTTAGCTAGTGAAAGTACTATAGAGGAATCATAAGCTATAAGAAGCGGCATGATATCCCAAGAAGTAAATGATAAATAATAATATATATAAACATCATAATCTTGAACTCAAAAGGATTATATTAAACAAATAATAACATAAATAAATGACACGATGTTTTTCTAAAGAATGGAATGGAGTAATTATATTAACATGATAGATATAATGGAATTAATAATTTTATAAATTAAAATAATGAATATTTATAATGGATAACATGATCATTATAATGGTAAAGGAATTGCTGGAATAGTAACATGGAATCATGTTTATTGAATAGTGATTAGACTGTTATGTATGAATACAAGTGCCCAAAAAAATTCTTAATATCATATGGTAATTTTACAATTAATATAAATAAATAATTTTTATTGATTGATTAACTATAATTTAATTATATCTATGTATTAAAATAATAAATATTTATTAAAATAAATTATTTAATATTTTGATGCTAAATACATGATTTTAAATTACAAAAATAGATTTTATTTAATAATTAAGTTGATCATTTATTGAAAATTATTTTCATAAAAATTAATTTAAATCTATAATCAACATGTTGAAATTAGACAATGGTAATTTTTTAATAATTTTATGCGAAAAATAAATTTTTAAGTGAATAGTAAAATAAAATAGTTATTATGACTTCATTATGATGTAAAAATGAGGTAAAAATAATATAAATGATTTTGAAACCTAAAATATGATTATTTAATAAAATAATTTATTTTATATACTAAAGTCAATTTCCAAAGCGATAAAGAAATTCCTAAAGTCATAATGTATTTTAAGGTTTTTAAAATAATTCTTTATTGAGATTTTTTTTTCATATAAGAAATACTTTTTCTTATTTTTTATATAATAAATTTTAATTATGTGGTTTAAATGTCCTAAAACATGATTTAAAACCATGGGTAAGCCAAAAGTATTCAATTTTACGCAAAACAAATTATAAAGACCAAGTAAAAAATAATTAAACCATTATCCCTCACTTGTTATATATACCAAACCATCATCCCATTAGGAATAACTCTCAAAACACTAAGAAAAAAATCATGATTTATCTTTAAAGAGTCTTATATATATGCACTATAGGTTTTAATTTTTTCTTTTTCAAGCATTAGAAGGCTACTTACAAAGGTAAAAGGTTCACAATATTTTACCTATTTTTTTGGAAATACTTTTCAATTACTTTACAATTACATATCAAATATTGTTATGATTCATTATTATAAATTCCTTATGTAATATCAATGAGATATTACTATTCCCTCCCATTATACTCCTTTATAATTTATTATAATGGATTTTTTTAATATCCATAAACTACATAATCCAAATATCTAACTATACCATGTATTTATGGAATTATGGATATTAAACTAAATTATAGGGTAAATTTATCTATGTTGGAAAAAGATACAGTAGGTTCATCCTATACTTGGTCTATTGTATATTAAACTCAATTTTGGGATATGTGATCCTTCTATATCAGTGCGACTAGTACTGAGAGTTCTTTCTCAAAGAATGTTTATATCCTCAATGCTTATAAAATATGTGTGTTTACATTCACATATTTTTTGAGGGGAAATTTATATCATTATTTTAATATTCTAAAATTGATAAATATTTTATTTAATAAATAGTTTTTATAAATATAATTATATAATGAAAGTATCCAACCCTATTACACCATTATCATTCATTTGATATTGGTACTTTTTTTATATCCTAAATATCCTACTATGTTTCTAATTTTATTGATGGGTATTCTCCTATGTAAAAATATAATTCCATTGAATGGGGAAACCTTGAAAATATATATATCCCTTATTTATATATGGATAATTATTTACCACTTAGATATGTTTGCATATGAGGTTCCTTATTGAACATTATTAAATATATTTGGAAAATTTATTTTTATATGATAGATTCACATGACTTATTATGTGATGAATGGGGACTGAAATTATTTATCACTTTGATGATTTGGTATGTCTTATAAGATAAAATATCTTAGATATTTGGTGTATTCCTACCATTTTATATATGTTTTTGTGGCATAAGGCCTTGTCAATGTAGTTATGATACCTAACATTATTTATTTCATCATTATGAGGTCATTTATTTCTATTTATTTGGTTCTTTATTTCCATCATTATATAATCTATGAATACACTATTCTCATGTTATTATTTATAAGTAATTATTTGATTATTTATTACTTTTAAATTATGCATGTCTTTTTTATTCCATGTTAGCTTCCACTATAAACTATTCCTTACTAATTCTCTGGGATCACCCATTATATTGTTCATCATTCACATAGGAAACCATGAATTATAATACACATGATCTAAGGATAATAATAGATAAATAATAAATTTTCAATTATTATTATAATATGAATTAAGTTTCCAATGTAAAATAATATTAATGAATATATATAGTCTCCATAGAAAACTAAACTATTAGATCCTTTTCATTTCAATATTATTTATTCTATATCATTGTAATATATAAAAACTAGATAAATGTTATTATAGTTGGGTTTTTTTACAAAATATATTGAGAAACTCAATATTATACATAATCTAATATATTAATTTAATGTAATCAATAAAGAACATGATGTTGACGGGGAAGTGTTAAAGTAAAACCATATATTGCTTTACATCCTATCTAGTGGGAGATCATTCCCCCATTTCCTTTAAATTTTCACTAATTATTTATATTTAAACTTGGAAATTATTTCAATTCATTCTATAGTGAAATTTTCCATTTTTTTCATTTCACAATGGATTTTCCCATTCAATACCAATGATTTCCCGATAATGTTGTGTGAGATGATGTAGAGGGTGATGTGAATGAACATTGTACCTAATGAGATAATGGTCTCATATGCCTAAGTGATGATGGTCCCTTATATAGTTATTTAAGTTGATGAGATTATGTAATCGTATATCTAATGTGATTAATTTTTCCATATATAATCATTCTTCCTAATGTATGATTCTTCAAATATATTAAGTGATGCTTCATATAGCCAGGATAGAAAAATATAAATTTATAAACTCATTTATTTAGACCCAACAAACCAAAAATGGTCATATATCTCCATTACCTAGGTATAGTTAATATAATAAAATACATTGTTTTAAAAGTATGCAAAGAAATTATTGATGAGTTTTCTTTCAAGAATAATGATTTTTTGTAATATCAGTCCAAGATACTTAATAAAAATTCTTTTAATAATACAAGTGTATATATAAAAAAAGAAAAATAACTTCAAGATTAATCCTTTAAGTATGTTGAGAAAATAATTTTAGAAAGTAAAAAAGTTCCCTCTAAAGGCCAAATGGGTCTCAGATCTACTAGAGACATAGATATTTCAACATCTCAAGTAAATGAGATAAAATATATATCATAAAATTATTATACTTTTTTTTATATATCAATAAAGTATATTCCTGAATTATAAGATAATATATTTTTAAAATTAAATTTGATTCACCCAACTCTAAAATAAAGTATATTGGAATGCCTTTTGGGAAAAAAATTCATAAAAGAGAGTGTAAAAAATGACTCAATCCACAAAAAATTATCTAAAATTCTCATCATATAAAATATTACTGCAAAGTAAAAAAAATATATTTTCATGATATTATTATTTATGTGGCACATATAGTGTAATATCTCACCCTAAAATGATCATTTCAGTAAGGAAAAAATCACAAGGCCTCAAATATACTCCCTGACCCTTAATGGATGTAAACTAGCACTGAGGGTGTGTAAGTATCACTTGGGGAGTGATTTAAACTATATATTCCATTATATGTAAATCATAAAAAAAATATAATCAATAAAAAATGTAAATAGGTAATAACATCGTCAATAAATTCATAAAAAAATTCCATAAATGGCCATATATCGAACATAAAAACAAGAATCTAATATAAACCATGTGTTGAGTCATGAACATTAAAACTGAAATAATAAGATATAGATCAAGTAGAAATACATTTAATAAGATTCCAAAATCATACTAAAATATATTCAATAATTCTCTTAACATGATCACTTAGCTACTGAGGCCACTGTTTGTTACATTCATCATTATATATATAATCTCTACGCACCTAAGGAGTGTATATATACGGAGTTAGAAATAAATCTACAGTAAAAAACATCATTAATATAATCATCCCTTATATTTTAACATGATCCTATAAAAAAGGTGTAAAACTATTAATTGATTTAATGAAATCACTTATAGAATTCAAGTTAGGGAATTAGGTTCCAATAAAGTCACCTAAGAATATCCATTTAACTACTTTAGTAAATACAATTATCAACTTTGATGTCATCCATGGAAAAAGTAGAAAAACACATATCCCATGTAATCACTATTCCAAAACAATTAAATATAATAAAACCTTGGGCCTAATTCATGGACTAGAATAAACACATTGCTAAAATATCATTATCTCAAGTCTTTCCTTAACCTAGGGCTCCCTGGGTGTGACAAACTTCATAAAAATTTCACAATAATAAAATCTATATCATAATATATTAAACATAAATTTATTATTTTAAACTCTTATAAAATACTTAATTTTTCTTGCTACATTATGCCAAATAAATTTTAAAAGAGTAAATCAAACTCACTTAGTTAGCACTTAAATTCATGATTCCTATGAATAGGTTGCTCTTAAAATACAAAAATGCAACCCCTTGAATCCACTTTTCATTCAAGTCACTGATAATAGATATTCCCCTCATTTATTTTCCTTTTACACAAATTAAAATGAAATTTTCATCAAATTTGAATTATTTTAAATTTTAAAAATTTCATTAGAAATCACCAAAAAATATTACAAATCAACCTAATTTATTAGTATGTGATCCATCTAAATTTACATGTATATTGAAATAAGAATACATCTATTTTAGCACAAAAACCAAAACCAAAAACATATTCTATTCGATAATTAATTCACATTAATTATTTATAATTAATATAATAGTAATATGAATTTATACATTAGAACACATAACTTTAACACCTAAAAATAACATTAAAACAACATATTTCAATATAAAAAATCATCATTAATTCTTTTAATAATGATAGCATTGAATTTGTTATTTAAGTGTCTATTTTTCTCATTTATTTATCAATTTCCACATATAATTTCACATTTCCACCATGAAAACTTTTTTATAAATCATGTTTAACACATATAAAATCATTCTAAATGAATTAAACTCAATTATTAGGACTTTAAGATCACACATAACACTAAATATCAATAGAGGTTAAAAAATCATATATAATCATATAATTAATTTCCAAATAACATAATAGGTTATAGATATTGGAACTGGGCATGCAGCGGAAGCCCCAAATAGGTGGGTTTTTAAAATTTTCCATTGAAAATCAATGTAAACTTGTCAACATCGGTGAAAAGCAGCCTGGTCTTAGCTGAGAAGCATGCGTGAAGGATTTTAAACATAGAAATAAACCATAAAATACCAAGTTTAAATCTGAAGTCGCACATGATGTCTCCTCATCGTTGGTGATAACTACTCAAATAATATGACATTGAACTCCTCTAGATCATCCACAGTGCTTCAAGAAATATGTGACAACTCCATTCTTTGTAATCTGGGTGCTAGCACGGAATTGCGATGACACCTTTGATGCTCCAACGATCACTGCATCGCTTCGCAAGCGACGCCTAAGAGAGTTCTTGATCCATACTCATTGGATCTAGAGCCTCTATCACTAGATTAAGGGAGAGAAGAGAAGAGAGATAAGTGTCATGAATAGTGCTCAGAAAAATCTTCTCCCCTTCTATTTATAGTGGTTAATTAAAATATCCGGTATCACCTCACCGACCCTGAATACTTAATGCACTATCAATGAAATTTTATGACTAATAATTGAATTCATAGATATTATTATCATTTACTTATAATATATTAAAATATATTACATGATAATAATTGATTCATTAACTCGACTCTTCATTCCCATGAATATTAATTGAACCTTGAATAATTTAATATTCGTTAATTAATATTTTTTCATGTATTTAATTAAAACTTGTAAATAAAGTTAATAAATAAATTCAATAATCATTATTCTAAACTCTAATAATATGAATTTATTTATTGCATTGGTGATTCTTTTTCTTTAGACAAATCCCGGACCCCAGTGGTGGGGCCCACCATGTCCAAAACTCTTATTCAACTGAATAGGGCAGATTCTCGAATATGCTATTGTGTGTGCCACTAGTGCAGAAAACGTTATTTACATCACCATTTTTTACGTCGGTTATATATAACCGACGTGAGAATCTGTGAAATGTGGTTTTTTACATCAGTTATTTAATAACAGACGTAACAAATGCGTTGAGTAGCTTTTTAACATCGGTTATTTTAAAAACTGACGTTACAAATCGCGCGTGTTTGGTTTTTACGTCGGTTATTTTATAACCAACGTAAAAAAACAAAGCGTGGTGGGTTTTTTACATCGGTTATTTGATAACCGACGTAAAAAACCAAAGCACGGGGGGTTTGTTACGTCAGTTATAAAATAAAAGATGTAAAAAATGAGATATCTACGAGTTTTTTACATCGGTTTTAAAATAACCGACGTAAAAAACCAAAGTGTGGGGGGTTTTTTACGTCAGTTTTCAAATAACCGACGTTATAAATTTAAAATATAGTTTATAACGTCGGTTATTATATAATCGAAGTTATAAAACATTTAAAAAATTAAAGCCCCATGGACTTTCATTTACGTTTTTTCGATCGACAGTCTGCCGGCTCGTCTCTCTCGCGCGGTAAACCCTAATCGGCTCGTCGATCGACCTGTGTTAAACTCATTTTGGCTTCATCGTTTATCATCTTTACTCTCCTCGGATCTATCATTTAAACTCGAAACACTCAAGTAAGCATTCCACGAATTTATTTTGTTCGTTTTTTTTCCGGATAGTCTATATTTATGTTTTGCGATTTTTTGTTTAAACTAGGTTAGATTCTTCCATTTCGAACCCTATTACATCTTATTGAATACCGTTGGCACCGGACATTCGTTTTTATCTTGAGTGTCTTGTTTTTTTATTTCTTTATAAAACAAATTTTTATATATTACCTTGCATTTAATGACTCAAAATCCTCCTATGTTGGAAACATATTTGGGGTTATTTATTGAAGGACTATGGCGCGATTAAGGAAAGATTTGGAATATTTCCTGATTTGACCGGTTTGAATTTCATTATCAAAAAGAAATTTGAGGTATGGTTGATTCATCCATTCCTTTTATCCTATATTTCATTTAATGCTCAGGTTCATCTAACAATTTTGTAGTTGGATAACCAATAATGTTTATGTGATTAGAGAATTAAAAGAAATTATCATCATATATAGTGAATCATCCTTGTTGAGTGTCTTATCATAGAATAGGAATCAATCATCCATATTGAAGATGTCATTTTTTTAGAAAACAAAAACCATTAATGTAAACCATTTATCATTCATTAATTAAACTAAAATAAATATTTACACATGAGTTATAATGGAACATAATAAAATAAATATTTATCATTCACCCTCATAGAGTCTAATAAATCTATGATAAACCATTTGTTTTCTTTAATGGAAACAAATTAACTTTTACCCACTTTGTATTTTTAGAAGACACTAAACTCCCTTATAATTTCACCCTTCTGGGAAGTATTAAACATCATTATATCCTTTTAAAAAATCTAAATGTCACAGAAATATCGTGCATCCATTTTGTCTTATAGGACTCTACTATAGATAAGTATACCATTTTTTATATTATTAGTTATGATAATCTTTATCATAACATCATTAATATATGTTTATAAAAATGGGAATATCACAATTCTCATGATTTTAGTTGAGAATAATGATAATGTTTTTTATTAATGATAATATAGACATGGGTAATTTTACAAAAAGAATGTGAACATGAATAATGAATGTTACTTATATGTATTTCACAAGATTTTTTGATTTTATGTCACAAAACTAATTGATGACCGAATAAAACAAATAATTGCACCACCAACCAAAGTGAAACCAGTGTATTATTCTATTTTAGAAATTCAGGATTCAATCAATGAGATTGTGATTTATTTATTTTTTAGAGTTTCTGAATCAAGATACTAGATTCTATTTCAAATGGGTATTTGTTTGTTTTTTGATGTTTCACGATTTTATTTGATGTAGGTTTTTCTTTTTCATGGATTACTTCATAAAGTGGTCTCGGTTCATTTGATTTTGTGTTTCCTTTGACACCATCCCCCCTCAATGACTATGATCTCTCATTGCCAGTTTTTCTCTAATTGTTCTCTCATACACCTTTTGGATTTGATGGTTGATTACAAACATATTTATTCAAATATTTAAGCTGGATTATATGCATTTTTTAGGATTATATTGATGTTTTATGCCACTTTATTTATTATTCTATCCAATACTAAGACCCTTTCTAGTAAGAAAATTTTCATAAGAAATACGATTGGACTCTTCATCATATTTCATGAAACATTTTTAATAATGTCACGTTTTAAAAAAAATGTTATATCAAAGATGTGGAAACAGGTGGTGTCCGGGGGGGTGTCCAAGGGGGTGGGTGGGTGTGAGTGGCTATCCACGGGGGTGGGGGCCTGTCCAGAGGGTTTTTGGGGTTGTCCGGGGGTGGGGGGCTGTCCAGAGGGTTGGGGGGTGTCCAGGGGGGTGTTCTAGGGGTAGGGGTGGGGGTGGTGTCCAGGAGGGGTGGGGGGTGCTGTCTAGAGGGGTGGGGGGCTATCCGGAGGGTTGGGGGTGTCCAGGGGTGGTCCAAGGGGTGGGTGGGTTTGGGGGATGTCCAAGGGGGTGGGGGCCTATCCAGAGGGTTTTGGGGGTTGTTCGGGGGGTGGGGGTGATTCTCAGGTTTACTCCATTTTCTCCAATTTTCTATCAACTATGTAGGCGGCATGGTTTTATTTGATTCAATGAAATTTAAAACTGTTATATCTAACTATATTTTGTTTTAAAAATAATATTCAAGCATATTTTCTTAAATACCCATAGATTTGTTTTATATTTTAAATTTTTTTACATTCAAATTATGATTTTTTTCATATAAACATATATTTGTCTTATCTTAAATATATATATTTTTTGTTGATATTTGTTATAGGTAATAATGAGTCGAAGTTGGATTTCGGCACATTGAATGAGCAATGAATTTGAGGAAGGTGTTGATGCCTTTTTGGAATTTGCAAAATGAAATGTTCCAAGTAGTGACATTTTTCTATCCATGCCTGAAATGTTTGAATATGAAGAAGTTGAAAAGTAGAGAGATAAAAGATCATCTGATTTGTTATGGTTTTAATCTGAGTTACAACCCTTGGATTTGGCATGGTGAAACTGGACGGAATGTCACTGATGATGATGATTCGCAAGATGGTAACTTTGATGGAATTGAAGAAATGATTCACGATATTGTAGCAGAACAAATTGAGATAGAACCAACAGTTGCGTGTCTATATGGTGATGCTGAAAAACCATTATATCCTGGTTGTATAGATTTTACGGTTTTGTTGGTGGTGTTAATATTGATTAACCTAAAGGAGAAACATGGATGGAGTGACAAAAGTTTTACAGAGCTGCTACAATTGATGAAATACATTCTTCCAAAAGATAACGATCTTCCAGATTCACATTACAAAGCCAAGAAAATATTATGCCCGATGGGATTGGGATACAAGAAAATACATGCATGTCCGAATGACTGCATTATATATAGGAAAGAATATGAATTTATGTCAGAGTGTCCTAAATGCGGGACATCACGGTATAAGGTGAAAGAAAAATCACAGGCTAGTGTAGAGATTACAAAGATCCCTTCAAAGGTATTTTGGTATCTTCCTATAATTAATCGTTTCAAACATTTATTTGCTAATTCACATGATACAAAAAGGTTAAGATGACATGCTGAAGAGCGGGTATGTGATGGAAAAATACGTCATCCAGCTGATTGTCCACAATAAAAGAAAATTGATGCGCAGTATTCTACATTTGGAAATGAAATTAGAAATCTTAGACTAGGGTTGTGCACAGATGGAATGAATCCATATCGAACCCTCAGTAGCACACATAGTTCATGGCCTGTTTTATTGGTAATTTACAACCTCTCTCCTGAAGTTTGTATGAAGTGCAAATATTTCATGTTGATTATAATGATCTCTTGTACAAAGCAACCCGGTAATGATATTGATGTTTACTTGTCACCGTTGATTGATGATTTGAAACTGTTATGGGCTGATGGTATTAGGGTGTATGATTCTTATAAAATAGAATATTTTCAACTGCATGCAGTGCTTCTGTTCACTATAAATGACTTCCCAGCGTATGGAAATTTGTCTGGATACAGTGTTAAAGGGCATAAAACATGTCCAATTTGCAAACAACAGACGTCATATTGTCAATTTCATCATGGGAGGAAAACAATGTACATGGGTCATCGAAAGTTTTTGCCTATGAAACACCCTTATAGAAGACTAAAAAAGGCATTCAATGGATCACAAGAATTTGATACTGCTCCAAAACCTTTATCCCCAGATCTGTATTTTGAGAGGCTGAAAAACCTTGATGTGACATTGGGAAAGACACAGAAATCTGGTAATGATAGACATATTTGGAAGAAAAGGTCAATTTTTTTTGAGCTACCATATTGGAGGTATCATGAAGTTAAACATAATATTAATGTCATGCACGTGGAGAAGAATATCTATGATTCTTTGATTGGAACATTGTTAGATATTAAAGGAAAGACTAAAGATGGGTTGAATGAAAGATTAGAATTACTATCAATGGGAATACGTTTGGAGTTAGCTCCCACTCCTAAAGGAAGACGAACATTTCTTCCCCCGGCTTGTCATACATTATCGAAGAGGGAGAAAATTAGCTTCTGTCAGTGTCTTCATAATACCAAAGTGCCTCAAGGTTATTCTTCTAATGTAAAAAATTTTTTCTCATTGAAGGACTTGAAGTTGATAGGTATTAAATCACATGATTGTCACGTCATGATGCAACAAATTCTACCAGTTGCATTGTGTGGAATATTGCCCATTCGTGTCAGAAAGACTATAATGAAGTTGTGTTATTTTTTCAATTCAATTTGTAACAAGGCGATTGATGTGAATGCTTTGAACATTTTGGAAAAGGATGAAATTTTTATACTTTGTCAATTGGAAATGTATTTTCCTACAACTTTTTTTGATATAATGGTGCATTTAATGATTCATCTGGTTCGAGAAATAAAGCTCTGTGGACCTGTATATCTTCGTTGGATGTATCCTTTTGAAAGGTATATGAAAATATTAAAGGGGTATGTTAAAAATCTATATCGACCTGAAGCCTCCATTATTGAAAAGTATATTTCTGAGGAGGTAGCAGAGTTTTGTACGAGCTACTTGGCTGCGGCGCAACACATAGGTTTGCCTCCATCTCGACATGAACGAGTTAATAATGAGGGAAAGGGGATTCACGGCTTGAAAGTCAAATCATTGTCAGCTGAATAGATGAAGAAGTTGAATCATACATCTTGAATAACATAGCTGATGCTCAACTGTATATCACATTGCATATTAATGAGTTGAAACAATGTCATACAAAGAAGAAATAAATGTGGATTTTGAATGAGCACAACAAAACTTTTTTGTCATGGATTAAAAAGACTTTTCTTGGTAGATCAGATGTATCAGAGACATTAAAATGGATAGTGGGTGGTCCATGTTTAAATGTGATAACATGGTCCGGTTATGACATTAATTCTTATACATTTTATACGAAATCTCAGGACAATATAAATGCAGTTCAGAATAGTGGTGTATTGGTGTTTGCAGAAGCAATGCATTTTTCGAGTGCTAAGGACAAAGACCCAATTTCTGCATCAAGTGCATATTATGGAGTGATTGAAGACATATGGGAGGTTGATTACTTTAAAATTAAAGTTCCTGTTTTTAACTGTAAATGGTTTAATGGTAACAACAGTGTCAGACACGATGAATTTGGAATGACACTTGTTAATCTGAATAGATTGGAAGACACAGCTGATTCTTTTATAATGGCAACACATGAAAAAAAAATTTTCTATGTAGTAGATAAATCATATATGCAGTGGGATATTGTTTTACAAGGGAAAAAACAATATGTTGGTGAGGATGAAGTTGATGAATATGCTGATTTATGTGAGATCCCTACTTCCATGGAAAGATTAACAGAACATAATGATGATCATGTTGAAGACATAGTTTGTGCCATAAGGAACGATCACGACGAAGGAATTTGGGAAAACAATCCATTTGTACATTCCTAAAATTACAGGTAACATATGTTTATTTATTGTTTACGTTTATTTTTTCCATAAATGTTAGATATTGTAAGTTTTTTATTTATTAAAACATGTTTTAAAACAAAATAAGTATATGTTTTTGTTTTTTTAAGTTTGTTTAGTTTACTTTATCATGTTTATAACCATTACATGAATTATATATCTATTATTTTTGTTCACTGACAATTACATTACCATGTTTACCATGTTTACCAGGTTTACCATTTTTACCATGTTTACCATCTTTACCATCTTTACCATCTTTACCATCTTTACCATCTTTACCATCTTTACCATTGTTTAACATGCTTACCATATTACCAATGTTTACTATTATGTAACTTAGTACACTTTTCTATTTTCTGATTACAGTAGTATTAAAATATTCGAATTTGTATATTTGTGAACTGACATTTGTTTTTTTTGATGTGAAGGATAATGACAGATCATTCAGATGATCAACCACATGATTCTGGAGAGGAGCATATTGCTGGTCATACCTCTGGGGATGAACATTCACATGCTCCTATTATGACAAAGAGTTCAAATGTTGGTAAACATAGGTTCACACGTTTACCAAAATTATCACTTGCCCATAAGCAGGATCAGAGGATAGTCATTGAGTTTGATGATGATGATATTCCTATAGGTCCGAATGCAAAAGATTTTAAGAGTTTTGTAGCAACTCAGGCTAAGAGAAAAGTAAGCATTATGTATGATGATTGTAGAAGTGTGGATAAAGTGATTATCTCTCAGTTGTGGGAGACGATTTTGGTAAGATCTTTTGTCATTGTTTAACTATTCTTTTAATGTTTCTAGTATATATAATATGTTTAACCTCTTCTTTATCAGATGACATTTGATATTCCTGACACTGGAGGAGTCAGGAAGAAATGCTTATCGTTGGCTGCCAGGAGATGGAGGGATTTCAAATCAACCCTCTCATTTTATTTCATTTATGGTCATAGGAGTCATGACAATCCATGTCATATATATCCTTTGATAGATTAAGACACATGGAGACAGTTTTTTGAAAGTAGAAGAAAATAGTCATTTCTGGTAAGGGCAATGTAAACTTTTATAAACATTCTTATATAAATGATTTTATTAATGTTTTGTTAATGATTTATTATTATTAAATTATAGAAAACAAGGAAAGCTCATCAGGAGATCCAATCTAAAAATGTATACCCTCATTGTTTATCTCGGGGAGGGTATGAATTATTGAAAGAACAAATGATGGCGGAAAAATTTCAACAACTAAGAGCTGAGTCTTCAAGCTCTGGAGAGGTGGCCCCTCCATCCCCTCTATCTAGACATGAAAAATGGAAGAGATCTCGGAAGGGAAAAAAGTGAAATATCTTTTGGAAGAATCTAGAATCATAGCTGAGAGGATTGTAAGATATCTATTTTATTTATTTAAGTTAACTATTTTCTTCATATAATTTCAATCATTACAGAAATTTTCAATTAATTAATACAGGACTCTCTTGAGGAGAAGAGTTCAGAGGGGACATTTATAGCTACTGGGAGGGAAGATATTTTATTTGAAGCATTGGGAAGGCCCAAACATCCTGGTCGTGTAAGAGGATATCCGGCAGGTGTATCGGTAAGAAAAGTGTTTCCACATTCTTCAACTTCTAACATTGAGGGGGTTTATAAAAAAATAGAATCCTTGGAGGATTAAGTTCATAATATTAATGTGACGATGGAGGAAAATATTAGAGAGTCGGTTCAGTTTATGTTTGCAGAAATGCAAAGACAATTTCAGACTGTAGCTCCCACTCCACCACCTCCCCCTACAGACCCCATTATTTATCCTCCACCTCCGCCAGTAGCTCCCACTCCCCCACCTCAGCCTGCGGACCCCATTTTTTATCCTACGCCTCTGCCGTAGCTTCCTACTTATTGTGAGTTGTATGTTGATAATTATCAACATCATATAGTATCATATGGGTTGGTATATTGTATAGGAGATACAGTTCATCATCAACAATTAGAGGTAGAGAATCAGAGGGTCACTGTACATGATATTATAGATAGATCAGCTAGGGTACCAATACCTACAGATTAGGTGGCGACAATTGGACAGAGTATCGACCATTTTTTAATTTGTCCATCCATACTTCTTCGATTCATTACCATAGAGGTATGAATGTTATATATTTTATTTTATTTTTTTTATTAAATTTGTTTTATCATTTGAAAACTAATATATTTTTCAATTTTTTTTACAGGAATACTTCAAAGGTAAAGAAATACTGTATAGACAACAACAAAGAAAAATGGCTATGACATCAGATACAGATTCAAATGGTCTTGATAGATTGTCAAGATATTCACATTTGTTGTCGGGTTATTATGAGTTTCCAATGGAAGCTCATGTTTGTGGATGTGAAATAAGAGTGGGGATTATAAAAACTGATATCATGGAGCTTGTTACTGGAGATAAGTTGGGCATCAACGTGGTGCAAATTTTTTCCATGTAAGTCTTAACACCTTTTCCCTACATTATATTTATTAAAAATGTATACTTATGTATGTTTTGTATTAGGTATCTTTATAAAATTTGTGATAGGAATGAGCTGACAGAAGTATATGGATTCATGGACCCACAATTGATTTCCCCTGAAGCATGTGCATTGAATGAGGAACAAATAATGGTTTATATTGCTGAAAGATTTGAAAAGAATATAATCACACAATGTTGGATGATGCCTTTTTGTGAGAGGTATGAAACACATTTCTCTCAAATAGATAATTATCTTTTAACATAAAAAACCACTAACGTCAAATTTCCTTTTACCAGGGATCATTGGATGTTAGGGGTTTTTTGCCCAAGGGAGAAAGCCCTTTATTGGATATGCTATGTCCATGGTGATGTGAGGGAAAGTTTTAAGAATATATTGGAAAATTAAGTTTCAATTTCTTAATAGTTTTATATATTATAATGAATTTTAATTTTATCCCATTCGTACTATTTTCTAACAGTGCATGGGCCTACTTTCGAAAAAACACAAAGAAAAGAGGTGCAAAGATCAAATATGTAAATGCGAAGGTAAATATCCATTTATAATTTTTACTTTTTGATTTATTACATAAAAATAATATATTGAATTTACACTCATTCAAACAGAATTGTCATGAACAACAAGGCCTCATCGAATGCAGATATTATATGTTAAGATTTATGTATGAAATAATAACAACTGGGACAGTTGTGAATTTTGACCTAGTACGATTTCCTCTTAAAATTTGCCATAATATTTCAATTTGATTTATTCATTATACACGTTAACTACTATCTTTTTCATTTTTAGCTTTTTGATGACCCTAAACCCTATACTGCTGAAGACATCAAACACTTACAAGTGGAGTGGTCAAATTATTTTATAGGTTTGATTGAATTTTAGTTGTTTGTAATGTAAAATGTAATTTTGAATATTGTCATTGTAATTGTGTATTTGGTAGTTGTTTAGGTTGGATTTAGTTTTTTTTGAAGTTGACAGTATAAGTTTTTAATGTTATATAAGTGAATGTTTAATTTTGATCTGCTTCTTGTTTTGGTTTACTTATGATAGTTTTTATGGTATGGATTTGGGTCTGTGGGGGAGGGGTTCTAAGGGTGTGGGGGTGTGTTCAGTGGGGTTGGGCGGTGTCCAGCGGTTTGGGAGGGCTGTCCGGTGGGGTGGGGGGACAGTCCAGGGGGTGGCAGGGTTGTCCAGGGGTTTGGGAAGGCGGTCCAGGGGTGTGGGAGTGCTGTCCAGGGGTGGGGGGTATACATGAGGGTGGGGGGGGTTGTCCAGGGGTGTGTTGGGGGCTGTCAAGTGGGGTGAGGGGTGAGGGGGTGCTGTTCAGGCAGGTGGGGGGTTGTCGAGGGGTGTTTGGGGCTGTTCGGGGGTTGGGGGCAGTCCAGGAGTGTGGTGGGGGCTCCAATGGGGTGGGGGAGGGCTGTCTAAGGGGTATACATGAGGGTGGGAGATCTAATGGGGTGGGGGAGGGCTGTCCAGGGGGTATACATGAGGGTGAGGGTTCCAACGGGGTGGGGGAGGGCTGTCCATGGGGTATACATGAGGGTGAGGGCTATCTAGGGGGTAAGTTTTATATGTTATCAATGTACATGCTTAATTTTGATCTACTTCTGTTTTTATGGTATGATTTCTTGATTTGTTTTCTGGTTGATTCTGGTGGAGAGCAGATGACTGCATTCAATTTTAAAAAAAATTGGGTTTATTACGTCGGTTATTTAATAATCGACGTGATAAAAGGCATGGGAAATGGTTTATCACGTCGGTTATTTGATAACCGACGTGATAAAAGGCCTGGAAAATGGTTTATCACGTAGGTTATTTAATAAACGACGTGATAATAGGCTTGGAAAATGGTTTATCACGTTGGTTATTTAATAAATGATGTGATAACAGGCCTGGAAAATGGTTTATCACGTCGGTTATTTAATAACCGACGTGATAAACCACCTCCCCCCCGGTTTATCACGTCGGTTATTTAATAACCAACGTGATAAACCCCCTACCCCCGGTTTATCACGGCGGTTATATAATAACCGACGTGATAAACCCCCCTCACCTCGGTTTATCATGGAAGTTATATAATAACCGACGTGATAAACCACCCGCCCCCGGTTTATCACGTCGGTTGTTTAATAACCGACGTGATAAACCCCCCTGGTTTATCACAGTGGTTCTATAATAACTGACGTGATAAACCCCTCACCCCTCGGTTTATCATGTTGGGTCTTTAATAACCGACGTTATAGACCATTTCCCCGTCCTTTTATCACGTCTCTTTTTTAATAACTGATATGATAAACCATTTTCCAGGCCTTTTATCACGTCGGTTGTTAAATAACCGATGTGATAAACCCTTCCCATTTTATTTATCACGTCGGTTCTAAAATAACCAACGTCATAAACATCGCGATTTTATGTTTTTGACATCGTTTTTTAAATAAATGATGTCAAAAACGTTATTTATAACATCGCCCGTATTAACTTCATCTAGAAACTGACGTAAAAAATGAAAAATAACCGACATAAAAAACATTTTATGTACTAGTGTGCCCCTCTAGGCCCTTATTTCAACAACAGTAAATAGTATTCATGTACTAAGAGTGGGATCTAGAATCCCATCATGGCCCCTAAAGAAATAAGGATTGTCACACCAGCGACAACCAACCTACAAACACGCACTGTGGAATATATTCTCTTTGTCTTTAATATTTCATAAAGCAGGATGCACTCACGTGTCATCACCCTTATCTTGATTTATTGTTTTTTGATTTAAATGGGAGGATTTACCCTTGACTGCCATGGCCATGGTCTTATAAAGGTACTTCCTTTCTTATAAACATGGCCTGAGATATATTACTACCATAACCTAGAAGTGACAAATCTTTTCTTGAACATTCAACAAATGACATGCCACCAATGACGCACCCAACACAAACTACCTCGCCATGACTTCATTTCTATGGATTTCATCTTGCATCAAAGTATGCAATCAAATGACATACATTGGTAATGATCTCAAGTCAGGATACCATTACAGATGATCATAGATAGGAACATCCAATGACACCTAAAACATGTGGTGTTCCTATTGGCAGGTCAGTCCTCATGATCTCACTACTAGATATCACCAAGTGCGAACTTCATGAGAAGAAGTCTCAATGATTATGAGCCCCCAACACCTGATAGTCACACATCTACTATTTCCAATTAGTAATATATATCTAAACAATAGAACATATATTTAAGATTAATTTCATAGTATCTAGAGGTTCTCATTATAGCCTGGGAACTGCAATAACCTTTCTATATGACAATTAACCTTTGAATATTACCATTTCAATAGTGGATGAAAAAAAGTCTACACTATAATGGTATGATGAAATCATGTATAGATAATTGTATACACGATATGGTAACCAAAATCACTTAATAGTTGGGTCTAGGGCACCCACTATTTGAACACTCCCACTTTCACTATAGCCAACTCACTAACCAAACTTTTTAGTTACTCACATGATAAACATCATGTTTCTTCTGAGTAATGGCTTTAGCTACTAGGTCCTCCATGGTTCTACCATGTGGTTATTCTGCTATTAAGACCACATATCCTTGAGTAAAAATTCACAAGAGATGGTATTGCAAGTATATCCTTTTTGTCCACTATCATAACTTGACATCTTGGTTAGTAATAATATCATAATTTACGTTATGATAATAATTTTCTTACCATGTGCAATTCCAAGAACTGGAATAAAGAAATGAATTTAATAACCACTTCTTGGCTACCTCAGAAGCTGCAACATACTCATTATTTGTTGGTATGGCCACCACTAGCTTATATAATCTTGACTCACTCATCATATTTAGCCTAACTGCGATAGTAGATCACATTGACCTATGGAAGACTATTTTGTATCCCCAAAAACTAGTATCCATTCTTCTACAATTATAGGTACATATCTTTAGTACTTGTTAAAGTACAATTAGATAGTTGTAACTACATACCTTTCAGTTCTCCTGGATATGTCTGATATTTTCTTACTTTAAAATATACCTTGGAAATATAAGTTCTTTTACATATCATGGCATACATGATTAGTCCATCGCTTAAGCATATGTACTTCAACTCACCACATTTATCTCTTCCCATGTCCCGGTCTTATCAACCTAAAGATATTATGCCCCTTGACATAAGTAACAATTCATCTCTTGAATTTTTTCAACTTTTATTTTCAATATAATGTCACTATATGTACGATTGACTAGGATTAAGCAACCTATAGATCTACCTGAGTAGATCCTGTTCCCTATAACTAAGGCTGATACTTTAAGACAATCACTAGAGAGTAAATTTTTTTTTGGTCTTAACTAACTATGAGACCAATGTTTCTTTTCCATATGTTTTTGAACATATTTCTTCTTGGAAAACATTGGCGCTCTCACTAACCTCTTGTAGACACATGGAAAACATATGTTGTAAATATATATTCTATGATCTTTTTTCTTACTTTAATCATAAATTGGATTTCAGAAACTTGCAACCTTTATTATCATACTGTTACATGACCATCCCTTTTTGGTGGCATCATATAGACACCATCCATGATTGGTGGTCATGAAATCCAATGCTAAATAACTTGATCATAGATATTAGCTATGATAAGTAAAATTCTAACGAATTTAGGCATAAAGGCTTGGTGAAACCAATAAAACCTTATTGGTACTACACTTGTAACATCCATGTATCAACTCACTTGAATACCCACCACAGTATTCAAAATAATAAGCCTTGTTTTCACTTTGATACATGGAATCCATTAATTGAATTTTAATTGATCTTATCAATTTTATCTAATTTTCATACACTGTTTACTTGTAGGAAATATTATTCACATTGAATAATAGATCACTGACCATGGTGATTATAAAAACCATAACAATGGTTTTATCCTTCCTACACAGTATGTGTCTCTAGAACATACTATGTTCCACATGTTCTTGTGGAACTAGTTCATGTGCCAACTATTTGTGCATTTTGAGCATTGACTAAACACAAGTCAATATAGCTCCCACTATCTCTAATAGAGATGTGAAACTTTATATAGAAGTGTAGTCTATTTCTTTACTACCTACTATTCTATCTTAGGGATTTATGTAACATCTTAAACAACTGTTAGGATTATTACACTAAATGAACAATGGGTTTTTCTTAATGTAAGTTTGTTTATTTTCTAACAAACTCTTTGCATCCAAACACATGTCCTTATGACATAATGGGTTTACATCATACTATAACTCATATGATATCCATTTGTCATTATAGTTGGCATATGGTTGTGGGATATCACCGTTATTTTCAAATCATTTCATGAAATATAATAGAGGTTTCTATAAGTTGTAACATTAATACTACCTACATCAAAATTTTGATGTATAACATATGCATTTAATAATTGATCTATGCTACATGTTTTTTAATCAATGTTGATATATAAGAATTCATTATCAATCCTCCTCATTAACATCAATGTCATGATGTCGATAAGGTAATGTGCATTTAGGAAGTACTCCATGCTACATTATCATGATTGATGAATGTTTGGTCGAGATATTCTTCGGTGTCCCAAACCAAAGCAACTCATCTCCTGGCCATATAATTCACTTTATTATTCCTTAATTACTTAAAGGAATCTTATGAAATATACATACCACCAGATTATACTTTGAATAGTTCATGCTTACTTGTTGAACTATTTCCAAAAGATTTGTGACATACCTTTATTTCTAAAGGCTTATTTTTCCAAACTAAAAATATCAATATTACCAAAAGTATTTAGCTGTGACGATCCTAAATACTATACTTGATATATTCATGACGTCCACTTTTAGTATTACTTGACAAAGATTTATCTTATCACAACTAGGTATAAGCCTTACATTTATATTCATCACTCATTGCCTATGATTCATGTATCACTGAACTAGTGATTGAGTTTTCCAAAAACAACATTCATTCCAGAACTTGAAACAATGTCTCCCTGCATACAAGGACACATGAGATTAATGTTTGTGGTTATACTCAATAATATTTCTACATGAATATTTTACTTGTAAATTAAAGAAGTCGTGTAGTTCTCACCACTGGCCTAGGTATCACCCTTTCACAGCCACTTGGAGAATATACTTGACTTATAGTAAGGTTTTTATACTTACTTGGTTACCATATTAGAATAAACATATGTCACCAACATATTGTATTTAATACCCAAGTAGTAAAACTGAAACATTAAAATTGATGAATATTCCTGAAGAAGTAGGTAACTTGCTTCTTTAATTTAGTTCATTGAATTTAAACTTCCATAGTATTATTTTATAAGATGAAATGCAAATGACCTTTTTTAATTCCTCATTAATTGAAAGATGTCATGAATGTGCTATTGGAATTAAATTCCTTTGACCTTTACACATTTTTTTTCAATTTATTCGACATAAGAATTAAAACTTAACTATCTTTTATTCTTATCCACTTGGAGAACCTTACCTTGATAGGTAATGGAGAGTTTACTCAATACTTGGTCATTTTATAAATTAAAATGAGAGTTGAGTAATGTGGTGAAAATGATATGAGAAAGGTATCCATTTAAAGATCATAATAGATCTTTAAATTTACACATGTCATTGTAACCATCACCTTATTCATATAATTGCTTTTTTTTATCCTTTAAAACATCTCAGAGATGAGACTTCATGTTATATCATCTATGTCCTAGTGTAGAGACTACAACTGACACCAGACATTGGTGAAAGCATAATGATATGACCATAATATGCTTTGTACAATAGTATCCTATAAGAAATTTTCACCCTCGCTTCTTGAGGTAGTTTAATAGGTGTTGGGGACACTGGCACCTTGAGTTTCCTATATCATAGTACTATGGGAACATGCCTATACTATTCATGAATACTCATGACAGGGACATTTACTTTGTCCAATATTTATTGTAATTAATCACCAAATTAAATTAATCACACCACATGAAAATTTTAATAACCAAAATTAATATTTAATTAATATAATTCTCAAATGAAATTTAATTAATTATTTTAATTAATTTTGTTTACATTAAAACACCCCTTAAAATTTTGGGAAGGGAATGTGCGGGTCGGGGAGAACCTGCGAAGGCCCATATTGGGCAATACCAACCATGTGCATGGGTGTTATGGGCCAGTGAGGTCCTCCCAAGCCCATTCTGGGCTGAATAGACCCACACGGACCTGTTTCGGGTCGGATCTGTTCAAACTCCATGTAGATGGGTTACCTCATGGTGGTGCGTGCCACGCTGCGAGTTCTGGTGGAGCAGCAAGTGTTGCGGAGAGGCGGTTAGGGTTTCCCTTATGGCAACCTCGATGGTCCATGTCGGTGATGAGGGAGGTGGTAGGACCAGCAGGGTATCAGGGCACGTCGGGTGAGGTGGTGGGCGGCCTGGTTTGTCACGAGGTAGCCATTGCAAGTGGCTGTAGAGTCACCGACCTGGCTGGGAGGAGGCGGCTCTGCAGGGGCCTCCGCGCTATAGGTTCAAAGCGTCGGTCGAGTGCATGCAGTGGGAAGATAGGATACGACTTGCAAGGGTCAATGTGCGCTGGTCTTCTAGTGCATTGAAGCGCAATGGGGAGAAGCGGGCCGAGGTACAAGCTGACTATGGGTGGCCTGGGTGCGGCGGCCTGAGCATCTGGTCAGGGCATCGGGGAAGCCAGTGGTTGAGGAAGCAGGTCGCCCAACAGGGTGGCACAAAGGCAGAGGGCAAGGAGGCGATGGGCACGCGCGGGGTGGAGACGGTCTGCTTCACCTGTGCAGAGGCGGACTACTGCCAGGCACTACTTGCTACTTCAAGAATATAGTAGAAGAACTGGAAGGGGGCAACAGACTTGTTTGCCGCACCCTAAACATGCATCTTCTTGATCCGCGGGAGGGATGAGAATCAGTGGCCTAGTGCGCCGATTCTGCAGAGAAGGAGAGAAAAACGGGGGGTCTCTCGACCCCCCCAAAAAACCACCTTTTTTTGGGAACTGCACATGCAGGTCGCCCCCCCCCCCCCCCCATTTTTTTCTTTTGTCTTGCTTCGCCGCCCACCTATTCCCTTTTGTTTTTTATTGGATAGGAGACTTGATTTTCAGGTCTCCCCGCAACCTTCTTTTTTGTTTTGGTCTTTGGAGACCTGCTTTGAAAGTCTCCCACACCTCCTTAATTTTTTCCCCTTAAGTCTATATTTAGACTAGAAAATATAAAACATTATAATAATATAATATTATTAAAATATAATATTATTATAATGAAATTATTACTATAATTAAACTATTATTATTATAATAAAATTATTATGACAACAATAATTAATAATTCTCACTAGAAAATACAATTCTGGTGTAAACATATTTAGATAAAAAAAGTTTCATCAATTTAGAACCTTGTTAACCTACAAATTTTAATCCGAAATTAAAACTTTGGATGACCGTAGAATGATCATCCGGTATCAGATTAAAAAACAGTCTGTGGAATTGGGACCGTATCGATGCCCTGTTCATAACTTAATGAAAATTTAATTTTTCTTGGATTAAAATCGGCATGCGTCCCTTTGATACCACTTATTGGAACCAGGCGTGTAGTGGAATCCCCAAACAGGTGGGTTTTTAAAATTTTCCACTGACAATCGACGTAAACTTGTCGATGTCGGTGAGAAGCATCCCAGTCTTAGGAGAGGACCATGCATGAAGGATTTTAAACACAAAAATAAACTGTAAAAATACCTAGTTTAAATCCAAAGCTACACATGACATCTGCTCATCGTTGGTGATCGCTGCTCGGAGAATCTGACATCTAACACCTCTAGATTGTCCACATGTTCTTCAAGAAATATGTTGGAGTGTCGTTTATTGCAATTTGGGTGCTATCGCAGAATTGTGACGATGCCTTCGATGCTCCAACGATCACCGCATCGCTTCGCAAGAGATTCCTAAGAGAGTGTTTGATCCATACTCCTTGGATCCAGAGCCTCTCTCTAGATTATGGGAGAGAAGAGAAGAGAGAGAAGCACTATGAATAGTGCTTGGAAAAATCCCCTCCTCTTCTATTTATAGTGGTTAATTAAATTACCTGGTATCACCTCACCAACCCCGAATACTTAAAACACTATCAAAGACATTTTATGACTACTAATCTGAGTCATAGATATTATTATCATTTACTTTTAATATATTAAAATATATTACATGATAATAATTGAGTCATTAACTCGACTCGTCATTCCTATAAATATTAATTGAACCTTGAATAATTTAATATTCATCAATTGATATTTTTTCATGTATTTACTTAAAACTGTAAATACATTTAATAAATGAATTCAATACTCATTATTCTAAACTCAAATATTATGAATTTATTTATTTCATTTGTGATCGTTTTTTTAGACAAATTCCGGACCCCAGTGGTGGGTCCCTCTATGTCCAAAACTCTTATTTAATTGAATAGGGAGGATTCTCAAATACGCTATTGTGTGTGGCCCTCTAGGCCCTTATTTCAACAGTGGTGAATAGTATTCATAGACCAAGAGCGGGATCTAGAAACCCATCATGGCCCTTGAAAAAATAAGGACTGTCACAACAGCGAAAACCAACATACGAACATGCACTGTGTAATATAATCTCTTTGTCTATAATATCTCATAAAGTCAGACACACTCACATGTCATCGCCCTTATCTTGCTTTATTGTTTATTGATTTAACTAAATGGATTTACCCTCGACTGTCATGGCCATGGTATTATAAAGGTACTTCCATCCTTATCAACATGGCCTGAGATATATTACTTCCATCACCTAGAAATGAAAAATCCTTTCTTGATCATTCAACCAATGACATGCCACCAATGACGTACCCAATACAAACTAACTCGCCATGACTTCATTGCCATGGTTTTCATCTTGCATAAAATTATGCGATCAAATGAAATATATTGGTAATGATCTCAATTCAGGAGACCATTACACATGATTTTCTATAGGAACATCCAATAACACCTAAAACATGTGGTGTTCCTATTAGCGGGTCAGTCCTCATGATCTCACTACTAGAGATCACCAAGTGTGAACTTCATGAGAAGAAGTATCAATGCTTATGAGCCCCCAGCACCTGATATTCATACATATACTATGTCCAATCTGTAATATGTATCTAGAATATAGAACATATATTTAAGATCAATTTCATAGTATCTAGAGGTTCTCATTATAGCATGGGAACTCCTATAACCTTTCAATATGACAATTAACCTTTGGACATTACCATTTCAATAGTGGACGCAGAAAATTATACACTATAATGGTAAGATGACATCATGTATAGCTAACTATATACATGATATGGTAATCAAAATCACTAAATATTTGGGTCTATGGCGCCCACGTTTTGAACAATATACCATTCAATTAATGAATAATCCACATAGATAACAAAACCTAATCTCCTTCTTAAACACCAAGAATCCCAAAATACATTGAACTAGAATTATAAGAGAATAATTAGAATAAATAAGTTAAAATAATTAAATGCTTTCATGTAAAAATATGGGGATTCTAAATAACTTATCAGGAATAGTCTAACACCACCAATAGATCATAATTTCAATAATGAATTTTGAAGAAATTTCTACAAGAAGGTAGATAGGGAAATGGATAGATTATAAAGAGAGATTTTTATCATATGATCTCCTTGAATATATAAAATAAGGTCATTTATATAAAATATATGAAATAAAAAATATATAAATTCCCCTATTTAAAAATACAACCTAGACACCTACTAGGTATTCAGTGACTAGTCATTAGCTTCCCAATGGCTCATTGATCACTCAGTGCTGAGCTACTGGCCCCTCAGTGTTTGGTCTAGAGGATTATACATTTATTTTCTTTTATTGAGTACTTGGTACACTACTAATGGGTACTATTGGTTCTTATTTATACAAATTAAAAAATTCCACATCTTCTCCCAATCTTCCCTCATTTTCCAAAAACTCTCTAAACTCATAAAAAAATAGACCAAATCTAGTCTCAATATACAAAAATAAAAATAAAAAACATAACTTGTTATCTACAATTATTGCATATAGAGGTTAATGTTATTGTTTATAACCCAATATATCATTTTTATAGGACAGTGAATACCCAAAGTGATGGGAAGTCAAAAAATTCAAATCTAAAATTAGGATTCTTAAGAAAAATATACTGCTCAAATATAGAAAATGTTTAATTAACATATTGAGGTCTGCAAAATATTTTATTTGACTATAAATTATTCATAATATTGTTTAAAAATTCTACCTATTAAATTATATCAAGACATATATGTAAAAAAAATTATAATAAAGAAGAAAAAATGGAAATTCTTATTTAGTGGAGGTTTCTTTGAAGTCTATTAAGAAGAAAAACCCTTGGATTTTTAATAGTAGTTGATTGTCATATACAATATGAAATAAAAATGCCTTTAATTAAATTTAATTTGATATTAGTAACTATATTAATCTTAAAAATTATTGTTCATTGAGAATTAATAGAGCTTTCATAGATGTAATTGGCACTTAGAAAATGAAATCTAAATAGGTTTTTATCTCTTGATTCGAAAAAACATAATTCATTGAGTATTATTAAATTATGTAATTATGGTAAAAACTTAATATTTTGAATTAACTCTTACATATATAAATATTATTACAGATGAAATATTTTTCACTAAAGGTGATATAACTAGTGGTAATTAATATCAAAATTAAAAATACAATATTCCATGTCATCTTTATATAAAATAAAGATAACTGTTTATGGTATATATGACTAGTTATCCTTGTCTAAAGGACCATGATAATGATAAAAAGTTATAATGTAATGATACATATACTTACTCTAAATTGAGATAGAGTCAATATTTATAAAACATTTTAAAAAGTGATGATGGTTTAAAGAATCCAAAAAATAATTGAGATTTGTCTAAAACTCCCTTAGAATTAGTTTATTCTGACATAAGTGGACCTATGAGAAAGAATACAACCAAGTGTGAGTATTAATTTATTAAATTAATTAATGGTTATACATGATTGATAAATGTGATATTCATGAAACTCAATTCAGAAATTGTTCAGAAATTAAAATTTTTAAAATAAAAGGCTGATATGGTGATTTAACTATATATCAAAAAGCCATAGATACAAATGGGTAGAAATTTGCATCATATTTATTTGAGTATTATATGATAAATCATCTCATAAAACAAGATTATAAAACTCCATACACATTTAAAAAAATTGATTAACTTGAAGAAAAATTGTAGCCTTGTGGTGGTGTGAAAGGCACCACTTGGTGAGTTTAAAATCCCAAAAAAATTCTAAAAAGAAGAAATATGTACCACTATTCACATTTAAACCATATATTTATTGTGTTAAAATTATAAAAAATCAACATATAAGTTATGGAATAATGGGAATCCCTATGTGAAATAATTTTTTTTATTTTTTATTAAGTAATTAATCATTCTTTTGTTTTTTATTTAAATATATTGTAATAAAAATAATTAATTAATAATTTATAAAAAATACTTATAAGTTAATTTTTAAAAATTACTAATTAATATTAGTAACATGCAATTAATAATTAATAATTTATAATAACTAATTGGTAATTGGTATTTAATATTTAATAATAATAATATTTAATTAACAATTAAGTATATAAATGAATTATAATAAATTATATAATTTTATTTATAAATATATTATATAAATATTATATATAATATAAAAATGAAACTTATATATAGATATATATATATATAATAACCATGAATATATATATGTAAGTATATTTATGATTTAAATATATGTATATATATATTTATTAATTCATTACATAAATATATTTATAAATATATTATATAAACACCGCTTTCCTTATTATTTATAACCTAATAGAATATCAGAGTTCTAATGGTAGTACATTGAGAATCTATTGGTTTTTCATGACTCTCACTTAATGTGTGGGCTTCTAAGAATTTATGGGGGTTAATTTAACCTCACTCATAGGTATTTGGTCCAAGGATCTCACACGGATCCATCCATCTAATCCTTTTCTATGGAATTGTGAAGAAGGCGCTTTAAAAGGTTGAGTGGGAACCCTTATAAAATAAGGATAAAATATCACACTAATACCAACCAAAAACCATACCCAACATCAGGGGAAAAATATTAACCTATATCACCAATACTCGATACAAGATCTTTGGACCAGTATTTCCAAAATAAATCCCAAATATAAAGATCTAGATTTAATATAAAGATGCCCAAAATTATATAGGAAATGAAATCTATAACTCCTATGTAATCGTCAATAGAGAAGTAATCATACTTTATTTTCACATAGATAGATTTTATCTTGTAATTCAAACTATTTTATGAGTTCTTTATTGATACCCATGATAAATCTTTCCAAGTTCATTTTAATATCATTTTTTAAAAGATAACTCGATATCAACATAAATATCATTTCTTTATTTTTCACATAATTTGAATAATTTCTTACATCATTTTAGTAAAGTGTTGGGTGTAAAAAAACTTAGTCTCCTTTACCTTCATGGGAATTACTCTATATCTTTAAATTTGTAGCATTTGATTTTGAGAGAAACAATTATTCTTATGATAGAGATTCATTATCAATATTAGTTTTATCATGATTATTCCCCTTATAAATAGTGATTTTAACCACTAACATAGTTACCATTGGTTTTGGAAAAGTGGAGTATTCCTTAAATTTTTCGATTTTCCATCCAACAATCATAGTGTCTCCCTCTAAATTATTTATATATTTCTTCTCTTTTTAAATAAAAAAGAGAAATAATATTCATAATATATGTATTCTTCATTATATGATTATAACTGTGAGGCATTGTATTCTTCCTTTTACTAAGTAATGAGATAAATAATTATTCCCTCCTAGGTGTCCTTTATTTCAATACCATTTACCAAGTCTGTAGATAAAAATGTGAATGTTATAGGGGAGGTAGTCACAATTGGATCCTACTCATTATTCTTCTTCTTTCCTAGTTTCCACAAAATACCAACCAAATTCATCTTACTTATACAGTATATTTTCATATATATTTTAAAACATGTTTTATAGATCTATTCTAAGTGTAATCCTTAACTTGAGATTAGATTTTGTCTCAGTATTTTATCCTGATTCAAGAAACAATCATTACATTCCTTTTCTTGAGTGAACTTCTGTACTCCTTTACATGTTAGGACATTGACTAAATTATCCATAATAGGATAATTGATCACAACTATTGTAAGTTAATGATCATTAGTCCTCTAAATTTTCACATCAATAGAAGTGGGCATGTACTAAGATGATGTATCTATTTGAAAATATGAAACTTAGTCTACAGTGAACCTTGACCTATCCTCTTTCCCAACTATAACCAATTCCATAAGAGGAATTTACCTGATTTAAGATGGAGTGTTTCACATAATTTATTATATTTTTAGTGAAATTAAGTCACCTAATTATGGTTTCTTGGATATTATTTTATTTTGGATTCAATTTATTAATAAATAGTAAAAGGGAATTTGAAATTTTCATCATAGGGGGGACTAGGGGTAATATATGAGTTTTATGTACTTTTTTTCATGAGATTCCATAATATAGTGCTTCTTAGTGAGTTTATTTATTTTATGTTAATTATTTATAATTATTTGAAATTATTTAATAGTTGTTTAATTATCATGTCATATAATATATGAGTTTTTGGGTATCGAGGATAGCCAAAATAAGCCTATATAATTTTTAAAAGGTGTAACATGTAGATGGTCTCTAATATTTTACCATATTATATATGTATATTATTAATATGTAATATTATGGTAGGGTTTTTTAGGTATGACAGTCCCAAAATGGATCTTTTATGGTTTGTAAATTTGAGTGTGGATAAATGAGTCCAATCGTAACCACAAAAGCAGTTTCCTACATATTCAATTAAATCTAGAGTTTCTTTAAAGCTATATTGATATTAAATTCCTTGGTTACGAATGATAAGTTAGCCATAATGAGTGTAAAACATTGATTGATAATTATAGTTTCTTAGGGAGGTCTCATGTGATTATGTATAATATTCTACTAAGAGACTTACATGACATTCGGGGAAGCATGTTCACCATGAGCGGTAACTTATAAACTTGAACTATGATAATGATGTTATGTATTTTATATCCTATTATTATTACTAAAAGGTATATAATAAGGGTATACTAGTAAATTAAACACCTAGTGATTGTTTTTCCTTGTGGGTCGGTGTATAATATGGGCTTAAGATAGACCTTATAAACTATATCAGTACTTGAGAGGTGACTTGTTAAATGAGCAGGGGAAATAGGTATAGACCTTGGGTGGTTACAAAAGATAATAAGAGATGACCTATAAAATATAGGGTATTGTACTGAATCATAGTCTATAGGTCTATCTCATGGCCTTAGGGCATGAGATTTATGGGTAATCACCCAAGGGCCCTTGTTATTTGAGAGATTATTATTGAGAGTTATAAGTTACACCTTGAATGAACAGTCTCTAAATCAAGTGTATTAAAGTGCACGATGCATGAAATGAGATAAATAATGTTATATAAGTTCTGATAGATTGATATCTTATGATAGATGATTTATTAGGTGTGAGGGATAATTAGTTGAGGGATAGAAATTTGGGAACACAATGCCTTTTGGTTGTGATTATTACCCTAATGTTTCTAATTATGATGTTTTGTGTCAAGTGACTAGAGGAAAAAAATAGGCATATCAATATTGGATTTTGGTATATTATAATTGTATTAGTTTTTTTTATACTACATATGTTTCTAAGAGTATTTATAGGTTGGGTTCTATTCCAACCTATGATTTTGAGATTTTATATATTGGTTGTGTTCTCCACTAACATATTATTTAAATAGATAGTTTTATATTGGTTTATTTTATATATTGTGACTTATATAAAGTATTTTTAGGTTGGTAAATTTACCAACCTATGTATTATATAGATTATTTCAAGGTAAAGGACCTAACATTTTTTATTGAGATTTAGTAGCATAATGAAGATGTGGAGAGAGTATCAAGGTAAGGTATAGGTCCTTATAGTAGGCCTCATTTACTTTTTTTTATCCACTATAAATAGTTGACCCTTAAGAAATTCTTATTATGATTAATGATTTGTGTGTCATTACATGGGTTTATTTTTTTATGGAATGGGTATATTATTGGTTATGGTTAACCTTTAATTATGTTTTCAAATTCCTTTGATTTAGTTATATTTTTTAATAAATATTTAAATTACTTATTATTGTCATATAGTTATGATATTGATGGTATTTTAACCTTATTATATATTATCGTAGGATAAAATATATTTATAAATCTATGACATATTAGGAGGTTCTCCTGAGTTCATGTGGTGTTCTATCTTCAATCGATGAATGGGTAACCAGAATGGGATGTTAAAAAAATGGCATGTGAGTCCTTATTTTATTTATATTATTATATAGTGTTATGTTATATGGATTCTATACTATCTAGAACTTGGGTTGGGAGATTTAATTGTGTCTTCCCAACACCAGTGTTAGGGCCCTCATGGGACTTATCTGAGAATACCCTAATAGGGTGGTTAATCTAGGTATGGAATATTTTTTATATAAATGAATTTTCTTCAAAATATTTCACTATAAAATTCTAATCATGTCCTCTTATTTATTTGGGTCACTATTTATTGTGACCCATACATTTCATACATAAATATTACTTCATTTTAGGTGAATTTTTAATATATTTTATAATATTACATGCCTAAGAACCATATAGGTTTAAAGTCTTTGGAAACATGGATATCTAAATCAATGTTATATAAAATATCTACATCATTTCCCATTTAGTTCTTCATAGCTATCCCCCTTCTAAAATATAACATACTTAAAACCTTTCTTTATAACTCAAGGAAAGGAAAATAAGAAAGGGAGAGATCAGATACTCAATAAGGGTAAACCTAAGTGATATCAATAAATTATCATAAGTGAGAATAAGATAATAATAATCATAAGAGAACATGATCTAAACCATAGAAAATCATACTCATCAATACATATATCATAATCATGAAACACGACATAAAGTATTATCAATCGAAAGACATACGACATAATACATAAGATATAAGAGTGTATAATCATTAATAATTATTCATGATCCATGAAAACATATCATAACCATATAAAATAAGTTTTGGGAATACACATAAGCATAGAAAATTATTTCCTTACTTAAGGCTCACTGTAATGATTATCATAGAGGATTGGGTTCACTCCCCATTATATCATTTTTTTAGTCAAGGTATACTCCTAAGAATATCATAATAGGTAAATACCCTTATTGAATTGGGTTATCTCCCCACTCAAGTCCTTATTATCTCATGATATATCCTTATTTCAATAGTAGAAAAATGGTCTTTAAAGTCAGTTTTTTTTAATTTTGACGTCGGTTTTTAACAGACGTTGAAGTCACCGATGTAAACAAATATGCATTTTTATGTTAGTTTTTGTAAACCGATGACAAAAATTAATTACATCTATTTTTTATCATTGTTTTTTTAAAAAAAATATGCCAAAAAATCCATCCATATAATTTTTGGCGTCGGTTTCTTTAAAAACAGACGCCAAAAAGTTAAAAAAAATAGTTTCGATGTCGGTTTTTAAAAAAACCGATGCAATAAATGAAAAAATTTATTTTTGGCATCTATTTTTACAAAAACCTACGCCAAAAAGTAATTTTTTATTCTTATATATTTTAGATCATTTCGTAATCTTTGATTTGATAGGCCGTGGAGCAAAAATAGAGTTACAGATCAAAATTTATGGTCACTAGAAGTTGAACTAGTGAAAGTTTCGATTGATACAAATATTTTCAAATAAAATTTGATAAAAATAAATTAAAATCACTTACACCAAATGAAAATGGTGACCAATAATTAAATTTACACCACAATTGGTAAATCTCATCCAAATTTTCTATATTTGTAACTCGATAATAAGAATAAATCATCTTTATAAGCAAGTTAATCGAGTTGTTTTTGAAATGAAGGAAAAGAATAATAAAGAAAATAAATGATTAGAATAGGTATCATGTTCAAATTAACGATTGAATCCATCTTGAAAAATTTATTGAATTGAAGAGGTTTAAAATGTTGAATGAAGGAGAAAATGGATTTATATATAGTAAATGAAAATATTTTATATAGTGTCGTATGGAAATGTAGGCAGAATTTTAAAAAGTTAAACACGCATTGTGAAAAAAATTGAAATTATGATCCCACATATTGTAAAATACTATTTGGAATCATTTTTGTTTGAAACCGATTCTAAAGAGGATTTACATTTGTGTTTTGGCGTCTCTTTTTTAGAAAACTAACGCCAAAAATGCCAATCAATATCATTTTTTGCGTCAGTTTTTAAATAAACTGACACTAAAAAGTTAAAAGAAATTATTTTTCACGTCAGTTTTTAAATAAAACGACTCTAAAATTAAAAAAAAATACTTTTTGCGTTGTTTTTTTTAAATCGACACCAAAAACTAAAAAAAAATTGTTTTGGCGTAGGTTTTTTAAAAAAACCAACTTGAAAAATAAAAAAAATTGCATTGGTTTTTATGAAAACTGACACCAAAAATTAAAAAAAAAATTACAATGTCTTAGATAATTTCTTAAGATTTGATTTGACTAGTTTTGGAGATAAAAAAGAGTTACATATTAAAAGTTATGACTTTTGAAATATGGAATTCTTTAAGACTTATATTAGAGAAGATCAACTTCCGATAACCATAACTTTTAATCTGTAACTCCATTTTTTCTTCACAACCAGTCAAATTGAATATTAGGAAATAATATAAAACATAGTAAAAATATATAATTATTGGCATTGGTTTTTGTAAAAACCGACACAAAAAATATGTTTTTAAAATTTTTGGCGTCAGTTTTTAAAAAAATCGACACCCAAACTAATTTTTTTTTGGCATTGGTTTTTTAAAAACCCGACTCCAAAAAATCTCCAAAAACATATATTATGTCAGCTTATATGAAACTGAAGTCAAACTAATGACGTTAAAAACCATTTTATACTAGTTTTTACCCAATGTATTGGAGGGTTATATAATTCTAGTCTCACCCATCACATAATAGAAACCATACATATGTGTGTTATAAGATCATATAACATTCATCATACCATTAAATCATAACCTATGGAAAGTATATGGGTTTCATAAATATTTCATCGCCATAATCATAAACCATCCAAATAAATAATAAATATGGTAAACTTGGATAATACCCTCACTAAATCATAAGAAACATCAAAGTATTTTATTATAGATAAAAATGCCTTTAAAATATCATTAGAACATTGGTTGAGGAAAATACCATTTTTATTTGAAATAACATATTCAGAATCTAAAAATTTCTAAAATATGAAGGAAAAAATATTCCCTAAAAATAATAAAAAGGAAATTTTCAAAAAAAAATTCAATGAATATATTATTAACTATGGATGGGGAAGTTTTCCATGCAGTGTTAGTTAAAACAAAATTCCTTTTACATTTTTGGAAAATATTCAAAAGTGCCCTATTTGGAAAATGATAAGAGTTTTCTTTTTAAAAATTTACAAATAAATTAAAATATAGTAAAAAATAACATCAAATAATCTTTGGATAATTTTACAAAATTTATTAAAAACATTTTAATAAAAATATGGACATTGAAGAAAATATTCTCAACCGAAGAGAAAAATAAGGTTGGTTTTCCTTAGAAACATTATTTCGGTCTATTGTATACCTATAAATAGTAAAATGAAAGGAATACATGAAATATCCAAAAAATAAATAGACAATACTTACATATATATTATTTGGGAGAGATATATAGTATAATTTAATCATCAATAAATTTAATCATGAACTATCCTAGTAAAAAAGAGATTGTAACATAAAACCCTTACCCAAACTTCATCTTGCTTCATTAGTGCACTAAACTAAAATATAATTAATTTAAATTTATTAAAATTATATATTAAAACTATATTAATGACTATAATACCATACTTTATTTACCTATAACATCTTAATGCATGTTCATTAACAATCATTCATTGTCATCATCATTTCGGGTGTTAACTGCTTCGTTTTTCATGCATGTTTTGGTTTGGCAGTTACAGTCTGTGCACTTATATCATGTTTTATTCATATAAAACATTAAAATAATTATATAAATATCACATATATTCATTATATACATATTTATAATCATTCATATAAATTGGTGATGAAAAATTAATTGCATCACTGCATGAAGATGATAGTCCATACATACTAAAAAACATATATAAACATTAAATCTATCATTAAAACCAAACATCAATGGTGGTGGTAGAAAATGATTTGTATCACTATTTGGAGGTGTGTGTCACATAAAAGACTTATTTTAATTTTAAATTTCATTTAATTTCCATTCATGTTTTTTTTGGGGGTTTCCCAAGCTTTTATGGAGTAATGAGTAAGTTTTCATGAATTGGTCCAAACCGTGAGCCCAATTCCAAATTTAAAAATAAATTTTGATTCCTTTATAACTCCTTCATTTTTCAAAAAATTTCGTCCATTCTAATTCCAACTTCTCATCCCCTGACCTATGAGTACCTCAAAATTAATTTTAACCATTTAGAAATCTATAATCATGATGGATTTTAGTTTTTATTTAAGAGATTGGGCCTATCCAAAAACTCATTTCCTACATTAAAAATAATTTTTAATTCTTTAATAACTCATTCTATTTTTAATTTTTTTCGGTGATTCCAACTCCCACCCGAGCCCAATTACCTAAGGAGAGACCCCATTCTCCCCTACCCCAATTTGGAACTCAATAGAATCTCCAAATTGGGTGAAAGGTCTCTGGATTTTACGAATCGTCCATATTTGAAGAGGTAAATTGATCCTATCATAAATTGTTCTATTTTTACACTTTTTATCCCATTACAATTCTTACATTACCTCATAATACTTTTTTAAAACTCCCTCAATTTTTTAGCTATTTTAAAATTCAGATTCTGGTGGATTTTGGGTCGTTTTCTTCAAGATTGTTTTGGGTATGTCCTCTCTTCAATTCATTCCTTCTACTTAGGTTTTCCTCCCTCCTTCATAAATTTTTAGAGTTTCTAGAAGTTAGGGTTCATATCTAGGGTTTTATTTGGGGTATTTTTGGTGAAATATTATGGTTTAGGGTTCATTTTCACTTCCTTGTGGTGCAGCGGAGGTGCGGTTGAGGTTTCACACCAAGATTCAAGGGTTTTGACTCAAAAGGCAGGTGGTTCCATGTGTAAACAATTATTGATGAGTTATCTTGCTGTATTTAATCATTTTTCAATTTCCTCATAATTTGGGTGTGGTGTGAAAACTTTTTATGATTGATTTGTTTAAGTGTTAAATTTTATAGTTGCATTTAACTTTAAATTGGGTGTTTTAATGTGTAACTCATGGGGTATTATTTGGGTGTATTTTATAACTTATAGAATTGGTTTACTAAATCTTTTATGGCCTAAAAATTCTGTTTTGGTAATGTATTAGTGTCATGTGGTCCTAAAAAAGGTTTTTGAATAGGTTTGATGCGTAAAACATTGTTATACTTCTTGAGATCATTTTATGAAAATGTGTGTTTTCATTTGTATCTTTTGTGGTATTATTCAAGGTTATTTTATAACACTTGAATGTGGTTTTATAAATTTATTTAGGGCTTCCAATTCTGTTTTGGATAAGAATTGGTATGGTTTTGGTCTTAAATGGGGGTTTTGAAATGGATTTTGTGTACAAGACATAGTTACACCCCTTGAGCTTGTTTTATGAAAATTGTGAATGTTTATTTTGGTTAAAAAAAGTCGGTAAAAGGGTGTATATGTACTGTTTTGGGGGTTTGTTCACCTAATATGGGTTTTTAAAGGTAAGGTGGTTATTTAAGAAGTCAAATATTCTTTTAGAATGTTTTATAAAGTGCTGAAATGTTTTAGAAAATGGAAAGAGAGCTGTAAAACATGGTTGTGGCATGTTTTGTGTAAGTGTGTTGTGAAAATTGAATTTTGTTGATGAAAGAGGTATTATATGATATTTGAGTGGGATTTTATGTGAGTTATAATGTCTTATAATGGATTATAAAAACTTTTTAAAGGATTTTTGGAAGTTTTAAAGAAATGTGAAAAGTGTTTTGGGCTATTTTGGTGTGAGTCAGATTTCAAAATCAATTTGAATGAAAAGTTGACTTTTGTGACTTATGTGGTATACATGTGGCCTGTTTGGTGAATTTTTGATATGGAAATGATATTTTCATGTGAAAATTATATTTCATGACTTGTTGAACTTGTTTGAGCACAAATGGAAAACCCAGGTATCTAGGTGGGTGGACGGGTACTAGTATGATAGTAAATCTGTGGGGTTTAGCCTCAGTTTCACTAGCAAGATTGATGATAACAACTCAAAATAAACTATGATGATGATTATTTGGGACCACTAGGTTATGGGTATGTTCCCTATTATTGGATCGTGCTTGAGAACAAATATTTGTAATAGTTATTCTCACTGAGATATGAGGTACCTGGGACCCACAATGAGCTAATGCCTTGGGGTTATTTCCTATTTCTTGTGCTAATTAGATACTTTATACTTACCATCTACATATGGTATATTTTAATGAAAAATTTAGTATATTTGGAATTTATTTTAAAAGTTTTTATTCTTTAAATTATCCCACTTGAAAACTGATTTTTTAAGTTAAATCCTTTAGAAATTATAACTAGAAATTACATGTTTTGAAAACTCGCATGATTTTATTATTTGAATGTTTATCTCATGGAATATATTAGTGTTGGTATCCTTATGGGTATTGGATCACACCCTACTTACACCTTTGGGTGTAATTATACTTGGTTATTTTTGTTTTCACAGGTTGGGTACAATTTTTTAGTTCCAGTGGTTCGGGTTTCTAGCAGGTCCTTGGTGGTGAAGTCTTGTGGAGATGGCTTGAGGGTGGTGCCCCTTTCCATTAGGGTTATTGGGATGTTTCCTTTTGGTTTTGTACCTTTTTTATAGTCTTATTGAGTTGTTTTAAAATATGTAATTCGGTTCTGAATTTTTGTAAAAGGTTTTTTGGTTTGAAAAATCCAGATTCGTTTTATTGGATTCTTTTGTTGTTTTGAGTTTATAAACTCAGGTAAATCATTCCCAATTATCATTATATGATACACGGGAACTTGTGACATCCCGTGGGGATCGGGAACGCCCTTTGGGCCTTATCATGGGTTGGGTTTGGTGCCAATTTTAGCAGTGGCCAGATTCGGTTCGTGACGAAATGGTATCAAAGGAGGTTCGCTCTCTTTGGGTCATATTATTTGGGGAATAGTCAGGATAGTCTGGGGTTAGGATTTTTGGGACATGGAATTCTAGTTAGGAGTAGTTTTGTTTATCACCAAACCTCATGAATGGATTCAATTCGCTAGGAGAGTTCGAGACTTTTCTGAGTCCTTTGGTTTTCTTGGTTTGTTGATGATTAGTGGAAATGAAAAGAGAGTTGGGTTAATGGTCTCAGTGAGCTCGTAGGGTCTGAAAAGACATGTGGAGCCAGGTATATTTCCCTATAACACTCTCTGTGACAGTGAAGTGATTGGAATATGGCCACCAACCATATGTCCAAGTCACCCACTAAAACTAGTTTCCTCTCGCATTGTCTTGTTTTCTTTAGTTTTGAAATCTTGGAACTTTGGTTTTAAACTAACTTCGTTTTAGAAAGAATAAAGTTTTTGTGAAATAATAATCTAATAAAGAGGGAATGGTTAGATTTTGGAAAATTGAGAACTGAATTTTTAGAATTGTATTGGAATGGAAAATGGTGTCTTTTCACCTCTTTTAAAAGCATGAACTATGTCAAGGTTGGTTTTGAAAAAGTGTTTCCAATAGAGTTTTCTAAACTATTGAAATGTGTTTTAATGGGATGAGATGTTTTGAAATTAATGTGTATGACTTTAATGTAAATTTTCATTTAAATTATTGTTCCTTTTGGAAAATCTTGGTAATATATAATTTGGGTTTGATTTCGTGGTTAGCGGTTTTGAGAAAAAGGAGGTATTAGTTGACTATTTTGGTTTTGAAAAGTGGAAATAATTTTTTATTTTAACCTTTGGTATTTCTATGAGAGACCACATGCATGGGGTTATATGGGATGATGGATGGTTTATGGAATGGATGGATGAGTTCTGGGATGGATATGAGTAGGGTTCCCGGTGTGGCACATAAACATGCATGTGTGAGGCCCATGGGGTACCATTGGTGGATACGCTAACCGCTAAACCCGTTATTTTAAAAAAGATGACTTTAATGTAAAAAATTGATGTTTTGATGACTAGTTTGGGATGGTGTGTATTATGTGTTTTTGAAAATGTTGATTTTGTGGGACGTTTTGAGTCCAAGAACCCCTCCTGTTTGAACTGTGTTTTGGGTTTGTGTTTGGTCGGTAATATGTGTTGAAGGGCCGGTTAGTGGTCTCTTCTAAGAAATGTTTTAGGACACCTTTATGGTGGTTCCCTTTATGTGTTTGGATATGGTTTGCGGTATATCGTGACCAATGGACCATCTTGGTTGGGTCCTTGGGTTCAATCGTTGGATAAGTTACTCCCCATTAAGGGTTAGTGCTCAACTAAAGTGAAACCCGGATTGTTTCACCATTTGAAGACCCTCCAGTTGATCAATATAAGGAATATTTTTCTTGATCTTTTTAGAATGAGTCTACACCCTTTCCATTCATGGTTTGATGTATCCTCTTGTAGCGGGAGAGTGATCGTGGGAGGTTAAAAGAGACCTTAGCTTCTTAGGTTTCCTGAATTGTCAAAGGTGGAAGTGGTTTGGGGTTGTTATAATGGATGAGTATCTAGATGGTGTCTAAGAGGTCCTCTTGGTCCTTCGTAGTCTCTTAGGAGTTCACGTTAAACTACCAATGTGGGAAATCTGGTCATGAGAGGATATTATGGCCACTTTATAGAATTGTGTTTTGTTTTTGGATGTTGTATAAGGTCCCACTCCATGCACTATTTATATTAGTCACAATGGTCATGTTCAGTGACACCTTGTGATTTCATTCACTCGATTTACTGTAAAGGTGAAAGTCGTGCAATCCTCTGAGAGACTCTTTATGTTGGGAGAATGTCTCCCTTGAAAAAACTTCAAAATCTTCCATTCTAGAGGAAAGTGATTATAGGTGTTATTTACTTCTATAGTTTCTCACTCGAAGAAACAAGGTGTGATGTGTGTGAATTTTCTAAGCCCTTGTTTCAGTGAAATATCGAGTTAGGGTAAAGTGAGTTTGGAATGTGTTATGTCTTGGAAATCTTATCATGGATTTCAGTATAGTTGTTGGTGGAACCTAAAGAATATTTCTCATTTATGGGGTTTCCAAAGCCTAACTGCGAGGTCGAAGATGCTTCAATCATTTGTGCTCCAGCCATATGTCTCGGAGAGAAGCTGACTCATAGTCAGGGGAAATCCCAGGGTTGTTTAAAACCTTGTACAAAGGCCTATCCTTAGTATGAAAGATGAGAATAGTTCAAACCACTGGTGTCTTCCTGGTTGAGCATATAGTTTGTGCAAAATTAGTAGTGGTCGTGTGCTAGGAATCCATGTAGAAAAAATTATCTTCACAGTTAGTGCACAGTTTCCTAAACCGTGGGAACTATCCCTGAGCCCTTCCCAAATTTTTAATTTTTTTTGCATCTTTCTGTGTCGGCCCATGATGGTGGGTTAAGATGGTTGGTTCTTATGGTTGGGAGACCCACTATGATTCTCATGTACATTCCTTTGTAAACTTTTAATGGAATTATACCCTTTTTACTAGGGAGTCTGTTCAGACCTCCCCCTGTTAGTGTCCTGATTCTGTCTCAGAAAAATATAGGTTGTCTCTTATGGTGGGGTGCCTATTTGTGTTCCCCCGTACCAATAGCTCAGATTTATCCATGGTCTTGGATTGGAAGTAGGTAGTCTCATTCAGAACTATCTATCTACCAACATCTTTCTTGAGTAAATGTTGGTATTGGAGAACTCCCAATGGTTTAGTTAAAGTAATGTAAGTGCAACCTTGTTCGAAGTTGTTGTTCGTTTGGGTGAATTGCTTGAGTCTTGTTCAGATAGTGTATGAAGAGTTTTATTTTGGGATAAAATATGAATGTGATTAATCATTTCAAGAATATGGTGTAAGTTTTGTTTGTGAGATTAATCCTTCTTTAATTGATCACTAAAGGTGTTTTGGCCCTTGGGGGTGAAGCCTGGAAAAAAAGTACATCTTGGTTTATCAATTGGGTTTCGTTTTGGTATCTGGCCTTGTTGTGCCTTTCCGAGGACGAAAAGTTTTTATAGTAGGGATAATTGTCACATAAAGGACTTATTTTAATGTTAAATTTCATTTAATTTCCATTCATACTTTTTTTGGGGGTTTCCCAAGCTTTTATGGAGGAATGAGTCAGTTTTCATGAATTAGTCCAAACCATGAGCCCAATTCCAGATTTAAAAATAAATTTTGATTCCTTTATAACTCCTTCATTTTTCAAAAATGTTCATCCATTAAAATTCCTAATTTTAATAACATGACCTATGAGAACCTCAAAATTAATTTGGACCATTTAGAAATATATAATCATGGTGGATTTTAGTTTTTATTTAAAAGATTGGGCCTGCCCGAAAGCCCATTTCCTACATTAAAAACAATTTTTATTTCTTTACTAACTCATTATATTTTTAAGTTTTTTCGGTGATTCTAACTCCCAACAGAGACCAATTACCTAAGGCGCATCCCCATTCTCTCCTCCTCCAATTTGGAGCTTAATAGAATCTCCAAATTGGGCGAAACGTCTCTAGATTTTAAAAATCACCCATATTTGAAGAGGTAAATTGATCCTTTAATAACTCCTTCTATTTTTACTCTTTTTCTCCCATTCAAGTTTCTATATGACCTACTCATCCTTGTTCGAAACTAAATTAAATTTTTATCTATTTTAAAATTCAGATTCTGGTGGAATTTGGGTCGTTTTCTTAAAGATTGTTTTGGGTATGTGTTTCTCTCTTCAATTCCTTCCTTCTCTTTAGGGTTTCCTCCCTCTTTCATAAATTTTTAGAGTGTCCAGAAGTTAGGTTTCATACCTAGGGTTTGATTTGGGATATGTTTGGTGAAATATTATGGTTGAAGGTTTGTTTTCACTTCCTTGTGGTGCGTCAGAGGTGCGGTTGAGGTTTCGCGCCAAGATTCAAGGGTTTTGACTCAAAAGGTAGGTGGTTCCATGTGTAAACAATTATTGATGAGTTAGATTACCGCATTTACTCATTTTTAAATTTCCTCATATGTTGGGTGTGGTGAGAAAATTTTTTATGGTTGATTTGGTTAAGTATTAAATTTATAGTTTCTTTTTAACTTTAAATTGGGTGTTTTCATGTGTAACTCACAGGGTATTATTTGGGTGTATTTTATAACTTCTGGAATTGGTTTACTAAATATTATTTGGCCTTAAAATTCTGTTTTAGTAATTTATTAGTGTCCTGTGGTCCTAAAAAATGTTTCTGAATAGGTTTGATGTGTAAAACATTGTTATACTTCTTGAGATCATTTTATGAAAATGTGTGTTTTCATTTGTATCTTTTGTGGTATTATTCAAGGTTATTTTATAACAATTTAATTGTGTTTTATAAATGTATATAGGGCTGAAAATTCTGTTTTGGATAGGAATTGGTATGGTTTTAGTCTTAAATGGGGGTTTTGGAATGGGTTTTGTGTGCAAGACATAGTTACACCCCTTGAGTTTGTCTTATGAAAATTTTGAATGTTTTGTTTGGTTAAACAAAGTGGTTAAAAGAGTGTATATGTATTGTTTGGGGGTGTTTTAACCTAATATGGGTTTTTAAAGGTAAGGTGGTTATTTAAGAAGTCAAATATTTTTTTATAATGTTTTATAAAGTGATGAATTGTTTTAGAAAATGGAAAGAGAGCTGCAAAACATGGTTGTGGGCAGTTTAGTGTGAGTGTGTTGTGAAAAATGAATTTTGTTGATGAAATAGATATTATATGATATTTTAGTGGGCTTTTATGTGAGTTATAATGTCTTGTAATGGTTTATAAAAACTATTTAAATTATTTTTGGATGTTTTAAAGAAATGTGAAAAGTGTTGTGAGCTATTTTGGTGTGAGTCGGATTTCAAAATCAATTTGAATGAAAAGTGGAATTTTATGACTTGTGTGGTATACATGTGGGTTTTTTGGTGAATTTGTGATTTGGAAATGATATTTTCATGTGAAAAGTATATTTATTGACTTTTTGAACTTGTTTGAGCACAAAGGGAAAACCTGGGTATCTAGGTGGGTGGATGTGTACTAGTATACTAGTGAATCCGTGGGGTTTGGCCTCAGTTTCACTTAGAAAGATTGACACTAAAAACTCTAAATAAACTATTATGATGATGATTGGGGACCACTAGGTTATGGGTATGTTACCTACTAGTGGATCATGCATGAGAACGAATATTTTTTATAGTTATTCTCACCGAGATACGAGGTACCTGGGACCCACAACGAGCTAGTGCATAGGGGTTATTTCCTATTGCTTGTGCTCATTAGATCCTTTATACTTGCCGTGGGCATACAATATATTTGGCCTGAAAATTTAGTAGCTTTGGAATTTATTTTAAAAGTGTTGATTCTTTAAATTAGCCCACTTGAAAACTGATTTTTTTAAGTTGCATCCTTTAGAAATTGTAACTAGAAATTACATGTTTTTGAAAACTTTCATGCTTTTCATCTTTGAATGTTTATCGCATGGAATATCTTAGTGGTGGTATCCTACTGGGAATTGGATCACACCCTAATTACACCTTTTTGTGTAAGTTTACTTGGTTATTTTTGTTGTCGAAGGTTGGGTACAATTTTTTAGTTCCAGTGGTTCGGGTTTCTAGCAGGTCCTTGGTGGTGAAGTCTTGTGGAGATGGATTGAGGGCGGTGTCCCTTGCCATGAGGGTTCTTGGTCTATTTACTTTTGGTTTTGTACCTTTTTTATAGTCTTATTGAGTTGTTTTAAAATATGTAATTCAGTTCTGAATTTTTGTAAAAGATTTTTTGGTTTGAAAAATCCAGATTCGTTTTATTGGATTCTTTTGTTGTTTTAAGTTTATAAACTCAGGTAAATCATTCCCAATTATCATTTTATGATACCCGAGCACTTGTGACTATGCATGGGGATTGGGAATGCCCTTTGGGCCTTGTCATAGGCTGGGTTTGCTGCTGGTTTTGGTGGCGACCAGATTCGGTTCATGACAGCGGAAGTCCACACATATACACGAGTGATAATTTTATCTTCCATTTGATTGATAAGATGTTGAAAATTGTTATGAAACAATCATAATAACATCTAATTATATTTATTATACTATATTAATCATGTTTTTATGGATACATAATGTTTAGATGAGGTATAATATAGTGACCCATACTTTTCATACATAAATATTTCATCATTTTAGATAAATGTTCAATACATTTCACAACAATACACGCCTGATGTCTATTGAGGTTTAGTGTATTTGGAAATTTGGATACATAAACAACTAGTACATAAATTATCTTTGTTATTTCCTATTTATTTATTCATAAATATTACACTTCTTAGACATAACATACTTAAACCTTTCTCTATAACCCGGGAAAGGGAAACGTGAGAAATGGGGAGATGAGATACTCAGTAATGGTAAACATAAGAGATATAAATAAATGGTCATAAGTGATCATAATATGAGAATAAGGGTTTGTGAAAATGAGATAAAATTATAAAATCATACCCATTAATTCCTATTTCATAAACCTGAAAAATTGAATAAATTTTTGTCAATCGAAATAAATATTACATAATGCATAAGGAATAGGATATAAGAGTTTGGATTATCAATAATAAATCATGATGAATGAAAAAATATCATAAGAATAATAAATATATATTTTTAAGGCACATAATCATAGAAATTAATCTCATTATTCATGGCTCATTTCCAAGACTTTCATAGTGTATAGGGTTCACTCCCAATTCCATCATTTCCTTAGTCAAGGTTCACTCCCAGACTATTGTATTGGAAAAAATCCCTTACTAAAATGGTTTAACTCCCAATTATAGTGATTATTATCTCATGAGATATCCTTATTTACTCAATTCATTGGGGGGATATATAATTATGGGCCCAACCATCGAATAATGACAACCATACATATGTGTGTTACATGATCATAAAACATTCATCATATCATCAAATCATAACCTGTGGAAAGGATATGATTTTCATAAAAATTTCATCATAATAATAATAAAACATAAAGGGAAAGAATAGATATGGTGAAATTAGATCATATACCCAATAAATTATAATTAACATAAAAGGATTTTTTTATAGATAATTTTTTTTTAAAATATCACTAGAGAATTTGTTTGAAGAAAATACCCCTTTTATTTGAAATCACTTATCTAGAATCTTAAAATTTCAAAAAATATTATGTAAAACAAGTTATTTTGAAATATTCATGAAAAAATAAATAGTATTCTTCAAATAAAATAGTATTCATGATGTTTTAGAAATTCACTCACGTGGTGTACATTAAAACAAAAATTCCTTTCACATTATCAATAAAAAGTTATAAGTAACTTGTTCATTAAAAAACAATAAGATTCCTTTATTTTTCTATAAAAATTTAAAAATGAGTAAAAATAAATTTAATAAATATTTGGATAATATTAAAAATATTCTTGAAAATATTTCAAATAAAATATGGAAATGGATGAAAAGATTCCCTACCAAAGATAAAAATAATCTTGGTTTTCCTTAAAAATATTCTTTTGTTCTCTTGAGTACTTATAGAGTGGAAAATGAAAATAAAAAATGAAATATTCAGAAATTACCATAGAATAAGAAAATTAAAAATATTTTGGATAGATATGTCACATAATTTCATCATCTTAAAATTTAATCACAAATAATCTTGGTAAAAATGATATTGTAACATAAAACCCTTACGAATTGAATAATATTGAAATCAAAAGTCATCGGATACCTGAAAATAATATAGATCTATAAATACAATTAATTAAATCATGTATTATTCCAAAATACATTATTCAGACTTATATGCACCATATTGATAATAAATTAGTGTATAACATTATAACATGTCTCAATAATGAGAAATTGAGATGAAAAAACCTTACCGTATATCTAACTTGATTCGTAAGCACTATAACCTCCTATATAACAAATTTAAATTTATTATTATATAAATGATACATAATCTCAGTTATAATATCATCTATCATAAATTTATATCATTTCAACACTATTTTATTAACAATTATCTATTAAAGTCATCATTTAATGTGTTAACTAATTCATTTTTCATGTATGATTTAGTTCAGAGGTTATGGTCCTTTCCCTTGGATCATGGTTCCTTCATCACTAGAATTTAAATAATTATATAAATATAATATTTATTAATTATATATATATATTTATATTTATTTACCTATATTTACAACTATTTATATAAATAAGTGATGAAAAATGAATTACATCACTTTCTAAAGATGGTAGTGCGTACTTACGCACAAGTGACATTTCCATTTGATGATGAATGGAACAAAATAAAGGTAAATATTAATTAAAATTTATAGAATAATTATTATAACATAATTTTAATATATAAACAATAAATCTATCATAATAACTAACTATTAATGATTGTAGTGGAAAATTATTTGTATCACTACATGGGGTTGTAGTCCACATGTACGTACAAATGATACATTCATCTCCCATTAGATTGAGAAGAGGGGGTAAATGGTTGTTAAATAATCATGATAATATATAATTATGTTTAATATATTTTTTATCATTTATTTATAAAATAGTTTTATAGGTAGTATAAGAAGAAATAAAATTGAAATAGTTTGGTTAAGATCTATACCTTCTCTTTGAAAGGCCTCATTTGGCTTAATAATAAGCTATGAAGGATTGGTCTTGGGAGAAGAAAAAAATATCTAGGATTAAACTAAGTATTATATAAAGGTTTTTGAGTATATATTTTGTGATATATAAGTTCCAAATGTTTTGAATAATGGAGGAAGGTATGTGGCCTTTTATAAGTGAGTGGAAGGACACACATGGAATTTCTTAAAAGATTTCAATGATTTAAGGTCACTTTCCTGGGAAATTTGATCAAAATGGAATGAAATTAAATTTTAGGATAATATAAGGTTAAAATATATTCAAATAATAATAATTTTATAGGTTTGTGTGGAAATATTACACATATCTTATGGTTCAACCCCTAGTAAACCCGTTTTAACCTTAATCATGGTAACAAATTTTTATTGTTTTTTTCTATTCACTATGAAAAAAAAAATTATGTGCACGTTATTAAATTATATTAATTATGTTGATTAAAAATATTAATCCATTTTATTATATTAAATTTCTTTATGTGGGAGAATTTTATTTTAATTAATTGCACAAATAGCAACAAAAACCTATTTTAAAAAAATAAATTTTTAAGTGTAAAAATTAATTTACTTCCATTACTTTCAATTTAAAAACCATAAAATGAATGTAAAAAATATTAAATTTAATATATAATATATAAATCTAATTAAAAAAATAATCAATAGTGATTAAATTAATTTATAAATATAAAAAAACATTGTGTTAATAAAGCAAAGTGTTTTTGAAAAATATATTTTTAAGCACAAAATTAGCTTATACCAAAATCAAGTATAATGATTATTATTATGTAATTAATTATATTATTTCTAATTAAAGGGTACTTATATTATATTATTATCATGTTTAAAAAATAATGTGATATTTACTAAAAAATAAATGATAATTTATTTTAAAATCCGTATTTTTCTCAAATCACGAAAAAATAAATCTTTTTAGAAAAATATTAAAAGTTAAAAAATAGTGAAATGAAGATTTTAAATTTTATATTAATTTCCTAAAATAAATTTTATAAAAAAATTAGAAATTATTTATAATGTTCGTGTGTAAAAATGTGATAAAACCCATTTTTGAAGAAAACATATTTTCAAAGCATAAAATGACATTACTAAAAATTGTGTACCTATTTGTTATGAATAAATTAGTAAGTTTTAATTAATAAATACCTTTATATATATTTTTTATAAATTTTTTATTAAGATTCATACCTACAAATTTAATGATTAGTTTATAATGTTTTAACATATCTCAGTTCATATAGAATCAGTGTTGCATGTATGGAAAGCTATCAAATACTTTAAGTTTTATTTTAAAGGAAAAATATAAAAAATAATAGTTTGTTACATTATATCAATTTAAAATGAATATAACCATATAAAATTCATCACTCTAGTAAAATATATGGATAAATTTGTGTCATCACATCCTCAGTTTCACATGTAGCTTCCTCGAATTTATGATTCCTTGAAAAAAGTTTAACCAGGTGAGTGGTATTGTAATGTAGAACTTTATTTCTATGATCTAAGATTTTTACTAATTATTCTTCATAGGAAGGATCATGTTCTTGTATTATAACCTATGAATTTAGTACATGTTATGGATTAGTTATTTACTTTCTCAATATAGATACATGGAACACATCATGAACTTGAGAGAGGTTTGGTGGGAGTACCAAGTGATAAGTTATATTTCCGACTCAATAAAATGTTTAAAATGGAAAAATATACCTAGATATTAACCTTACCTTATTTCCAAATCTCATAACCATATTCTATAGAGAAATTCCTAGTAAAATATTATACACAACATTGAATTCAAGATCTCACTGATAATTTTTAGCATAACTCTATTATTGACATTGTGCTTCCTTGATATGTTGTAGAATAGATTTAAACTTATCTACCATTTACTTAGCTAACTAAGGTCCCAATTGTTTTCTTGCTCCAATTTTATCTTAGTATGTTATATTTCTACACTTATTTCCATAGTGGTATTTATGAGAAGCCATCTAAATACTTGAGTGAAAACTATTGTTGTAAGAAAACTAAACTAGAGGAAGGTATTGATCCCATACAACTTTGAAATATAGATAGAAGGATCCCAAAATATCCTCCGGTGTTTGAATAGTCCTCTTAGACTGACCATTTTTCAGATAATGATAATAAACCTTTAAACACATCTATGTATCTTGAGCTCTCTGAAGACTTATCTTGAACTTTTATGTAAATCTCATATCCCAATTAGAGACAATAGAATGTTGTACCCCATGTAACCTCACAATTTCTTTACTACATATACTGATAAGATATTCAAGTAAGAAATATACTCTGATGGAAATAAAGTGCGCTGATTTTTAAAGTGATCGACTACAACCCAATCAACATTTTTACCTTTAGATGTTTTTGGGAGTCCGAAAAAGAAGTACATGGTTATGTTTTCCTATTTTCATTTTGGTATGGGTAATGGTTTTAACATCATCTTATACTTTTGTCTCTCATCCTTTACTTCATGACATACCTAGAATTGAGATACATACTACGCAATATCTCTCTTCATGTTTTTACACTAGAAATACTCTTTCAGATCTCTATACATCTTTATACTTCCAGGATGAATAGAAAATGTTGAGTTATGAGATTATTCTAATAGTTACTTATTCATGTCTAGTATTGATAGGTAATATACTCATTTCCTGAACATTATCATTCCATTATAATCAAGGTTGAACTCATGAGTATTTCTTTCCTTCTTATGTATCTCCCTGTCCTCATTATACACTTCTTTAAACTTTTTAAGGATGGATGGTTGAATAATAATTTGGTAAAGATAATATTGATACCCTTACATCAATATTTCAAGGTCCATACTTTATAAATTGATAAATATTAGATCTTTTTTTATCCTTATCCTAGGTAATCTAGCATGATCCATTGGACTCAAATCATCAGTCACCTTGTACACTTTATCATGGTGGTAACATATTGATCAGTCATAATATTTTATCAAACCCAATCATATTATATGGAATATATTCAATTATTTTTGGGTAAATATATACCATAAATTTTTATTATTAGTATATATGTCACACCTTTCTATGTAAAGACAATGCCTTCATATCATTAATGAAAAGATTATCGCTACTAAATCCAAATCATGAGTCAGGTAATGTTTCTCCTGAAACTTCAATTAGAATGTGGAATATTCTATCACGAAATAATTTTACATAAGAACACACCCCAAACCCTTTTTTTATGCATCACTGTAAATAAAAAACCCTTTTCTACTATAGGGTATTTTGATGATAGGTTCACTAACCAAAAATCTCTTCAGTTCTATGAAATTTTCTTCACATTCATTAATCCAAACGAACTTAACTACCTTCTGAGTTAACTTTGTAAGTGGATTAGATATCCATGATAAATCCTTAAAAAATCATCGATAATATCAAACTAATCCAATAAAACTACATATTTTGGTCATAATTGTTATTTTGGGACAATATTCAATAAATTTGGTCTTTGATGGATCTCCTCATATACCCTTTATTTTTATTATTTATCCCGAAAACAAAAAATTAATGTTGCAAAAATTAAAAATTGGTAAATTTTTCAGACATATTCTCCTTCCTTAGGGTCTTTAGTATAATCCTAAAGTTATCTTCATGATATTCCTTTCTCTTAGAATATATAAGAATATAATATATAAAGACTACCAAAAACTGATCAAGGTCATCTATAAAGACTCTATTCATTAAATCCATAAAGATGGATGGTGAATTAGTAAGACCAAATAGAATGACTAAAAATTCATAGTGTCCATGCCTTGATTGTAAGTTTATCTTGGGTATGTCTTCAGATTTGACCCTCAACTGGTAGTATCCAAATTGATGATTTATATTTGAAAAATATTGATCATGATCTTTTTCGTGATAATCAAAACAGAGCTACATTGATCTATATTTCTTCTTAATAAAAAGTACAAGTGAACTCCATAGTGACACACTTGGTAAAATGAATCAATTATCAGGATTCTATTGGAGGTAATTCATTAATTCCAACAACTCAATCAGGTCCATTCTATATGGAGTCTTTGAAATATGTGTATCACCATGTATGAGTTATATTAAAGACTCAACATATTTATTTTGGTGAATACTATGAATCTATTCCATAAAGATATAAAAAAACTCCAATAATATAGGAATATCTTCGATGTTGAGCTTTTATTCAGTCATCTTAGATAAATGCCACTTTTGAATAGAAATCAAGACCCATGAAATAGAAATACTTTCTATTAGAAGTTTATATTTATCCCTTCACCAATATATTCTCATAAGTTGGTTAGTAATATAAAAATTCACTTCTATTCCTTGGTAATTGATATAGGTTTTAAATAAAGAAATTTAATCCATGCACAAAATTGCATAAATTCAATGAGATGAAGAATAAAAATATTTGTAAGAATCTCATTCCCACAAACTTCAATTTTGAAATATTCATATACATGAGATATTATCATACCATTAAATTTTTTTGGTGATAATTTAATATCTAATCATTTAGGATATGAATAAAAATTCCTTGTGAATTTTCATCATATAAATGAATTCATATAACTAATATAAGCCCCACTGTTGGTGGTGGGGTGGTAAGGGCTTGGGGGGGTGAGGGGCAGGTCGAAAGGTCAAGTCCCTGGGCTTGCTATTTACATGTAATTTTCTTCCTTGTGTGTGTGCTGCTTTCGCGGTTGTACCCAAATTTTTTTTATAACTAATATAAAATAATATAACTCAATATTTGAGTATACTTTTCCTGAACTTATCTTTATCATTTTATGTTAAATCCCTTAATAAATCTAAAATGGTTAGCATTTTCCTAAGGAATCATTAATTAAATTGATTAATAAGGAAAAATTATTCATATGATTACTAAATATTGACACTTTATTTTCAATTTATGAAACCTTTGGTTACACTAAGGTCATCCATGGTCATTATCTATTCAAATCCATCATAATGTCTCTTAGATAAAATTTTAATTAACATAAACATATCCCTAAAGAGTATCAAACTAGGTGAATAGTAAGGTCTCATTCACCATTCACTAGAATTATGTGTGATTTATACTCGAACAACTCTTTTCAGATTCATTGACCCTAGATTAATTTGTTACAAAACAAAATCCACTTATAGTATTCATACAATTTTTGATTTTCTTATGGAAAATACACTTATTTTGTTTCCATAACTTAGGATGTTCTCCAATAATTAGTCTTATTATAAGGGTTATCACTAACATTTCCTAAGCTTAGTTTCAAAAAGTTACTAAACCATTACTTTAATACCAAAAATAGAAACCCATACTTGTAATAAATAAATATAACATCATTTTAGATTAATATTAAATACATTTAAAAATAATACACACTTGAGGGATATAGAGGTCTGGTATATTTGGAAACTTAGATACATAAAAAACTATTACATAAAATATCTACAATATTTACAATTTATTTATTCACAACTAGCACCCTTCTAAGACATAAAATCCTTAAAACATTTCTCTATAACCTAGGGAAGGGAAACATAAGAAATGGTGAGCTCATATACTCAGTAATGGTAAACATAAGAGATGTCAATAAAAGATCATAAGTGACCATATGATAAAAATATTGGTATGAGAACCTGATATAAACATTATAACATCATACCTATAAAATCATATATCATAATGATGAAACATGGCCTAAAGATTTATCAATCAAAATATATACGACATGAGAAATAATATGTAAGAGTGTGGAATCGCCAATAATCAATCATGATCCATAAAAACATATAATAATATTAAGAAATAAGTTTTTGGAACACACATAAGCATATAAAATCATTTCCTTAGTCAAGGATCACTACCAGGACTATCATAGTGGATTGGGTTCACTCATCATTCCATTATTTCCTTGGTCAAAGTTCACTCCCATGACTGTCTTATTAGATAAATCCCCTTTCCTAACTGGGTTCTCTCCCCATTATAGTCTTTATTATCTTATGAGATATCATTATTTACCCAATGCATTATAAGGATATATAATTTTGGTCCCACTCGTCAATTAATGAAAACCACACATATGTGTGCCACAATATTATAAGAATTTATCATATCATAAAATCTTAACTCAGGGAGTGGATATAAGTTTAATAAACATTTCATCATCATAACTATAAACTATCTAGAAAAATAATACAAATTTTAACATTGGATCGTATCCCCAATAAATCATAAGAAACATTAAAGGATGTTGTGATGGATAAAATTACCTTTAAAATACCACTAGAACATTTCATGTAGAAAATAACCTTTTTACTTAAAATAACTTATTTATAATATAAAATTTTATAAAATTTTAATGAAAATATTTTATTCGAAAATATCCCAATAAAATAAGGAATATATCTTAAATGAAAATAGTATTCATGATGGTGTAGAAATCCATTAATACAGTGTATGTTAAAACAAAAATTTCTTTCACATTGTTAGTAAAAAGTCTGAATCACCTTGTTTGGAAAATGACAAGAAGATTCCTTTAAAAAATTATATAAATTAAATCATGGGTAAAAATATATTTAATAATTCTTTGGAGAGTATTAAAATCATTTTTTAAAACATATTAATGAAAATATGGATATGGAATAAAATATTCTTGACCAAATAAAAAGACATTTTTAGTTTTCCTTAAAAACATTCTTTCACTCTATTAAGTACATAAAGAGTGGGAAATGAAATTAAAAAATGAAATATCATATAATAATTATAGGATAAGAAAATAAATAAGGATTATGAGATATAAATCATGTAATTTTATAATCAAAAAATTTAATCATAAACAATCTTGGTAAAAATGAGTTTGTAACATAAAACTCTTACGACTTTAGTAATCATTGAATCTAAAGTCATTGGATTCTTAAAAATGATATGGATGTGAAAATACAATGAATTAAATTTTAGATTATTCTAATATAAATTATTGGTAATTATATACACCATAAAGATAATAAATTGGTGCATAACATTAAAACATGTCTCAATGAAGAGAAATTGAGACTAAAAACCCATACCTTATATTTGGCTTTCTTCATAAGAAATCTAATCTCCAACATGTTATATTGAAATTTATTATTATTATATTATAGAACCATAATAAAAATTATAATATCATATATTATACATTTATATCATTTAAACTTCTTTTTATTAACAAATCTCTATTAAAGTCATTATTTCAGGAGTTAACTACTTCATTTTTCATGTATGATTTAGTTCGGTGATTGTACTCCTTTCACTTGGATAATGGTTCCTTAATCACCATAATGTTAATCATGATATAAATATAATATATATTCATTATATACATATTTATAACCATTCATATAAATAGGTGATGAAAAATTAATTACATCACTATGTGTAGATGGTATTCTGTATGCACGCACGAGCGACGTTACAATTTTTTTATAACTAGAATAAAATAAAGGTAAATATTAATTCAACATTATAGAATCATTAATATAACATAAATATAATATATAAAAATTTAATCTATCATAATAACCATCCATGAATGAATTTCGTGAAAAATGAAGCATGTTTCTATGTGGAAAAATACAAATTTTAAATTAATTTATTATGTTAAAAACACATTGCGCATATAAAAAAAGTTTTTTAGAAAAAACAATTATCCCAAGAAATAAATTATACTAAAATAAAGTATAATGATTATTAATATGTAATTAATTATATTATTTATAATTAAAGTATTATTCGATTACTTTGAGATAAAATTCAAAACATAATGGGACATTTTATTGAAAATAAATGATATTTTTTACAAAAAGTTGTATTTTTCACTATTCAATGAAAATAAATCATTTCAGAAAAATCCTAAAAATTCACCCTTAGATAATATTGAAATTATGATTTTAAAAATTATATTAATTTTCTCAAATTAAATTTATAAAAAAATTAGAAATTATTTATAATTTTTATTTGAAAAAACGTGATAAAATGATTTTTTGTAGAAAACATATTTTTGAAGCATAAAATAACATTATTGAAAATTCAGTACTTATTTATTATGAATTAAAAAATGAATTTTCATTAATAAAAACATTTATATATGTTTTTAATAATTTGTTTATTACTATTCATACTTGTCAATTTAATTGGTAGGTTATAATAGTTTATTATATCACAATTCATATAGGATCAGGGTTGCGTTTAAGACAAGCTATCAAATAATCAAAGTTTTATTAAAATGGAAATACATATAAAATATTGGGGTTTTACAGAGAATAATAAATAAAATTAAAATATATTTGTTAAGATCTATACATATTCTTCAAGAGACCTTCTTTGGATTACTCATTAAGCCTAGAGGGATTGATCAAAGGAGAAGCACATAAGATATAGTTTGAAGGGAAGGATTCCAAAAATGTTTTAGGGAATGGTTTTTTCAAGATATAAGGATCAAATGGTGTGAATAAGGGATGAAAATAGGTCCCCTTTTTTAATTGAGGGGAGGGAAACACATGTAATTTCTAAAAGAAATCAATGATTTAAGGACACCTTCATGGAAAAGTGGATCCAAATTTATAAGAATTTGATGGTAGAATAAGATAAGGTTAAAATATCTTTAAAAATAATAATTTTATAGTTTTGGGTGGAATTAATACCCTTTTATTATGTTTTATCCCCCAGTTAAACTCGTCTTAACCTTAACCATGACGATAATTTTTTTTCTATTTTTATTATTTAGTATGAAAAAAATTAAGTTAAACTAGTTAAATCACATTAATTATGGTGATTAAAAATATAGAATCAATTTTATCATATTAAATTTATATAATCATAGTAATTTAATTTTAATTCAGTGTTCAAATCGCAATGAAAACCAATTTTAAAAAAAATGAATTTTTTAAGTGTAAAACTTAATTTACATCAATTCCATGCCTTGTAAAAACCATAAAATGAATGTTAAAATATTATATTGAATATTTAATCTATAAATTTCATTTAAATCAATATTAAATATATATTAATATAATTTATTAATATAAAAACACATTAAGAACATAAAAATAGTTTTTTTAGAAAAATGTGTCTTGAAGCCCAAAAGTTAACTTATTCCAAAATAAAATATAATGATGATTAATATGTGATGAATTGTATTTTTTATAATTAATGTATAATTGTGTTAGTTTAATATCAAAATAAAAACATAATGAGATATGTGCTCAAATTAAAATGATATTTTTAATAAAATCGATATTTTTCACAATTTACTAAAAATTAATATCTTTTGAGAAATCTTAAAAATTAACACTAAGATTATATTCGAATTCTAATTTTAAAAATGATATTAATTTCATAAAATTAAATTTCTAAAAATATTATAAATTACTTATAGTTTTCATGCAAATTTATTTTAAAAAAATCATTTTTTAAGAAAATATATTTTTGAAGCATAAAATGACTTTACTAAATATTCAATACATATTTATTATGAATTAATAAATACATTTTAATTAATAAATTATTGAATTTTTATTTTTCATAAATTTGTTATTATTATTCATGCCAACAAATTTAATGTCTTGGTTATAATTTTTTACTATATCGCGATTCATATAGACTCAAGGTTGGGTATAAGGAAATATATAAAATTATTCAAATATTATTTTGATGGAAACACATATACAATCTTGGGTTGTTACATTATAAACCCATTAAAATGAATTTCAACCCTAAAATTCCATCACCCTAGTATAAAAAAAATGATGATATCTCTGTGTTATCACATCCTCGGGTTCCTATATAGCTTCCTCAAATTTTTAATTCCTCGAGTGAATTTTATCCTAGTGAGTAGTGTTGTTTTATAGAACTTCATTTATACAATCCAAGATTTTTACCAGTTGTTTCTTATAATAAATATTGTGATCCATTATTAAAACCTATGAGTTTAGTACATGTGAAGGATTATTTATGTACTTCTTTAAGAGAGATACAAGAATGCATCATAAACTTGAGAGAGCTTTGTTTGGAGTAACAAGTAATAACCTATAGTACCTACTCAATCAAGAATCTCAAAGGGACTAATATACCTAGGGATTATCTTTCCCTTATATTTTAATCTCATAACCTTCATCCATGGATAAATTTATAGGAAAATATTCTCACCAACATCAAATTCAATATTTCACTGATGATTTTCAGTGTAACTCTTCCGCCAAATCTGAGCTATATTGACATATTATTGAATAGATCTTACCTCATCAACCATTTCCTCAAATATCTTATGTACTAATTTATTTATTTCTACAAATTCATCATATTATATCATATTTCTATACTTATTTACATATATATCTTTATAAGGATCTATCTGATTGGTCGAGTGAAAGATATTGTTGTATGAAAACTTGACTAGAGGAAGGTGTTGATCCCAAAAACCTTTGAAATATGGAGAATAGGATCTCAATATATCATATAGAGTTTAAATGTTCCAATTATAATAACCATATATCTAAGTATTATAATTAGTAGTAAAATAAAACACTCTATCTAGATCTTGCTAAATACATATCTAGAATATTGAAGGAAACCTCATATCTGGATCAGATACAATAGAATGCGATGCCCCATGTAACCTTACCACTCCCTTAATGTATATACTAGAAAGATGATCAAGAGAGAAATATTATCTGATATAAATTATGTGTAATGACTTCGTAAGGTTATATAATACAACCTAAATAGTACTATGTCCTTTAAATGTTTTGGGGATCCTGAAAATGAAACCCATGGACAAGTTTTCCCATTTACATTCTTGTACAGGTAATGGTTATAACATCACCTTATAATTTTGTCTCTATTCTTTACTTACTGATAAAACAATCTCTAAGATATAAACTCTATAATATATCTCTTCATTTTTTACCATAATAAACACTCTTTCAAATATTTATACATATTAATACTTCTAATATTAATAGAGAATGATGAGTTACGAGCTTCTTCCAATAGTATCTTCTTTAGGTTTGGTATTGATGAGACACATACTCAATTCCTTAACCTTATCAATCCATTACAATTAAAATTTAACTCAAGAACATTTATCACCTTATTTTCCATCTCCACATCATCTTTTTTGACCTATTAAATTATTACATATATAGATGGTTGAACACACATTTGATAAAGATAATATTTCTACCCATTATATAATATTTCAAGGTTTATCTTTTAAAAATCAATAAATTTTGGATATTTTGTGATCATAATCATTGATAATCTAATATTATTCTTTCAAATCAAATAATTAGCCATCATGTTTTCTTTTATAGGGTGGTAGTGTATTGAGAAGTTATAATATTTAATCAAATAAAATCACATTCTTTTGTTCATATTCAACTCTTTTGAGGTGAATATATACCATAATGTTTTATTAAATGTGTATATTTCACACATTTCTCTATAAAGATATTTCATCCATATATTTAATTCAATGATTACCACTGATAACTCTAAATCATGAGTCATGTAATTTTTCTCATGAAACTTCAATTGGCACAAGGCATAATATGACATCGTATCATTTTTCATGAGAACACATCCTAAAATTTTCACTGATGCATCACTATAAATCACAAACCCTTCACTACAGTAAGGTAGTGTGAGCACATGTTCACTGATCTTCCTTCTCTTCAATTCCTTGAAATTTTATTCACACTCATCAGTCCAAAGGAACTTAACTCCCTTATGAGTTAGCTTGGATAGTGAATTATATAATTGTTAGAAATTATTCACAAAGTATTGATAATATCCATAAACTATAATACAAATATGGATTAATGTCTTAATGGTTAGTCAAGGCCAATGTTAAATAACTTTAATCTTTAATAGATCCAACAATATACCCTCACTTGAGATTATATGATGCAAAAAATTAATCCTTCTATATCTGAAATCCAAATTTAGTAAATTTTTCATATGAATTATCCTTTTATATAGTATTAAATACAATACTCAAATGAATTTCATGCTATTTATTTCTCTTTTAATATATAATTATGTCATATATAAGGACTACAACAAAATGATCAAGATAATATCTAAATAACATATTCATTAAATCCATAAAGATAATGGGGGAATTAGTAAGACCAAATGAAATCACTATAAATTCATAGTGTTTGTACCTTGAATGAAAATATGTCTTGAGTATGTATTAAAATTTTGACCCTTAGCTGATTGTATCCATATCAAAGATCGATGTTAAAAAAATATTGAGCTACCCATAATTCATGAATAAAAGAACTAATATGGGGAAAGGATTTTTATTCTTGATCATAATCTTATTAATTTCCTTCTAATCAATATAGAGTCGCATTGATATATATTTCTTCTTAAAAAGTATTACATGCTCACATCATGGTGACACACTTGGTCGAATGAATCCCTTATAAAGATTCTTCTAGTTTTTCTTTAATTCCTATAAATCAATCAAGTCCATTCTATATAGAGTCTTTTAAATAGGTATGACACCTGATATGAATTCTACTAAAAAATAAACTTTATGATTTGTAGTAAGACTAGAAAAATAATTCAGAAATGCATCAATAAAATAATGTAAAATAGAAATATCATCAATGTTTATCGCCTCCCCAAACATTGGAGATAAATACCAACATTGAATAGGGATAATTACTCATGAAATGGATGTAATTTCCATTATATGTTCACATTTTACTTGAACCAATAGACAATCATTGGTTAGTTTGGAATATAAAATGTTACTTCCCATCCTCAATAATTGATATAGTATTTATATAAATAAATAAAATCCATGTCAAAAATCACATGAAATTCAACTTGAGGATGACTTATAATATTTTCAGGAATCCCATTCCCACAAACAACAAATGGGTTAGATTTATATATTTGATTTGTGATCATCATACCATTATGAGTTTTACTAAAATTTTGATATCTAGTCATTGAGGTTTTAATGTGATACCCTTAGTATATTTTTTTAAATATAAAATATTTGGTCAATTCAGAATCAAATAAAACATTAGCAGCTCTAGATTTGATGGTATATGTATTTTTCACTACTTCATTATCATATCCCACATCAACAATAGTGATCACATGAGATTTACCTTTATCTTTGATATTAAGAGGATAATAATACTGATCATCATCATTAACTATTGAATTTGATCACGGTTTATCATAATGTCCATACTACTTGTAATTATAGCATTGGAGTGTCGGTGGTGCATTCTATAAATATTTCTCTCTATTTTCATCAGTAGTTAACTTATTCCCATTAATTTGAAATTTTATTTCCCAATAGATTTATTTTCCCCATACAAAACACTTACTAGTCCCCTTTTGAAAATTTCATCCATTTTTCTTTCCACACTTATATCCTAAAGGAAAACACTTCTTCTTCTATCCATGGTTATTATTATTAGAATTTCCTTTTATTTCCATATTTTTTTATCAAAACCAAGAGATTAATGGTATAATACAATCTCCATTTTAACCTTGATAATAGATAGAATTATTTATTTATAGATACTAAAGTCTCCTCTAGATAAATCTCTTCAATTACTTGGTTTTAAGTCACTTAAGAATCAATAAATCTTAATTTATGGTTCAATAATAATACCTGAAGCATACCTTGAAAGTCTTGTAAAAGTTACCTCATAGGTACCAATAGATTCGTCATCCTTCTACTTAATATCATGTACTTCCTTCTACATCATTATATTAAGAATATAGGAAATTTACTTAATTATCATAAGTGAGAATAATATAAGAATAATGGTATGAGAACATGATCTAAAAATTAGATAATCATGCCCATCAATTAAGATATCATAATCATGAAATATGACATAATGTTTTATCAATCGAAATATGAAAGGAATAATACATAATACATAAGATGGATAAATAATCAAAAATAAATAAAGAATCATGAAAATATATAACAATAATAATTCATAAGTTTTTAGTGTAAAAATAAGTATATAAATTTATTTCCTTAGTTTAGTCTCACTTCCAAGACTATCATAGTCAATTAGGTTCACTCAACATTCCATTATTTTCTTAGTCAAGATTCACTCCCAAGACTATCTTATTAGACAAAGTCCCTTAGCTAATTGGGTTCACTCCACATTATAGTACTTATTATCTAATGAGATATCCTTCTTTTCCCAATACATTTGAGGGATATATAATTCCAGTCACACCCGTCATATAATGAAAACCTTACATATGTGTGTCACAAGATCATAAAACCTTCATCATACCATAAAATTATAACCCATAGAAAGGATAGAGGTTTCATAAAAAATTATCATCGTAATCATAGGCCGTCTATAGAAAGAATGAATATATAAACACTGGATCATATCCCTAAAAAATTATAGGAAAATTCATAAGATTTATTTATAGATAAAAATACCTTTAAAATATCACTTGAACATTTCTTGAAGAAAATAGCCTTTTTATTTGAAATCGCATATCTAAAATCTAAAAATTTATAAAAATATTAAGTAAAAAACTATATTAAAATAATTAATGATATTATAAATTAATATTTAAATAAAAGAGTATTTTTTATTCTAGGGGAATTTTTTCATGCTGTGTTTGTTAAAACAAAAATTCCTTTCACATATTTGGTAAAAAGTCGAAAGTACCACGTTTAAAAAATGATAAGAAGGGTACATTTAAACTATTAAAAGTAAAGTAAAATACATTAAAAAATTAATTAAATAATATTTTTATAATATTAAAAACATTTTTTGAATCATTTTAATTAAAATATGGGCATAGAAGAAAAGATTCCCAATTGAAGAGAAAAACAATGTCTGATTTCCTTAAAAACATAATTTCGGTCTATTGAGTGATTAAAGAGAGGAAAATGAAAGAAAAAATGAATTATTTTGAAATATATAGATAATAAAAAAAAAATAAGATTTTGGATAGATATATTATTCAATTTAATCATCTAAAAATTTATGTAAAAAAATTCTTGTAAAGATGAGATTGTAACATAAAGACCTTACCTGAAGTTTTTTTTACTTCATTAGAACTCTAAAATCCTATATAATATATTTTAATTTATTTTAATTATATAATAGAACTATATTATTAAATATAATACCATACATTATTTACTTATAACATCTTATCACTCATTCATTAACAAACTTTAATTATCATCATTATTTCAAGTGTTGATTGCTTGATTTTTCATTTATGTTTTGGTTCGATGATTATGGTCCATGAACTTTGATCATGATTTATTCATCTAAAAAATTTAAATAATTATATTATATATATATATATTCAATATATACCTTTTTATAACCATTCATATAACTCAGTTATAAAAAATAGATTACATCACTATGTAGAGATGGTAGTCTGTATGTTTACATGAGTGATGTTTCCTTTTTTCAATGGATGGAATAAAAGAAATATAAATATTAAAAAACCTATAATGAACCATTATTATAACATAAATATCATATATAATCATTAAATATATCATAATAACCCACCATGATTGGTGGTGGTAGAAAATGAGTCTTATCGCTATGTGGGGGTGGTAGTCCAAACATACGCATGAACGATACTTTCATCTCTCATTTGATTGAAAAGAGGTAGTATATGGTTGTTCCATAATAAAAATGATATATAGTTTTATTTATGATACTATATTAATAAATTTTTTAATGATAAAATATGTTTAATGTACGTATAATAAAAAATAAAACTAAAAGGGTTTTGGTTAAGATCAATACCTCTTCTTTGAGAGACATCCTTTGGATTACTCCCTTATCCCTGAGGTATTGTACTTAGGAGAAGACCAAAAGAAATAGGCTTAAGGGAAAGATTATAGGAAGGTTTTGGATCAGGTATTTTTTGATCTAGAGGGTTGAAATGTGTGAATATGGGAGGAGAATATGTTCCCTTTTATAAGTGAGCGGAGGTATATAAATGGAATTTATTAAAATATTTCAATGATTTAAGGTCACCTTCCTGAGAATATGGATAAAAATGGATAGGGATTATAATTTTCGATGATTTAAGTTTTAAATATATTTAAAAAATAATAATTTTACACGTTTGGGTGGAAATCATACACTTATCTTATGGTTTATCAATAAACTCATTTTAACCTTCATCATAGTAACAAAATCTTAATGTTTTTACTATTCACTCTGAACAATAATTAAGTTAACACTATTAAATTATATTATATATTATAATTATAAATATTTAATCCATTTTACTAAATTAAATTACTATAAAAGGTATAATTTAATTTTAGTTAAGCGCCCAAACCGCAAAGAAATCCCATTTTCAAAGAAATGAATTTTTAAGCATAAAACTTAATTTAGTTCAATTACTTCCATTGTATGAACCATAAAATGAATGTTAAAATATTATATTGAATATAAAATCTCTAAATTTCACTAAAAAATTAATAAATATAGATTAAATTAATTTATTAATAAAATACAAATCATGCATATAATTTTTTAACGTGTTTTTATGCCCAAAAATTAACTTATACCAAAATAAAGTATAATGATGATTACTATGTAATTAATTAGGTTATTTATAATTAAATGATACTTATATTGATTTATTATTAAACTCAAAACATAATGGGACATTTACCTAAAAAGAAATTTCAAATTTTATAAAAAATCAGTATTTTTTATCGTTCATTGAAAAATAATTTCTTTTAGAAAAATACTAAAAATTAACCATATTTTAATATTTACGTAATAATTTTAATAATGATATTAATTTACTAAAACAAAATTTCTAAAAATAGTATATATTAATAATAAATTTTATGTGAAAAAAATTGGATACAATTCATTTTTAAATAAAACATATTTTTAAAGCATAAAATGACTTTACTGAAAATTGACTACTTATTTATTGTGAATTAATCAATAAATATATATTTATAAAAAAAATTATACATTTTTTCATAAATTAGTTATTACTATTTATTCCTTATAATTTAATGTCTATGTTATAATTTTTTATTTTATCGCAGTTCATATAGACTTGAGGTTTTGTAGAAGGCAATCTATCAAATAATTGAAGTTTTATTTAAAAATAAATACATATAAAATCTTGGAATGTTGTGCTATTTTTATTTTTCTAACTATTTATTTTATTATCCCTTTTCATTACTAGTATTTTCTAGATGTATTAATTTTCTTTAGCCTACTTTGATTCATGAAGAAATGTAAACAAGATTTCACATAGAAACGAGGATTTTTTTACTTTGTTCACCTAAACTTGGATAATACATGGAGCATGATATCATTGATGTGATGATGAATTAGAATCCAATAAAGGTTTAGGATAGGTAACTCCTGCCTGGGGTCACTCCCCTCACAATGGTTTTATATTATCTCAATGACACATAAGGAATACTTTCCTCACTTTATTACTCATTATTCATTGCTTCAAGAGAGAATACCCATATCTTATAGACATGTAGGTTTGAACATCATCAAAATTATTGTAGAAGAATTAATCCTAAAATATGTTTATATTCTATATTTATTTTACCATATATAAAATTTATAGTTAATTTTTGAACTCCTCCTCGAGTATCTACTTCTTCCGCTTTGGAAGGTTATTCATGAGCTGGAAAGTTCTCCTTCCTTTCAATATGAGTTTGGAATGTACTTTCTATTACATATCAATATCCTTATATTTATTTTTATACAATGTAATAATCTATTTTTTTAAACAAGCTGGTGTAAGCCCCTTTATTGAACCAAAGAAATATCATTTTTTGGGTAGAGGGGAACTCATTATATGTCTCATAGGAATAGTAGAGAATTAAACCCCAATACATCATGACTTGTATTCCCAAACCCATATATGGAATCATGAACCATAGTGACATATTAGAAATCCAAATAAACAAGGTCCCATAGCCCGTACCCATGATCGTCGCCTGGTGTCATCGACCCATAAGCCTACCACCAGAGCCGCTAGAATTTTCCTCCATGAAATAATCTCTTACTTATTTTTAGGAAGAATAAATAATTAGGATGTAACTTGGTTCCTTATCCTTTGATATAAAGGTCTTGGAGAATATCCAGTCAAGAACTTTATTACATATTCCAATATTTTGTTTTGATAATTTTCAAAAGAAACACACTTCACTCTATCTATCTTATTTTTCCCTTCTTCATTTTTCTTCCCTTCTCTTAAAAGAAATAAAATCTTCTTATGAGATCTACTCCATATTTCTTAGTCCACTAAACAAAAGTATTTTTTAATAACTTTCAATTTTTAAATATGGATTCTAAAGAGCACCCATTTATTTTCTATAATCTATAACTTTCCGCTTCATTGAAATGTGTTTCCAACCATCACAAGGTAAGTTATTTTCCCAAGTCAACTAGTTTGATATCCTCCATTTTAAAATGAAAAATAGATCACTTAATATTTTAAAAATAATTTATTCCTCTAACTTTAACTATAACGTGTATTTAAAATGTATTCTACTTAATTTTTTTCATCCTCCATGTCACATACACCTTATTTTTCTTTAACATAAGTCATATACAACATCAGAACCGCTAAATTTTCAATCACCACAAATCATACAACTTTAAAATACAATCTTAAATGATTTAAATACTCATGTGGTATAATATTTCAATTCAAGTAGATTATTTATGGTTTAGAACTTTGTAATCTTATATTTATATCATAGATATATCACTAAAACTATATATTCTGAGTTTATATTTATTCAAGGATCCTATCATGAATTTATATGATGTCTAATTTATTTCAGAATAGTATAGGAATTATCTAAATTAAGGAAATATATCACTTGATATATCACATTTTAACTCTCCTGGAAATTTAAATTTTAACCATTATCTTGAATCTTCATAAAAACTCACAAATTTTTAGATGAAAAATATAAAAACATTGCATAACTTATACACATCCTGGAAATAACTCATATTCAATTAGAAATTGACCCATACATAGAGCAATAATTAGAAATTTTTCAAAAATAGAACACATATGAATACCTCTATGAATCGCATGCACATCTAGAATGAATCATACATTATTTAATGACTCATACACGTATGAACTATGAAAATACATAACATGGAATTTACACATATTCAAAGTTGGTGATTCATATAGAGTTTTGTAGAATCCATTTTAGAATTTATTCAAAGTACCTCCAACCTTCATGGAACATCACTGAACTCCTCTGAGGTTGTTTCATGGATTTATTCATATATATGAGAAACATGATCTCAATTTCACCATATCTTTCCTATTTCAACAAAAACAACATTACAAACAGATAAAATCTATTTTTAATAATCCTTCAAACATATCTTTAACCATATTCAACTAGTAATCTCAAAAAATATAACAAAAATCTATAGGGTATCAAAGAACTAGTATGATAAGAACACCAATTTTCCAGGTATTTGAGATTGTGGTTAATAATAATAATTATTATTAAAATTGGGTTATTTTTATAAAATTTTATGTTATGGTTATTGATTTATTATTTTACTTATTCTCAAGTGGTAGGGGGAATGTGTACATCAATCATACTCATAATATAGGTTCAGATTTATGTTCTTTATTTTGTGTAATTAGGAAATGTTTTTGAATATGGGTTTTTTTAATTAAAATAAAAAATAAATAAATAATTCATTTTCCCTGATTAAATTTTAAGTGCATAGGACCCATTTACACCACTGATTGGGGGATGAATAAGTGGAAATCACTTTTTTGAAAATTATTTTCACTTTAAAACAACCTTTATAACCTATTAAAGTTTTATACAATCAAATTTAATTTCTCAACCTCAATCACATAAGCATAAAATAAAAGAACATCGAACATATAGATTTTTACAAGATTCATACCCTTTATGGTAAAACTACACCTTATCATGATTGGTGAGTTTCCCCAACCACATATTATTCTCTATAATAATAATTGTTTACATGATTACATCATTAGCATAGATTCATACTATGCTTACATAGAATCAGACTAGCTAGATATATTTCACACTTCCTTTATATAAAAATTATTTCTATAATGAGAAATATATCTTTGGGATTATATTTTCTTTAGAAACAATAGATGAAGATCTTATTCCATGAAACTCTACGATATTCATGATATATTTACTCACTAAATAAATAATTAATGAATGATTTACTTCTTGATTGTAAAACTAAGATTCAATTTTCTAAAATCTCAAATGAAATAAAATTTGGATGATAAATTCAGACTTTTGGATTTAGGATATCTTTAGTTCACTTTGTTTTTCTCAACATCTTCTTTGATATTCAATAACAACTCATTCACTCACTTATATTTCTCACTATATCTAATATTCTCATAATCTCTAGAATTAAAATAATTTATTAATAATGAATTTATACTCATCAATCTCAAAACATCATTCAATAGAATCCTATAATAACATTATTCTCAATTTCCTCATCTATTTAGGTTAATTTCCATTCACCATGATCTCTAAATATTATTACCTTTATCTAACTACATATCTCTTATAGAATTCCACTTGTACCCTTCTTTTCATTTAGTAATTTAAAAAAACAATTTGACAACATTATCTAGATTCAATAACCATTATATAATATTTCATTGTTAAATGAATTTAATAATTTCCTATAATCCTTGTCTTTATCTTCTCGTCATGCCACCTCAAAATCATCTTATTCTATTTTGTGTCATAAATAACTACTTCACAGTGAAAACTAAAATACTCAACATCTTGAACTTCCACACCATTAAACTTCAGTTGGAATCAATGTAAAATAAATTACTAGTGATTATTTGAAGTTAATAACAACATATCATTATCACATTAACATTCTATAACTAATATTTGGAGATTCTTCAATAAGAAACTCATCTTCGGTACACTTCACAATTTTTTTGTTAAACAATGCTAAAACCATTATATATATATTCAACATGATATCTAATTTTTAGTACCCTTAAGAATAACCTTAACTCATATCTTAAATATGATGTTTAAGAAAATAAAAATGAGTTCATTTAGCATCAGGTACACATTATTCAAAATATCAAAATTCTAGAAACATGATATTTTAAAAAGTGAACTATCAGAGATGACTAAAATATACTATGGGCTCAACAATTTCTAGAATTTATAAAAATATAATATCTTAAGTGGTGAAAAATATCATTTACATAGATGAATAATTATGTGACAATAAATCTCATATACATAGTTGAATTGACTTTTTTAGGAACAAAAAAATCACAAAGGAAAATATCATAAAAGAGTTCCTTAAATATCATACAGGTGAATCAAATGTTTTACATTGTATTAATTTTTACTTTGATAGATTTCAACTTAATTCAAATATCATATGCATAGTTGAAATCTATTATGTACATAGGATAATTTATTTTATCAATTTTTTAACCATTTTTAGGTAACTAAATTATCTTACATTATCTTATATATCTTACATGATGCATGTAAGATAATTTAAATAGCCAAATTTTCAACATCCAAAACAATATTTCAAAAAAAACACCCATAAAACTTATTTAAATCCATTCTATACATCTTTAAACATATCAAAATCATTTAAATTATTTCAACAAATATCTAAAAACCTCCAATGGAACTCTACCAAGATTTTTAATAAATAAAAACCATTAACAACTCCAAGTAGACTTTAATATCCTCATTTTTTTGATTTTTTATGAAATTAATTCAATTATTTTAACTTATTGTAGATCTATTATTGAACTCATAAAATCCCAAGAGAGTCATCAATTAATATTTTTTATCTAGTGAGAGTTATCTTGAACCACACAACTAGATAATTAAATATTTTTAGATAATTGCATCCCTTAGTGACAACCAGTTACTACCAAGCAACATAAATGAACTCCCCCTCAATGCATACAACCAAAACTCACATACATCACACAGTTTCAAAAATCACCCCCATTGATTATTATCCATAGCTTCAAATTAAAATGGTAGTGAAAAACATTCCTACTTACAAGTATTCTATTTCATTTTAATAATGATCTGTGTAACTGTTTATCCCCCTTTTTTAACACAATCCAAAGCTCAATGGGGTTATATTTTACACAACTTCTAGTGAGAGGATAAGGATGGAAATGGATTTTTATCCTCACATAGAGAACCTCTCTCTTGTAATATATTTTATGAAGATATATAAAATTAGATTATATGTTAAAATATATTCAATATTGATTTCTCAATTTGACACTTTTTCATTAATGAAATGATACATGATGTCTTTGTGTTTGGATATAGAATTTTTCATAGTTTTTTTGGATAGGTTTATTGCACTTGGATTATCACACTATATTTTCAATGGCGTCTTATTCTCAACTCTCAAATCAGGAAACTACACCTATATCCATAAAACCTATGCACATGCATGGGAAACTACCATATACTTTTTAGAAAGTGTTTTTAGTGTTTCTGAGTTCTACTTTTTTATAAGAATATATTACACTATCTTTTCCAATGAAGAAAGTCCCACCTAAAGTGGATCTTATTTCTGTGAAATCACCTACCCAATATGTATTAGTGAATCCAATTATGTTCAAATCATTATTGTATCTATTTAACATACCATAATTCACTATTATATTAAAATATCTCAATAATCACTTTATTTCAAGCATGTGTGATTCCCTTGGGTCACTCTTAAATCTTGTAAAAAGTGTCACTACAAAGGATATGTCTAGTTTTGAATCTATAAAATACAATAGGATTCTAATAACTCTTCTATATTACTTTTATTAAACATTGATTCCATTCTCATACTTACACAGTTTAGTTATAACTAAAATTTAATTTGAAACCTCTTTATATTCTTCCATTCCAAACATTTTCATTAACTTCCTAGCATATTTTTCCTGACATGAAAATATAAAATCTAGTTTCCCCTTGATCTATTATCCTAGTAAATGAATTCATTCTCCAATAATTGATATCTCAAAATTATTTTTAATTTTATCATAAAAATATTCTCAATGATACATATTGTAACTAAAAAACCTTATATCCTCAATAGACACTGTGAAAAGTAGTGTACATTTGGACAGATCCTTCACAAAAAAATCACTATCAAATTTCCCTTTTTTGAAACCCATTTTCTAAGGAATCCATATGTTTTGAGTAATAAGATCTAGTATCTTGTTTAAATCCACAAAATGATTTTATTATTTTTTACATCATTATACAATCAACATCAAGAATAAAATTCTCTGGTTGGTAGATAAAGACTTACCATTCAAGTTCAATATTAAAAAGAATGATATCACATCTATTCAATAGAATTTATAATTATTGAGTGCAGTCAATACAGAAAAACATCCTAATGGTATCAAATCTCACTACTATATAATATGTATCCTCAAATTATATTCCTTAATCTGATAATATCACATTAATTCTATTCTATCCTTGTTTCTTATCACCTCACTTTTCTCATTCATTTTACTTCTAAACACCCATTTTGTGTCAATCATAATTTTTATCATTGGTCCATGGAACTAACTCCCAAGGGGAGATATTTTTTATTTATATTATCTAATCATTCATAAATTATACCCACTATTCATATTCAGTATCTACAACTATAAATCTTGGTTTAACCAGTGATATAATAGTTTGTTTTTCTTTTTCCATTTTCTTTATGGTTTGGACCAAAGCTTCATGGTTTCCTATTATATTCTCTATAAAAATTTTATTTTTCAATATTTGATGTCTCAAAGGATGAATTATAGTATCATAAACATAAAAGGCCTAATATATTTCAATATCAACAAAATCCTTCTCAATTTTTTATTTCTTGGAAATCTATTTTTCAAAAAACTGCTTGATGGCATGATATGTTTCCTCATATTCAACCCCAAAAAACATATCAAATTTAAACTTATTTTAATATATTTTAATGTATTTTTTTTAAAAAATATTGTTTATCCTATTGTTTCATCACTTTTACCCGCTACCATAAGATTAGAACCCTATAAAAATCCTATCATCAATTTTTTATTCAAACTTTCCCAGCTTACTGTTTTTTATCTTTAAAATGGACTTCCAAAAACATTGAAGTAATTAATAGTATGATTATTCTTAAAACAAAATTCATAAGGATTATAATCTGTATTAAGTATCTAAATTCATCAATTCTAAATTTCTAAAATAGTAAACAAATCTTATCTATAAAAATATTATGATACTTTATTTTCATCTATCATTTTCTACCCATTTCAATGATGTTTATATTCTTCCCCTATATAATAATAATATATTAGGGGAGTATATGTTGTGTTGAATTAATTTTTAATACAATTTGTCCAAGATATATTTCTAATTAATTTTATTCATATTCCTTTCCATTATCATTTCTCATTTTTTTAATGAATAGTCCCAACTCTTTTTCAACTTGTGTCCTGAAAATTTTAAACATCTCAATGTATTTTGAAATGTACTTTATGAAATTCATATTGGTAAATCAAGTATAAACATAAATTAATGTGATGAAATATAAACAACATATTTTTGAAAATTACATCATGAGACAACATAAATTGGTATGAATAATTTCTTGTTATTTGGGAGAGAGAATCTCAATTTTCTTATGAGATTTTTGTGTAATATTCCCTTTATGACATGATCTAAAAAATGTTATCTTCCACTTTCAGATTTTAGAGATATATCAAAACATAATTTTTCAAAAAAAAATTATTATGTTTCATTTGTTGAGACAATCGAGCCTCTTACACTATAGCATACTCTCATCTTTTCACCCATATAATACAAATTTATAGATCATCAATTAAAAATAGATTCATATTTTTTTTATTATTCCTTGATTATTGATCCTTAAACCCTTTATTGTTTTAATTATATATGAGTATTTTTAAAGAAAAATATATGTGTCAATTAACACAGAGCTTACTTATACTCAAAATATTATGCTTTATCCCTTCCACATACAAACCATAATTTTATTGTAACTTTGTTGATTTGAGTTGGTGTTTTCTATTGTGTTATGTTTGTTGTCAATTATTTTCTGGGATGAATAATGATTTTATTGACTATGGATGGATTTTTCTTCAACGAGGAATGAAAAATAAATAATTAAATAAGGTTGGATAATATTTCATTATTTTCTGGTGGTTTCTATTGTTTGGGGCTCAAACATTCAGTGTAAATGAAGGTTTTCATGTAATACATACATGAACACATAGTAATTATATGAAAGGTATATGTGATATCTATATTAGGAATGAGTCACGTAAAGGTAGTATTATTTTCTATAAAATTTGGAATTATCCATGTACCGTAAAAGGATTATGCGGTTCACATGAAGGCTGTGTCATTTGTAGTTATGGTGTTTTTGGTCGAATATATGGTAGATTAAATGGAAGAATACTATACAAAATAGGATCATATGAACCAATAATGTGCTTATTTTTCATTGTCATAAGGCAGTAATTATTTCATACTATTAGGTAATTACATATAAAGGTAGAGGAGTGAACATTAATCTTTTTAATTTTTGAGTTTTATGGGGAAGATGTTCCTATAAATAATCAATTATTTATATCATTAGTACAATGATGAAAAGATAAAATAAAGGATTTAATTTAAAAAATGTAGAATAAAATATGTTTCATGATGATAGTTCCTACGAGTGGTCAACATGAGGTAGTCTACATAAGCAGTTCATGGAAGGGATCCACGTAAGGGATTACGCATAGGTCGTTCAAGTAAGGTGGTGTATAAAGACAAAGTACATAAGATAACCAACATAAGGAAATATGCATAGGGATCATATAGAGGGGTATCTTGATGTACATTAAATAGAGGAGAATTACATAGAGTAAATACATAGAGGTAGTACATGGTGTCAGAAGAACATTACATGGTGAGTAGTATTCTGTGTAAAAATTATGTGTAATACATTTTTTCAAGGAAAATTTTTGTGTAGTGCATAATTATTTGTATTCAAGATACTAGTGTTTAATAAATAATAAAATTAAGTATATCATGATGAAAATAAAAGTGTTTAATCTTGAAAATTTGGAAGTGACTATCAAGTCAATAAACTAAGGAAGTCTTCATCTAGAGAAATTCATAAGAAGGGGTTAATAAAAGTTTTCTGAGGGAGGAAATATGATTTCCCTGAATTCAATATAAATTTAGTTTATCTAAAATAGAGTGACCATAGACAAAAAATTATAATTTACCAATTATAGAAAATCTTGGTGGATTTTGGTATGAACAACACAATATTGACATATTCTCCTTAGATAAGACCCAAGTGGTGAACTAAGTAAAAAAAATGTTAAGTTGTATTTCTATATTTTTGTGTTCAAATAATTTGATTTACAATATGAAAATTTTAACAATTTTCTTCCAATTTAAATACTAGAGCCACTTTAATAAAAATAAAATATTGACACCCTGACTCACCCCTCCCCTCTCATGGAATTATGGGGTACAATAAGTTGTATCCAAGCGAGTTTACAAGTTTTGAATCTATCCTTTGAAGTTCTTAAAGGTGAATTCAATTAATATCAAAGGAGTTCCACTTTTTTATGGAAAATTAATAATATTTGGAAAAATAGAATTCTACTATATCTTATATATCTTGTATTGGATTTTTTATCTACCACAATTCATAGGATTCATATCAATGATGTGATAGGATATTCTATAACCCAAATTGAAATAATAATACTATATAGTGATGAAAAAGAATAAATTTATCTAACCAAAGCTTTGTAATATTAGATATATATATAGGTGATGAGTTTCATGAGTACCAAGTCCATTTGTAATAGACCATTAATCATATATTAAGGGGATGATAAGGTAAAGGAGGATAAACTAAAAGTTCCCCACAATAGATATGATGATTTGAAAATTCTTCCTGATGAAAATTCTTAAAGTTTATTTAACCAAATTAATGAGGTTTTTACATATATTCAAGGTTTTTGTGATGAAATTAAGGATATAAATATTATAAATAAAATTTCTCAATGTATTCCACCTCATTATAATATAATAGTATTTACTCTTGAAGAAATTAATTTGGTAAAGTTTTCTATTAGTGATCTGTTGAGAAGTTTAATGGATTATGAAATATATATAAAGTTAGAAGGAGCATGTAGTCATTTAAATAAGGGGATATATTTTAATTTAGTATAAAACTAGACATTTTTAAATGTGATGAAGATAAAGAAAATTTGTATGATGAATTTCTATCTCCTATCTCAAAAAAATCAAGAGAGGGAATGGAAGGTTTTAAATAAAGTTTCCCTTGACATGTTTTTAATATGTTAAGGTAGGGGAAATTTATGTATGGTTCCCAAGAAAATTTTATGATGAAGAAAGTGAAGTGGTAATCATGTAGAGGCCTTAGAAGAGGTTCCCATAAAAGGTAACTTCAAATCATGAAATAAATTCTAAAGGAAGAGCATCATAAGAAAAGAGGAAATTGATGAAGATGACTATTTAATGAAAGTTGAAACATAGTTTAAGTTATAATTCAATGATTCCATGATATATATAGTTGAAAATAAATAAGAAATAAAGGATTAATCAAATAAAATAGATGGTGTAATTGATCGTATGGTAGATGTAAAGGGATTTATTGAATAACTTGATCTATAAAGAAAGAAAATAAAAAAATAACAATGGATTGAAAAAAATAATCATATAAATATATGAATCAGATAAAATAGATATATAGTGGATATAAAAAATCTAGATAATTATTTGGGTATTCAAATAAATTTATAAGAAGTTTTTAATTTTAAGTTAATGATTGAATAACAACATTGTGTAATTGATGATCTGAACATGAGTGTAAAGAGGGAATGAAAAAGGTATAATCCATAGAAATCGAGGTTTTTACCTTGAGAAAAAAATTAGAATCAGAAATAAAATTACGATATTCTTGGGAGAAGCTATATTTTTTTAGTTTCACTGATAGCAAATTTCTCGAAAAGGGTCAAGCATGGCTTAGTAAGTGTTGAGAAAATTACAATTGAATTGAGACCTATATCGGTAGGAAAAAATAGAATCGACTATGACACTGAGATTTCAAAATCAGAAAATGTAATACAACATAAAAAATGGATGAAAAATATTGGTGATTCTGGTGCCAAAACTAAAACACTAGATGTATAGACAATGACAATTCCATTAAAAGAAAAAATATGGTTGGAAAAAATCCCCAATCCTAAAGGGTTAACCAACTATATTCATAAAGTATTATGAAGGCTTATAAAATGTGGATAAATGAAAGTAAGGATATGTTAACTCTTATGAAATTTCTATTTTATGGAATTATTTACCAAACCATTTCATACCATAGAGCAACAATAAGCTATTTGAATGGGGAAGCATCTGGTAGTCATCAAAATGGAATGGGGTCATATAATTTATCACATAGAATAATTTATTTATATGAATGTTTTTTTGGTGATATATCTTTGGGAATAAAGCTACAGATTATAGGTAGAGAAGAAGTGGTGGTTACCACCATTTGATTCAGATGAAAGAGAATAATAGACTAACAAAAAACATTATTTTGAGTAATATATTCTCTTATTTAGAATAAGAATAAAAATTTGACTATACATATAGTATATAAGAGAAAATAAAAGAGACATATTATGCCTCCACTCAATCGAGGATCTCATGGAAGGAGAAAATGAAGAGAAAAACGTCCAATATCACTGAAATCACTCTCAAAGATACAAAGAACAAAATCACCCAAATCCTTGATTTTGAGTGGCTATCTCACATAGATGGAAATATGAAATTTCTAAATAATATGAAATGAAGAGTTGTTAGAATAGTATTTTTTTTAATTAAGGATCTTTGAAAATAAAATGAATTAGCAATGCCTAAGTATTAGGAGATGAGATGAAGAAGAAATAAATTCTTTATATGGATGTCCAGTGGCACAATCTTCTGAGTGTGAGTCGTGTATATGACTCTAGTCAAGAGATTATATTAAATCATAAGGTTTGATAAATCAATTAAAATGTTGGAAACTTAGTAATTAATGGTTGGAGGAAAATACTAATATTTACTAGGTGGATAGAAATGAAAACACTTGTATTTGGATAGTTGAAGAGGAGAATCACTTGTTTCATCAGAGGCTTAACCACATCCACCAATAGAGCATGGAGAATTTATTGTAAAATAAATCAGTAGTGGAAATCCCAATCCTAGAGAGAAATTAGTAAAATATATGTGATTATTGTATGCATAGAAATATGGTATAAAATATCTATTGACTGAAGAACAATAGAGGTTCAAATTTTCTTGATATAGTCCATACTAATGTGTGAGGTTTAATGAACATATATTTAACATATATAGTAATAAACTAGTTTTAACTTGATATTAAACCTTTTATTTTCATTTGGATACCTTAATTTTATCTAAATGGAAGTTTTTTGTGGTTTAAAAAAGTTTTGGTAACATCAAGGGCATGTTCGGAGCTTGGATCTCAGGTTTTCATAGAAGAAATGAGAGGAACATAGTTAGCACATAGTTAGTGATAACTATTCACCTCAAACCATGTGGCCCGGTAAGGGTTCTACGTGGTTTTTCAAAACCATAAATGGGGTATTTTTCCATGTGGGGATGAGACATAGGGTGTGCATGGTTTGTGCACATTTTTTCTTACCCTGCACTACAAGTTGTGTGAGGTGTGTCACCTTAATAGCGAGGTCTGCATACTTGGTGCATGGTTTGGCCAACTGTGTGTCCAAACCATGCTAACTTTAAATTCTAGTAAAAAATACCATTTTCACTCCATTATTTTAAAGAGTATAATCCCTCTTTCTTTTCTATTTTCTCCTGCAGTCGACCCCCTCTCCTCCTATGGAAGCTCTCTCATGGACTAACCTAGGATTTAAAGCTGTTTCTTTATCCGAACTTCACTTTGAGTGACTTTTTCATGTTGTATCACCACTAATAATAACTTTAGTCAATTTAATTCCTGTATTTTTTTCTCCGTCTTTGGTGCTATTTTGGTGTGAGATCAAATTTCCGATTTTCATGGTGTTTTTTTCATTTTTAGCTGATCTAGACCAAAATAAAGGTTAATACTAGATGAGTTTTATACCATAATAATAAGGTATTTGTTCTATACCTTTTTAAAAAGGTTATGTTTTATATTTAATTATCATTATTGTGTTGTACGCTGGACCCTCTGGATATTGATCATAAATTTATTAAATGCTTAAATTAAATTTTTGTAACCTTTATTTGTTTCCCTCTTGGAACCTAGACTTGGTTGGAGGTTGTCAACCTCATTCTGATCCACCAATGAGGTGTGTTATTTTATCTCCCTATGCTACAGCCACCCCTTTGGGTGTGTGATCTCCCCATATTTTATTGGGAGCCTTTTTATATTAAATGAGATAAATGAAGATGGGCATGCCTCCTTTTCCCTGAATTTAAATGTTATTAAAGTGATTAAACAAAAATGTTGAATGAGATGTATATTCTCATGGATTGTTACATTTTATATTGATAATTTTAATTAGGTATAGACACTAACATATACCTTGCAATTTTATATTACTTTCTTGATGCTGTACATATCAGTATGAAACCAAATTCTTATAAAGTTATGGAACTTGTTGCATAATGGTATGAAACTGACTAGGGGATCAAGGTATGTCACATGTGACACATATGTATGATTACTTATATTATGGAACCAATGAGGGGTATTGAGGTATGTTACCTGTGACTTCAGTATAAATTCATATCTCTAGATATAGGTCACCCTGGTTATTGCCTTGGGACCTGTCCCATGTAGGTATGATGTTATTTCTAGATTACCATTAGACTAGATCCTCAGTATTGATGAGGTTTACTTGGTTATCACCTTGGTACCTAGCCCATGAAGGTATGATGCTACTCCAATATTACCATTATACTAGATCATTGGTCTCAATGAGGTTTCCCTGGTTATATACCTTGGGACATGGCCCATGTAGGTATGTTACTCTTTTCATATGAGTCATATGTCAAGTAGATAGTTACATACTATTGACACTTTATATATTTATTGATGAATACATTTTATAACCTTTCTTATTATTGCTTTTTTTCATGGACTTGTTATATTTTTCATTCACTTCGCATCCTAACCTATTATATCTTCACATGGTTATATTTTATATTCACATGCTACATTTTTTATAAAAACCATTGGTGGTTTCCTATTGAGTATATGTCACACCCTATTCGGGCCTCTGATTGGTACCTAGATAGACTTCATGGATGCAGGTAGGCATAGGGGAAATCACCCAATTGTTGATTATTGATTAATTGTAACATGGGAGCGGGGGAGCACAAGATCGAGTTATGTATCATGATGCTATCTGGAGATAGTCTTTTATTCTTTTTGATTATTCTGATATAATTGTTTGTATGTGTTTCTGAATACATATTTTCCTATCCCTTTTTTTGGATACATGACATTACATCATTTTTGTATATGGAATTGGATATTTCTATTAATGACTATTTATTTCATCTGAATGATTTATCTTCTACTGTGACTTGGTATTATGATTACATAATTTATCTATTTATTACACCATTATGCTACTCTAGTAATGATGTTATAGTCTCCCCATTGTACCACCTTAGACCTTCACTACTATTCATAATCCTATGGAACATAGGGAGGTATGTTTGCAGCCTTGTGACCAATAGGGTTCGGTTACTTATGAGTGACCTGGGTCCAGGACATTACAAGTTGGAATCATAGGCTTTAATTTCTTTGCCTTACAATTTTGGGATTATATAAAGATGTTAGGACATGTCATAATTTGGTAATGATCCTATTCTAGGGAGTAGCTAACCCACATATGGGATAAAAGATAAATTTTCTGGGATGAGATATGATGTTCTAGTTTATGCCTATTACAGTTGTTTTGATTCCACTGTGGGGTGATGCACATGATATGTGTTTTTATTATTGTTATAATATTGGATTACATTTTTTCCTTTCCCTTTTATGGTAAGTAATCATTTATCATGCATTATTTTAGGTACCTTATAGGATTAATATTTCATGCATTATACCGTTCCATGTAGGTTTCATTTCCTAATTTCATGATACTTATTGTATATGCCTTGAGTGATATATCTATTATGAAACTAACATTTCTACAGTAACAGGGGGATTTAATAATTGGTTATTAAAGTGTATACATCAAACTAAATGGTGTTTTACCATATAGGTTGATGATAGCACCTTAACTAACCAAGTATCTCATGTTTGAGTTTTGTAACTGAGGTTACATAGACTGAAATGTTGGTTGATTTTCAATACATTAATTTCATTTGTAATCTAAAGAGTGCATGTAACTATGTAAATTGAAAATAAAATTTCATTTAGTCAAATCATCTTATACTAACTATTATATTATGCTATCGAATGTAATGGTCTAGATACAATTAAAGTAACTACTAATTGGAATTTATAAAACATGTACTTTTGTATAAATTGGGAATGGTACTTTAGTTAATTAGTCTATTATATAAATGAAATAAATGATAAATATTAAATTCTAATATAGTCTCTAATAAATGGGGTTTCTAATTGAAACATAATAAGTTTTCCCTCTATAACTTGCAATTCATATACCAAGATCCTTATAGTGAAACAAAGATCTTAACCCAGACCCAACCATAGTAGTGAGCAGTAGGTAGTGTCTCTTATGTTCTTTATGATCATTCATATTACACAGCTCTTGAATTAAGAGTAGGAAAAGGGGTATGACTCATGTATATGAATTCGTTTACCTATCCTATTATTATGTTTTGTAATTTTAGAATTATAAAATTCTATTTGAGGTGTGTTCTTGGAATTTTTAGAGTTGTTCAACCATGATGTACTTGAGTCCTATGCCAGGAATATGGTGACGACTATGCTATGCAGGAGGTGTAAATTAATCCACCAGTGTTACCTCCAGTAGTTCCACCTATGTAACCTCCTACTATCCGTGATTTGAGTGATGATTCTTAGCTTTGAGGTAAATTTATATGGCCTATACAGGCTATATTGGGAGCTCTGTGCCCTACCACTTCTATGGAAGAGTTGACATGAGAGTTTCAGTAGAAACATCCACATACTTTTCTAGGGTATGGTCATCTCCAAGCTACAAAGTTGTGGATTGAGGTTATATTATCTATCATTTAGAACCTAGAGATCCCTCATGATAATAGATTCAATATTGCTATGTATATTCTTTGATTATCTGCCAAAAATTGGTAGGATATTGTGAACTAGTAAGATCAGTAACAGTAAGTGATTTGGAGGGATTTTCGGTCTATATTCTATGAATAATTTTTTCCTACGACCTTGAGGGATGATCATTCATGGGATTTCATGAACCTATAATAGGGTTCTATGTTTGTTATGGATTTCTCATATAATTTTATAGAGATTCGGTTCTTTTCACTTGTCTATACCACTGATGAACCAGCAAAAGTGATATATTTTGAGGATTGGCTCAGGCGTCGCATTCATTCTCAGGAGAATGTTTTCTAGTTGATGACCATGTATGATATAATAAACTAGGATATTATTACCAAAAATATCCTAGGGGAAGATGTGGGATTAGATTAGAGTGGACCAGTTTATCAACCTAATAGTATAGTATCTGGTGGAAATAATTGTCACTTTAAGACCTCTCATGAGGGAAGTACCAGTCAGAGTGCACATATTGGTGATTTTTTAGTCTGTCATCAATGTAGGAAGTAGGGGCACATGAATCATCAGTGAGATAGGGCCCCAGTTGAGTATTGATGATGTGTTAGGATGGTCCATAAACATCAATTTTGAATAATATTCACTCCAATGGCTAGTGAGAGAGAATCAACACCAATTTCAGGTCCTAGAGAGAGATCATCACCTCTATATTAGGTAGGGAGCTAGAGTGCTACTAGCCAATCCAGCCAAGAAGGTGTTCATGGTTGTGGGATCCAGAAACCAGTTGCATAGTGTCAGTAGAGTGGGCCTGATCAAGTTAGTCATGTGGTATATCAGGGTCATGGAACAAGCTAGGTGTATGCAGTGCATCATTTTCTAGGGTATCATAGTCTTAACCCTTCTACAGTTCAATTTATGATTTTAGTATCATATACCTTGGTATTTTTTTATCTGACATAGGGCCTTTAAGTTCTTTTATCTTTGTGGATATCATGGAAAGACTCACGCTTGAAATTTGGTACTTTTTTAGAGTGATGACCCTTGAAACTCCATTGGGTATCTGATCAGAGAGTGTACGTTGGTGTATTGAGTTACCCCTTAAGATTGAAAGCTATCATTTTCTATGGAACACCTTCATACTTGAGATTCCTGGTATCAACATTATCCTTAGGATGTACTAGTTAGTTCTTTATTATGCCTATGTGGATTTCTTTCACCATAAGGTGTATTTCACATCACCAAAGGGAGGTACTTATATTCACAAGGTTGAATGGGATGTCCAAGTAGGTAGAGATGGACTATGGTATCATGGTCTAGGTAGAGTAATAGCATAGATTTTTAGACTATATTGTTATCCTAGATCATTTCAGGTATGTCTTCCCCGATGAATTTTCTAGATTACCTCTAGAGAAAGAGGTGTATTTATCTATTGATAATGTTCTAGGAGTTGTGATAGTTTCTATTACTTTTTACAGGATGTCCACTACTGAGTTTTAGGAGCTCAAGAAATTATTGGAGGACTTAGAATCTAAGAGTTTTATATGTCCCATTACTTCTCTCTGGGATTCACTGGTCTTTTTACCAAAAAATAGAATGGAACTCTCAGTTTTTATGTCGATTACCGGAAGTTGAATCATCTTACTATAAAGAACCGGTATCCTTTACCTCTTATTGGTAACCTATTTTACTATCTCCAAGGAGAGAGAGTTTTATTAAATATTTACTTGAGGTTAGGTTATCACCAGGTACATGTTATACCTTCATACATACCTCATAAAATGTTCCTGAGTATGTATGGTTTTTATGAGTATCAGGTTATGTTGTTTGGTCTCAGAATTAAACCAACCGTTTTCATGTGTCTAATGAATCAGGTTTTACACATGTATTTTTATTCATTTGGGGTAGTCTTTGTGGATGATATATTGGTGTATTATTGTACTCAAAATGAACATACCAAACATCTTGATATCATTCAGAACACACTAATAGAGAACTAGATATATTATAATCTCACTAAATTCCACTTTTATATTGATAAATTGCACTCTATGGGGTTACATTATTTCAAAATCAGGAGTATCAGTTGACCTAGAGAAGGTTAGATCGGTAGTAACCTAGGAGCATCCAAATATTTTTTTGACATATGTAATTTCTTAAGAATATATGGATATTATAGTAACTTTATACATGAATTTTTATTCATAGAAGAACCTCTCACATGTTTAACTAATAAGGGTGTGAATTTTATATGGTCGGAATCCTATGAGATAACCTTTCAGAAGATGAAAGGGAGACTAACTTCCAAACCAATCCTGATTTTTCTAGAGTCATTAAGAAGCCATATAGTTTGTTGTGATTCATCAGGTATTGAACTAGGATAAGTTATGATGTAGGAAGATTGATTCATTTCATATGGGTCACTTTATTTGAGGTCTCACTAGTGGAATTACCCAATTCATGATTTCAAGTCGGTATTTTTAGTTCAAGCCTTATGTTGCTAGAGAAATTATCTTCATTGAGAGTATTTTGTGGTGTATACAGACCAAAAAATCCTCAAGTATGTTTTCAAACAGTGTGACTTGAACCTTGGTAAGAGAAACTTGGTTAAATAACTGAAATCCATCAATTATAATCTCACCTATATGCCTAAGAAATTCAATTTTGTAGAGTATTCTCTAATATTAAGGATTGAGACATAGGCAGTTCGAAAATCCAGAGGTGAGTGGAAGCTAATGTCCCTATTTTTTATATACTTAGAGGTCTAGGAGTATCATGTAGAGATTATACTTATAGTTTATATGTGACCTATTCACTTTTGGAGAGAGTAAAGATGATGTACTTATTGGATCCCAAGGGATTATTCCTAAGAGAGAGTGTTTCAGGAGACAACCATCCGCCAGTATGGATCATTGATAAGGATGAGATCTTACTCATTCATGGATGTGTTTGGGTTCAAATAGAAATCTAGGGGGAATTTATACAAGATACTCATGCTTCTATTTTTGAGGTACACCTTGGGATTACAATGATCTATCTTGATCTATAACGCCAATATTGGTGGCCTGGTATGACAAGAGAGATAATTAGTTTTGCTCGGTGTTCCACCTATCAGCTAGTAAAGGTAGAACACTAGTGGACAATTAGGATTTTACAGTTGTTGTTAATTCCTGAGTAGAAATGGGAAGATTTCATTATGGATTTTGTGACTGGATTACTGAGATTCCCTCAAGGTAGTGATGTAGTATGGGTGATCTTAGATAGGATCATGAAGGTCACTCACTTATTACCTATTAGAGAGACCTTATCATTGGATGATCTTGAGAGACTATATGTACATGAGATTGTACCCTTACACGAGGTACCTCATTCTATCATATCTGATAGGGAAACTCATTTCACATTGAGGTTTTGGTAGGGGTTATAGAAGGCTTTGGGTATGCAGGTGCTTTTGAGAACAATGTGAATTTAATTTTGTTCTAATAATATGGAACTAAAATATATTTTTTAGAATAGGTAATTGATTTTTAAAAAAGGTTATCTTTATTTTTATACATTTTTTAATTAAAAAATAAAACATTAATTTGAGGAATGAATTTAATATGTTGAATGCTGATATTATGATTCTAATTTTTTATATCATTTCATATTAAATTGAAAAAAAAATATTCTTCTAAAAATAAATATGTGATATGTAATTCAAATATGGAAATTTTTCAAATTACTCAAACTTCTTCAAGAAGCCCAACCTTCCATGAGCCATATTTCTTCTATACATATACTTCCATGTGAATTAAATCCTCTTATTTTATGACCTTATTAATTATTGATCAATGAATATTTTGTTCCTACCTATTATTCATGCATATAAACCCTTATTTGGGAGTTCATTTTTTTTCATAACACCACCCTTAACAACTTTCACAAGAAAAATCATATCCTTCTGTGAAAGTAAAAGATCATGTTCCCTTCTTTCCATGCACCACATGGATCTTCCATGAGATAAAAAAATGACATCTCCATAGCCCAAATAAAACTTTTTTGAGTAGTAATCATTCCTTAAATTTACTTCTTTTATGATAATATATTCCAATAATTCCATAAAACCATTCTACACCACCCTTTTTCTGTGCCACAACCATTCTTCCATGAGGCATATGGATCTTCTGTAGAGTTCTTCAATTGTGGAAACTAACACTAATCCAATTGAGGATTCTAAGTCATGTTATTATTTGTGGATGAACCTCACCAATTTTTATTAAAGAGGAGAAATTTTTTGACTGAATGATCAAGTTGAACATGTTTTTTAGGATACATGATATAGATAAAGTCAAAGTGTAAGGGAGCTACATCTAGTTTCAACATGGGAGAGAAGAATTTTCTCAAGGGATTTGACCAAATTAGAGTGTTTATGTAATTATTAAAGAATATTATTGTGATTCTAGAGATCACATAATCCTCATAGATTGAAGAAGAACCAATATTGATTGGGACATGGTTTGAATGATGTACATCGACTAAGATTGAGTAATAAAATTGAGTTGGGATGTATGTGAGCTTTGATGATGGAATTATAAATGAAAATTTGAAGGAATTAGAGCCCTGAAATCATGTTTTATGAATTATGAAGTGAGGAAAAAATATTAATAGTGGATTAAGTGTAATTATAAATCTTCTTGAGGCCTATATAGATGCAAGCGCATTGTCAACGATTGAAGATGGTTGTTTTTTTCCTATGTGTGTTCCCTGTGTAGGTGTTCAAAATGACAAGGAATCAATTTCTTCCAGATCATTTTCTATGAATCCATGTAATGCATCTATCCAGCCACTTGATGAAATTATAGAATTAAAACATTTACTCATGTCAACCAAACCTTCCCATGCACACAACTTTAGTGCCAGATTCAATATCATAGCCTTATAATTGATGATACATGATCTTTATAAGATCCTAGAACTTTATCTTGAATATTTTTAGCTCTAAATTCACTCAAGATTTGATATGCATGAATCATACAACATCTCAATAAGAAAATATGAGTTATACCACCTTTGATCGAACCATCCTCCCACTAGAATTCCCATTCCCAAAGATTTGTCTCATGATTCTACACCAATTGGACACTTCACAACTATGAATCCACCTATAAATTCATTAACACCACTCCTGAAACATCTTGAACTATGAACATAGAAGCTTGAATTCAATCGAGACTAAAGCCACACAATCAGATATGTTCAATAAATGAGGAAGCCTCACTAAATAATAGGAATAACAAGTAAGAATTGTTCTTTCTAGTTATTTTGTATTCCCTATACAAGATCAATGATGACAGGGAACTTTATTTCCTCCAATTAATTGGATATGTTATTAGAGAAAGGTGAATATGCGTTTTTGGAGTTTAGATTGTGAGACCTTGAATTAGAAATCAAGGCTAGCCAAGAAAGGAGTTTAACATCATCTGTGATCTATGAGAATAGTGAAGAACTATCTATCAAGTTGAATATGATCAAAGAGTTGGAAGAATAATATTTATGAGGAAAAGAACTCAAGATTTTATGAAGTAATAAGATGAAAATATTGAGTTTTTCAAGAGAGACTCAATGTAGCATGAAGTTGAATAGATTTGCAATCATTGGTCTTTTTTGTTTACAAGTTTAAACAAAAAAGAATAAGGAGATAGTAGTTCTACATTTTGATACTCTAGTTAAAACTATGATATACAAATGAATTTTTTATGCATGAATTATCAATTAAGTTAAAAGTAACTGGAAATTAGGTCTAGTAGAAAAATAATAGATCATTGAAATTTCCACCAATTAGCACCCAGTTCAGGCTAATATCACAAGTTAAATCCTCTTTTCAAGACCAATATTCATTGAATCCAATCCCAATTCAATGCATGCATCAATCCTCTTAAACTATGGTCATGATGAACCAAATCATTTTCATCCTCCAATTATTCTGAAAGGAATACAAAATCAATAATGGAAAGGCAATGTCTCAAGTTATAAGATTGAAGTAATATTAATCTCAGTCCTCAAATCGAATATGTGGAGACAATCAATGGAGATGAAGGTGGAAAAATAAATTAATGAAAATTTGAGACATTCTGAAATCACCTGAGGAAGTCATAGAAGATCGTGTTACTCACATGATAATTTTTTAAGTACACTAGAGATTCTAGATCATTCTTCTATAAATAACCACTATTAATTGGAGAGGGGGAACTTATGGGATTAAATCAATCAATATTTTTTCATCTTCTTGATTTTATTCATTTGTTTTCTTTATTTATCTGTTGATGGCACACTAGGCCATTAGTTATCAATACAAGGATAACTCTCCCACCCCAGTGATGAGTTATAAATTTTAATGATAATTATTCTCTATGCATTTATATAGATGTTTTTGAATGCTTAGATGATAGTATATTTCTATTTTCCTTCACATTTATTTTATTATTTACCTTTTTCACTAGTTTTACACACAAGAAACAAGGGAATTAATTCACCACTTATGATAGTTAGTAGTGGGTTGAATCAAGATTGATTGGTGATATCCAAACACTAGGTAAGTTAAGGATAGGAAATACAATGGTTATATTGTCTCTCTATTCAAAATGAAATTGGTAGAATAGGCTAGTCAGAGAGATTTATCTTTATTATAGAATTAAAAGGGAGTTAAATTGAATAATGATTCAAGGATCAGTGAGGAGGTTAATGCAATTTTATACCAATAGTTTTTAAAATGATTTTTAAACCAACTCAATTGAAACCAATAAAATTTTCCACTATTTCCACTTATACACTAAACCCAATAAATAAGAGAAGAACACACCCAAAACACTCTCTTATTCATAGAGAACCTAATTCCACTACTACTATATCTAAAACAAGGATTTTGAATCCATTTTTTGGTGGACCCACAACAATCCACTCATCAATGAATGATCATATTCACCATCTAAGAGGTCTATAAATTGATCTATCAAGGCAAAAAAAGTGATCTCCTATATCACACATTATGGATACACCTTTCTAAAACTCTGGAATCACTTTAACAGGTTCTTCCTTTTTCATATGGGAGAAAAACTCCTTATTAATCATCACAATAAACTTTTTCAAAGAAAATTCATCTAGGAAATGATGATTCATATTCCACTACATCTGTACTACTCCTTAAAAAAACCCACTGGTAAGGGAACTCAAAAATGATCTATAATCCTTGTCAACTCAAAGTAAAATTTAACCTCTTCTATAAATTATTCAACCATGTGACTCAAAAATCCTCTAAAGAACCTTAATACTCATTTACAATGAAATCTAAAGAACACATCATCACATAAATTTCCCTTTTACTTCTCAGTTCTAATACCCTAATGATGCCTTGAATACATGCCTTCAATACAAAAAACAAAATTCATAAGGTTAATTTAAACAATTAAAAAATACATCAATATTAAAGAAAAACCAAACATAACAAGGATCACACTCATTCCCATACCAATTTTCTACAAAAGAAACTAAAATTCCATAAAAAATCCCTTTATCATCCAAACTCATTGAAGCATTTTCTCTCACCAAAAAAACTATCTCATTACTCCCATGCCTTGTAACGACCCAATGTTTTATAAATTGAAATTCCTTTATTATAAATATGTCATAAAATCACATGAAAACACAACATAATGAACTACTAATGGATAAGTGACCTTTAAACATAATTTTTTCACTTCTGTGTTTGGAATTTCGAAAAATCTGACATTCACAGTTGTAATCAGTAAGTTATTTGGAGTCCTATAAGAAAAGCTTAATTTTTGGTGAATAGTAACCTACCCTTATGAATAGTAACATACCCTTATAAATATTAATATACACTAATGAATAATAACCTTACCTATGATAATATATAAATATTATTCAAGGTGAAATTATGATATACTTATATTTTAGAATGAGTAAATGAATGTTTTAAAACTGGTTTTTGATAACAAATTATGATTTTAATTAAATATTAAAATAATAATATTTAAAAAATTATTTTTGAAAAATGGACTTCATTTTTGGATTTTAAACGTCGAAAAATGGTTAGGGTGATTTTTTTAGATTTTTCTAAAATACTTGAATTTTTTATGAATAGTAAAAATACGATAATTTACAATAAATACTAAATAATGGATTTATTGAGTCATTGATGATGTTTTGATGATGTAAGACCAATTGGTTAGGGATCACATGATAAAATTACTATTCTTGGTCAAGGAAGACTTGATGTTCCTTGTCTTGTGGGGAAATAATAAATTAATGAATTTTATATTGAGAAATACCCTCTCTCCACCACTATAAAACCCCCTCTCACTCTCTCTTATATTCACTCCTATCAAGACTTGTGCCTTGAAAATATTATTCCCAAATCTCTCCCCAATATCCTCTCCCACGTCCAAAATCTCCTAGCCTCTTCAAAATACCAAAACTTCTCCCCTTAAGAGGTTCTCAAAGGAGGAAGTCTCAAGAGGTAAAATCTTCTTTCCAATTCCTTCGTTTCTTTTAAGTTCTTTTCTTTTTTGTTTCTTTCCTTACCTCCCTTCACCATAATAGTATGATAAATACAGTAACATACATGTAATTTAATTTTTTTTCATTCTAATTTTATATTTCATTATCTTCTCTTTTTTCCCCACCTTTTTTTTAAAAGAAATGAAAGCACTGTTTGAGATGTGCTAATTTAGCACATTCAAGGACAATGATTTATCAATTTCTATTATTATATTTAATTCTGGTCATGAAACAATTTGTTTTATGGTTGAACAAGATGATTATATATGTAATATATCCTATTTTTTAGTTTTTTAGTCCTTTTTTACAAATGGTATTAATTTATAAAGCAAAATATGTTTTTTGTAATCAAACCCACCGATTAACAAAAATGGTTGTCACTATGGTTTTATATAATAGTTTGACTTCAATATAAGTAAACAAATTAAATTTAAAACCATGTAATCTCCTTTATTTTCACTAATATAATATAACTTCATTTCTAGACAACCACTCCCATCTTTCATGTTTATCCGAACTTGAATATAAGTGAAACGATCTTTTAAAACTAAGTAAACAAACGAGCCCGAACAATGAAATTGAACCTTATAATTAATCAAAAAGGCCTTAAATGAACTAAAAAGGGTTATAATAAATAAATTACATGTATAATAGGTTTTTTATTTATTAATTAATAAACCTAATTTGTTTATTCAGGTCATTAATAACAAGTGGAGAACACTGCCAGATTTAAGGTAAGGGATCCTCTCCTTTTCACTCTTAATCAAGATTGTCCTCTATGTTATGCCTTTTTATGTATAATACCAAATGATGGGGTATGATTTATCACCTCCCCCATACTTCCCTCGTGATTTCTAAGTGATGATAGACCCATTTCTCTCTCATCCATTCCTCTTAGGTACACTCGATACCATGGTGATAAACTATGACGAATTCTACTCGAACCTTCTTTGTTCTTTCGGGTTGCCTTATCTTTCTTTATATCAAAATAGATTTATTTTATCTATATATTTGCATATTCTAAATTCTGTTTATTTTTAAAAGAATTATTTATGAAGACGCTTTAATCACTCTCTTTTGAGGATATACATGTTTTTATAAGATGTCATCCTTAGAACTTTCTGATAAGCAAACCTGTTTTAAGGGAACTTTCCAAATTGTTACCCAATTTCAAGTGCACTATATCATCTATTTTAAGCCACAATTGTATTTATAAAATCATTATTTTATTATGAAAAACTTCTTAGTTCAATTATGGTTTTATATAAATGATTTTCCTCTTTTCTATTTTAAAAGCTTGATAGTATTTTCCTTAAAACCGCACAAAAATGTTTTAATGCCAATGTTTCTAAAATATATTTATTGTATGTTTTCACTTATATTTGACACCACTTACCATGTTATATTCATATTTTACCCTATTAATTTCCATGTATGTTCTAATACTTTCCTTTCATGGACACTTTCGTGATACGCCTATTGGTTATGATTTATGTCATGATTGTGGTACCCAATTCTTTCCATGGGTACCCTTATGTTTATGTATGGTTGATTATGTATGATTATCTATGTGGTAAGAATATTTATGTGGAAATAGTATTCATTTAAATGTTGATATGGGTGCTCCTAGATAGCACTCCAATTCATTGGGTAAGGTAAAGTCTCGTGAGATGTGATGTGAAACGGGATTGGCGGTTAGCCTTGACCCATACTAAAATGGGAAACGGGATTGGTGGTTAGCCTTGACCTGTACCAAAGAAATGTTTTATGATTCTGACACATTTATATGATTCCATTTTTATATGATCCCATGCTTATACGATGTGATTTCACATGTTCCATGCATTGAATATCATTATGTCATGCCTCCTAACTCATGTGCTTAAGATGTATCCTTGTGTTTATTCCCTTACTAGGATTTTCAACTCATCCCTTTTTTTATGTGTTCCCCAGGGTACCCTATGCAGATTTAAGGTCTCAAAGGAAGTTAGGAGATATTTATATAGATTAAATAAAGAACTGTTTTTTTAGCCCCATGTTTTATGTTATATGTACCTAGTCTTCCAAGACACTAGACTTAACGATCCTTGGCTTGTAATCTAATGATTAATTATGCTTTAAATCATGAAATATTATATGTAAATGTCTTGGGTCGCTATAGTTGGTATCATAGGATGGTCTAGTTATTTTTTTATATTAGGAATAGAGCACCATAGTGAGAACCTTAAGGATGAGATTAAGTATAAGAAAACATTCCTAAATTTTGGTGAATATTGAGTAAGTGGTTTATCAAGAAAATACATCCCTGTCTAGATACGAGCAGGTATAGGTGGCTCTGGCATAGATGTATATAGGGTTAAAAACTAAAAACACCACTTTGATCTAGACTCAAACGGGAACTGGTGCATGACAACGGGCCTTGTTTCACTCTTGGTTATGACACCCTCAGAGGATAGGCTTTGGTAGATTCACAAGCTTAGTACAAACCATTATCAAGGGACAAAAAATCTCATAAGAATATAAGTTAAGAAATAGATTGAGGATAACTTAGATTTAACTCGAGGAATCAAAAGTTAGTATATACTTATTCATTATAAGTTTATCCTTTTATGTTCAAAGTTTCCTTTTCATGCTCAATGTCTAAGTATTCAAGACCTCTAATTATACATTCTTTTTAGTAGTTAATGGCAGGAAATAGATTAACACATTCAAAAAATCAATGTGATAGGAAATGTGAAGATTTACCTAATGATATGCATGATATAATGATATAGGGTGCTCAAAACTTCATGATAGTACTTGCTCAGCTGGCTCGATTTATGAATAATAACTTGAATTAGGCAGAACACCCTCCTCCCCCATGGAAAGATCAAGTTGTCATAGAATCCTTTATACAAAAAATGGACTCCCATGTTTAGCGGATCTTTTAATCCCCTCCTCGCATACCAATAGATTAACTTCATTGAAAATATATTATTCATCATCTAATGCTTGGAAGAAGAGAAGGTGGTACTGGTAGTATATCGTTTTGATGGGGAATCTGATCAGTGGTGGATGTTGATCAAGAATACAAAGTCCCGAGAGGAAATTGATCCTTGGATTGGGAGGAATTCAAGAGGATGTTTTTCAACAAATATTTTCCTCAAACCCTCCGTCTCAAGATGGAAAGAAAGTTCCTCGGACTCAAGCAGAAGGAAGATGAGTCCATCGAGGTGTATGAAGAAAACTTTACAAAGCTTACAAGGTACACCTATGGCTTTTTCATGAACACTGAAAGCAAGGTGGATCACTTCTTTAGCGGACTAAAGCCGAGTCTATGAAAAGAATTGGTGATTTGATACTTTGACAGTTACGAGGAGATTATTCATTGTTCCCTAAAGGTTGAAATGGAGATTGGATACTCCCAGTGGTCTTGTGGACCCAGTAAAAAGAAGAGAAAAATGGACAAAAACATAGGTGGTTCATCATACAAATCCCATGATGGAAAGAAGCCTAAGTTTTCCCCATGTAAAAATTGTGGGAAGAAGCATCTTGGTAACCGTCTAAAGGGAACCAAGAATTGCTTCAAAGGAAGAAAGTTTGGTCATCTGGACAAGAACTATCGAAGGGATATGAAAAATCCTGCTAATGTTGAAGAAGAAAGGAAGGTTCAAGTAAACACTCATCCTGCAGTGTAGTGTTACAACTTCAAGGAGTATGGGTATTATGAGAACAATTTCTCTAAGCTGAAGGTTGTCAAAGGCAATCAATAACAGCCTCCAAGGGAATAATGAAGGGCTTATTCTATCACTACTACTGAGGAGGAGTCAGATAACGATTTTATTATAGGTACGCTAGTTAGTCATTCAAGAATATTGAACATACTATTTGATTCTGGTTCTACACATTCTTTCATATCTTGAAAGTTTAGTAAAACTATTCAAACACCACCTAAAAATTTGGAGGAAAAGTTATATTTGAGAACAATAAATGAGGAAATCATTGCATCCATGGTTTATAAATCCTCCCCAGTTAACATTTGTGTACTGAACCTCCCAGAAAATCACATCATACTTACTTTAGTGGAGTTTGACGCTATCTTGGGCATGGATTGGCATCTTTATACAAATCCAACATCAACTGTCGGAAAAGGGAGATCACTTTTCACATCCCAAATCACCCTCTGATTCTTTACAAGTGTAAGGAGGAAGATGAATCTCCTTTATAATCGTCATCTCAAGTGTGGTTATTGCTGATTTATGAGCAGGAATATCTAGATCAAATTATTGAGACAAAGGAGAGAATCATGCTTGAAGACATGCCCATTGTGAGGGATTACACTGATGTATTATCTAAAGAGTTTTCTGGTCTTCCTCCGAACCAAGAGGTTGAGTTCTCAATTTAACTTATCCCTGGATCTCTACCTATCTCAAAGACACCTTACATAATGTCCACCATAGAGCTGGAAGAGTTGAAGAAGCAGTTATAGGAGAATGTGGAGAAGGGTTTTATACACCCGAGTGCTTCACAGTGGGGTGCGTCAGTCCTCTTTGTCAAGAAAAAGGAAGAATCAATGAACCTATGCATTGATTATCGTGAGCTCAATAAAATTACAATAAAGAATAAGTATCCCATTCCACATATAGATGATTTTTTCGATCAACTTTATGGGGCCAATTATTTCTCTACAGTGGACCTTCAGTCGGGATATCACCAACTAAAGGTGAGGAAGGAAGATATTCCCAAGACTTCCTTTCGAATGAGGTATGGACACTATGAGTTCATAGTGATTCCCTTTAGACTCACTAATGCTCCAGAAATTTTTATGGATTTAATGAATAGAGTCTTTAGAGATTACCTCGACAAAATTTTGGTAGTCTTTATTGATGATATTCTAATATACTCCAAGAGCAAGGAGGAACATGAAGAGCATTTGAAAACTATGTTAAATAATTTTTGAAGGGATAAGTTGTATGAAAAGTAAAGTAAATGTGAGTTTTGGATAGAGGAAGAATCATTATTGGGGCATATTGTCACCAGAAAAGGGATATATGTGGACCCTTCAAAGACAAAGGCAATTGAAGAGTGTCCCAGGCCAACTTCTGTAACGGTGATCCGTAGATTTTTGGGACTAGCTGGGTATTATCGACGATTATTGAAGAACTTTTCATGATTTTCAAACACAATGACAAAGATTACATGTAAGGGAGTAAAGTTTTTCTAGACACAGGAGTGTGAAGACTGTTTCAAGGAGTTGAAAAATAGGCTTATCATTATGCTAGTACTCACACTCCCTTCAAGTGGAGAACTCCTTGTGGTGTATAGTGATTCTTCTAATAAGGGATTAGGTTGTGTGCTAATGAAAAATGATAAATTGATAGCCTATGACTCAAGGCAGCTGAAAATCCATGAGAAAAACTATCCTATGCATGATCTGGAGTTGGCTGCGGTGATATTTGGGTTGAAAATATGGCGGAATTATCTCTATGGGGAGAAGTGTAAGATATATACTGACCACAAGAGTCTCAAATATATGTTCACACATAAATATCTTAATATTTTCTAGATAATATGGATAGAGCTCATCAAGGATTGTGACGACTCAATCCACTACCATCCCGGTGAGGAAAACAAGGTGTCGAATGCTCTAAGTAGAAAGGATCCTGCATCTTTATCAATGATGAAAATTGAAAAGGGTCTGATCTTCTTAGATTTGAAAAGGATGGAAGTGGGAATAATTAAGGTAGGAACATCATCAATTATTTCTCAAATGATTGCTCAACCATCCCTCTTGGACAAAATAAAGGATGCTCAAAGAAAGGATATGGAACTTCTAAAAAGGGTGGAAGCTGTTAAAAATGGAAAATCCTCTGATTTCAAAATTGATGAGGAAGGAGTTGTAAGATTTGGGACATGATTATGTGTACCATCCGAATCAGAGATAAAGAAGTATCTATTGAATGATGCACATAGATTGACATTCTCTATCCACCCAGGGAGCACAAAGGAGTATCGAGATCTCTGGGAAAACTTTTGGTGGGACAATATAAAGAGGGATATTGCTGAATATACATCAAAGTACCTGGTATGTCAGCAAGTGAAGGATGAGAGGAAAAAGTCTAAGGGGGTGATGCAACCACTACCCATACCATCTTGGAAGTGGGAGAACATTACCATGAACTTTGTCACTAGACTTCTAAGGACCTCCAGAGGAAACAATGCTATATGGGTCGTTGTGGATCATCTTACAAAGAAAGCTCACTTTATCACAGTTCTAGAGGACTTATCATTGGATCAACTTTCACAAATTTACATCAAATAATGGGTAAGGCTACATGGAGTACCATTATCTATTATATCTAATCGTGATCCGAGATTCACTTCAAGATTCTAGAAAAGTATCCAGCATGATCTGAGCACTGAACTGAACTTCAATACGACCTATCATCCTCAAACTGATGGCTAATCTGAGCAAACTATTTAGACACTGGAAGACATGTTGAGAGCGTGTTATATAGAATTCAAAGGATGATGGGACCAAAATCTTTCATTGGTTGAATTATACCACAACAATAGTTTCCACTCGAGCATCCGAATGCCACTATATGAAGCCCTTTATGGGAAAAGGTGTAGAACACCAGTATGTTGGGATGAAGTCAGTGAGCTTAAGCTGCTAGAGCCTAAAATGGTCAAAGAAATGGTGGATAAGTTGAAAACCATTCAGCAGCATATCAAGGCATCCCAGAGTCGACAAATGAGTTATGTAGATAACCATCGACAATACCTTGAGTTCAAAGTTGGAGACATGGTATTTCTACGCATATCTCCATGGAAGAAGGTCATGAGGTTCAGAAAGAAGGGGAAGTTAATTCCTAGGAACATTGGCCCCTTCAAGATCCTTCATCGAGTCGGAGTTGTGGCCTATCTACTAGCACTTCCACCTACCATGTTGAAAGTACATGATGTATTTCATGTTTCCCTCTTAAGGAAGTACTCACCAAATCTTTCACATGTACTCTCTTCAGAGGTGGTATAGTTGGAGGATGATCTTTCCTATGAGGAGTAGCTAGTGAAGATCTTGGATCGTAGAGACAAAGTTTTACACAACAAGACTGCTCATCTAGTAAATGTACTATAGAGAAACCATAAGTATGAAGAGGCAACATGCGAACTGGATGAATCAATGAAGGAAAAGTACCCCCACCTGTTTTTGGCTTAGAATGTAAAAAGGAATTTCAAGGGAAAAATTTCATAAGGGGGGAAGAATGTAACGACCCAATGTTTTATAAATGGAAATTCCTTTCTTATAAATATGCCATAAAATCACATAAAAACAAAACATAATTAACTACTAAGTGATAAGTGACCTTTAAATATAAGTTTGTCACTTCTGTGATTGGACTTTCGAAAAATCTGGCATTCACGGTTGCAATCTGTAGGTTATTTGGAGTCTGATAAGAAAAACTTAATTTTCGGTGAATAGTAACCAACCCTTATGAATAGTAATATACCCTTATGAATAGTAATATACCCTAATGAATAGTAACCTTACTTATGATAATATAGAGATATTATTCAAGTTGAAAGTATGATATACCTATATTTTAGAATGAGTAAATGAATGTTTTAGAACTGGTTTTTGATAATAAATTATGATTTTAATTAAATATTAAAATAATCATATTTAGAAAATTATTTTTGAAAAATGGACTTCATTTTTTGATTCTACACATCGAAAAATTGTTAGGGTGAATTTATGAGATTTTTATAAAATACTTGATTTTTTATGAATAGTAAAAATACGATAATTTATAATAAATGATAAATAATGGATTTATTGAGTCATTAATGATGTTCTGGTGATATAAGACCAATTGGTTTGGGATCACATGATAAAATTACTATTCTTGGTCAAGGAATACTCACTATTCCTTGTCTTGTGGGGAAATAATAAATTAATGAATTTTATATTGAGAAATCCCCTCTCTCCTCCAATATAAAAATCCCCACTCACTCCCTCTTATCTTCACTCCTCTCAAGCCTTGTGCCTTGAAAATATTCTGCCCAAATATCTCCCCAATATCCCCCCCTACTTCTAAAATCTCCTAGCCTCTTTAAAATACCAAAAATTCTCCCCTTAAGAGGTTTTCAGAGGAGGAAGTCTCAAGAGGTAAATTCCTCTTTCCAATTCCTTCGTTTCTTTTAAGTTCTTTTCTTTTTGTTTCTTTCCTCACCTACCTTCACCATAATAGTATGATAAATCTAGTAACATATATGTAATGTAATGTTTTCATGCTAATGTTATATTTCATTATCTTCTATCCTTTCCCTACCTTTTTTTTTTGAAATAAATGAAAGCATCGTTTGAGATGTGTTAATTTAGCACATTCAAGGACAACGATTTATCAATTTCTATTATTATATTTAATTCTGTTCATGAAACCATTTGTGTTATGATTTAACCAGATTATTATATATGTAATATATCCTATTTTTTAGTTTTTTTGTCCTTTTTTACAAATGGTATTATGTTATAAATCAAAACATGTTTTTTGTAATCAAACCCACCAATTAACAAAAATGGTTGTCACTATGGTTTTTGTAACGCCCCGACCCCAGTTACCTAGAGTCAGTGCATTATTACATAAAATTTTTATGATCACAAAAGATCAAGTCTCAAAAGTCTGGTTAGTTTAGTAGCCTTGGATTCACTAGATACATTCATAAAGTTTACATTACATCATAAAATGAAAACTACAACAACATAGTCTCCATAGTCCACACTCATATACCCTCATACTATCCCTGCAGGTCATTCATAAAATACTTCTTCACATCCTGGGAAAAATAAAACATAGAAAGGGGTGAGCTCAAATGCCCAGTAAGGATAACAATATAGCGGAAACCTTTATAAATAATCATAAACATTTAAGGCAATGTATAACTAAAACAAAAGCTTTTTAAACTTGAACTTTAGCATAATATGTCTGAAATAAAATGTAATAATTTCATTTAATTATTCACATGGATATTATACTAGTCAAATAATCACATGCAATATCAATAACCACTTTAATAATGATGGAATGCATAATTCCAGACTATCATAACCACGTAGTCAAGGCCTTGTGCCAAGACTACAAATAAGATTTTGTCAAGGCCTTGTTCCAAGACACTAGTTTTTCTCATCATACCTAATGATGCATCGAGGAACTATACCGTTCTCCACCCGTTACTTATTAAGTCCAATGCATTCCTCATATGAACAGGTTTAAACATAACATAAACATTCGTATTAAAACTAGCATATGAAATGTAAATACTTTCTCCATAAACCATGAATGGTATAAAAATAACACATTCATAGTCAAACATATCACAAAACCTTCAATACAATATGGAAGTTTTGTATCATAATAAATCAACTTCAAATAAGCTTAAAATCCATCAAAGGATGTTGACATAGATAAAATCCAAACTATTTGAGAGAAATATCTCTTTTTTTGAAATCATTTAAAAGTCACATAATTATAAAATAAAACATTTACTTTGAAAATATTCTTATAATATTTTAAGGAAATCTTTGAAGATTTTACAATGGTGGAAAATAGCCGCACCCGCTGTATAAGTTAAAAAAGACACTATTACCTTAATTTTGTCGAAAAGGTTAAAAAGGACCTTGTTTGGAAAATGACAGAAAGATTCCTTTCAAACCATTTTATAAAATTCAAAAAAAGGTATAAATAACTTTAACCCATATTCAAGAAAATAGTAAAGAGGTTTTGGAATACATTTTTAAGAAACATGGATGTGGATGATAAATAGGTCCCAGTAGATAATCATGTATAAACAACCTCAGATAATGAAGAGATTGTGAAATAAACCCTTACCTTGTATTTTTCCTTAGTTGAGGGTAGGTTAACCTCTTGTATAATGGTGAAATAATTGTTATTAAATTATACAATAATCATTTAAATTAATATGATATCATATATGATCTTTTAACATTTCTTTGTTAATAATATCTTCGTATTATCATTGTTTCGGGTGTTAACTTACTCGTTTTCTTTTATATGTTTTGTTACATAAGTTGTGTTTATTATGGATAGGTTGTATCTTATTCATATCTAGAATGATATAAAGTCCTTAAAAATTATTTTTAATCATTAAATGAGAATTATTATTGAATGGATACGATGGGGAATGAATGACATCGCGTTCATGGAGATGGTAGTCTGTACGTACGCACAAGAGACAATATCATTATTTTGATATTAAAATAATACATAATTGGATGGTATATCATATATACAGAATCATTATCATTTTATATTTAATATTTACATGAATTACATATCATTATTATACCCATCAAAATAATAATATATTGAATAACAATTACACCATGACGTGGAGACGGTAAGCCGTACGTACGCACATATAGTGACATGTCATTCAAAGGATGGATAGAATACTGAATATGGTTGTACCATATTTATAATAACATCACAGTATATATAAGATACTGGATTTATTATTTTAGAATTTAAATAACAAATAAAGAAGAAGTTGAAGAAGAAAGGAACTTGAAAGAGGGCGGTGAAAACATTACCTCTTCTTCAGTTTCTTCCTTTTGATTTGATAAAAAGGGATCCTTAAGTTGGATTTCTGATCAAACTAAGGACTCTAGGTTGAAGTGAGGGAATTTGAGAGAGTATTTGGGCAGGGTTTGTCCGAGAAAAGAAGGCTTTTAATGTGTGAATTAGTGAGAAGGGGGAGTGCCCTTTTATAAGAGGGGTGAGGGGAACCTTTGGAAAATCTAGAAATATTATTTTATAATAAATTCATATTCGGTTTCTAATGGCTCCAAAGTATATTATTTAAAGTTTAAGGTGGGGATGGGTCAAAATCCTTTCAAACAATAGATTTTAGATTGGTTTGTGTCACTATATTAACCTTATCATTTATATTTAACTCTTAGTTAAATAGTTTGACATTTACCATGTCTCTTTGTATTTTTATATTATATAGTTAATAAACTTACTATATACCTAAAATCGACCCCAAGTGGTATATTAATGATACACCTATCATTGTATAAGTCTCTTGGCCAAACCTTAGATTTTTAGGAATTGAATATCAATTAATAATATAATATTTGTTTTAAAAACTCTTTTATGTCAATTTTGACACTATTTGGTATTTGATTTTTGTGAAAATCATAACAGCATTATTACTTAAAAAAAATAATTAAATCAATACTAACATGTCATATTAACCTATAAAATTATTTTAATTCATAAAAAGTCTCAAATTACATTTATTTGGATATTTATAATATCAATTATTTTAATATTTCATTAATTAGGTAATTATTGCATCACCATTGTGTCATAAATAAATTAAATTATTTAATGTCTAAAAATTATAAATAAAATACCATTATGTTGTAAATCTTTTTATATTTCTAATGAATATTTACAATCGAATTTATCTTATGTATAACCCTATATTAAAAATGTTTTAGTAATTAAACCTTGATTTTAACTCTTTTAACTCTTCTTTGAATTAAATAATAATAAATGTCCTAATCTAATCCAAGTGGACCTAAATGATAATATTTTATTCCTAAGGTTGTTTTTGGTCTAGATACACTTGTACAATAGAATTAGGACATGTGTTAAGGTAATATTAATATAATTTTTACTTTTAATTACCCTATTTACTTTTAACTGTGGTAAATAAAAGTAAAAAGTTACTATTCACCAAAAATTATTTTTATTTTATTAAACCACATTTTACTCCTTGATATTAACCGTGTCTCTCAGATTTTCGAAATTCCACTCACAGAAGCGGTAAAATTAAATTTTATGTGAATTTGCAAATTCTCCTAGGAGGTGGGTAAAAGACGGTGAAAATTTCAATAAAATTTTTATATATCTAAAATTATTCTAAAATAACTCCAATTAATTACATTTAACTTATATATATATTATGTATCTATTTTGACCTTAATTAAATTTAAATAAAATAACTAATTATTTAAATAAAAATTCGGTTTTAAACTATAACTCAGTGTTTTTTCACTATTCATCAAAAATTGAATGTTTTCAGAAAAATACCAAAAATTAACCCTAAGCTAATTTTGATATTACGAATCCAAAAATGAAGTCCATTTTGAAAGATAAAATTTCAAAAAGTGGGTATTATTATTCATAATGGCTAGTTTGATTGGTTGTGGTGTGTGTTAGAACTCGAAGTTGCGTACAACACACGCTATTGTATTATTCAAAGGGAAGTGTACCGTGGAATATTGGGGTGTTACATTCTCACCTCCTTCAAATAATTTCATCATAAAAATTTCTAGAATACTACCACATGAAAAGACTCAGGTGGTTCTTCATCATAAGTTCTTCAGGTTCCCACATTGCCTCTTCCATCTTATGGTTTCTCCATAGAACTTTTACTAGACGAGTCGTCTAGTTTCTCAGCACTTGTTCTCTGGTATCAAGAATCCTGATGGGCTCTTCGCAATAAGACAGATCAGGTTCCAGTTCTAATTCCTCGTAATTATGTACATGCATTGGGTCAGGCATGTATTTTCCCAACAGTGATACGTGGAACACATCGTGAACTTTGGAGAGACTTGGTGTCATTGTCAAATGGTAAGATATAACCCCAATTAGTTATAGAATTTCGAAAGGTCCTATTTACCTGGGACTCAATTTATCCTTATTATCGAAACATATAACTCCCTTCCATGGAGATAACTTCAAGAAAACATGATCTCCTACCTGAAATTCCAAATCCTTCCTTCGGTTATAGGAATAGCTCATCTGCTTAATTTGAGATGTTTTGATTTGGTTTTGGATTACCTTCACCTTTTCCATCATTTCCTCCACTAGTTCTAGGCCTACAAGTTTTCTTTCACCAACGTCATCCCAACAGGTTGGTGTGCGACATCTCTTTCCATATAACGCTTCATATGATGCCATCTGAATGCTTGAATGGAAACTATTGTTATAGGAAAATTCTACCAGAGGTAAATATTGATCCCACATACCCTGAAAGTCAAGCGAGAAAGATCTCAACATGTCTTCTAAGGTTTGAATAGTCCGCTCTGATTTTCCATCTGTTTGAGGGTGGTAGGCAGTGCTCAAACGAAGTTCAGTATCCAAGGCCTTCTGAAGACTCTTCCAGAATCTTGAAGTAAAATGAGGATTACGGTCAGAAACAATCGATAGGGGTACTCCATGAAGTCTCACAACTTCATTAATATATAGTCTTTCTAGATGTTCAACTGGTAAATATTCCCTTATAGTAAGAAAATGTGCTGACTTGGTAACAGGATCAACAATAACCCATATTTCATCATTACTTCTAGGAATCTTTAGTAGTCCCATGACAAATTCCAATGTGATATTATCCCATTTCCACTCAGGTATGGGAAGAGGTTGCATGAATCCTCCAGGTTGTTTCCTTCCATATTTCACTTGTTGACAAACCATACATCTTGACACAAAATCAGCAATCTGCCTCTTCATGTTGTCCCACCAAAAATGTTCCTTCAAATTTCTATACATTTTGGTACTCTCATGGTGTATAGACAAATTGGAACTATGAGCATCATCCAACAATTCCATTTTTAGATCAGGTATATCAAGAACACAAAGTATCTTCCCGAATTTCAAAATTCCATCTTCATACACAAAGTCACTCAGTCTCCCGTCATTCATAACTTTAATCTTCTTTTGAAATTCTTCATCATTGGTCTGAGAACTCTTAATCCTTTCTAGTAAAGATGGTTTGGAAACCATTTGAAAAGGCATTGATGTTTCACCTTCCATGGTTATTCCCATGTCCATCTTCACTAGATCCATGAAAATTGGATCCCTTTCAATTCTCATATTATTCAAAACTCCATGATCTTTTCTGCTCAAAGCATCTTCCACCTTATTTGCCTTCCCCAGGTGGTAGTGTATTGTGAAATCATAATCCTTGAGTAATTCAATCCATCTCCTTTGCCTCATGTTGTGTTCTTTCTGTGAGAAAATATACTTCAAACTCTTTTGATTAGTATAAATCTCACATTTTTCACCATAGAGGTAGTGTATCCATATCTTCAAAGAAAGCTGCTAACTTGAGATCATGAGTAGGATAGTTTTTTTCATGAATTTTCAAATATAGTGATGCATATGAAATAACATTATCATTATGTATAAGGACACAACCAAGTCCTTTCTTCGATGCATCACTATAAATAACGAACCTATCATTCCCCAATGGTAGATTCAATATAGGAGCATTGACTAATCTTCTCTTAAGTTCTTCAAAACATTCTTCACACTCTTTTTTTCAAACAAATTTAACCCCTTTACGTGTGAGCTTTGTTAATGGGTTATCCAACCGGGAAAAATTCTAGACGAAACGTCGATAATAACCTGCTAAACCAATAAAATTGCATACCTCAGTTATAATCTTCGGTGCATGCCATTCTTGGATTTCCTTGTTCTTAGAAGGATCAACATAGATTCCATCTTTAGAGACAATATGGCCAAGAAAAGAAATCTCCGGAATCCAGAATTCACACTTGCTAAACTTCCCATATAATTCATGTCTTCTCATAGTCATCAGGATAATGTGCAAATGATTTTCATGATCTTCGTAGCTTTTGGAGTATACCAAGAAATAATCAATAAATACCACCACAAAATCATCGAGATATTCCTCAAAAACTCTATTCATTAGATCCATGAATACAGAGGGTGCATTAGTCAGCCCAAAATGCATTACTGTAAACTCGTAATGCCCATACCTAGTTCGAAATGCTGTCTTCGGAAAGTCTTCCTTCTTTAGACACAACTGATGGTATCCAGATCGAAGTTTAATCTTTGAAAAGTATTGAGCTCCATGCAGTTGGTCAAATAAATCATCAATGTGAGGTAGGGGATACTTTTTCTTTATTGTTATAGCATTGATCTCCATGTAGTCAATACATAATCTCATAGATCCATCTTTCTTCTTAACAAAAAGGACATGGGAAACCCATGGAGAAACACTAGGGATAATAAATCCCTTATTACTCAATTCCTCTAGTTTTTTCTTTAGTTCCACTAATTCCACAGTAGCCATTCTATAAGGGGTCTTCGATATGGGCCTTGATCCAGGAATTAAATCAATGGAAAACTCAATTTCTTGTTCTGGAGGATGTTCAGGTAAATCTTTTGGAAACACATCTACATATTCTTTCACAATAGAAACATCCTTTATTTGAACATTCCTTTCCTTACCCACAGTTATTTCATTCTCTTCCTCCCCAATAATTGAATTTAGTTGAGCTACTGGGGGTAGATCTAGGTAAGAATTAGGTGGTGATAATTCCGCTCTAAAGATAAGGTGTTTGATAAAACACTATTTTGTTGAATATTTTATTTGTAATAAATGAAATAATTTCCTCACATTGTGTTAAATATGTTTATTTATAAAATATTTGGGATTTGATCATTCATTTGAAAATTTGGTGAAAATTCTAGTTTTACCCTTAATAGTGCACTGTAGTATTTCGAAGATAAATATTTTTATATTTATTATTTGAATTCTAAATTTTGTAAAAGTGTTCCTAACTTCATTTTATACAACTTTAATTCAGGAAACTAGAGCTAAATAGTTCATTTGGATGTAGTAAATGAGTCATTAATCCAATGGTGGGCTGGACTCGACAGAATGGACATGGGTTCTGTATTTGGGCCATATCTTCTACATAATGGCTTTTATTGAGTCCAAATTTTGGGAAACGCTCTGGAACATGATTTGGCACAAATAATCCTTCTGGAAGGCTGGTCAATTCATGCGTTTTGGAGGTCAAATGGGCGGTAACATTTGGAATAAAATATTTGGCTGAATTTTTCATTTCACACTTAAAAAGTTATGTATCCCTAGCCCTCAAAAACTCTATTTAAAGGGGGTTTTAACTCTTTGAGGGGGCTGGTAGAGGCTTTGGGAAGGTTTGGAAGAAAGGGTGTCTTTTGGGAGCCCCTCACAACTCTTGGAAGAAGTAAGCCTTTGTGAAAACCTCTCTTCCAAAAAGGCTCTCCTCTCTCACCTCTTCTTTGTATTTCTTTTCTTTCATGTTTGTTTCTTGAATTTTTCTTCAAATAATCTTCTGTGTTCATCCCTCTTCTTCTTATCTTAATCTGTTTAATTGGTTTGGAATCAAGAGTGGAGAAAAGATTGGGTTCTACCCTTTCAATCCGTTGCTTATGCAAAACGTATCCACGATGACTACACCACCCATGGAAGAGTAGTTCTTTTTAGTAATCGATCGACCTATATCCTTCTTCATTCATTTATTTTGAATCAATGAGCTACTGTAATTCACATATTATGATCTATTAATTGAGTTTTTAATTTAAATTAAACTAAGCAAGCAATTTAATAGTTAACACAAAACACGTGAGGTCGGGAATTGTGTGAACTGTGAGAGCGCAACCTTAACCGGTAATTCAAAACCACATGGGATAAATTTGTAGAGTTCAAATATAATTCCTAAAGTCAATTAATCTTCATTTCCAGAGTGGTTATGTGCCTTAATTTACCACTGACCATAAGGTAATTTTTGAACATCAATCAAAGCAGGGTGTTGCGATTGCATGTTCCGAAGTTAGCCTAAGGTTAAATTCACTTCAATCTTCATGGTAAAGTTAATTCTCATAGGGTTCAGGATTTAACAAATTAAGGGATCATAATTAAGTGAATATTAATTTAAATGATAATGATTAATAAATGATTGAATAGGTAGAGTTAGATCGATTACGTTTTTTAATTATTTTCTAAACAAACATCTTTTTGTTGTGTCATTTTAATCAAACTTCATTTCAAAACTAAAAACAAAAAAAAATACAATCTTCTTCCAGAAAACTTCTTCTAGATTTATAAACTATAAACAATCACCCTCATACTTTCAAGTAGTGTTTTTATTCCCTTTTATTTTGTTTCTAGAATACCTCTGAAAAGTTGTTTTAATTCACTTCCTCCTTTGAGATACGACCTTGGTCAGCCACTCTGTTGCACCTAAGTACCCCAAAATCACACTAATCATTTGAGGGCGCCCACGACAGCGCTCTTTAAAATTGGCGTCGTTGCCGGGGAGGCAAGTAATTATTTAAACCAATTAGAGGTATTTATTTTATTTTACATTTTATTCTCTTCCTCTATTCTTTCTTCCTTTTGTACCCAATCTGATTTTTCTTCCTCTTCTTTTATTTTCTTCTACTTATTTTTAGACCATAAACTCAAACTTTTCATTTTTATTTTACTATGATCCACTTTCTTCCTTTTCATTTTTATTTGATCTATGACATGAACTAATCCCGAATATCTCTTAGATCTTGACCCTGATATTGAACGTAGCCTTAGGGCTCGAATCAGAAATTCTCAGTCTACGGGAAGTTTCAATATTCAACCAGTTGGTGAATTCCTCTCTTCTAGAAACATTGAAATTGAAAGAAATTCAAATTCAAACATAAAAGAGGAACCAATGGCTAGAAACAATGGAAATGAACTTAATATAACCATTCGAGAATTGGATGCACCTGATGTTAACTATCAACCAAATTGTATTGCATACCCAAATCTCGAATTGGACATTGAACTAAAATTTGGGTTAATTCACTTACTTCCAAAGTTTCATGGCCTCTCTGGTAATGATCCCAATAAACATTTGAAAGAATTTAATGTGGTTTGCTCAACCCTTAAACCAAGAAATGTTTCTAAAGATCAAATCAAATTAAGATCATTCCCATTCTCACTTGATGGAGATGCAAAAGATTGGATGTATTACTTGCAACCTGAAGATGTAACATGTTGGAATTATTTGAAATGTCTTTTCTTGCAAAGATTTTTTCCAGCATCAAGGACCACATCCATTCGAAAGGAGATATCAGGGATCAAACAAGCACAAGGGGAGTCAATGTATGAGTACTGGGAGCGATTCAAGAAGTTGTGTGCAAGCTGCCCACATCACCAAATCAGTGAGCAACTACTCATCCAGTACTTCTATGAAGGACTCACACCCATGGAGAGGAGCATGGGGGATGCTGCAGCTGGAGGAGCATTGGTGGACAAGACACTAGTAGTTGCACGTGCGTTGATCGACAAGATGGCCCAAAACTCCCAACAATTTGGTGATAAAGGTACACTACATGTCAGGGGAGTACATCAGGTAAGTCCTTCTTCTCTTGAAAGTCATTTAATTGATACTAAGTTGGAAGAATTGACCACTATGGTGAGGTAGATTGCATTGGCTCAAAAGACATCCAAAACCCCTCCTTCAAGTTCATGTGGCATTTGCACTGAGACAAGCCACCCAACTGACTGTTGCCCACAACTACAAGAGACAGAGGATTGCACAGCAGTATTCCCAGGGAGACCATTTCAGCAGCAACAACAACCATATCCCCAAAAGAAGTTTGATTTATTTGCTCCAACATACAACCAAGGGTGGAAAGATCAAGAGGACATGAGGTATGGCTCTGGACAACAACAAAGGGCCCCTTTTCAACCAAACTTCCAACAGCCTCCGCCTTACCAGCAGGGTTTCCAACAACCCCAAAGGATATTTGAAGCCCAAGCATCAACAAGTCAACAACAAGGGAATCCCCCACCAAAGGTAGATTCTAATACTGATGATCTTTTGAAGAAAATTGTTCTTAATCAACAGAATGAGCTGAAGAGTCAAAGTTCGAAGTTGAGAGAGTTGAAGACTCAAATGAGTCAGATTGACACCGCCCTCCATGAACTTGTGAGTAAGAATTCTGGAAATCTACCTTCCCAACCCACTCCAAATCCAAAGGGGAATGTTAGTGCCATCACATTGCGAAGTGGGAATCAAATGAACGATACATCTATACCTACCATTCCACCGGGATTCACCTCAACTCCAGAGAAGCCGCATTCCAAACCAACTGATGCGAAATCCAAGGAGAAAGATAAAGTTAAGAAAAATATTGATGATGTTCCTCCTAAACCCCTTCCTTTTCCAAATAGGGTTGTTCAAACCAAGAAGATGGCTGAAGAAGCAATGCAAAAGGAGGTTTTGGACACATTCAAGCGTGTGGAGATCAACATTCCTCTACTTGAATCCATTAAGCAAATCCCAAGGTATACCAAATTCTTAAAAGAACTCTGCACCAATCGAAGAGGGCTCAAGGGGAATGAGAGGATCAACCTTGGAAGGAATGTATCGGCACTCATTACACCAACTCTAGCAATGCCAACAAAGTTCAAGGATCCCGGGACATTCACCATCCCATGTACCATAGGGGAGTTGCACTTCTCTGATGCTCTTTGTGATTTGGGAGCTTCCATAAATGTGATGCCTCACTCTGTATTCTCTTCCTTGCAGGTTGGTGAGTTGAAGCCGACAAGAGTAGTGGTGTAGTTGGTGAATAGAGCTATGACATATCCAGTGGGAGTTCTTGAGGATGTACTTGTTTGGGTAAGAGACATGATCTTTCCAGCAGACTTCTATGTGCTTAACATGGAGGATGATCAGGTAAGTTCTCAGGCCCACATTATCTTAGGTAGGCCCTTCCTCAAAACTACAAAAACTATCATAAATGTCAATGAGGGTACACTTTCCATGGAGTTTGGAGATGAAGTTGTGATATTTAATGTTATGGATTCCATGAAGTACCCCTCAGAGGACCATTCTGCTTTTGTTATCTCCCATTTTGAACCACCAAATAAAAACTCCATATAATTTGATTGTCCTATGCTTAGGGAGATTATGAGTATTGGTTCGAGTTTTATGTCTAAGAGAACTTCCGCACACATTGCTGATACAAAATCCTATCTTGGATTTGATTTTGATGTGGATTCATATTCTGATTTTGATCATGTTCACTCTGATTATGAAATGGATGTTGAGTATGCTGATGGATTTGATGCTTTATTATATGATTTTGATGATGTATATTCTGATACTGATGCTCTTTGTGCACATATTTCAGTTCCTTCAATGTCTCCATCCATACTACACCCTCCTTCATTAGAACTCAAGACATTGCCACCAAATCTGGAATACTCATACTTGTTGAATGGTGAGAGATTACCTGTTATCATTGCTAACAATCTCCCTTTTGAACATGAAGAAAAGCTTTTGAATATTTTGAGGGAGAACATTAGGTTTATTGGGTGGACCTTGGCTAACATATCAGGTATTAGCCCCTCCATTTTCATGCATAGGATTCTCTTGGAGGATGGGGCTAAACCGGTGAGACAGCCACAAAGGAGACTCAATCCCACCCTCCTGGTTGCTCGAGGCAGGTATAATCTTTCCCATTTCAGATTCTCAGTGGGTAAGTCCTATTCAGGTTGTTCCTAAGAAGAGTGGTGTTACTGTTGTTAAAAATGAGAAAGATGAGTTAGTTCTAATGAGGGTGAAAAATAGTTGGTGTGTGTGTATTGATTATAGGAAACTAAATCAGTCCACTCGCAAGGACCATTTCCCCCTCCCATTTATTGATCAGATGCTTGAGAGACTAGCTGGGAAGACACACTATTGTTTATTGGATGGATTTTCTGGATATTTTCAGGTTCCTATAGCTCCAGAGGATCAGGAGAAGACTACATTCACCTGTCCCTTTGGTACCTTTGCTTACCGAAGGATGCCATTTGGACTTTTCAATGCCCCAGGTACCTTCCAGAGATGCATGGTGAGTATTTTCTCAGATTTCATTGAGACCTACATGGAGGTATTTATGGATGATTTTACAGTTTATGGTTCCTCATTTGATGAATGTCTCTCTAGTTTGGGTGATGTGTTGCATCGTTGTATTGAGAAGAATCTGGTCTTAAATTTTGAAAAATGTCATTTCATGGTCGAAAAGGGAATTGTCTTAGGTCATATAGTCTCACAACATGGCATTGAAGTTGATAAATCTAAGGTAGACATTATTTCATCCCTCCCATATCCTACATGTGTGCGTGATATTCGATCATTCCTTGGGCACGCTGGATTTTATCGACGCTTCATCCGAGATTTTAGTAAGATCGCTCTACCCTTATCTCGATTGCTTCAAAAAGATATTGACTTCAATTTTGATGATTCATGCAGGGTATCATTTGATGAGATGAAGAAGTGTCTGACCACTCCACTAATCATACAGCCCCCACGGTGGGACCTTCCATTTGAGCTTATGTGTGATGCCTCCAACTTCGCGGTTGGAGTTGTCTTATCTTAGAGGGTGGAGGGACGTTCACATGTGATCGCTTATGCATCGAGGACACTGGATTCAGCCCAATCAAACTACACAACCACGGAAAAGGAGTTTCTTACTGTCATATTTGCTTTAGATAAATTCCGTTCATATTTATTGGGCTCTAAAGTAGTTGTTTTTTCTGACCATGCAGCTTTGAGGTACCTCCTGAAGAATCCAGATGCAAAGCCACGACTTATCTGTTGGATGATCCTTCTTCAAGAGTTTGACATCGAGATAAAGGACAAAAAGGGGTCAGAAAACTTGGTGGCGGACCACATGAGTAGGCTTACTCACACACTAGAGGATGACACCTTGGATCAGGTACCACTTCGGGACACTTTCCCTGATGAGCATCTCTATACCATCTCAGGTACGCATCCTTGGTATGCTGATTTAGTTAACTACCTTGTTGCTTCTGAAATACCTACAAATTTAAAGAAAAATCAAGTCCAAAAATTAAAAAGTGAGTCTGGGTATTATGTGTGGGATGATCCTTACCTCTGGCGCATTTGTAGTGACCAAGTCATTAGGAGGTGTGTTCTCGATCATGAGTTTGAGTCTGTTTTCCATTTCTGTCATACACTTGCTTGTGGTGGACACTTTTTACCCCAACGGACATCTAGGAAGGTTTTGGACTCTGGATTATATTGGCCTAGATTATTCCATGATGCCCATGTGTTTTGTAAGTCATGCTCTCGTTGCCAACACACTGGGAACATTTCTAAGAGACATGAGATGCCCCAATAACCCATACTATTCTGTGAGATTTTTGATGTATGGGGCATTGATTTTATGGGTCCTTTTCCTAGTTCATTTGGATTTTTGTATATTTTGGTTGCTGTTGATTATGTGAGTAAATGGGTGGAGGCCAAGGCCACCAGAACTGATGATTCTCATGTTATAGTGGATTTTGTCAAGGCTCAAATTTTCTGCAGGTTTGGAGTACCAAAGGCCATCATCAGTGACCAAGGGACACACTTTTGCAATAGGAATTTTGCTTCCCTCCTTTGAAAGTATGGGGTGACACACAAAACATCAACACCATACCACCCCCAAACAAATGGCCAGGCTGAGGTTTCAAATCGTGAGTTGAAACAAATCTTGGAGAAAACCGTGCAGCCAAATAGGAAGGATTGGAGCAAGCGCTTGGATGATGCATTGTGGGCTTATAGAACAGCATACAAGACCCCCATTGGTATGTCCCCATGATAAAACACTATTTTATTGAATATTTTATTGATAGTAAATGAAATAATTTCCTCACATTGTGTTAAATATGTTTATTTATAAAATATTTGGGATTTGATCATTCATTTGAAAATTTGGTGAAAATTCCAGTTTTACCCTTAATAGTGCATTGTAGTATTTCGAGAATAAATATTTTTATATTTATTATTTGAAAATGAAATTTTGTAACAGTGTTCCTAACTTAATTATATACAACTTTTATTCAGGACACTAGAGCTAAAGAGTTCATTTGGCTGTTGAAATTGGGCCATGAAGTCAAAGTTGGGCTGGGCTCGCCAGAATGGAGAAGATTCTGTATTTCGGCCATAACTCCTTCATCTGGGACTGTATTGAGCCCAAATTTGGAGAGGAGATATAAGACACATATCCTCAAATTGGATACTTCTGGAAGGCCGGCCAATTCACGCGTTTTGGTGGTCAAATGGGCGGTGCAAGTTGGCATAAAATATTTGGCCGAATTTCCACATTCACACTTGAAACCACTTGTAACCTCTCCTCCCCTCCCCTCTATAAATTGGAGTTTTTCTCATTTGGAGGGGTTGGGACGTGAATTGGGAAGTTGAGGGCAGAGGAGAAGTGGATCCACTCCAATTATCCAACCATTTCAATAAGGGTAGCTCTTGAAGCAAGGATCCCTTCGACGAAGCCTTCTTCTTCTCCTTCATGTTGTAATGATTTTGTTTATGTAATAAACTTCTTTGTTCTTCTTTTATTTATTCTCTTTTCTTCTGTTTTGTTTAAATTTCTTCTTCTCTTAATCTTCCTAATTGGGCTGGAATTCTTGAGTAGAAGCGTTATTGGTTTATACCCATTTTAAACCTTTGCACATGCAAAACGCTTCTACGATGATTACGCCACCCATGGAAGAGTAGTCTTTTAGTAATCGATCTATCTTCTACCCTCTTCATTTAATTATTTTGAATCAATGAGCTACTGTAATTCACTTAATATGATCCATGAATTGTGTTTTTAAATTGTAAGAAACTAAGCAAGCAATTGAACAATGTACACAAAAACACGCGAGGTCGGGATTTTGTGTAAATTGTGAGAGCGCGATCTTAATCGGTAATACAAGACCACACGGGATAAATTTGTAGAGTTCAAATATAATCCCTAAACACAATTCATCCTCATTTCCAGAGTGGATATGTGCCTTAATTTACCACTGACCATAAGCTAATCTTAGAACATCAATCAAAGCAGGGTGCTGCGATTGCATGTTCCAAAGTTAGCCTAAGGTTAAATTCACTTCAATCTTCGTGGTAAAGTTAATTCTCGTAGGGTTCGGGATTTAACAAATTAAGGGATCATAATTAAGTGAATATTAATTTAAATGATAATGATTAATAAATGATTGAAGAGGTAGAGTTAGATCGATTACGTCTTTTAAATATTGTCTAAACAAACATCTTTTTGTTGTGTCATTTTAATCAAACTTCATTTCAAAACTAAAAAAAATACAATCTTCTTCCAGCAAACTTCTTCTAGATTCATAAACTATAAACAAACACCCCCATCCTTTCAAGTAGTGTTTTTATTCTCTTTTATTTTACTTCTAGAATACCTCTAAAAATTGTTTTAATTCACTTCCTCCTTTGAGAGACGACCTTGGTCAGCCACTCTGCTGCACCTAAGTACCCCAAATTACACTAATCATTTGAGGGCGCCCACGACAGCGCTCCTTCACCCCATTTTGGATTGTTTTTGGGAAATCATGTCATCTCCCAGTGGAAGTCGAGCATCGGGCATATTGGGCTATAAAGAAATGCAACATGGATTTGGCCCAAGCTGGAATTCAAAGAAAGTTGCAAATTCAAGAGCTTGAGGAGATTCGACTATCATCATATGAGAACTCAAGGCTCTACAAGGAAAGATCAATATCAGCTCATGAAAAAATGATCCAACAAAGGGAGTTTCATGTTGGAGAGAAAGTCCTTCTCTAAAGTTCATGACTGAAGCCGATGCCTGGTAAGTTGCATTCCAGATGGTTAGGTCCTTATGTTGTGACTAATGTTTTTCCTTATGGTGCAGTGGAGATCACACAAGAGGACACTGGAAGGAGCTTTACAGTCAATGGGCAACGTTTTAAGAGATACATTGAGGGACTTCCTACTGATGTAGTGGATTTTATCACACTGCATGACCCCATCATCACTTGAGCACATCAGGCTGTTCCTAACCCTTTCACTTTTATATTATTTGTCCTATTTAAAAATTCTGCATTTTATGTGCATATATCATCTCATAGGTTCACGTTGAGGACAATGCAATATTTTAAGTGTGGGAGAGGGAACCTTTTAGTTTAGTAATTTCAATTGCTTTCCTGTTCAAAAAAAGAAAACCAAAAAAAATTGTGTGTTTTTCAAATTTTGTGTGTTTATTTTACAATTTTCTGTGTGTTTTTGAAACTTTTGAGTTGAAATGATTCCCATCGCCATTTTTAAATCCATATCAATAAGTGAAACAATTTACCCCTTGAAACTAAGCTTAAATGAATGTTGAAATGACTTTGTTTCAAGTTCAAATATTTAGTAATTTCATGAAAAGTACGCTGAATTTTGAATCCCATGCCAATCTCACTGTCTTTATATTTGAAATCACTTTCCTGTGAGGCTTCTAAACCATTATTTTCATATTCTTTACATTAACCTCACTTATTGAGAGAACCAAACCATACGTGATTTAACCAGAATTTGATCTATTCCTGTCAAAACTTGAGGATTTGAGGTACTTATGTTTAAATGATTGAGGAATTTGTTTGGTATTAAAGCCCCTATTTCAAAGAATCCTTTTTTATAATGGCCTACCTTGAATATTTAATCCTTGTAGCCCTTAGAAGATATGCAAAGCCTACTAGGTTAGCCACATTACAAGCCAATTTTCCCTATCCAACCAACTCTTGAAGTGAAATTTCATAATCTAGTTGAGCTTAAGTGTGGGGGAAGTTGTCTTGTGTTTTGCCACCACATTCTGTGATACTTTGGGTGGAAAATTAAATTCTGAAGAGATATGTTTGCTGCTGAAGAAAGTCATTATATTGAAAGCTGTGCCTTTTTTGGAGCTTTCATGACAAGTGAAGCTGTGCCTTTTCTGGAGCTTATAATTGAGGTGGAAAGCTGTGCCCATCTGGAGCTTTCAAGAAAATCATGTTTGAGAAGATTGACATTTTTTATTATGAAATGATGAATGGTGTAAACCTTTCATGACTTTTCAAGATGATGGATCTGAATTGATACTATGGGGATTGAAGAGAAGACCATATTTAAGTGAAAATTAGATTAATGCAATTTTGCTTCAAAAGAGTCAAGCCCTCCTCATTCAGCCTTGGATTTTTTCACATCTTAATCCTACCAACCGAAAGCCACCGAACAACCCTGAAAAGTCCTCATGATAAACATATGTCCTTGACTCGCATCAGGTAGCGATGTAGGAATCTATCAAGCCTATGGTGACCCTTGTATGAGTTTGGATGAGAAAGACATTGCAAAAAAAATTGATATTTGAGTGATGAGAGAAAATTCAAGCGAGGTAAGTGTTTTGTGCATGGGAGGATAAATAAAGTGGAAATATATTGAATGATATAAATGGAGAACTTGAAATAATTGTTTTTTATGAGGCATGATATCTTTTGTTTCTTGTTGTGTAATTGTTTGATCTCAAAGATATGTGTTTCAAAATTGGTTTTGATTTGATATTGATGTTTACTTGAAATGAGATTTTGCTCAGGAGTGCAAAAGGGTAAGTGTGGGGGAGTTGATAAAACACTATTTTGTTGAATATTTTATTTGTAATAAATGAAATAATTTCCTCACATTGTGTTAAATATGTTTATTTATAAAATATTTGGATTTGATCATTCATTTGAAAATTTGGTGAAAATTCCAGTTTTACCCTTAATAGTGCACTGTAGTATGTCGAAGATAAATATTTTTATATTTATTATTTGAATTCTAAATTTTGTAACAGTGTTCCTAACTTCATTTTATACAACTTTCATTCAGGACACTAGAGCTAAAGAGTGTATTTGGATGTAGTAAATGAGACATTAATCCAATGGTGGGCTGGATTCTGCAGAATGGACATTGGTTCTATATTTGGGCCATATCTTCTACATACGGGCTTGGATGGAGCCCAAATTTTGGGAAGAGATCAGGACCTTATTTGGAACAAATAATACTTCTATAAGGCCGGTCAATTCACGCGTTTTGGAGGTCAAATGGGTGGTGCAAGTTGGAATAAAATATTTGGCTGAATTTTTCATTTCACACTTAAAAAGTTATGTATCCCTAGCCCTAAAAAATCTATTTAAAGGGGGTTTTAACTCTTTGATGGGGCTGGTAGAGGATTTGGAAAGGTGTGGCCGAAAGGGTGTATCTTGGGAGCCCCTCACAACTCTTGGAAGAAGTAAGCCTTTGTGCAAACCTCTTTTCCAAAAAGGCTCTCCTCTCTCACCTCTTCTTTGTATTTCTTTTCTATCATGTTTGTTTCTTGAATTTTTCTTCAAATAATCTTCTATGTTCATCCCTCTTCTTCTTATCTTAATCTTCTTAATTGGGTTGGAATCAAGATTGGAGACAAGATTGGGTTCTACCCTTTCAATCCGTTGCTTATGCAAAATGTCTCCACGATGACTACACCACCCATGGAAGAGTAGTTCTTTTTAGTAATCGATCGACCTATATCCTTCTTCATTCATTTATTTTGAATCAATGAGATAATTTAATTCACATATTATGATCTATTAATTGATTTTTTAATTTAAATGAAACTAATCAAGCAATTTAATAGTTAACACAAAACACGCGAGGTCGGGAATTGTGTGAACTGTGAGAGCGCAACCTTAACCGGTAATTCAAAACCACATGGGATCAATTTGTAGAGTTCAAATATAATCCCTAAACTCAATTAATCCTCATTTCCAGAGTGGTTATGTGCCTTAATTTACCACTGAACATAAGCTAATTTTAGATCATCAATAAAATCAGGGTGTTGCGATTGCATGTTCTGAAGTTAGTCTAAGGTTAAATTCACTTCAATCTTCGCGGTAAAGTTAATTCTCGTAGGGTTCGAGATTTAACAAATTAAGGGATCATAATTAAGTGAATATTAATTTAAATGATAATGATTAATAAATTATTGAAGAGGTAGAGTTAGATCGATTACGTTTTTTAAATATTGTCTAAACAAACATCTTTTTGTTGTGTCATTTTAATCAAACTTCATTTCAAAACTAAAAACAAAAAAAAATACAATCTTCTTCTAGCAAACTTCTTCTAGATTTATAAACTATAAACAACCACCCCCATACTTTCAAGTAGTGTTTTTATTCCCTTTTATTTTGTTTCTAGAATACCTATGAAAAGTTGTTTTAATTCACTTCCTCCTTTGAGAGATGACCTTGGTCAGCCACTCTGCTGCATCTAAGTACCCCAAAATCACACTAATCATTTGAGGGCGCCCACGACTGCGCTCTTTCAGTGTTCCTTATCATCATCATAAAAAATAGTAACCTCCTTCTTCTTACAATAAATTTTTGCATCATGGTCCGAAATCCAATCCATACCGAGGATTATATCAAATTCAATTATAGGTATGATGATGAGATCCGCAGATAAAGAACATTTATGTGCTCTAATGGGGACTGATTCACAAAACTTTGTTGCAATGATACTTCCCTTAGGAGTTTTAACTAACAACCCCCTTGTTAAATCAAATTGGAAACATCTAATTTTCTTAGCAAACTGGGAAGATATGAAACAATGCGATGATCCAAAATCAAATAATGCATTTGCTAAACTTGAGGAAACCATTAAATTACCTTCCACCACGTCTTTCGGAGATTCTACCTCAGTAGTAGCGATAGCATAAGCTTGGTCTTGATCCCTTGGACTTTTCTGAGGTAAGTTCCCCTGATTCTTAGGACATTCATTTTTATAATGTCTCATCTCCCTGCAATTGTAGCATTGGAAATCGGTATCTTCCTTCTTCCCCTTGCAATCACGAGCTTGGTGACCTTTTTCACCACACTTGTAACAGACTCCCATTCCTTTTAAGAAAGTACCGGGGTGTTTCTTCCCACATTTACTGTAGTATGGATTTTAACTTTTCCCTTCTTCCCTTTATTTCCATTCCCAGAGTGATCAGCAGATCTATTCTTCTCCTGCTTTGCTTTAAATTTATAAGACTTAAAGAATTCTGTTTCTGTCTTGATAGCACATGAGACAATATCTTCGTACAACAAGAAGGTTTGTGAGACTAATGCTCGACGGAGAAATGGTTTTAACCCATCAAAGAAATGATCAATCTTACTTCTTGGGTTACGTATATAATCTGCAGCATACCTCGCTAACCTTGTAATGTTAGCCTCATACTTTGTGACATTCTCATCCTCCTTGTGCCTCAGACTCAGAAATTGCCTTTCCATATCTGCTTGATGGTCACGAGGAAATTATTTTTCTACAAAAATATCTTTGAACTCCCTCCATTCCATATTTGATACTTCATCATCTTCCTTCATGTTTTTTATCAATGACCACCATTGATCAGCATCTCCAGTGAGGCGATAAACTACCATGACAACTTTTTCCCTTTCACTACTCCTCAAAGCCTGAAATATTTTCTCTAGGGAACTTATCCATTTCTCAACTACTAATGGATTTGTACTCCCATTGAAATTTGGTGGTTTCTGCCTCATGAAGTGATCTAACATTGATCCTCCACACTGCGGATCAGGGTGGTCCATATAGGTAAGGTTATTATTCATAACCTGAGTGAGTTGTCCCAGTATGGTGATTAGATGATCAGAACTAGTTGCATCACCAGCTCCACTATAATTATCTTGAGCAGGAGGGAAATCCCTACATGGAGTGCGTTTATTGATACGGTTTCCATTTCTTCTACCAGGCACCATTTCTAAACAATGGCATAAACTAGATCAGTTTATGAATCAAAATACATAATTCCATACTTGTAAAACACTTAACATAAATTGAACTATTTATGGATATAATCCATAATCATAAAAATGTTTTCTTTGAGGAAGTATATACTCATAAACCCTTCATAATGGTTTGTAAAGAAAATGAGAGTTATCTTAAGCATATCCCCCGGGAGTGTCGTAACCAAGAGTGTAGCAAGGCATGTTGTCATGCACCAGTTCCCGTTCGAGTCTAGCTCAAAGAGGTTTTTTTGGGTTTTACCCCTAGGTACATCTGCACCAGATCCTCCTCTACATGCTCGTATCCAGACAGGGATGTATTGCTCAGAAAACTCACAAAATCTCTACAATACCAAAATTCTAGGAAGTTCTTCTATACTAATCCTCAAAGTCCATCTTAGGTCTATGTGCTCTAATCAGATTTTATCTAAATAAAGCTTCCAAGGTTTGTACTAAACTTCCTATGATACCAATTGTAATTCCCTGACCCCAGTTACCCAGATTCGGTGCATTATTACATAACATTGGTATGATCACAAAAGACCAAGTCTCAAAATACTGATTAGTTTAGTAGCCTTGGATTCACTAGATACATTCATATAGTTTACATTACATCATAAAATGAAAAATACAACAACATAGTCTCTATATTCCACACTCATATCCCCTAATACTATCCCTGCATGTCATTCATAAAATACTTCTTCACATCCTGGGAAAAATAAAACATAGAAAGGGGTGAGCTCAAATTCCCAGTAAGGATAACAATATACCAGAAACTTTCATAAATAAGAATAAACATTTAAGGCAATGTATAACTAAAATAAAAGGCTTTTAAACTTGAACTTAAGCATAATATGGTAGAAATAAAATGTAATAATTCCATTTAATTATTCACATGGATATTATACTAGTCAAATAATCACATGCAATATCAATAACCACTTTTATAATTATGGAATGCATAATGCCAGACTATCATAACCACATAGTAAAGGCCTTATGCCAAGACTACAAATAATATTTTGTCGAGGCCTTGTTCCAAGACACTAGTTTGTCTCATGAGACCAATCGATGCATCAAGGAGCTATAGCAGGATCCACCCATCACTTACTAAGTCCAATGCATTCCTCATATGAACAGGTTTAAACATAACATAAACATTCGTATTAAAACTAGCATACAAAATGTAAATACTTTGTCCATAAACCATGAATGGGATAAAAATAACACATCCATAGTCAAACATATCACAAAACCTTCAATAAAATATGGAATTTTTGCATCATAATAAATCAACTTCAAATAAGCTTAAAATCCATCAAAGGATGTTAACATAGATGAAATCAAAACTATTTGAGAGAAATATCTATTTTTTTGAAATCATTTAAAAGTCACATAATTATAAAATAAAACATTTACTTTGAAAATATTTTTATAATCTTGTAAGGGAAGCTTTGAAGATTTTACAATGGTGGAAAATAGTTGCACCCGCTGTATAAGTTAAAAAAAGACATTCTTACCTTAATTTTGTCAGAAAGGTTAAAACGGACCTTGTTTGGAAAACGATGGAAAGATTTATTTCAAACCATTTTATAAAAGTAAAAAAATTGTATAAATGACTTTAATCCATAGTCTAGTAAATAGTAAAAAAAATTTGGAATACATTTTTAAGAAACATGGATGTGGATGATAAAGAGGTCCCAATAGATAATCACGTATAAACAACCTCGAATAATGAAGAGATTGTGAAATAAACCCTTACCTTGTACTTTTCCTTGGTTGAGGGTAGTTTAACCTCCTGTATAATGGTGAAATAATTGTTATTAAATTATACAATAATCATTTAAATTAATATGATATCATATATAATCTTTTAACATTGCTTTGTTAATAATATCTTAGTATTATCGTTGTTTCGGGTGTTAACTTACTCGTTTTCTTTTATATGTTTTGTTACATAAGCTATGTTTTTTATGGATAGGTTGTATCTTATTCATATACATAATGATATGAAGTCCTTAAAACATTATTTTTAATCATTAAATGAGAATTAGTCTTGAATGGATACGATGGGGAATGAATCTCATCGCGTTCGTGGAGACGGTAGTCCGTACGTACGCACGAGCGAAAATATCATTCTTTTGATATTAAAATAATATATAATTGGATGGTATATAATATATAAAGAATAATTATCATGTTATATTTATTATTTACATGAATTACACATCATTATTATACCCATCCAAATAATAATATATTGAATAACAATTACACCACGACGTGGAGACGGTAAGCCGTACGTACACACGTATGGTGACATGTCATTCAAAGGATGGATAGAATATTGAATATGGTTGTACCATATTTATAATAACATCATAGTATATATAAGATACTGGAGTTATTATTTTAGAATGGAAATAACAAATAAAGAAGAAGTTGAAGAAGAAAGGAACTTGAAAGAGGGTGGTGAAAACATTACCTCTTCTTCGGTTTCTTCTTTTTGATTTGATCAAAAGGGATCCTTAAGTTGGCTTTCTGATCAAACTAAGGCCTATAGGTTGAATTTAGGGAAGTTGAGAGAGTATTTGGTAAGGTTTTGTCTGAGCCAAAAGGCTTTTAATGTGTGAATTAGTTAGAAGGGGGAGTTCCCTTTTATAAGAGGGGTGACGGGAACCTTTGGAAAAGCTAGAAATATTAATTTATAATAAATTTATATTCGGTTTCTAATGGATCCAAAGTGGATTATTTAAAGGTTAAGGTGTGAATGGGTCTAAATCCTTTCAACCAATAGATTTTATACAGGTTTGTGTCACTATATTAACCTTATCATTTATATTTAACTCTTAGTTAAATAGTTTGACATTTACCATGTCTCTTTGTATTTTTATATTATATAGTTAATAAACTTACTATATACCTCCAAGAGACCCCCAAGTGGTCTATTAATGATACACCTATCATTATATAAGTCTCTTGGCCGAACCTTAGATTTTTAGGAATTGAATATTAATTAATAATATAATATTTGTTTTAAAAGCTATTTTATGTCAATTTTGACACTATTTGGTATTTGATTTTTTTGAAAATCATAACAGCATGATTACTTCAAAAAAAACATAATTAAATCAATAATAACATGTCATATTAACCTATAAAATTATTTTAATTCATAAAAAGTCTCAAATTACATTTATTTGGATATTTATAATATCAATTATTTTAATATTTCATTAATTAGGTAATTATTGCATCACCATTGTGTCATAAATAAATTAAATTATTTAATGTCTAAAAATTATAAATAAAATACCATTATTTAGGAAATATTTTTATATTTCTAATTAATATTTACAATCAAATTTATCTTATGTATAACTCTATATTAAAAATGTTTTAGTAATTGAACCTTGATTTTAACTTTTTTAACTCTTCTTTGAATTAAATAATAATAAATGTCCTAATCTAATACAAGTGGACCTAAATGATAATATTTTATTCCTAAGGTTGATTTTGGTCGAGATACACTTGTCCAATAGAATTAGGACATGTGTTAGGGTAATATTAATATCATTTTTACCTTTAATTACCCTATTTACTTTTAACTGTGGTAAATAAAAGTAAAAAGGTATTATTCACCAAAAATTATTTTTATCTTATTGAACCACATTTTAACCCTTGATATTAACCATGTCCCTTGGATTTTTGAAATTCCACTCACAGAAGCGGTAAAATTAAATTTTATGTGAATTTGCAAATTCTCCTAGGAGGTGGGTAAAAGACGGTGAAAATTTCAATAAAATTTTTATATATCTAAAATTATTCTAAACTAACTCCAATGAATTACATTGAACTTATATAGATATTATTTATCAATTTTTACCTTAATTAAATTTAAATAAAATAAATAATTATTTAAATAAAAATTCAGTTTTAAACTATAACTCAGTGTTTTTTCACTATTAATCAAAATTTGAATGTTTTCAGAAAAATACCAAAAATTCACCCTAAGATAATTTCAATATTCCGAATCAAAAAATTAAGTCCATTTTAAAAGATAAAATTTCAAAAAGTGGGTATTACTATTCATAATGGCTAGTTTGATTGGTTGTGGTGTGTGTTAGAACTCGAAGTTGCGTACAACACACGCTACTGTATTATTCAAATTGAAGCCTACCATGAAAGCTTGGGGTGTTACAGTTTTATATAATATCTTGACTTCAATATAAGTAACCAATTTAAATTTAAAACCATGTAATCTCTTGGATGTTCACTAATATAATATAACTTCATTTCTGGACAACCACTTCCATCTTTCATATTTATCTGAACTTGAATATAAGTGAACCGATCTTTTAAAACCAAGTAAACAAATGAGCCCGAATGTAGTACCCTATGTTTCTAGTATGTAACCCCTTTCTTGATTTTTTTCATGGTTTTAAAGTTAAGGGTGTTGAATGGGAGAGTCGGGAGAACTTGGAAGGATGTTTTGAGGCAAAGGGGAAGTCGCACGGGAGGTGCACGGTTTGTCTAAACCGTGCGGCCAAACCATGCGCAGTGAGTCTTGGAGGCGGTGGATTCTGCACGGTCGGTGCACGGTTTGTCTAACCGTGTAGCCAAACCGTGCTAGAAGGGTGGTTGAGGCAGTAGCTAACGCACAGTTAGCGCATGGTTTGTCAAACTGTGCGGACTAACCGTGCGGTCACTTAAAATTAGATCCTTAAATTGTGGATCTATCTTGTTTTGCCTCTAATTGCCTCATTAAAGATCATAAGAGGCCCTAACTCGGGATTTTGGTTCTCCTAAGGTCAAAGAGGGTTCTCCCATCATTCCGGAGGTGATCTGAATGCTTCTTTTGGCGAATAGAAGCCAGATTATTGAGGTATGTGATTGTTCTCCTTCGTTCTTGATCGTTTTCTTAGATCTACTTAGATATACTTCTCGTATTCTCTTGGTTTCTTAGATCTACTCCCTTTATGGGTAGATCTAAGTGTTTGAATGCCAATTTTGATGAGATTTGGTCTTGGTTGTGTTAGGAGAAGAGATCTAAGGTGGGTTTTTGGAGATTTGGCCCAATGTTCTTGAGCATTCTTCTTCCGTTGCTTGGTTTCACCTTTTTGTTGAGGTAGGTGGCCTCACTATCGACTCCTCTTGTTAGAATTGGTTGGCTTAGTTTCAAATTGTCTATTTGTATGGAATTGATTGTGAAAATCATGGAATAAATCTTCTTTAGTGATGATTTATGGTTTTGATGAAATTTTCAAATATTGGTGAATTGTGTGCAAAGTGACTTGTCCATTTGAATTTAAAATGTTGATTTTAAATTATGAAATTGCTGAGATTTTAAATAGTTTTATGAGAAATGGGTTTTCAATAAAAAGGGTGTTTTATTTAAATGGTTTTGATGGATTTGGTTTTCAATAAAAAGTCAGCTTTATTGAAATGGTTTGAATTGTTTGAACACACTCTGTTTTGATGGAAAATGGTTTTCAATAAAAGGTGTTTTATTGAAAGGATGGTTTGGCATAGTTTTTGGGAATGTGTGGTGTGTGTTCATATTTCATGTACGAGGCTTGGTTGAAATAGGACCTTGTGCTCGGTGCCAAACGTTTAATGGCACATGGTAACTATATGTATGAGGCTTGGTTGAAATATGACCTTGTGCTCGGTGCCAAAGGTGTAATGGCACATGGGGAATAATTACCTTATGAAGACTTGGCAGATCGACGAGAAACTGCTCATGATTATGGAACTGTCATAACGATGCATGCATGGTTGAATTCACGGGTTTTTGAAATGGTTGGGAATTCCAAAACGGGATGTTTGTGAAATAGTTGGGAATGCCAAAACGGGATGTTTGTGAAATGGTTGGGAATTCCAAAACGGGATGTTTGTTAAATGGTTTGTAAATTTGTTTGGTTATTTTTATGGAAAAATAACTTGTTGGAAAAGCTTGTTGAAATTTCACTTTGATGCTTTTGATCATGGATGGTTTTTGGAAACTTGTTTATATTTAGTTATAAGCTACTTTGGTGAAATTTTTTTATATAAACTGTCTTTATATAAATGTGGCTAACTCTTCTATCCTAGTGGAGTGAGTAGGGAAGTCATTGGGGAAAACCTACTAAGTTTTCTACTCACCTATGCTTTGGCACTTTGGTGATTTTGTAGATGTTGTATTCTGAGACACAGGTAAAGGTATTGTGTCTCATTACTAATGGATCGTGGTGATGGTTGGGAGATGCTATGGAGCATGGAGCTTGTGGACCATAGAGTCGTGGAGTCTTTTGAGAGTCTCATGTTGTTCTTCCACTGTGTACCTTGATGTTTGGTTTGGTCTTCCGCTATTGTGTACTCCGATGTGGTTTAATATAAATGAGGTTGTGATTTGGTCTTTAATTGTTTCATGCATCATATAGTGAATGTTTAATGGATGGGCTTATTTTCATAAAGGGTAAATCATCCCCCAATTGTATTTGAAACCCTTCAGCATTTATTGCTAGCCTTTGGCGTCTTGGGGATGTCTCTTAAGGCCTAGTAATGACTCGTTGCACTATCAAGCCAATGATAATTTGGCGGGTCATCAATGTTCTTGGTCTTGGATTTGAAATTACTTCTTGTTTATTCCTTGGGTGGGCATCTTAGACAGAGTAGGATTGTCGGAACTTGAAATGTATAGCATAAAAGGATGTAACTAACCCGTTTATGTTGAACTTCAAGTTACCAGAGTGTTGGGTACATAAGTGTTTTGGATACACTTATAGAATGTTGGAAATATCATTGTAGTGGGTTTATCCAATGAGAGGATCATGACATGTATTATATAGGAATGACTTCCCACTAGTATTTCATATCTCATTGTGAGGAATGGGTAAGAATTTTTTGAAAGGTGACAATTTTTGAAAAAAATCCGGAAATTGTTTTCAATCGAAAGACTTTGAAAACATGGTATTTTGTGTATTTTGAAAATGGATTGATTTTCAAAAAGTATGTTTAATGTTTTCAAAAATGGTTGAACATGGAAAAAGGTTGTTTGAGAACAATGTTGTGATAGTTGATGTGATATAATTTGAAATGATAATCCAACAGTTTCTAGAGAGTGAGATTGACGGAGTCGTTGTTGGTTTAGAAAATGGCACCCGGTAGACGTTGTTGAAACCAACCTGAAGAAGCTGCGGAGAATGTGGTTGCAGTTGAACCATGTGTGAACCAAGAGCCAGTTCAGTGTATTTTCCAAGCTTTTCAAGCTGTGGATACGGGGAACCGGAGGAATGAGCCACGACATGTGGATCATACCATCCAGTTCATGAAGCAGAATCCACTGAACTTTAGGGGTGATGTTGAACCCGAGAAGGCATAGGTGTGGCTAAGCAGGATGAATCATATATTTGATTTCATTGGCACACCAGTGGAGCTGAAAGTAAAATTGGAGACGTATTTGCTCGAGGATCTTGCATGTCAGTGGGGGGATTTAGCGGTGCATGCTAAATTGGATGAAGGCCTTACATGGGAGGATTTTGAAGAATTGTTTAACAAACAATTCTATTCTCACACATTCAAGATCTAGAAAATGATGGACTTATTCATCTTGAAACATGAGAGCCTCTCTGTCATAGAGTATGCGGCTAATTTCATGAATTTAGTTCGTTTTGTACCAGAGGTTGCGTTAAGTGCTTCCTTGAAGGCACGCATCTTCGAATCAGGGCTAAGGCAGGAGATTTGATCGAAGATTGCGGTGCTCTGTATTATGGATTATACAGAGATGGTGAACAGAGCAATGGTTGCTGAACGTGATATCTCAGGATCGACAAGAGAAGGCATGATGATACCCACGGGAATGGGTGGGAACTCCAATGCTGGGAACAAGCGGAAGAGGGACACCTACTTCCAAGGTGGGAGTGCGAATTAGAACCAGACGGTCGGATCAGTCAACCTTCCTCCACGACCCCATAGTAAAGCATGTTTCTTTCAATGTGGTTTGACTGATCACATGAAACGAGAATGTACGACACCACCAAAAGCATGCCACAATTGCAACAAGATGGGGCATCTTCAGTGATATTGTCACAGTGCTCCACGATCGGGTGTTCGGGACACTTCTCAAGCGTCGCAAGCATCGTATGCTTCGACAGGGTGAGGACAGCAAAATCAGTCTCACTAGTAGAATAGAGCTAGTTATGGTGATTCCAGGAATACCATGACTCCTCAGTCAGGGAAATCTCAACAAGGCAATAAGGAGCAAAGTGCAGCAACAAAGCAATTCTATGGAGCCAAGTAGATGATGGTCAATGATCAGGCTGGACCATCTACGGTGAGAGGTATGATTCTTTTTAATTCTACCCTCATGCAAGTGTTTTTCGATACTGGTTCATCGCATTCCTTTATTTCTTCTCGTATTGCTGATTTTCTGAACTTAAAACTGGAAATGATGCCTTCTGTCTTGAAACTGCAAACTCCTCTTGGTGAAAGAGAATGTTAAGCCTTTGTCTATAGAGAATTTTCTATAACTATTGACAAATCTGAGATGAAATGGGGCTTCTCTATGTTGGATATGGATGTCTATGTTGTAATACTAGTTATGGATTGGTTGACAACGTTTAAGGCTCACATCAACTATTATGGGAGAACAGTTAGTTTCACGACTAAGGACGGCTTTGAGCATCTCTTTAGAGGAGAGAGAATGGTAAGGAAAGGTGGAAAGAGCCTATTGGCACTAATGGTGGGAACGACCTCTTACCAATTGGCAGCTTTTACTTTGCCATCATTGGAAGAGAGTGAGGAAAATAGTTTTCCAGCTGTGGTGGATCAATTTCCTGATGTTTTTCCTGAAAACTTTTCAGGATTACCACCTGTAAGAGAAGTGGAGTTTACGATTAATCTCCTTATGGGGACTAGCCATATCTCACTTCCATCTTATAGGATGGCACCAATGGAGTTAAAGGAATTGGAAGTGCAATTAGAGGAGATGGAAAGCAAGGGTTTCATTCGGCCAAGCGTGTCTCTGTGGGCATCACCAGTTTTGTTTGTAAAGAAATCAGATGAAACTTTGAGGCTATGTGTGGATTATCGTAAACTTAACCAAGTTACGATAAAGAATAGATATCCACTTCCATGCATTGATGACCTATTTGATCAATTGAGGGGAGCTTAGTGGTTCTCCAAGATTGACTTGCGATTAGGATATCACAAATTGTGAGTTCGGAAGGAGGATATTCCAAAGATAGCTTTCAGAAGCAGATATGGACACTATGAATATGTAGTCATGCCTTTTGGTCTTACAAATGCACCAGCGGTCTTCATGGCTTTAATGAATCGGATATTTCAATGATATCTGGATTCTTTTGTGGTGGTGTTTTTGGATGATATATTTGTGTATTCAAGAACAAGGGTTGAGCATGATAAACACTTGGCGATAGTGTTGGAAATATTGCGATACCATCAGTTGTATGAGAAATTATCAAAGTGTGATTTTTTGGATACAAGAGGTACATTTTCTGGGCCATGTTGTTTCTGAGAAAGGTGTTTCAGTGGATCTAGAAAAGATAGAAGCTGTTATTTCTTGGCAACCACCGAAGAATATCTTTGAAATACGAAGTTTTCTTGGTCTAGCTAGTTATTACCGACGCTTTGTCTGTGACTTCTCATGACTAGATTCGCCTATGACAACATTGAAAAAGAATAATAGTTCATTTCAATGGACTAAGGAATTCCATAGATCTTTTCTAGAGTTTAAAGTTCTCCTTACATCATCACCTATCTTAATCTTTCCAGAATCAGGGCAAGGATACGTGGTTTATTGTGATGCTTCGGGAACAGGTTTGGTTTGTGTTCTCATGCAAGGAGACCATGTGGTTGCTTATGGATCAAGGAAATTGAGGGTGCATTAGAAAAATTACCCAACACATGAATTGGAGTTAGCTACAGTTGTCCATTCTTTTAAAACATAGAGACACTATCTCTTTGATAAGAAATTTACTGTGTTTCCAAATCACAAAAGATTGAAAAACATTTTCTCACAACGAGATTTCAATCTGAGGTAGAGGAGATGGATGGAGTATCTTCAAATGTTCAACTTTTACTTAAGGTATACACCAGGTAAGGGAAATTCGGTGGCTAATGCATTAAGTAGGAAGTCATATGCTCATTTGGCAAAGGAAGCTTCAAACGAATGGAAATTGATGTCGGTCTTAGCCAACATGCTTGTGGAATGTGAAAACCAAGGTGATGTTGCGGTTTTCTTTTTAGCTACGCTTGTTCCTGATCTAGTAAAAGTGGTCAAAGAGGCACAAACATTTGATGTGGGATGTCTGGTAATGAGTTCAAAACTCAATGGTGGGGAGACCATTTATGGCTGGAAACTGGAAGCGGGTTCAGTTTTGTGTTTCAGAGATCATATGGTTGTACCTATAGTTTTTAAGGAACAAATCCTTAATGCTTACCACTATTCAAGATGGGTTGTACATCCGGTTACACAGAAGATGTATAAGGCACTAAAGGCCCAGTTTTGGTGAAGCGGCATGAAAAGGAAGGTGGTTGAGTTCGTCTCGCGATGCTTAACTTGTCAGCAGGTTAAAGTAGAGCATCAGATACCAGCTGGTATGTTATAGTCTTTACCTATCCCAGTGTGGAAATGGGAGTAGATAGAAACTGATTTTGTTACAGGTCTTCCAAAAACGGTCTAGAAACACGATGCCATTTGGGTGATAGTGGATCGTCTAACCAAGTCGGCCCATTTCATCCCAATTCGTGAAACTCATACGGTAGAAGATCTTTCAAAAATATATATCCGAGAAGTGGTAAAGAGACATGGTGTACCAGTGTCTATAATCTCAGATAGAGAATCGAGGTTCACATCTTGTTTCTGGAAATCATTACAGCAAGCCCTAGGGACTCAGTTGACGATGAGTACAGCGTATCATCCTCAGACAGATGGGCAATCTGAGTGGACGATAAAAATGTTGGAAGACATGTTGCGGGCTTGTGTAATGGACTTTGGTGGCTCCTGGGAGGAGAATATACCCTTAGTGGAGTTATCATACAATAACAGTTACCAATCCTCGATACACATGGATCCATTTGAAGCATTGTATGGGCGTCCTTGTCGTTCTCCACTATGCTGGGTGGAAACTAGTAAAACTTCACTAGTCGGGCCGAGCCTTGTCCAAGAAACAACAAAGAATATTTAGTTGATTAGAAAGAGGATGTAGACGGCTTAGAGTTGTCAGAAATATTATGTATATCACCGTCGAAGACCGTTGTCATTCGTAGTGGGTGATCATGTCTTTTTGAGAATCTCTCCAAGGCTTGGACATCGTCATTTTGGGAAGTAGGGTAAATTATCTCCTCGATATATAGGCCCTTTTGAGATACTGTAACGGGTTGGAGAGGTGGCATATCAGTTGTCATTACCACCACGGTTCAGTTCGGTGCATAATGTGTTCCATGTATCTCAGTTGAAGAAGTATCAACCCGATCATGACCATGTGATCATATGGGATCACGTTGACCTAGAGACGGATGCTTCATTGATACATATCCCGGTGCAGATTTTGGATAGGTAGGATAAAGTCTTTCATGGAAAAGCATCGGTCTAGTGCGGGTTTTGTGGAAACATGGTCAGATTTAGAAAGAGACTTGGGAACATGAGAAAGAAATGAGAGAGCAGTGGCCAGAACTCTTTCAGACAAGCATTGGTTTTCTACTTTCTGGGGATGGAAAGGCCAATGGTGGGGAGAATTTAGTACCCTCTATTTATGGTATTTAACCCCTTTCTTGATGTTTTTCATGGTTTTAAAGTTAAGGGTGTTTAATGGGAGAGTCGGGAGAACTTGGAAGGATGTTTTGAGGCAAAGGGGAAGTCGCATAGGAGGCGCGCGGTTTGTCTAAATCGTGCGGCCAAACCGTGCTCAGTGAGTCTTAGAGGCAGTGGATTCCGCACGGTCAGCACACAGTTTTTCTAACCGTGCGGCCAAACCATGCGAGAAGGGTGGCCGAGGCAGTAGCTAACGCACGATTAGCGCACGGGTTGTCAAACCGTGCGGACTAACCGTGCAGTCACTTAAAATTAGATCCTTAAATTGTGGGTCTTATTAATTTTGCCTCTAATTGCCTCATTAAATCTCCTAAGCATCCCTAACCCAGGATTTTGGTTCTCCTAAGGTCAAAGAGGGTTCTCCCATCATTCTGAAGGTGATCCGAAGGCTTCTCTTGGCGAATTGAAGCCGGATTCTTGAGGTATGTGATTGTTCTCCTTCATTCTTGATCGTTTTCTTAGATCTACTCAGATCTACTTCTCGTATTCTCTCAGTTTCTTAGATCTACGCCCTTTATGGGTAGATCTAAGTGTTTGGATTCCAATTTTGATGAGATTTGGTCTTGGTTGTGTTAGGAGAAGATATCTAAGGTGGGTTTTTGGAGATTTGACCTGGTGTTCTTGAGCGTTCTTCGTCAGTTTCTTGGTTTTGCCTTTTTGTTGAGGTAGGTGGCTTCACTCTTGAATCCTCTTGTTATAATTGGTTTTCTTAGTTTCAAATTGGATATTTTTATGGAATTTATTGTGAAAAGCATGGAATAAATATTCTTTAGTGATGATTTATGGTTTTGATGAAATTTTGAAATCTTGGGGAATTGTGTGCAAAGTGACTTGGCCATTTGAATTTAAAATGATGATTTTAAATTATGAAATTGATGAAATTGTAAATGGTTTGATGAGAAATGGGTTTTCAATAAAAAGGGTGTTTTATTTAAATGGTTTTGATGGATTTGGTTTTCAATAAAAAGGCAGCTTTATTGAAATGGTTTGAATTGTTTGAACACACTTGATTTGGATGGAAAATGGTTTTAAATAAAAGGTGTTTTATTGAAAGAATGGTTTGACATGGTTGTTGGGAATGTGTGGTGTGTGTTCATATTGCATGTACGGGGCTTGGTTGAAATAGGACCTTGTGCTCGGTGCCAAACGTTTAATGGAACGTGGTAACTATATGTACGAGGCTTGGTTGAAATATGACCTTGTGCTCGGTGCCAAAGGTGTAATGTCACATGGGGAATAATTACCTTGTGACGATTTGATAGATCGATGATAAACTGCTCATGAGTATGGAAATGTCATAATGATGCATGCATTGTTGATTTCACGGGTTTGTGAAATGGTCGGGAATGCCAAAATGGGATGTTTGTGAAACAGTTGGGAATGCCAAAATGGGATGTTTGTGAAATGGTTGGGAATGCCAAAACCGGATGTTTGTGAAATGGTTTGTAAATTTGTTTGATTATTTTTATGGAAAAATAACGTGTTGGAAAAGCTGGTTGAAATTGCACTTTGATGCTTTTGAGCATGGATGGTTTTGGGAAACTTGTTTATATTTAGTTATAAACTGCTTTGGTGAAAATGTTTTATATAAACTATTTTTATATAAATGTGGCTAACTCTTCTATCCTAGTGGCATGAGTAGGGATGTCATTGGGGAAAACCTACTGAGTTTTATACTCACCCCTTCTTTGGAACTTTGGTGCTTTGGCAGATGTTGTATTCTGAGACACATGTAAAGGTAAAACATCTCATTACTAATGGCTCATGGTGATGGTTGGGAGATGTTGTGGAGCTTGGAGCTTGTGGACCACGGAGTAATGGTGTCTTTTGAGAGTCTCATGTTGTTCTTCCACTGTTTACCTTGATGTTTGGTTTGGTATTCTGATGTTGTGTACTCCGATGTGGTTTAATATAAACGAGGTTGTGATTTGGTCTTTCATTGTTTCATGCATCATATAATGAATGGTTAATGGATGGGATTATTTTATTAAAGGGTAAATCGTCCCCCAATTTTATTTGAAACCCTTCGGCATTTATTTCCAGCCTTTTGCATCTTGGGGATGTCTCTTAAGGCCTAGTGATGACTCGTTGCACTCTCAAGCCAATGAGAATTGGCAGGTCATTACACCGAACAATGAAATTAAACCTTATAATTAATCAAAAAGGCCTTGAATGAACTAAAAAGGTTTATAATAAAAAAATTACATATATAATAGGTTCTGGATTTATTAATTAATAAACCGAATTTTTTACTCAGGTCATTAATAACAAGTGGAGAACACCACCAGATTTAAGGTAATGGATCCTCTCCTTTTCACTCTTAATCAATATTGTACTCTATGTTATGCCTTTTTATGTATAATACCAAATGATGGGGTATGATTTCTCACCTCCCCCATACTTCCCTCATGATTTCTAAGTGATGATAAACCCATTTCTCTCTCATTCATCCCTCTTAGGTACACCCGATATCATGCCGATAAACTGTGATGAATTCTACCCGAACCTTCTTTGTTCTTTCGGGTTACCTTATCTTTCATTATATCAAAATGGATTCATTTTATCTATCTATTTACATATTATAAATTCTGTTTATTTTAAAAAAAATCATTTATGAATATGATTTCATCACTCTCTTTTGGGGATATACATGTTTTTATAAGATTCCATCCTTAGAACTTTCTGATAAGCAAACCTGTTTTAAGGGAACTTTCCGAATTGTTACCCAATTTCAAGTGCACTCTATACTCTCTTTTAAGCCACCATTTTATTTATAAAATCAGTCTTTTATTATGAAAACCTTCTTGGTTAAATTTGGGTTTTATATAAATGATTTTCCTCTTTTCTATTTTAAAAGCTATATAGTATTTTCTTTAAAACCGCACAAAAATGTTTTAATGCTAATGTTTCTAAAATACATTTCTTGTATGTTGCCACTTATGTTTGATACCACTTACCATGTTATATACCTACTTTACCCTATGAAATTCCATGTATATTCTAATCCTTTCTTTTCGTAGACACTTTAGTGATACGCCCATTGGTTATGATTTATGTCATGGTTGTGGTACCCAATTCTTTCCATGGGCACCCTTATGTTTATGTATGGTTGATTATGTATGATTATATAAGTGGTAATAATATTTATGTGGCATGAATATTCATGTAAATTTTGATATGTTTGTGCCTAGATAGTGCTCCAACCCATTGGGTAAGGTGAAGTCTCATGAGATGCGATGTGAAACGGGATTGGCAGTTAGCCTTGACCCGTACCAAAGAAGTGTTTTATGATTCTTCCACATTTATATGATTCCATGTTTATATGATCCCATTATTATATGATATGATTTCATATGTTCCATGCTTTGGATAACATTATGTCATGCCTCCTAAATTATATGCTTAAGATGTATCCTTATGTTCATTCTATTACTGGGATTTTCAGCTCATCTCTTTGTTTATCTATTCCCCAGGGTACCATATACAGATGTAAGGGCTCAAAGTAAGTTAGGATCTCTTTATGGAGATTAAATAAAGAAGTTTTTTTAACCCCGTGTTTTATGTTATATGTACCTAGTCTTCCAAGACACTAGACTTAACAATCCTTGGCTTGTACTCTGGTGATTAATAATTCTTTAAATCAAGAAATGTTATATGTAAAAGGCTTGGGTCACTATATGCCTCTAATCATAAACCCATTTAACATATTGGACAATTAAGATAATCTCTTATATTCTCACCAAATCATGTATACCATATAAATGACATAATAATTAAATCATAAAAATACTATATTAATATATATATATTGGAAACACAACTCACTTAACATAAATTTCATATTATATCACAAAACTTTCACATATTAGTTTCTTCATGATAAAATGCTCATCAAAGGTAACCCCAATTCGACATTTCAAATTAAAGAACCAAATATTATTTTAAACACCACACACTCAAAATATTAGAATTCAATTTGACCATAAAACCATTGTTTTCAAAATACATTTAAAAAAATCATAAATCATTTCTTTAAAAAATGACACCAAAAAAGTATACATAAAATCTTCAATAAAACCTTTTTACAAAACCCCCTTTGAAATCAACCCAACTGTAACTAAAATAATACCCATAAATTATTATTATTTATTTATGGGAACACACTTCAAAATAAACATTAAATTAAATAATTAAGCTAAGATAATATTATCCAACAACCCTACACACATCATTTCACCACACAGAAAGAGTTTTAAATATCATAATACAGAAAAATAAAATAAGCTCCAAAAAATATTTTATTTCCATTTTAACATTCTTAATAACTCAAAAAAATTACAATATTTAACATAATACACACACAAAAAATATAAAACACTCATATATTATAGAACTAAAATTTAACTCATTGTATATTTTAGCTTGTTTTCATGACAATTCACTGATAATCATATGAAATATTGAACATACTAATAAAAATGAAAAAAATATCACATTAAATAAGTATTTTTATTAGTCTATATATCATGGAATAATAGTGATGATATACACTCAACATATCATTAATTTTAACAAAAATTATTCTAGCATACACTTGGTATAATTAGTATCAGCATAGACTAGCTATTAATTCTTGAATTTTAGATGAACACATGGAATGTTATAAAAAAAATAAAACATGTAGACAAGACAATTCATCTTACTAAGTTTAAGGGTTAATTAGATTATTAAAATTTAATCAATCATTATGAATTCACCTATATAAATATATAAATAAAAAATGTTAGAAAATTTCATGTAATCATTAAGTGAGTTCCAATATTGTCATGGTTTTCATTTGACATTAACCATTTAATATAAAATAAAGTTACTATATCATAGAATCACAATTTAACACTAATTTTATGGTTCTTAAATAATATATGTGAATGGAAAACAAAATATACCAACATAAATATAGTTAACATGGGAATAAATCAGTATAGACATTAATTAACACACTATAGAATAAAACATTATATTTCCTTTTTTTGAATCTATATGTATTTAATTACCAACATCATAGAGAAACATAAGAAATATCAATGTAAATTATCATACATAATCCTAATGAACTCCTCATACTCCCAAATCCTTAGCCTTATCCCCAAGCTAAAAATGAATCCCTTATCCTTAGATATGGATCTCTATTAAGGAACTTTAATTAAATTTCATTTTGAAATTTCCTATAATCACCCCCAATCCAAATACTAGATCAAAATATTGTGGATAATGTACCACATGTCATGAATAAACTCAGGTTACCACTGATTTGATTCCCTAAACCTACCATTGATATTGCCCGAAATGAATTCATGATCTCCCTAAGCTAGAAATTGGTGTCGGTGCATCAAAAAAATATTTTTTAGAATGAATTTTCCCAATAATAATATATTAAGAGATTAATTCTTCCAAAATGTTTGGCATGAACACTATGTAATTTGGATGATCATTCGGATAAGAAATAATAAGTTTCATAATAAACAAAACTAAAAGAGGCATAAATAAATAAAAAGTCATAAAAAATGAATAAAACTCCATGATCAATGAAAATAAGTATCAAAATTAATAAAAACAAAAAATAATACAATTACAACATAAACCATAAATCCAACATACCCAACATAGAATAAAAAAACCAACCTATGCATCATAATGAACCTGACATGAACATGAAATTTGATAGGAATGAGAAAAAATTCCTAGAAGGTATTATTCAACACCCCATGCACAACCTTTAAAATTAAATCCATCTCATTCTAGTTTCAATAGAACTAAAAATTTAAGCTTTTAACTTTCATTAAAAACTAATAATATTTTATCATCATTTAATACCATTTAATTTAAAACATGGAAGTTATGATTTTAAATAAAAACAATTCTTTAATATTTTAAAGAAATTAATAATTTACATATGAAATCATATAAAAATAATTACATTGAAATAACAATGTACAAGAGAAATATATGAAAAATCAAATCCATTAGGAAAATTTTTATCTAAGATAAATAAAAAGAATTTAATCTATTAAAATAGTAATATTAATGGAAGAAAAGAACCATAAAAAGAATAAAACAACAGTAATAGAGGATCAATATAAAATAATAATAATTTAACTCTCATGAGAATAATGGAATCACTGTCATCATAATATAATCATGATCCAGTGATAATGAGAACATCTAGAAGCAGTGAGGAAAATCTAGGAAATTTCTAAAATGGAATCCATCATATCAGTGTCTAATGATATTCAATATCCCTAACACTCAATCTTACCCAAACTAGCATGAATGAGGGGAAATCCCTAAAGTAGGGAAAATAACTTACTTTGGGCCACTAGCCAAATTTTGATCATAAACCAGTGTGAAATTTGAGCCTATATATCCCACCTATCTACTCTTGGTTCCCCATGATATATAAAATTATTGTGAGCAATAGAAAGGTAAAAATTAGTAATGTATACTAAGAAAAAATCATAACACACACTAACCTATGAAAACCATTCACAAAAGAATCCCCTTTTTTGAAAGAGCTATAAAACAAGAAATATACCCCCTAATTGGGACAATTTTTTTCACTATACCCAACATCAAAATCACAATATTTTATAAAAAACACAGGAAAGGGGTCCACTTCCTAGGTATATTACATTTAAAAAAACTTCTTTAGAAAGTGTCAATAAGAACTTTTAAAACCTCCATTAAGAAACCAAAGTCCAAAATCCTATTTTAAAACATAATCATTATCAACACGTTTCAAATAATCAAATATAAAAATAAAAATAACATTATTCAGTTCAAGAACACCATTTATTTGAATGAAAATCCTTTTATTTTTGTTAAAAACCCCAAAAAACAAGGATTTTAGGGAATTCCTTTGAAAAGAGTCACATAGGAATTTAAGTAAGCACTATGTGCATATCATTTTATAAAAACATATTTTAGCATTTAAATATTATAAACCCCTTTTTATATCTGCTGAATACCGAAAGAGAAACCAACTTCTTATAGTAAAACTAAATAAATATATATAGGATATCCTTCAACATATTATGAACATGGAATGAAAATTTTTAAGAATAATTGTTTAAAAATTAATTTTCTACACATGAAGAAACCTACCTTAATTCATTACTTACACTAGGAATGGTAAAAATCTTCTACAACATGGAATGTATAAACCTTAGATGGATATTAGAATCCCTAAAACAAGAAAACCCCAAATTAAATTTGATCCAAAACTAACCCTAGTTCATAATTAAAATTATAGGGTAATAAATGAGGTATAAATTTAAGATGAATAAGAAGATGAAAAAGATAGTAAAGGGTTTAGATGAGTTTACCTAGAAGAATTTCCATCAAAATATAATGTAAACCCAAGAAATCAAGCCTAGAGGAAGAGGGGAGGAGGAGGATGTCATCTGGGACATGGATTGATTTATTGGGAGGATAATATTAGGTAAATGGTTTAAATTTAAAGAGAAAATAAATGGTAAAATACCATTTTTAATCAATTTTGGTAGTCCACATAGTTTGGTCATATGGTTTTTCAAACCGTTAACCCTCACTAGAAAATATTGGAAGATGACACGTTACTTAGCCACATGATTCCCCATAACCATTTGGAAACTATGTGTAAGTAACCCACACATATGGTTAGCCTTCATGGTCTAGCTACATATTTTTAAATCATGCACCAATTGTACAATCACCTCTAAAACATGATATAGGCTTTGCATAGCCAGGTCGCATAGTTTTCACTGAATATGTGACACACACAACACCCCCATTTACTCCCCATATAAAATAAAAATGACCCAAAATCAATATATAATGATAAAAACCAATAAATAAATTTAAAATCATGGTTTTGGTGTGACAATTCTCCCAATAATCTCACTTTATGCTACCTGAATGTTCTCAGTAGAAAAAGATGATGAAATAATATATGAGTACCAAACAATTCACTAAAAAATACAATACATAAATCAATTAAAACCATGAAATACATCTATAAAAGGTTCATAATGGTAATTGATATAAAAAATACAACCATAATAAATCACATTCCTCAAATAATCTCAAAGACCATAACCAAAAATCAGGTATTTTATCATTAATTTGAATGTTGCGAATTCTAAAAAACCTAACCTTTTCACAAATAGAAAACCATAAAGAATTAAAAACCATATCATCATAATAGCCTTGAATCCAAAGAATCTAGAACCCATCGTAAGGTAAGGTTGTGTAACATTACTGATTCTAGTGGCTCGAAGTCGGTGGTTTATTTATTAAATTCACACTATATACAAGAGATCACATCCCAAGGGATTGAATAGTTTAGTATTCTTGTAAAAATAGATACATGATTTAATCTCACATTACATTTGAAAATATAAAATAAAACATAGTATTTTCTTTGATAAAATTATTATTATCTCTATTATATCCTTGCATATAAATCATATTACACTTCCTAGCATTATGGGGAAAAGAAACAAAATAAAAGGGTGATATTAGATGCTTGGTAAGGGAATGCATATAGTGGAAACTATCATAGAATAAATAAAGCATTAATAATATAGATGGAATAAATGATGATCAAATGATTCCATATAAATAATCACATGAGATTAAAACATATCCATAGAAATCATAACTATTTGATTAATTACATATATATCAATAACTTTTTTCATAATGATAGAATGAAAAATGAAAGACATATTAAACTTATTATTTTTATTGCATGCCAAGAAATAACACATAAATGGGTAAGATATATTCCAAATACACAACATTTTTTGTCTCAAAATACCTACTAATGCATTGGGGGGATATGTAATTCTAGGCCCCACCAGTTAGTTAATAAATTCAATACATTCATTATATAAATAAATAATACGACTTAATCAATACTCCTTAATAATCAATAGTTGTCTATATTGGAAGAACTAGCATATGGAATTTCAATACTTTCCGTAGTAAAAATGATCATAATACATGTAGAGAAATATGTAGTATGTTATCATTAGAGTATATCTATAGTAAAGAAAAATATTCATTAAAGGATGTTTATATAGATTAAAATACTTTTAAAAGATCGCCTGCACATTTCTTGAGGAAAAGTACATTTTCATTTTAAAATAACTTATTTAGAATCTAAAAAATTATAAAATTTTAGGGAAAAATATTTCGAAAGAACTATATAAATTTTTAAAGGAATCCTTAAATCAAATAGTATTGATAATGGCCGGAAAAGTTGTTTGTGTGTTGTAATTTAAAATAAATATTATGTTCACACCTTCGGTAAAAAGTTCTTCATTTGGAAAATGAAAAGAATATTCATTTAAAAAAATTATAGAAATTAAAACATGGGTAAAAATGAACTTGATAAATAATTTTAGAATATTAAAAACAATCTTGAAAACATTTTAAAGATAATATGGGCATGTAAGAAAAAATTTATCAACTGAATAGAAAAACAAAGCCAATTTTCCTTAAAAACATTCTTTAAGACTTTTGAGTACATAGAGAGAGGAAAATGAAAGGAAAATAGGTAATTTATAGAAATAACCAAATCTGTATAAAATATATGGGGTTTAATATTAAAATATCATATAATTACCCTAATGAAAACTAAAACATAAATAATCCCAAATAAGGATGAGATTGTGAAATAAACCCTTACCTCATGTCATAATTTCTTTGTAAGTGATTATAACCTACTATATAATAAATTTAAATTTATTATACTTCTATACCAGAACTATATAAATACTTATAATATCATATATGATCCACTTATAACATTTCAACACCTTCTTATTAAAAATTCCTTATTGAAATCATTGTTTCTAAGTGTTAATTATTTTTTTTCTTATAAGTTTCATTCCAGTTGTTTCATATATTACATCTTGATTATTATTACATCATCTATATAATATTAATCATGATATAAATATCATATATATTCATTATATATTTATTTACAATAATTCTTAAAATACATATGTGAAAATTGAATGACATCACTTTGTAGAGGTGGTAGTCCACACTTGCGCATGAGTAATGTTATAATTTTTTAAAAGGTGGAAGGGTAAGAAGGTAAATGAAACATTATATTTTTAAAATAATAATAATTTCATAAATATCAAATATAAACATTATATCCATCATAATGATCATCCATGTGTAGTATTGAAGAGTATAACAATGGATATAAGAGGGAGGTTGAATTGTAGTTTATAAAATAAAACTTACAAAATTCATTAAACTATTTAATTAAAAAAATATGATAGAAAGTTTTTAAAAACTTTATATTATAGATCAGATAGATATTTCATCTAAATATTAGATATTATAAAAGTTTAGAATAAGTAAACTTTTTTATATAATCTCAAAATGGAAAATATAACTTATAAAAACAAGTAATGAAATACTTTATAAAGTTGAAAAGAAAAAATTATAGAACTTTATAAAATATTAATCAATTATTTAACCTGTAGTGTTAAGTAAGTATATAACATAGACTTAATATCCCTGTAGTCCCTTGATCAAACCATAATTAGATAGATGATTAAAAAACACAAAAGTTCTTAAGGAATTTATATATAATCCACTCACAGATTACTTAAGAAAAAGACTCAAAATTTTATAGAAAAGAACTCTCAATGTAACAAGATGATAGGAACTCTTTATAGAAAATATTGATAGTTGGTGATGAAAAAACTACCTCCTCCTTGATCTCTACTTATATTTATAGTCAAAGTCCCAATGGTAATATTTTTTGAATCTAGGAGGTGTTTATAAAGAACTCAGAACAAACTCTTTCTTGATAGCTTAGTATGTTTTTCTGATTATTTTTTGTTTTTAAACAATCACATTGTAATTAGATTTTATACAATGGAATGAATTGGTTCTTCTAAAAAAATTATATCTCTATTTCAAATATTTAAGTAAAAGTACATCCTAAAAACATGTATACTTCCATTTGGGAAATGTTTGTCTGAAAGTCTTAATATAATGTCATTAATTTAGAATTAGTTATATTGTAAATTTTGATATTTTATAAATATTCATCTATAAATATATGTAATAGTATGTCTAAAATTTATAATAAGTTTTTTATAATACAAAAATTTGGTCTATCAGATAAACTAATATTCCTCTATCAAGAAAAAAACTGATTTTCTAAAAAACATACTTAAAACTAGGGAATTATAAGAGTTGGTAAAACATATACTTTAAATAAATGTATTGTGATTTTCAAAAATAGGTTAAAAGATGTTTAAATATATTTCAACTCAACAACACTAATGTTTGTGATGAAAAATAAAATACATCACTTCGTGAGGTGGTATTCTTCATGTACGAATGAATGATGCTTTCATTTCCTATTTGATGGAGAAATAGATGAATAAAGGCTACACAATCAAAATAATAAAATCTCAGTATTTTATATGTAATTATTATATTATATAATAATGTTTATAAAATTATTTAAGGAGTTATAATAATAAATAAAATTAAAACACTTGATTAAGAGTTATACCTCTTCTTTTGATAACCTTCTTTGGCTTACACCTTAAGCCTTCTAAGGTTGGTATTTTGATGAAACAAGGACCAATAGATCATGGGGATGTATTTTAAGAAGGTATTTGGGTAGGTATTATTATATATATAATGATCATGAAGTGTATGGATGATAGTATAGGTGGTATCCTTTTATAATGAAGGGAGAGGACACACTTGGGATTTTTCAAAAGATTAAAATATATTAATGTCAAACTCAAGCCATGTGACTCCAAATTTGATTATTTTATAAGGGAGGGAGATATTTGATATATATATATATATATATATATAATAGTATTTATATAATTTTTTAAGTGATTTTAACCCTTATATTTTTAGTTTAACTCCCTGGTTAAACTATTTTAACCTTTACTGTATTATTGAATGTTTACCATGGTTACTATTCATAATGACAAAAAATGAAAGTGGAATAACTGAAAAATTTATTAATTATGATTAAAAATATGGATTAAATTTTATCAAATTCAATTTATATAATTTTAATATTTAAAGTTAAAAAACCCCACAAAACTTGATGAAAACATGTTTTTAGAAAAATGTGTTTTTAAACCTAAAAATGAACTTATACAAAAATCATGTATAATGTTGATTACTATGTATTAATTATATTATTTAAAATTATAGGAGTCTTAAGTTACTTTAATATTAAATTAAAAACATAATTATACTTTTAAATTAAATTATTTAATGAAAAAAATGATGGGTTTGCAAAAAATCAGTAATTTTAACTATTCACTTAAAAATAATTTTTTTATAAAAATAACCTTAATATAATATTTAAATGATGATTTAAAAATTTATATTTATTTAATAAAATATAATTTATAAAACTAGTATATATTAATTATAATTTCTGTGAAAAAAAATCAATAAAACCCTTTTTTGAAGAAATGATATTTTAAAAGCCTAAAATGACTTTACTGAAAATTGTTTTCTTTTTTATTATGAATTAATAACTAAATTTTAATTATATAAAACCTTTATACATATTTATCATAATTTTTTTATTCTTATTCATATCACCAATTTAATTTTTAGGTTATAATGGTCACATTTATATTATATTGTAGTTTTCTTAAAGCTTGATGTTGTGTGTTAAGCAAGCTATCGAGTTTATTATTCTTTTAAACTAAATTTTCAGGGTATTACATTCTATCCCCATACCCACACTTAAATAAATTATATCATCATAATTTTTTTATATCGTTAATCAAGGATTAAATATTTGAATACCTTTTTTGAATACCCACATCCTATAAAGGAATAATAAACTTCCTTTGAAAAAGGGAAGTGGAAAATGTAAAGGTTACCTGAAATAACACATAATTAGGTTCCCATATGAGGATAACATTATTAGGAAGTTAAAATATTGATATTAAGTATAAATAATTGAATCTAATGAATAACAGAGAGTAAAAGATAACATGATCATGAGAAATTTAATGAACACAAAACCATAAATTAGTAATAGATAAAGAAAAGCATAAATTCATCAGAAATTAAGGTAAAAGGATAAAATTTTATTTTAAGATATTTTTCCTAAAGTTAAGGGATTATTTTAATATGAAGATGGAGATTATCAGAAAATATACTTTATTTCTTTCAACTTTATAAGATTTTTTTATTGAATATTTTATTTAGTTTCCACATTTGATTCTAGCGATTAATGACTAAGAGTAATTTTTCATGATTGAAGTACAAAAATAAATCTTTAATGGATCATAATATACATAAAATGAAAACAAGTTATTTAACATCTCTAAAAAATGATTATAATATGTTAATATAAAACTAAATATGAATAAATCTTCTTATGAAGAAATAATAGATCAACTCTTAAAATATCAATAGTAACACCCATAGAAATGATAAATAATTTAACCTTTAAATTATAATGAAACTATTTCAATATAGATTATTTTATTCTTCATCTACTAATTCATAAATCCTAAAAACTAATTAAACCCAAAAAATTAGGATTATTTTTAAGTCAAACATCGATATAAAAACAATGTTCGCAACTAGAGAATATATATGCATATAATCAGACATCACCCATTATATTCTCATTACAAACAAAATCCCACTAATTGTTTTTATTGGAAATTCATTCCTCTGAGTGTTATGGGATGATTTAATATTATTAATAGATATAAATGGTTATGTAGATCCAAAATCAAATGAAGCATTATCTAAATTTGTGTTTATGATCAAAATACATGCTATCACAACTTAAGGGATTTCAACATCAATTATAGAAATTTTATAAGCTTATCCTTTCTCCCTTACAATTTTTTTAGGTAATTTACCTTAATTATTGAGGAATTATTTTTCATAGTGCCCCATCTCCTTATAGTTAAAACACTAGACATTAGCGGATACTTTCCTGCCCTTTAACCCACACACCTGATATCCTTTCTCTCCATACTTATATCAAACTCTCATTCTCTTCAATAAAGTACCAGGGTGTTTCCTTCTATAATTATTATTGATGGAAATTACACTCTTCTATTTTTTCTTTTTTCTATATTATCCTTTACATAGAGATCATTTGTTCTCTTTTTCTCTTTCTTTCCTTTTAAAATATAATACTAGGGTAATTCATTTTCTTCATTGAGGGCACTTGATAACATATAATTATATGTTTAAAAAAATTGCGAGATTAACACACTTAAAATGTTTTTCTTTATCCCACCAAATAAAAAATCAATATTAATATTTGGATTAGGTATGGAGTCCACATTATTCCTTACTAATCTTCTAAATTTTGATTCATACTTCACAACAATTTTCTCTCCCCTTTATTCTAGATTTAAAAACCACATTTCCAAATAAACTCTCTTCTCTTGAGGAATATTTTTTTCAAATAATATCTCCTTAAAAGTATCTCATTATATACCCTATATTTCCTCAACCTCCTTTGTGTTTTTAATCAATTTCCTTCATTTATTAGCATCTCTCTTTAAATAAAACAGTACCAAAATAAAATTTTCCCTTTAATTACATCCCAAAGCTTTAAAAGTCTTTTTAAGAAACTCAATCCATTGTTCAACTACTAATAGATCAATAATTCCATTTAAGGGTGTAGGTTTATTTTATATGAAGTATTCCAACATCATGGTATCATGTAGTAAACAAATAGGTTGCTCTGTATAGACAAGATTACTAGTCAAAACTTTCCCTGATTTTTTTATATTCTACTTAGATCCAACCCTAGTATTATAAAAACATTTAAGAGGTAAATCCCTACTTAGATTATGGGGGTTGATATTTTTTCCATTCCTTATGTTAGGTATTATTTCTAAACAATGTCATACACTATATTAGCTCATGACATTATGAATCATACTGTATAATTCAAAATTGGGTAAAATACCTAATATAAATTGAAAATTTATACACAGATAATATCATAATCATAAGCTTTGTGTCATTGGGAATATCTTCAAATCATAAAAATATTTTATAATATTTAATAATGGTTTATAAATATCATTTTAATCAATCATTTCATAATCCTTGGTAATGTCTAGCTAGGAATGCAGTCTTAGGCCCGCTCATCATTCACCAGTGACGGTCAAGTTAATACCCAATCCACCCCTTTCATATTTTTTACCCCTAGGTGCATCTGTTCAGCATCCACATACACTTTTTAGTTTTCAAAAGGGGGTGAATTTTATATGAAACTATAAATTTTATATATTATAAAAACTTCATGATATTATTATATAAATATAATAATCCCAAGAGTCAATCTTAGGGTTATGTTCTCTAATCAATGTTTTTATAAATCTAGTTCTCAAGGGTCCTACTAAAAAATCTCTTGATACTAACTATAACAACCTCAACCCATGTTTCCCATAGATAGTGGTTACTTTATAACACTGTGACTATATATAATAGATCACATCCCAAGGGATCAAATAGTTTAGTAGTCTTGAAAAACTAGATACCTGCTTGAATCTCACATTACATTTGAAAATATAAAATACCACATATTATTTTCTATGATAACATTATTATTCCATATGAAATATAATTTCATATAAATCATAGTACACTTCCTCAAATCCTGTAGAAAAGAAGAAAAATAAATGGGTAATCTCATATTCTTAGTAAGGGAATATGTATAGCATAATCTATCATAGAATAAATAAGGAATGAATAATATGACAGGAGTAAATGATGGTAAAATAATGTCATATAAGTAATCACTTGAGATTGGAACTTATCCATGGATATCATAACTATTAGATTAATCACATGGACATAAATAACTAATATCATAAAGATGTAATGAATAGTGTTGGACATCTTAAACATACCATCAAGGCCTCATTCCAAGACATGATACAAAAATGGGTAAGCCATATACCAAATACCCAACCTATTTTGTCTCATGAGGCCTACCAATGAATTGAGGGGATATATAATTTTTTTCTCCACCCATCACTTAATAACTCTAATTCATTCATCATATTAATAAATAATACAACTTAATGAACATGCCTTAATAATCAATAGTTATTCGTATTTGAAGAAATAGCATACAGAATGTTAATACTTTCCTTGGTCAAAATGATCATAGGTTATAAAAATAAATATGGTGGATGGTATCCATATATTATACCCCCATTAAATCATAATATTCACTAATGATTTTTAAATAGATTAAAATACTTTTAAAATATTACTAGAACATTTCTTAATGAAAATACCCTTTTCATTTTTGAAATCACTTATTTAAAATCTAAAAAAAATCAAAATTTTAGGAACAAAATTTCATTTGAAAAACCCATGGAAAATTTTAAAGGAATATTCAATTCAAATATTATTCATGATGTTAGTAAAACCATCTGATTGATGTATATTAAAACAAATGTTTTGTTCATACCTTCAATAACAAGTGCCTTGTTCAGAAAATGACATGATTATTTTTAAAAATATATATATAAACTAAAACATGGGTAAAATAAAATTAATAAATACTTTTAGAATATTTAAAACACCCTTGAAAACATTTTAAAGAAAATATGGACATGTAAGAAAAATATTATCAAATGAATAGTAATAAAATGTGGTTTTCCCTAAAAAACTTCTTTTGTACTTTTGAGTTCTCAGAGAGAGGAAAATGAAATGAAAACATTTAATTTATAAAAATAACTAAATAAGAATAAAATATATTAGTTTTAAGATAAAATGGTCATATAATTCCCCCGACATAAGCATAAACATAAACAATCCTGAATAAGGATGAGATTTTAAAATAAACCCTTTCCTCATGTATGACTTGTTTCGTAAGTGATTTTAACCTCAGATATAATAAATTTAATTTTTTTTAATTATATAACATAATAATATTCAAACTTATAATATCATATATTATCTAATTATAACATTTTAGCACCTTTTATTAATAATTCCTTATTAAAATCGTTGTTTCTGAGTGTTAACTGTTTTGTTTTTCATGTAAGTTTTAATTTGACAGTTTTGTTCCTTTCATATTTATCAGGGTTTAATAATATATAGGATGTTAATAATGATATAAATGTAATATATATTCATTATATACATATTTAGAATAATTATTTAAATTTTAAAAAGAAAAATGAATCACATCACTTATAGGAGTGGTAGTCTGCACGTACACATGAGCGACATTATAATTTTTAACAGGTGGAAGGGTAAAAAGGTAAATGATGTATTATATTTATAGAATCATAATTATTTAATAAATATAATATATAAATATTATAACCATCATAATAAACATCCATGAATATTGGGTATGAAAAACAAAATACATTGCTTCATGAGGTGATAATCCACACGTATGCACGAATGATGCTTCTGTTTCCAATTTGATGGAGAAAGAGATGAATAAAGGATAAAACAATGATATAATAAAATAAAAATATATTATAGGTATTTATTTTGTTGTATAATAATGTTTATAAAATAATTAGAAAATTTATAAGAATAAATAAAATGAAAATACTCAGTTAAGAGTTATACCTCTTCTTTGGACAACCTTCTTTGGTTTACATAATAAGTATTATAAGGTTGGTATTTTGATCAAAAAAAGACCTATATATCATGGGGATGGGTATTGGGAGGTTTTTTGGGTATTTATTGGATGATATATATGGATCATGAAGTTTTATTAAGAGAGGAGATATGGTTTCCTTTTGTAAGGGAGGGAGAGGACACACTTTAATTTTTTCAAAAGATTAAAATATATTATTGTCTTACTCAAGCCATGTGGCTCAAGATTAGACTATTTTAAAAGGGAGGAAGAGATATTTTTTAAATTTTTAAATAAAATAGAATTTATAAAAAATATTATAAGTAATTTTAACCCTTATCTTTTTAGTTTAACCCTCTCCCCCCATTAATCCATTTTAACCTTTACCATACTATTGAATTTTTACCTTGGCTACTATACTTAATGACCAAAAATGAAAGTGGACTCATACCAAATTTAAAAATTATTATTCCAATTATGGATTAAATTTTATCAAATTCAATTTATTTAAGTTTCATATTTAAATTTAGAAACAAAGTATCAAAACACAATGAAAAACATTTTTTAGATAAATGAGTTTTTAAACCATAAAATGAACTTATTCCAAAATAAAGTATAATACCAATTACTATGTAATTAATTAGTTTATTATAAAAGAAATGAGAATTATGTTACTTTATTTTAAAATTAAAAACATAATTATTCTTTAAAATAATTTTATTTAATGAAAAAAATAACAGTTTTACAAAAATTCATATTTTTCACTATTCATTTAGAAAATAATTTTTTTAGAAAAATCCCAAAAATTAACACTAATATAATATTGAAATGTTGAATTAAAAAATTATATTAATTTCATCAAATAAAATTTATAAAATTGGTATAAATTAATTATAATGTTCGCATACAAAAATTCAATAAAACCCATTTTTGAAAAAAAAACATATTTTTGAAGCATAAAATGACTTTACTAGAAACTAAGTACTTATTTATTATTAATTAATCAATAAATTTTCATTATATAAAACATTTATACATATTTTCATAATGTGGTTATTCCTATACATATTTCCAATTTAACAATTATGTTATGATGGTCAAATTTAAAGTATATCATAGTTCGGTTAAAGCTTAGTGTTACATGTTAAGAAAGATATAAAACTTATTATTATATTAAAAAAATTGATTTATTATAGTTTAGATAGTTAAAACTAAAACCTCACCCAGCACTACTACGCCACTTCCCCCATTAAGGAAATGAAGAATTTTTTTATGGAAAGGTAATCACCTATGATGGTCTCCCCACCATATTAGAATTACAATAACATTCTAATTCTAAAAAACCCACTAATAACTACTAAAAATTGATATTATAAAAAATACACACATAAGAAGAGATAAAAAATGATAAAAATATCAATAAGGATTCACTACTTGGGTTTCCTCATCACTCGATTGATATTTCATCAACACCTAAACAATGTGAAAAACAATTACTAAGGACTCAAGAATACATCAATAAGGTACCATACCCAACATATCTTGAACACTTCATCAAAATTAAAATATCAGAAATTATAAATCCAAAATGGATAGAAAATTGGGATAAAGTGTATGGGAGGGTATATAACACAATAGAAATACCTCAATCATTTAATACATCTGCATAAAATTTTTTAGGTTGAACCTATGGATATTCTGAATATATAAATATAACTCTACCTATCTTATATGATGAATCACTAAAAAACCGTTGTAGATTTCCCAGATAACCTCATCCGTGATTGGTATTCAGAGCTCCTGGGCATAAAGTCTTCTTATAATTGTGCTTCTAGAATTGATGGAACACTAGGGACTTACTTCATGAATAAAATGGTGAAAAGAAACTAGATGGTATCTTGATACCACCACTTATCTGATTGTACTTGTCCCACATCCCTTTCCTTTTACTAGGATTATGTTCACCCTAGTCAGTAAAATAAGTGGTTCAAATCACATCATGAATCCCAACTAATTTGTCCTCAACTCTAATATCTTTCTTCACTACCTATACATAAGAGGTAATGATAAATGAAGATATTACCTATAGAAGGTATCAATGAATAACACTTCCAAAATAATGAGCCTTTATAAAGTCATGCAATGTTATCTCTAGAAGATATGTAACAAGTTCAATGAAATGAAAAGCGTACTCAAGAACTGACTGGTCACCCAACTTTAGGTAATAAAATTCCATTACCTTAGACACATTTACAGCCTTAGGGAAGTATTACTGCATGAAAAATACCATAAACCTTCCCAGGAATGGTCCTAAAATTTATCTTGGATAATGGACTGCCACCAATTACATCTCACACCTTTGAGTATAAATGTATAAAATTTAATATTAATATACTCTGTAATCTCAATAAGGTTGAATATATTATCTATATTTTGTTACCAATATTTTACTTCATAAAAACCCTAAAACCCATTGATGTGAGGAGGACTCAAATTCTGGAACTCTTCAACATAATTCCTTGGTTGAGAAAAAAAAGGCAAAACACTATGTTCCAATGGATAAAGAAGATATGATACCTTACTCATATAGAATTATATTTAATAGAGGGCCTACATGTCATGAACCACCTATAGTTACCTCTTGAGAGTCTATTGATATTTTATGGGGGTACTCTAAAAGATCATGGAACATAAAACACAATCATAACAAGCATCAAAATTTTAATCATCACAAAAATAAATGCTATCAAATGAATCAACCTCAAAATATCATGTTAATATCACTAACAAAAAACATAAAAAATACAATTGTAAAGATTTGAAAAAGGATAAAATACTCAAACTCTTCCTAAGGAATGTCATGACTTAGCCTGGAAAACCTATTTAACGAGTCTCCAAACAAAATCGTGGCAAGACCTGAAGGGTGTTCCCGATCCCCATGGGCTGGTAAATAGCACTCATGCATCGAAAAAAATAGGGGGAATGATTTCATCCAAACCAAAATATTATACATATAATATATATACAATCATAATGAATTACTTAAAAAGAAATATTATATAAACAAGAGAAATAATGTTAGAAATACAACCCAAGAGTAACATAACAAAACCCAAAGTACATGTATGAAACCAAAAAGGATAACTATAACTAGAAATAGATACTCCATGTGATGTGTGATAAACTTCCCCCTATATCACCACAAACTACCCATTTTCAGCTAACATAAACCTCACTACCTCATTTTTTTGCCTTTACTTTTCCTGTATCATAAGATAATACAAGGTCTACACACCCCTAAGGGAGTGTGAAAGGTGTGAGATAAAAAGGATCAGTAGGATCCCACCCAGGTGTTCCATATTGAGTTTTTTGTATAATAATCCCAATATGATAAATTTACAAAAGACATGGCATGATAGCGATTAATTAGTTTTTATATAAAAGCATGGTAATAAGTTTCTCCATTTCCCACAATTCCAAAATAAATCCATGTAAAAATAGTTTCAAATCACATTTTTAATAAACAGTTTCATCATTCAAAGAATGTGTCATTTTATATCAAACCAAACTGTTCAAATCCAATACAAAATGGATAAATATTCCAAGGATAGCATAATTAATTCTAGCTATACCAATCATAACTCAATGAATAGTTCACATATCAAGTCCCTATATATCATGCATCAAGTCTAGGGTGAAGAGGAATACTATAAAAAGTTAACCCCCTGAAAGGTTAAATAATTTCCTAGATCCCATGTATATATTCTCTAGGAACAAATAAACAACCAGAAAGTGAACCCCCACACAATAAAAATGGATGAGTCCTACTATTAAACCCTTCACTTAAGTACCCAAGGCTCCCATGTGCTGAATATAAAAAATTAATTTCAAAGGGTTTTCACATTTCACAAATAGTTCCAAACTACCCTTTATTCATCAAAACTTTATTTGAAACCCAATTTTTCAATCCACTTCACAATTCTTTGAAACTATATTTTCTTTCACAAAAATGATGGGAAACCCTATATTTTCTCAAAAAAAAATTCACACACACAAATCAATCAATCATTCCAATTAATTCATAAAACCATTTATAAAAATCAAGAGTATTCAAGGTTCATCCAACATAGGCTAGTGACAAAACCTACTACCTCAAATTTAGGTCACACACCAATATTGATGGGATCCACACACCACAAGTGGAAATGAAACACAATTGAAATTAGTGGAGGCCTTAACAGTGATTATCATATATTAGAATCATGTTTCATAAGCCAAAGGGTTAGTAGAGAAGTTAGGTCAACACATACCTTGAGAAACTCACATGTTTCACCACAACAAATAGAGTATATAGCCTCAAGAATATTATCACCCAATGTATCTATAAAGGACTAAATAATAATCATTACATGATCACAAATTCCAAAAATGTATCCCAACATTGTTACCAAAACCTAGATAAATGAATCCAATGAGAAGAGAACAAAAGAACTTACAAAAATTAGGGCAACCAACCAAGCTTGAGGTCTAATCACTAAGGGGAGGATTCTTAAAGAGAAAAGTACACCCAAAAATTCTTGGAGTAGCCCTAGAGTTTGAGGGATAAGATATATGAAGAATGATAGGGGGAGTCAGGTGTGCATTACATCAAAACCCACTGGGAAGAAACATTTCATGGTGTGAATTCCTAGGTTATCATGTACACTGAAAAAGGAATCGCCATTGATTAAAAATATTGAATGACCATTTTATGACGTGAATAAAATTTACATCATGAATGTTTTTAATGCTCTAAAATGAACTAAAAGTTTCTTCCTAGAGTATATTTACATCATGAATATTATATCCACAACATTAAACCTCTCTCACAGCCAGTACACAATCCAATTCCCTTATAAAATCTCTTAGATCGACTCTGACACCCTATAAACCTAAAGTACAAACTCTTAAAAATTAAAAAGATAATTTACCTTAACCAGGATGTTACAATATTCCCACTATAGGATTTTTAATTGAAAAAAATTTATATGGAAGATGAAATCTCTGGAAATAGGTGAGTCCATTTCTCCCTCATCAAATATTTACACTCCTGTGTCTCATGATAATCTAATTTATGATGTCATAACACTTTAACAAATAGAATATAATTCCCATGAAAGACCCACATTTGAAATCAATGGTCTCCACTATCTTCTACACAATGGAAACATATAGCTCTAACTCAAAATTATCCTAACTCAAAACATGGGATGGATTGGGGTGGTACTTCTTGAGCTGAGATATGTGGAAAACATCATGAATACTGATCAATTGTATTAGTAACTCTAATTGATAATCAACTTGAAAAATATAATCAGTGATATAAAAAGGTCCAACTTATCTCAAAGATATCTTTCCCTATTTCCTAAGCTAACATTGACCCAACTAAGGAGAAACAATAAAGAAAACCCATTTTCTAATGGAAAACTCCAAATGATAATGTTAACAATTTTCATAAAAATTTTTGATGACTCTGAGTTGTAACCAAGAATTAATGTATGTCCTAAATCCTTATTGACATATCTTACAGGAGACTCAGTCCCATAAGAGAGGCATCAACCACCTCTGACCAACAAATAGGTGACCTACACAGGCAACCATATAAATCCTCGATGGGTTCTATTTTGATAGAAGACTAGTAACTATTATTATAAGCGAGCTCAAAAAGTCCCAAATGTTTTTTCAATGAAACACTAAAATCAAAGACACGATCTTAGAGTGTATCCCCCATAATCTATATAACACACTCCATATGACCATTTGTATATGGATGGTAAGATGTACTCAATCCGAACTAAGTACCCATCACCTCTTTGAGTCTCTTCTAGAATATGGAATTAAACTTAGGATCTCTGTCTGAGAAAGTGGAAGAAAAAACCACAAGAAACCTTTAAATCTCGTATATATATAGATTACATGTATCTTTAACCTTGGTGGTGTCCCTGGTCAGAATTAAACAAGATAATTTATACAACTGATCAATCACTACCCAGATAGTATTCTTTCCTAGGGGAGTACATGGTAATCCAATGATAAATTCCATAGACACCTCATCCCATTTCCAAACAGACACTGAAATAGGACGGATAAGACCATAAGGTTTTAGGTGCTCTACCTTTATCTATTAGAAATTGTAATGGTGGGACGCATAACCAGCAATGTCACACTTTATACCCGACCACTAGAAACATTATCTAATATCATAATACATCTTTGTAGAATTGGGGTGAACATACCATATAGAACTATGAAAATCATGCAACACTAAATTCTTCATGGGTGATGGGATGAAAAACTAATTCCTGAATCAAAGAATACCATTAGAAAGGACAAACCAACTAAAAATAGTCACCCCACCATAAAAGGTTTTCCAAATTCCCCTAAAATATTCATCCTACTACTGGTCTTATAGAATATAGTCAATGAGAGAAGATGATTACTAAAAACTGGTTAGATCCATTCCAGAATCATCCTCATGCACATCCATATACAACTAAGAGAAGATCCTCATAAGGTTTCACTCTTCCTTCAATTCTAAGATGTCCTATGGTGTAACTTTCCTACTGAGAGTACCCACAATGACATTCTCTTTCCTCAAGGTGTAGGTGATGTCAAAATAGGATGTCTGAAGATATTCTTCCCACCACCTATACATGAGACTCAAGTCCTTACAAGAAAAGAAATAGATTAGAATATTATGATTAGAAAAGATAGTGAGCCTATCCCCAAAAAGATAGTGTCTCCAACACTTAAGCATATACATAACTATGGTAGGATCCAAATCATGATTGGTGTAACATTTCTTATATGGTTGAAGATAATGAGAGTCACAGGCCACAACATGGTCATCCTGCATAAGCACACAACCCATACTAGCACTAGAAGCATCACGATACACCACATACCCCTTAACGGGATTAGGTAATATCAAAATAGGAGTTGATGTGAGGATCTATTACAACCTATCAAAATAAGTCTGGTATTAAGCATCCAATATGATCTTCACCCCATTCTTAGTAAGAGCAGTCAAACGTGACACCAACTTTGAGAAATCCTTTAAACCAATAATAATATCTAACTAGACCTATAAATATTCATATCTCAAAGATGTTCCATGGATCCTCCCATGATAAGAAATCCTACACCTTCTCAGGATTAACTAAAATTCCATGTTCAAAAATCACATACCCCAAAAACTCCACTTCATGGATCCAAAAATTGTATCTTGAAATCATTCCATAAAGTCGGTGAATCCTCATGATTTCTAAAATCAAATTCATATGGTTCTCATGCTCACACTAAGATATTTAATAAAAAAATATATCATCCAAAAACACAACAAAAAATGTGTCAAGATATTGATGGAATTTCTGGTTCATCAAATCCATAAAAACTATAAGAGCATTAGTAAGACCAAAAGGCAAGATATTATTAATGTCCAAAGCTACTCCTTAAAGTGATCATCGGGATATAATATTATCAAAACCTGATATAATAATAACCCAAATGAAGATCAATTTTTGAAAACCACTTTTCCCCCTTTAACTAATCAAATAGGTCATCAATACAAGGCAAATGATAGTTATTCTTGAAAGTCACCCAATTCAACTTTTGATAGTCTATGAAAAAAATTGAATCATTAGCCTTCTTGGAAAAGAGAACAGGGGATTATCATGGTGAAAAACTAGGATGAACGAACCTTTCTCAAGTAGATCATCCAGCTAGATATTGAGCTCTTTTAGCTCTTTGGGTGAAATGCGATAGGATGGTATAAAAATTGACTATGTACCTAGAACTAGATCAATTGATAACTCTACCACCCTCTCTAGAGGAAGACTATAAAATTAATTTTGGAATACATTAGGGAATCCCATAACAACCAAGGAAAGATCATTAATAGAAGAAATGTCATCAGGATCAACAAAAATAGTAAAGAACAAACTCTTAAGCTCTAGAAGAGAAGGTCCTTCACAACCAGACCTCAAAACCCACTCTACCTAAAACACCTGAGATCTCCCATAGGTAGTAAGTAATGAAACACACCATTTATAACAATAAATCTCATAATGATGATAAATAATACAATCTACCCCAATGATGATGTTTAATTGATCTAGTTTGATAACTAGAAAATCCCAAACTAACTCTACATCAGCTATCAATGAAGAACAAATAGGATAATGAAACCCATGTTGCTTCATCTATCCAAGATGTGTTTCTATCTTAATAACTTAGTAAATTATCTATGTTTGAAGTTTTATCACATTATAAAAATGATTAGATATAAATATTTGTGAGGAACCTATATCAAACAGATCTTTTTCTATAAAATATATAATAAATATGTTGCCTCTCACTATAGTCGAGCCTACGTCATCCTCCACCAAAAAAACATCCACTGTGTGAAAGTGTTTCACTCTTGAGGAATGTGGATGAAATACTATATACTTTGAAGCATATGAATATGTTGAAGTTGCCTTTGGAGATATAGATCCCTAGAAATAACATGACATAGACATATCTAGGAAGAAACTCTAAAGATGGCCATGATATCCACAAGTATTGCATATCTTTGCAGGTGCAGGGAAATAATATTGTGTGTACCCTACCTCCACATTGATAGCTAGTCAGGGAAAATCTACTGGATACTGATGATGGTGCATAGGATTACCACTGCTTAGAACCACCTACACCACCCTTTTGATTATTATGACACTTCTTTTTCCCACCCTGTAGTCTGCTGAAACCGCCACTGGGTGAGAGAGAAGGGAAAGATTAGTCAATATTTCCATACATAAACATTTCCAAAATCATATCCTTGTCCATTATATCTATATATGTGTAAATATTAATTATATATACATGTAATTGGATGTCTATTCATAATCCCTGTAATTATTTCTAAGCTTTCAGCTGATCATTCATCACCACCTCAAGAGAAAAATAAAATAGCTCCACAAACTAATTGGTGAACTCCTACATTAAAAAATCTCCCTACTGCAAAGATAGGAACTCTAGATACTTCTCTATCATCAAAGACTCTGGGTATAATGGTTGAAATAAGTGGTCCTTGAAACCCTTCCAATCCAATCTCATGTTTTGATTTTCCTATACCATAAAATCCCATCACCATTTGTTGGGACCCTTAAGATTGAATGTTTCACATTTCACCTTTATAACCTCAGGCGTATCTAGGAATTCAAAGACATAATTTATCTTGTCCATCCAGTCCTAAACCTCTTGGGGTTCATTCATACCCTTAAAGATCGGGGAATTCTCTTGTATAAAATCTTGAGATCCATCCCTCTCTCCTGCAGATTTCAGTTTCTCCTCAATAACTTGATTCTGAATGAGTGGTGCATTCTATTACATGGCATGAACTTATTATATGATAGATTTGAAAATATTATAATACAAAGAAGAATTCCCTTAAGGAGAATCTCTCACTACGCCCTCCTAAGGTTCCCTCGGAAGACATCTTGAAGGCATGTTTTCTATATTCCAAAAATAGGAGGAAAAGATCAAACAATAGGATAATCCTAGTTTAAACAAAAAAAAACATTAAAAAAACTTAATAAAATACAAAACCCCCAACATAGAAGAAATGCATCCTAACATCCCATGGTAACTTGAGGCTCATCATGGTAAGATTTGGTTAGGAACTCGCCACAACCTACCTCTCAAGTTCTGATAATCCTATCTCCAATCTACCATGATAGAGTTGGTGTCCTAGGACCAACTATTTTTACTTTTATTATATATATATTCTATGTATTGGATATTAATAAAACTTATTATTACATATTTTTTGTTGTTATTCGTGACTCTAATCTAATAATTTCCTAGAGTATATGTCGCATTTATGAGGTTATAGAAGTTCCCCATTATGATGAGAACCGTGATATGCTATGATGATATTCTAAAATAATTTTATATAGTTAGATAACATACTATGATGGGATATATAGTACATAGAATTTCAATTGTGAGTGCTCATAAGTATATGAGGCTTCTTCTCATGAAGTTTGAACTTGGTAATCTTCGAGATAGGAGATTATAAGAACACACCTGCTAGTAGGAATTCTGCATGTTTTGGTGTCATCATATATTCCTATATATGAACATGTGTGATGGTCCTTAGACATTAAGATTGTTATTAATTCATGTTACAACTCACATACTTAGATGTATTTTGTAAACTATGATGATAATAGTTCATGGTGAGGTTAGATATGTTGGGTACATCATCAGTGACATGTCATTAGTGAATAATTTGAGGAAGGATATGTCCCTTCTAACTTTATGGAAGCTGATATATCATCCCTTTTATTGGAATAAAAATTTCACATAAAATTTCATGGCCATGGTGTGATGACGTGTTAATTTCATATAGTCAAATAAAGACATATTGAGCATATAGGTTGGTGATAGAGATGTGCAACATATATGATGAGATATTGAGACAAATGGATTATATTACACAGTGATAATTCGAATGTGTCTGTTGATGTTATGACATTAAATTCATTCTCTTGGGTGCCTTGAACCATTTCCACATAGTAATCATGGTCATTAGGCAAGCCTGCCTAATGATAATGAGAAAGAATCATAGAGGGTCACACAATCAGTGTTTATGTTGATCTTGATTAAATTCTATTTGAGTTTAATTAATAGAATAAATATTATTCTCAAGTTTGAGGAATAATTTTATTCAATTTATATTGATCGCATAAATTACGTAAATATTTATTCATCAAATTCTGAATGAAATATTTATTTTATTTATTGAATATTTTATTGAATATTTATTCTCTAGAATGTGAATAAATTATTTATTTATGAATAAAATATGTATTTGGTTTCTCAATAAATTTTATAGGATTTCATAAGGACTAAGACCGAGTCTAGTGACAAATATTAATTAATAAGACTATTACATAAAATTTTTTATTGCGCAAGTTAGTATTCCCCACATAATAATAATAATATAATTATTATTATGTTTCATGGGGTTTATTAAAGGTAATAAATGTTATTTAATGGTAGGTATTCAATTAAATAATATTTTAACTTAAATCCCAACTCTATAAATAAACAGCTAGGTCAATTGTATAGAGCATCCAAAAATTGAGAATAGATAATTGTTACACACAATGAATTCTCACTCAACTAATCATCCTCTCTCCCTCTCAATAAAGAGATGTGCAAGAGATATTTATTCAAGAACAAACAATAAGATATCAAGAATGAACAATGCAAGACATTTGAATCACCGTGCTAGCACCTGGAGATTGAGTGGTGTTGGTCGGAGATCATAGAAGCACATGTGGATCACCACTAGAGATATTATATCCTTTAATCCTCACAGCGCAATGAAGGTAATCCGAAAGGTTCTGTTCTGATGATCAACATTCACCAATGAATAAATCTCCTAATCCTAGGTATTTATTTCTTCAAATATTAAATAAATTAATTATAAATTTTACGTGAAAGATCATTTCTCTTGGTTTCAAGAAACATTATCAAAATAAATTTTAATATATCACCCACCTCTGCAAGCTTCCATTTTTTCCAAAACCATCAAGTGATATCAGAGAGGTCATGTTTAAATTTATAATTACTTATTTGATTGTTGATCTATGTGAAATTATGGTTAGATTTTCATTTCATGTTATTCATTCTATAATACGATTTGAATTAACATGTTATCGATATATTAATCATGTTTGTTCAGTATTTAATTTTCTTAAAGGTTTATAAACAAATTAAGAATACTGAAGATGCCATTGGGAAGTTCCAAATATTTGGACAGTAAAATTTGGTTACACGGTGTGAAGTCGGAGCGCACACCGTATACCCATGAACACTATATCTAGATGTGTCAAGTAATTAATTACAATGGTTCTTTTATTTCACACTGCATGTTGAATAAAACAACCTGGCACATGGAAAGAATATTGTAATGACCCTCCAATTCTCATTGGCTTGAGAGCTCAACGAGTCATTACTAGGCCTTGAGCAACATCCCCAAGGCGCCAAAGGCTGGCAATAAATGTCGAAGGGTTTCAAAATACATGGGGGAAGATTTACCCCTTAACTGAAAACAACCAACAAATAGAGAAAACTAGATAAACATCTCCAATAAACCACTATATTATGCATGATTTAAAACCAAAACAACTTAACCATTATTTTCATAAAAACCCTACTAAGTGCAACAATGGAGTAAAAAACCAAATCAGAGTAAACAGTAGAAAGACAACTACAAGTCTTCAAGACGACAACCCAACTCCATGCTCCACAAGTTCTAAGCTCCAACATCATGAACCATCCCAAGAGTCACGAAGTAGTGCTATAAATGTGTGACAATTTACCTTTTCCAACATCTCGGTATATGACATCTGCAAAATCACCAACGTGCCAAAGTAGGGGGTGAGTAATGAAACTTAGTAGGTTTTCTCTGATGACTTCCCAACCCATGCCTCTAGGATAAAACATGTTAGCAAATTTATATAAAACAATTTATATAAAACAATTACAAAACAGTTCACAATATAGAAAATTCCATGTCAAATCCATTTTTTCCAACAAAACAACCAAGAAAAGTTTCCCAATCAAATTCACATTTCCATTTTGTCACTTTCATTCCATTTCACAAATCCACACAACCAACCATTTCACAATCTGTGAAATCCACTATGCATGCATCGTTATGACAGTTCCATACTCATGATTGGTCTCTCGTCGATCTACCAAGTCGCCACAAGGTAATTATTCCCCATGTTCCATTACACTTTTGGCATCGAGTACAAGGTCATATTTCAACCAAGCCTCATAAAGGCAATATGAACACACACACCAAGTATGCCCAAAAACCACACCATTTCAATCATGCCAAAACCATTTCAATAAAAACACACTTTTATTGAAAACCTTTTTCCCAAAAACCATTTTCCAAATCCCAAGAATCCATATTTTAAAATCACTATTTTAAAATCAAGAAACCAAAACACTTTTCACAAACCATTCTTTCAATTTCTACAATTTTATCAAAACCCATAAATCATCACTAAAGAAGATTTATAACATGATTTGCACAACAATTTCACAATCAAAACCAAGAGATTAAATCAATTTAAACTAAGCCTTCAAGTTTTAAGAAAGAGTAATTGAGAGTGAAGCCACCTACCTCAACAAATTGGGCAAAACCAAGCCACGGATGAAAAACGCTCAATAACACCAGGTCAAAACTCCAAAAACCCTCCTTAGATCTCTTCTTCTAACACAACCAAGACCAAATATTGTCATATTTGGCATCCAAACCCTTATATCTACCCATAATGGAATATATCTAAGAAAACGAGAGAAGGAGAGAAGTAGATCTAAGTAGATCTATGAAAATGATCAAGAACAATCACATACCTTAAGAATCCGGCTTCGATTCACCAAGAGAAGCCTTGGGATCACCTCTGGAACGCTTGGGAGAAGTCTTCCAACCTTCAAGGGAGAGTAATACCGAGTTAGGACAGCTTAAGAGGTTTAAATAAGTCAATTAGAAGCAAAACGAGTTAGATCCACAATTTAAGGATATAATTTTAAGTGATCGCATAGTTAGTCCGCAAGGTTTGACAAACTGTGCGCTAACCGTGCGTTGGATACTGCCTCGGCCACCGTTTTTGCACGATTTGGCCGCACGGTTTGGTCGCACGGTTAGACAAACCTTGAGCCGACTGTGTGGAAGACACTGCCTCCAAGACCTACTGCACACGGTTTGGCCACACGGTTAGACAAACCATGCGCCGACCGTGCGACTTCCCCTTTTCCTCAAAACATCATTACAAGTTCTCCCGACCCTCGCATTCAACACTCTTAACTTTAAAACCATGAAAAGCATCAAGAAAGGGTTACATACCAGAAACCGGGGGTAATACATTCTCCCCACCATTGGCCTTTCTATCCCCGAAAAGTAGAAAATCATTGCTTGACTGAAAGAGTTCCGGCCACTGCTTCTTCATTTCTTTCTCACATTCCCAAGTCTCTTCCTGAATCTAACCACGTTTCCACAAAACCCATACTAGGCCGATGATTTTTTCATGCAAGACTTTATCCTTCCTATCCACAATCTGCACCGGGATATGTATCAATGAAGCATCCGGCTCTAGGTCAATGTGATCCCATCTGATCACATGGTCAGGATCGGGCTGATATTTCTTCAACTAAGATACATGGAACACATTATGCACTGCACTGAACCATGGTGGTAATGACAACTGATATGCCACCTCACCAACCTGTTCCAGTATCTCAAAAGGGCCTATATATCGAGGAGATAACTTTCCATGATTCCCAAAATGACGTTGTCCAAGCCTTGGAGAGATTCTCAAAAAGACGTGATCACTCACTGCAAACGACAACGGTCTTTGGTGATGATCCGCATAAGATTTTTGACAACTCTGAGTTATCTTCGTCCTCTTTCTAATCAACTGAATCTTATTCGTTGTTTCTTTGACAAGGCTCATCCTGACTAGTGAAGTTTCACCAGTTTCCACCCAGTATAGTGGAGAACGACAAGGACGCCCATACAATGCTTCAAACGGAGCCATGCGTATCGAGGCTTGATAGCTGTTATTATATGAGAACTACACTAATGGTATATGCTCCTCCCATGAGCCACCAAAATATATTACACAAGCCCACAACATGTCTTCCAACGTCTGTATCATCCTCTCGGATTGCACATCCGTCTGAGGATGATACGCCGTGCTCATAGTCAACTGAGTCCCAAGGGCTTGCTGTAAGGATTTACAGAAACGAGATGTGAACCTTGGATCTCTATCTGAGACAATAGACACTGGTACACTATGTCTCTTTACCACTTCCCGGATATATATTTTTGAAAGATCTTCCACCATATTGGTTTCACGAATTGGGATGAAATGGGCCGACATGGTTAGATGATACACTATCACCCAAATTGCATCGTGTTTCTAGACCATTCTTGGAAGACCTGTAACAAAATCCATTGCTCTATGATCCCATTTCCATACTGGGATAGGTAAAGACTGTAACATACCAGCTGGTCTCTGATGCTCTTCTTTAACCTGCTGACAAGTTAAGCATCGCGAGAAAAATTCGGCCACCTTCCTTTTCATGCCGCTCCACCAAAACTGTGCCTTTAGCGTCTTATACATATTTTGTGTACCCAGATGTACAGCCCATCTTGAATGGTGGTAAGCATTAAGGAGTTCTTCCTAACAAACTATAGGTATAACCATCTGATCTCTGAAACACAAAACTGAACCCGCTTCTAGTTTCCAGCTATCAATGGTCTCCCCACCATTGAGTTTTGAACTCATTATAAGACATTCTGTATCAGATGTTTGTGCCTCTTTGACCACTTTTACCAGTTTAGGAACAAGTGTAGCTGAAAATAAAACAATAACATCACCTTTTTTTCACATTCCACATGCATGTCGGCTAAGATCGACATCAACTGCCATTCATCTGAAGCTCCTTTCGCCAACTGACCATACGACTTTCTGCTTAATGCATTGGCCACCGAATTTCCCTTAACCGGTGTATACATCAAGTCAAAGTCGAACATTTTAAGGTACTCCATCCATCTCCTCTGCCTCAGATTCAAATATTGTTGTGAGAAAATGTGTTTCAGGATTTTTTGATCTATAAACACAGTGAACTTCTCACCAAAGAGATAATGATGCCAAGTCTTCAAGGCATGGACAACTGCAGCTAACTCCAAATCATGTGTTGGGTAATTCTTCTCATGAACCCTCAACTGCCTTGAACCATAAGCAACAACATGGTCTCCGTGCATGAGAACACAACCCAATCCTATTCCCAAAGCGTCAGAATACACCACATACCCCCGTCCTGATTCTGGAAAAATCAAGATGGGTGCTGATGTAAGGCGAAATTTTAACTCTTGAAAAGATCTATGACATTCCTCAATCCATTGAAATGCATTGTTTTTATTTTTCAATGTTTTCATAGGTGAAGCTAGTCGTGAGAAGTCACGCACAAAGCATCGGTAATAACTAGCTAGACCAATAAAACTTCATATTTCAAATACATTCTTCAGCAGTTGCCAAGAAAGAACAGCTTCTATCTTTTCTGGATCCACTGAAACACCTTTCTCAGAAACGACATGGCCCAGAAAAGGTACTTCTTGTATCCAGAAATCTCACTTTGAAAATTTGGCATACAAATGATTGTCCCTTAAGATTTCCAACACTATCGCTAAGTGTTTCTCATGCTCAGCCCTTGTTCTTGAATATACCAATATGTCATCCAAAAACACCACAAAAAAGAATCGAGATATCGTTGAAATATCTGATTCATCAAAGCCATGAAGACTGTTGGTGCACTCATAAGACCAAAATGTATGACTACATATTTGTAGTGGCCATATCTTCTTCTAAATGCTATCTTCGGAATATCCTCCTTCTGAACTCGCAACTGGTGATATCCTGACCGTAAGTCAATGTTAGAGAACCACTGAGCTCCCCTCAATTGATCAAACAGGTCATCAATTCATAGAAGTGTATATAGATTCTTTATCGTAACTTGGTTAAGTTTATGATAATCCATACATAGCCTCAAAGTTCCATCTTCTTTCTTTACAAACAAAATTGGTGTTGCCCACGGAGACACGCTTGTCCGAATAAAACCTTTGCTTTCTAGATCCTCTAACTACACCTTCAATTACTTTAAATCCATTGGTCCTATCCTATAAGATGGAAGTGAGATAGGACTGGTCCCCAGAAGTAGATCAATCGTAAACTCCACTTCTCTTACAGGTGGTAACCCTGAGAAGTTTTCAGAAAAAACATCAGGAAATTGATCCACCACAGCTGGAAAACTATTTTTCGTGATCTATTCCAATGATTCCAAATTCAAAGCTGCCAATTGGTATGATATATTTCCCACCATTGGTGCCAACAAGATCTTTTCACCTTTCTTTACCATCCTCTCTCCTCTGAAGAGATGGTCGATTCCATCCTCCGTCGTGAAACTAATCATTCTCCTATAACAGTCGATGTGAGCCTTAAACATTATCAACCAATCCATACCCAGGATTATATCATATGCATCCATATCTAACATGGAGAAGTCCCATTTCAGCTCAACTCCATCAACCGTTATAGCACATGCTCTACACACGAAGGCTTGACATTCTCATTCACCCAGAGGAGTTTTCAGTTTTAACACATAAGGCATCATTTCAAGTTTTAAGTTCAGCAAATTAGAAATCCGAGAAGTAAGAAAAGAATGGGATTCACTAGTATCGAACAACACTTGAATGATGGTAGAATTCAAAAGAATCGTACCTCTCACCGTAGATGGTCCAAACTGGTCATCCACAATCACCTGTTCCGCTCCATACAATTGCTTTGTTGCTACACTTTGTTCCTTATTTCCTTGTTGAGATTTCCCTTCCTGAGGTGTGATGGTATTCCTGGAATCACTATAACTAGCTCTGTTCTACCGGTGAGGCTGATTTTGCTGTCCTCGCCCTGTCGAAGCATAAGATGCTTGCGATGTCTGGGAAGTGTCACGCGCACCCGACCTAGGAGCACTGCGACAATATCGTTGAAGATGCCCCATCTTGTTTCAATTGTGAAATTATTTTTGCGGTTTTGTACATTCTCGTTTCTTGTGGTCAATCTCACCACATTGAAAACACCCAGCTTTCATCATGGGTCGTAGAGGAAGATTCACTGATCCAACCGTCTGATTTTGATTTTCACTCCCACCTTGGAAGTAGGTGTCCCTCTTCCACTTATTCCCAGTATTAGAGTTCCCACCTGTTCCTGTGAGTATCATTATACTTCCTCCTCCCATAACTCCTGAGATGTCTCTTTCTGCTACTGTTGCTCTGTTTACCATCTCCATATAATCCATAATACAGAGCACAACTATCTTCGAACGAATCTCCCGTCACAACCCTGATTCAAAGATGCGTGCCTTCAGCGATGTACTTGCAGAAACTTCCAGTGCAAAGCGTACTAAATTCATGAATTTAGCCGAATATTCCATGATAGAGAGATTCTCCTGCTTCAGGCTGAAAAAGTATGTCGTCCTTGGGATCTTGAATGTGTGAGGATAGAATTGTTTGTAAAAAAAATCCTCAAATTCCTCCCAGCCCAGGCCTTGATCCACCTTAACCTGCACCACTATCTCCCACCACTATCGTGCAAGATCCTCCAACATATATGTCACCAAATTCACTTTCAGTTCTTCTGGTGAGCTGATGAAATCGAAGATATGATTCATCCTACTGAACCACACCTCCACCCTTTCTGGTTCAGAATCACCCCAAAAGATGGGTGGATTCTTCTTCTGGAACTGGACGGAATGGTCTACATGCCTTGACTCATCCCTCCGATTCCCCATGTCCACCGCCTGAAACTCTTGAATGATACTCTAAACCAGCTCTTGGTTCACACGTGGTTCAGGTGCAACCACATTCTCTACAGCTTCTTCTGTTTGGTTTTTAAGATGTCTAACGGGTGTCATTTTCTATACAAACAACGCACACCGTTAGTCTCACTTCCTAGCAACTGAAGGCTTAGCATTTTAATCTCTATTATACCACTACCACAACATCGATTTCCAACCATTTCTAAAACAGATATTTTCTTTCTTTTGAAAATCAATCTATTTTCAAAATACATCAACCATTATCTTTTCAAAATCTTTCATTTGAAAACATGCTTAAAATTTTCATAAATCACGCTTTTGCATCAAACCATAATCCATTTCTCAAAATGGTTTATGCAATCCTATTGGAAAGTCATTCCTCTATAATTCATGTCATGATCATATCATTGGATAAACCCATGACAATGATATTTCCAACATTCTAGAAGTGTATCCAAAACACTTATGTACCCAACACCCTGGTAACTTGATGTTTAGCGTAAACGGGTTAGCTATGTCCTTTTATGTTATACATTTCAAGTTCCGACAATCCTACTCCTGTCTAAGATGACCACCCAAGGAATAGAAAAGAAGGAATTTCATATCCAAGACCAAGAACATCGATGAGTACTTGTTAGGCAAGGACCGAACAAGCTGATACCATTTGTAATGACCCGCCAATTCTCATTGGCTTGAGAACTCAACGAGTCATTACTAGGCCTTAAGAGACATCCCCAAGGCACCAAAGGCTGGAAATAAATGCCGAAGTGTTTCAAAATACATGGGGGAAAATTTAACCCTTAACTGAAAACAACCAACAAACAGAGAAAACCAGATAAACATCTCCAAGCAACCACTATATGATGTATGATTTAAAACCAAAACAACTCAAACATTATTTTCATAAAAACTCTACTAAGTGCAATAACAGAGTACAAAACCAAATCAAAGTAAATAGCAGAAAGACAACTACAAGACTTCAAGATGACAACCCAACTCCATGCTCCACAAGTTCCAGGCTCCAACTTCACAAACCAGCCCAAGAGTCACGAAGTAGGGCTATAAACGTGTGACACTTTACCTTTTCCAACATCCTGGTATATGACATCTGCAAAAGCACCAACGTGCCAAAGCAGGGGGTGAGTAATGAAACTCAGTAGGTTTTCCCCGATGACTTCCCAACCCATGCCTCTAGGATAAAACATGTTAGCACATTTATATAAAACAATTTATATAAAACAATTCCAAAACAGTTCACAATATAGAAAATTCCATGTCAAAGACATTTTTTCCAACAAAGCAACCAAGAAAATTTTCCCAATCAAATTCACATTTCCATTTTGGCACTTTCATTCTATTTCACAAATCCACACAACCAACCATTTCACAACTCGTGAAATCCACTATGCAAGCATCGTTATGACAGTTCCATACTCATGAGCGGTCTCTCGTCGATCTACCAAGTTTTCACAAGGTAATTATTCCCCATGTTCCATTACACTTTTGGCACCGATCACAAGGTCATATTTCAACCAAGCCTCGTAAATTCAATATGAACACACACACCAAGTATGCCCAAAAACCACACCATTTCAACCATTCCAAAACCATATCAATAAAAAACCATTTTATTCAAAACCTTTTTCCCACAAACCACTTTCCAAATCCTGCAAATCCATATTTTAAAATCACTATTTTAAAATCAAGAAACCAAAACACCTTTCACAAACCATTTTTTCAATTTCCACAATTTTATCAAAACCCATAAATCATCACTAAAGAAGATTTATAACAAGATTTGCACCACAATTTCACAATCAAAACCAAGTGATTAAATCAATTTGAACTAAGCCTTAAAGTTCTAAGAAAGTGGAATCGATAGTGAAGCCACCTACCTCAACAAATTGGGTGAAACTAAGCCACGGACGAAAAATGCTCAAGAACACCGGGTCAAAACTCCAAAAAACCCTCCTTAGATCTCTTCTCCTAACACAACCAAGACCAAATATTTTCATATTTGGCATCCAAATTCTTATATCTACCCATAAAGGGTGTATATCTAAGAAAACTAGAGAAGGAGAGAAGTAGATTTAAGTAGATCTAAGAAAAAGATCAAGAACGATCACATACCTTAAGAATCCGGCTTCGATTCACCAAGAGAAGCCTTTGGATCACCTCTGGAACGCTTGGGAGAAGTCTTCCAACCTTCAAGGGAGATTAATCCTGAGTTAGGGCCGCTTATGAGGTTTAAACAAGGAAATTAGAAGCAAAACGAGTTAGATCCAAAATTTAAGGATCTAATTTTAAGTGATTGCACGGTTAGTACGCACGGTTTGACAAATTATGCGCTAACTGTACATTGGATACTACCTCGACTACCCTTCCTGCACAGTTTGGCCGCATGGTTAGACAAATCGTGCATCGACCGTGTGAAATCCATTGCATCTAAGACCCACTGTGCACGGTTTGGCTACATAGTTAGATAAATCGTGCACCGACCGTGTGACTTCCCATTTGCCTCAAAACATCATTCCAAGTTCTCCCGACCCTTCCATTCAACACCCTTAACTTTAAACCCATGAAAAGCATCAATAAAGGGTTACATACCAGAAACCGGGGGTACTACACAGATACAAGGTGTGTAGCTGGCATGTACATGTCGTATAGTCTAGCTAAGTTAAAACACTGAAACCCTGTGTTTGACTTGGATATATGGAAATTGAGGTGTGTGGTGTGTAGAAACATGTGGACAACTTATAGTCTCCCATTAATAGAAAAAAATTAAAATTACATTAAATTTGAAATTTTCAACATTAAAACCTTATTTTATTGATTTGCACACCATTATGTGTTTAAAAATTTAATAATGGTTTTAAAAAATTTAAATTCTCAATTAATTTATTGTGATTAATATGTAATTGTTGGTTCTATTATTTATTTTCCATGAATATCATTAATTATGGTTATCTCCAAATAAGATCATATGATCATTAAGATTAAAGGTAATTAATTAATTAATTTTTAATTAATTAATTCAAGGGTGTTTATCTTAAATAAAAGAATGAATAAAGAAATAAATGTTATCCATTTACTTTTGTGTATTCGTTGCATGTATGACCATTCATGTGCTTAACCAAGAACGTTTTATGTGTGGGATGTTTGAATTTAATTTATTGCATGACTTTGAAATTATTTATTATTAAATTAAATGATGACCTATGAGTCATCCCTCCCTCAATTATTATTTAAGATTTGTGTGTACAATGATATTTATGTAATCCCCTTTAACCAATCCTTTGGTTCCCCTCACCTATGTGTGAGTAATAAATTTTTTTAATTAATAGAGCATCCCAAGGTGCATGGAGGCGGTTCAAGATAGATCTATAATGATGCCAACCCAGGTGATACACAGGTGGAAAGGTGGAATGCTGTAACTCATTCAAAAACTGGCAATATAATTTATTTCCCCTAGTTCAAAGGTTTATTTAATGTTCTCTCATTAAATAAACCATTAGATAAAGATCATGAATGGGTTATTTAATGAATTATTTATTTATATCTATACATTTATTTATTTTATGGATGCAAGGCTGAAATCACATAAATAAATTAATTAATGTGCAAAGATGGAAATTGAATAAATGAATTATGCGTAAATGTTTTATCCAACATGGTTAATTAATTAAGTAACATACACTTAATATTAACAAGATATGTAAAGGATAAAAAAAGATAAAATTTATGAATAATAAATTAAAATCCCTTAATTAAATATTAATTCGGACTAAGCATTCCTTTGCTTGATTGGGAATGGAACTATATAACTAAGTTTAGTACATGGCTAAATTCTAGACACTTAATTTTATCAGGAAGTTTTCATGAGATTTTTGGGTTGACATAACTGAAATTTTATTTATTTTAACATCAAAAGACTGTTCAATAAAAATTTGGAGGTAATTGTTGAGGAAATCCATGTAAATATTTTAGGATAGAGGAATCCACTCAACAGATCAAGGAGTTGTAAGTCCATAGTTGGAAAGACCACCTACCTAATTAATTTATTTTTTTTCATGGAAAAAGTATGGATCATTAATAAAATTAATGGGGATCCTTGACACTATAATGATAAAGAAACTAGACATTCCAAGTTTAATGATGAGGGATATTGAGACTTGATAAAATAGTGGTAGATTTAATCAATAAACAAATAAAACATTTAATTTATTATATATCACTTATTTTGTAAAAAAAATTACTAATAATATGATTTTTTTAATTGTGTAATAAAATGAAAATTTCATCATCCACACTATCCCCATGATCAGTATTGGAGAAATATAACCTCTTAATTAGAAGTAACTTCCAGGAGTGGTTTAGATGCCTTTAGGTTGTTCTATGCCATGAATGGAAATCTTATATACTAGAATCTTCAATGTCTAATCTACCTACTAAAGAGGTGAGTGATGAAGTGTTCCTTGTCAATTAAAAACATTTGAGCAGTGTGGTCGACATTCAATGTTTGATTATTTCATCGATGTCTAGTGAACTGATGAAGTATCACGAAAACATGGATGTGTATAGAATACTTGAGAACATCTGTGGTCTTTACTAGTAAAGAGCTAGACAGTAATAGTTTGATATTTCCACAGATCTCTTTCAGAGAAATCTTGGAGAGGGTTCCCCAACTAGGCCTCATATAGTCAATCTCATTGGCTACATTGATAAATTAGAGGTTCTTAGGTTTAAACCCCCCAAATAACTAGGAACCAACCTCATTCTGGTATCACTCTCTCAAAGCTTCTCCAGTTTTGTTTTGAATTTTAATATAAACACCATTGATAAGTCTTTACCATATCTTTTTACTCTTCTTCACCAAATAGATAAGGACATGAAGTATGAAAAACCTTCTATCATTATGGTAAAAAGATAGAAAGGGAAAGTGAATATATTTAATCCCAAAACTTCTTCACACCCTTCCAAGAAAAGGAAGATCATGGGGAAAGCAAGGAACATGATATTTTTTATTTTTCATGTGGCAAGAAGGGACATTGGAAGAAAAACTAAAACCAGGAAAAGAAGTAAGGGTAAGCTTCAAGTATGTTTTTTATCGAGTGAAATTTATCTATTTTTATAAATTGGGTATTAGATATAGCTTGTGGTGCTCACATATGTATTCAAATATAGGACCCAATAAGATTTGGAAAGATTGACCAAGGAGAGGTAGATCTTAGAGCAGCCAATGGAGTTAAAATTTTCCTGTATCTATCAAAGACTACCACCTCACGTTGTCGACTGGAATGATCTTGGTTTTAAAGGGTTTTTATTATGTTCCTTCAATTATCAAAAACATTTTTTCTATATCCATACTTGATACGGATAGATTTACTTTAAAATTTGGGAATAAAATTTTCTTCTTTTATAAAGATGTCATTTTTATGGTAAGGTACATTTAAATAACGATCTTTATGTGTTTGATGACATGAACCAAATAATGGAAATTGATAATGAAGTTAATTCACATGAATCATATCGCACCCAACTTTGACATCGTCGGCTAGGTCATGTAAATGAAAATCACTTGAATAAATTAAATCAAGATGGATATTTAGATTATTTTGAACTAAAACTACTTAGTGTATGTCATTCGTGTTTAAAAGGAAAAATGATCAAATCCCTATTTAGTGGGAAAGGTTAAGGGGCTAAATTTATTCTTGAATTAGTTCATAACGATGTGTGTGGACCATTTCCTGTTGAATAAAGTGGTGGGTAATCATACTTTGTAACTTTTACTGATTATTTTAGTATATATGGATATGTCTAATTAATGAGGTATAAGTTGAATTATTTTGAAAAATTCAAGGAATAAAAGAATGAAGTTGAGAACCATCTTAGTAAGAATATTAAGAAACTTAGCTCAGGCTGTGGTGAAGAATATATTAATCAATACGTCATTGATTATCTATGGGAGTTTGGGATTTTATCTCAACTTAGTCCTCATTATACGCCTCAGTGGAATGGTGTAAGTGAAATGTGGAATCTAACCTTGTTGGACATGGTGAGATCAATGATGAGTCATTAAAGTATTCCATTATCCTTTTGGGGATATACATTACAAATATAAACATACTTACTAAACTAAGTTCCAACTAAAGAAACAAATGGTATACCATACCAATTATGGAATGGAAAGAAAACTGTGTTATCTTATATACATGTGTGGGGTTTTGAAGAATTTCTTAAGGCCTCTTCAGGTAACAATATTTCAAATAGAGGCACAAAGTGTATCTTTATAGGATAACCCAAAGAAATAAATGGATACTACCTATATAATTCTTCAGACAAAAAAGATTTTGTTGAAATACTTCCCATATTTCTTGAGAAGGATCTTATCTATAAAAGAGATAGTGGGAGTGAAATAGAATTTGATTAATTCCAAGCTCAATGTACATAAGATTTGGCATAGGAACAAATTCCACAAATCCCTATGGAAGAAGAAATTTTTTTCAAAGACATAATTACTATGTAGGAGTACTATAGATGTTAGAGAACCATAACAGTATGGTTTTCTAGTCACTAAGGATGGTGACTCATTATTATTTTATAATAATTATCCTATAACCTATAAGAAAGAAATAAGTGGTATAGATGTTTCCAAGTGGCAATAATCCATGAATTATAAAATGGATTCCATGTACCAAAACCAAGTATGGATTTTGGTATACCCTCCAGTAGATGTAAACCCTATTGGTTTCAAATGGGTATTCAATACGAAAATGGACATGGAAGGACATGTCGGTACCTATAAGGCACAAATGGTTACAAAAGGGTTTAAATAGAGTCAAGTCATTGACTACAATAAAACATTTTCACTAGTTTTGATGTAAAAATCCATCAGAATTATACTTGCTATTACGGATTTCCATGATTATGAGATTTAGAAAATGGATGTAAAAAATATCTTTCCTTAATGGGAACCTTTAGGAATATGTCTATATGACACAATCTGAAGCGTTTGTGACTCCAAAGGATTCCAACAAGGTATAAAATTTACAAAGATCCATTTATAGATTAAAGAAAGCTTCTAGGTCATTAAACATTCATTTTGATGAGTCCATAATGGAATTTGGTTTCATAAAGAATGAATGTGATCTGTGTGTATATAAATGGTTTAGTGGGTGTGTAGTCATTTTCTTAATAGTATATGTTGACTAAATATTACTCATTGGAAATTAAATAATAGTCTTACAGTCTATTAAGGTATGGTTGAATAAATGATTCTCTATGAAGTACTTGGGTGAGGTAGTATATATTTTTGGGATTAAAATTCATCATGATAGATATAAGATATTGTTTGAACTAATTAAAAATACATACATTGAAAAGATACTGAATATATTTAGTATAGAATAGTCTAAGAGGGGATTATTGCCAACATCACATGGCATTCATCTTTATAGGAAAATGTTTCCTCAAACACATGAGGAAAAAAATGATGAAGATTCCATATACATCAATGATTGGTTTAGTCATGTATGTTATGTTATGTACTAGCATAGATGTTGCATAAACATTAAATGTGTTAGTAATATATCAAGCTGGTCTAGGTGATTTCCATTTAGTGTTAGGCAAGACTACCCTTAATTATCTGAGGTTCACTAAGGATATGTTCTTAGTTTATAGAGGAGAAGAGGAACTAGTCATTAGAGGATATACAGATTCTAGTTTAAAAACTGATCAAGATGGAATGAAGTTACAAATGGGATACATATTCACTTTTAATAGAGGTTTTGTGAGCTAGAAGAGCTAAAAGTATGTTGTGGTAGAAAATTATACAGTAGATTCTGAGTATATTTTAGCTTCTGAGGCAGTGAAATAAGTAGTATAGATGTGCAAATTAATCCAATATGATGTAGTATCTAGCAGTAAAGATCATATCACACTCTATTGTGATAATACTATAGTGGTGGCTCTTGAAAAAAGGTCAATGTCACATCAACAGATGAAGCACATACTTCAGAGGTATCATATCTTGAAGTATTTTTCTCATATAGGTGAGTTTATGTTGATAATTATTTCCATGGAAGACAACGTGGTGGACCCCTTAACTAAATCATTGAATCAACAGAAACATGACTATCATGTGAGGTCAAATAGACCAAAGGTCGTAGGCAGTTGGATCTAATACAAATGAGAGTTTGTTGTAGTTGGTGTCCTAGGACAAACTGTTTGTACTTTGATTACATATATATTTGATATATTTAATATTAATACAACTTCTTATTACATATTATTTTTTATACATGAATCTAATGTAATAATGTCCTAGAGTATACGTCACATTGATGAGGTCATATTAGTTCCCCGTTATGATGAGAACCTTGATGTGTTGTGATGATATTATCAAATAATGTTCTGCAGTTGTATAACATGCTATTATGGGACACATAGTACATATACTGTCAGGTGAAAGTACTCATAAGTAGACGGGGCTTCTTCTTATGAAGTTCACACTTGGTAATCTCCAAGATGAGAGATTATGAGAATATACCCACCAGTAGGAATTCCACATGTTTTGGTGTCATCAAATATTCTTATCTACAAGCATGTGTGATGGTCCTTAGACTTTAAGATTATTATTAATGCATGATACAACTCGTGTAATTAGATGTATTTCGTAAACCATGATGATAAAAGTTCATGGTGAAGTTTGATACATTGGTTGTGTCATGAGTGACATGCCATCAATGAATAATTCGGGGAATAATTTGTCCCTTCCATCTTTAGGAAAGATGATATCTCAGCCCTTTGATTTTATAGAATTGTCACATTAAATTACAAGTCCATGGTACAAAGACGTGTTTATTTCATATAGTCAAAGAAATACATATTGATCATATAGGTTGGTGACATGGATGTTCAACCTGCTTGATGAGATATTATGACAAATGGATTATATTACATAGTGAGTGTTTGTATGTGCTTTTTGACATTGTGACTGTAACATCACATTATGTTTTCAGGTACTTTTGATGCTTCTAAGTACCTCTGTTTTGGAGTAGTGACTTGGGAGAGTCGGCAGAACTTTAAATGTTGTTTTGGGGCAAAGGGGAAGTCGCACGGGCGTCGCACGGGTTGTCTAAACCGTGCGGCCAAACCGTGCACAGTTGGTCTTGGAGGCAGTAGCTTCTGCACAGATAGCATATGGTTTGTCTAACTATGTGGACAAACCGTGCGAGAAGGGTGGCCGAGGCAGAATCTAACGCATGGATAGCACACGGTTTTTCAAACCGTGCGAACTAACTGTGCGACTACTTAAATGAGATCCTTAAATTGTGGATCTCACTCGGTTTTGCCTCTAAGTGCCTCATCTTTCCTCCTAAGCGGCCCTAACTCGGTATTTGTCTTCTCCTAAGGTCAGAGAAGGTTCTCCCATCATTTCTAAGGTGACCCAAAGGCTCCTCTTGGTTAATTGAAGCCGGTTTCTTGAGGTATGTGATTGTTCTTCATCGTTCTTGATTGGTTTCTTAGATCTACTTAGATCTAATTCTCCTCTTCTCTCTATTTCTTAGATCTACGCCCGTTATGGGTAGATCTAAGTGTCTGGTACCAAATTTGATGAGATTTGGTCTTGATATTTCTAGGAGAAGATATCTAAGGCAGGTTATTGAAGGAGCAACCCGGTTTTCTTGAGCGTTCTCAACCGTTGTGGTTTTGGTCAAAACCTTTGAGGTAGGTGGTTCCATCCCAACTTACCAAATTGATTATCATTATATTTGATTGATTTATTTAAATTTTTGATTTGAATTCAATTGATCAAATTTTTTTCAATTAAATTGATAAAAAATCGATTCCGGTGAATCGAGATATTTGAAATGGTTTTGGCATGGAAATTTGGAAAACCCCAATTCCATTGAATTGGGTGGGTTTATGGAAATTTGCTGATTTAAATTGTTCAATTTAAATTGTGGATTTGATGGAAATGATTTCAATTAAATTGTTTAATTTAATTGTGAAAAAAATTGTGTGATGATGGAATTGGTTTTGAATGGATTTCAAACTGGTGAAAATGGCTTAAAATGATTTGATAGAATCCCAGTGGTTTTATCTTGTGAAAAAGGCATGTTTTGAATAAAACCTGTTTTGGTTTTAAATGGAATGGAATTGGTACTTTTGAAATGGAATAATGGGATTGATCCTATTTTAATCATTCTTAAAATAGTTCGGCCATCATATAAGAGCACATGTAATCCTTAGGTAGTTAGTGAGTTATTTGGATACACTCTACGCTACGACAACGATCTAAAACATACTTACAGTGGGTCACATCCCTGACAGGTTGGTGACGAGTCTCCTTTGGCCAGTGTCATAGGGACGTGTGTATACACATTTTGCTGAGTTCACATAGAGAGTGTGGAATCCTATAACTGGTTAATACTATTGTACCTTTTGGCAGATGACCATGTTGCTCGCTTGTTTATTTATATTTGAGATATAAATGTATGCCAATGATTTTGAACTCCTTACATGCCTGCTGAATTTATATAAAATGTTTTATATAAATGTTTTACTTAAGCCATTATTTTAGAAATATTCCATCATTATCAATTCTTTTCTTAAATTGATCTTTCCATCATTTGAAAATGTATAGCATGTTTTGTTAAAATATGATTTTGAATTTCCAAACCTGTTTATTTGAAAATTGAAAGTGTTTCTTTGGATAATCTGTATTTGTCATCTGTTACAGTTTCTTTGGTGGTATCCTACTGGGCTTAGGCTCACACCCTACTTTTTCCTTCAGGTGTTTGTAGACTTTATTCTTTTAGGATCGAGCAAAGGCAAGGGATCTCTTTGAGGTGGATCCAGTTGTTGATCTCTGGTCTTGGTGAGTTGTGTCCTTAGGGACTTTGGGACTTTTTTTCCCTTTTTAGTACTTGGATTGTAGTACTTTGGGCTTTTTGTGCCTCTTTTTATTCTGGTACATTACTTCCAATGGATTTTCTTGTTGTTATGCATACTGTCTTGTTTCTTTTGCTTCTACATTCTTGTGGAAAAAATCGTTCCCACTTGTATGTTGTACGATGTCAGGTGCTAGTCGTCGACCTGTGCGGATCGAGAACACCCTTCGGGCTATGTCAGGTTCGGATCGGTTATCGAGTTACTAGGATACCCGGGCTGGTTCGTGAAAAAATGGTATCAAATACAGGTTAAGCATCTTGCCATGATGACAGTATGCAATTGAGTATTTTTGTCAGCACTTAGGAGGTAGTTGTGATTAAGTGTTTGGCCAGCTCTCACAACAATGAACCTTAAGTCACTAGGGTTGGTTAGGGAAATACGACTTGTGGATTAGTTCTAGTATTTTCCCTGTTTTTATTTGGATAGAGTGGAATCCAAATCTGGTTATCCCTTCTTCTAAGAATGGTTTCCCTTTTTACTCAGTTTGGGTGTTAATCTATGTCTTTTTATGCTGGGTAGCATCATTCCTTCGAGAAGACATGGAAATCAGATCCAAAAAGAGGCTGATTCTGAATCTCAGCAAGCGAGTCATATTGTGGATCCGAGTCTGGTTGAGGTGAGTGTTCGCACTATCCAAGCTCTAGGACAGGCGCCACCTCCAGTTCCTATCCAGACCCCAACTATAGATCCTCATAGTGATGTTATTCGAAGTTGTTCTCAAGAATTCCTACACCAGAATCCACCAATTTTCAAAGGCTCCACTAACCCTCAACATTCTGAGGAATGGTTGAGTAATATTGAACGTCTATTTGGGTTCTTAGAGAAACCTGATGTGATCAAGGTGAAGTGTGCCACCTTCGTACTGGAGGGACCAAGTAGGAGATGGTGGGACACAATGGTGACAGTTAGAAAACATGAGGGTTTGGAGTGGAAAGACTTTAGGGTTCTTTTCACTAACCAGTTCTATCCAAAATCAATGGTGTTTTCCATGGATGTGGAGTTTTTCAAGCTTGATCAGGCCAACAAAACCGTGACTGAGTACTCAAATCACTTTTCTGAGCTGGTACAGTTTGCTCCTGATATTGTATCTAATGAGAGGATGAAGGCTCAACGATTCGAGTTGGAACTTCGATTAGATATCCATTCTCAGGTTTTCCTACTAAAGCTACCAACTCATGTTGTTGTTCTAGATAGGGAAATGATGGTTGAGATGGACTTGGCAGGAAATTCCGGGTTGAAGGAGGTTCTTTTCCCTCCTAGTGGCAGTGTGGGTTCCTTTAAATGAAAACGGAAGCATGAAATTTCTCATGGTAGTTCTCGACAACAGAGTCATTCCAGACCTCCAGTAGCAATAGGAGGGGATTCTTTGACTTGCTATCAGTGTGGAAAGCCAAGACATTCTAAGAGGGTTTTCACTGAGTCACCCAAGAACTGTAGCTCCCACGGACGTTTAGGGCACTTATAGAGATTCTTCCGTCACTTCTCTAATCCACATAGTAGAACAAGATCATCAGCACCTCCAGAAACTGTGTGGCAATCAAATGCTTCACGTACAAAAGGGTTACAGCCACAGGCATTCGAAACGAAGCTTATTCACACAGTGGAAGAGTTTCTAGAGGTAGCTGATGCAATCCTGCAACTGATAGAGGTACCATTACTATAGCTTCATCTTTGGTGATAGCTCTTTTTGATACTGGTGCATCTCACTCATTTATTTCAACCCATATTGTTAATCTGCTTAATCTACCTATGGAAATTTTATCTTGTGTGATGGATATTACTACACCCCTTGTTACAATGAGAGAGAAGGGTCTCCATAGTCCTGCTTGTGTCTTCTCTCTATCAGATTTTGATCATGATTGGAGTTTCTTGGTTATCAACATGAAATCTTTTGAAGTCATATTTGGGATGGATTGGCTCATTGCCAATAAATCTCGGATCAATTGTTATCTTCGATGGGTCTACCTTACTACACCCAGTGGTGTGCCTCTTGTTTTTCAAGGATAATGGGACCCAAGGTCAAGCAGAGCTGGACCCTCTTATCCAGATTTGGGGAAAGTTATATCAGTGTTTGATTTTGATCTAGAGAGAGATTCAATGTGTGGTGATCTTCCTTCAGTCATCGCTAAGTTTCCCAACGTGTTTCCTTTTGACTTCTCTGGTTTGCCACCAGTAAGGGAGGTTGATTTCTCTATTGACTTAATGCCTGGTACTCAACCAGTTTCTATTCCCTCTTACCGAATGGCTCCATCTAAACTAAAAGAACTGAATTCTCAGTTAAACGATCTTTTTGAGAAAGGTTTTATATGCCCAAGTGTGTCACCTTGGGCAACACCTATTCTCTTCGCCAAGAAGGATGATGGTTCTCTTCGCTTATGTGTTGATTATCGAAAGCTCAATCGAGTTATGATAAATAAAAAATATCCATTACCAATAATTGATGATTTTTTTGATCAATTAAAAGGGGTGAAGTGGTTTTAAAAAATTAATCATCAATTGGGTTACCATCAGTTGAGGATAAAATAATCTGACATTAATAAGATCGCTTTTCGGAGTAGGTATGGCCATTATGAGTACCTTGTTATGCCCTTCGGCCTAACAAATGCTCCTGCAGATTTCATGGATTTAATGAACAAGGTTTTCTGTGAGTATCTAGATACTTTTGTGGTAGTCTTTGTGGATGACATTCTTGTCTACTCCAAGTATGAGGAGGATCATGTGCATCATTTGAGAACAGTTCTGATTCTTCTAAGGAATCACCAAATTTAGGTCAAGCTTTCAAAGTGTGATTTCTGGATTCGGGAAGTGAGATTCTTGGGACATTTCATGTCAGAACAAGGAATATCAGTTGATCCTAAGAAGGTGAAGGTTGTTATGACTTGGGAACAGCCACAAAATGTTTTCGAGATTTGGAGCTTTTTGGGCTTAGCAGGATATTATCGCCGGTTTGTTAAAGACTTCTCAAAGTTAGCTTCTCCAATGACTGCTCTGACCCTAAAGGGATTGAAGTTTTCCTAGAATGATAAATGTTAGAGTTCTTTTGTTGAGCTAAAGAGTATTTTGACTACTGCACCGGTGTTAATTCTTCCTGAGGCTGGGATAGGTTATGTGGTCTTCTGTGATGCATCGGGTTCAGGTTTTGGATGTGTCCTCATGCAGGGTAATCATGTTGTTTCCTATGGGTCTCATCTGCTTAAGCCTCATGAGAAAAACTATCCTACCCATGACCTTGAACTTGAAGCTGTAATGCACGCACTTAAGTTTTGGAGACATTACCTTTATGGAGAAAGGTTTATTGTGTATTCAGACGACAAGAGCTTGGGTTATATATTCTCTCAAAAAGATTTGAATCTCCGCCAAAGGAATTGGGTGGAGTACCTGCAATCTTTCGACTTTAACATTGTCTATACCCTGGGGAAAGGGAATGTATTTGAAGATGCGTTAAGCAGGAAACTTCCATCACAGGCTGTGAAATAATCTTCAGAAGAGTGGAGTTTGATGGTTCTTTTTACTCAGCTGCATATTGGAGTTCAGTGGAATGGAAATGAAGTTTCTTTAGCCATTGTTCAGTTAACTTCTTCTCTCCTCAAGTTAATTCTTCAGGAACAACAACTGGATGATGAATTCCATAGCATTAGGGACTCTCTTTATGGTGGGTAGACCAACACTCAGTGGTCGTTCTCCAAAGAGGGTGTTCTGTGTTATCGAAATTGTTACGTTGTGCCGTTAGCGGTAAGGAAGGATGTGATGGGGGGGTTCCATAACTCTTAGTGGGTTGTACACCCAGGAACCACTAAAATGTTCTATTACGTGCGGCAGCAGTTCTGGTGGCCAGGTATGAGATGATACATCGCTGAGTTTGTATCTCGTTGCTATACATACCAGCATGTGAAAGCCAAGCACAAGAAACCTTCAGGTTTTCTTCAACCACTTCCAGTCTCTACATGGAAGTGGCATGAAATCTCTATGGACTTTGTGGTTGGGTTACCTCAAGCCCAAATAAAGAAGAACGTGATATGGGTTGTGATCGACAGACTGACCAAGTCGGATCACTTTATACCTATTCGAGATACAACCAAAGTTGAGGAGTTGGGAAATATCTATGTGAAAGAAGTTGTTCGTTTGCACGGAGTTCCATCTGCTATAGTCTATGATAGGGATCCTTGGTTTACTTCTCACTTTTAGAGAGGCCTTTAGGAGGCATTGGGATCTCAGGTCCATTTGAGCATGGCCTACCATCCACAGTCAGATGGCCAGACAGAAAGAGCTATTCAGATCCTTGAGGATATGCTCCACGCATGTGTTCTTGACTTTTGTGGGTCTTGGGATGATCATCTGGGGATAGTTGAGTTCTCTTATAATAATAGTTATCAGTTTGAGATCAAAATGGCTCTTTTTGAGGCTTTGTATGGTCATCCTTATAAATATACTTTATGTTGGTCAGATATTGGTGAAAGTTCTTTGGTAGGACCGATTTTGGTCCAAGAGACGACAGCTAAGGTCCAGTTGATTCATCGGAGAATGTTGACAGCACAGAGTTGGTACAAGTCTTATTCTGGTCATCACCATAAACATTTAGAGTTCTTAGTTGGTGACCAGGTGTTCTTTAAAGTTTCACCCCGATTAGGTCATCAATGGCTTGGGAGGCAAGGGAAGCTTGCTCCTCGTTTTGTGGGACCTTTCGAGGTTGTTGGTCTTGTAGGGAAAGTTGCTTAACATCTAGCTTTACCACCACAACTGACGTCAATATATAACGCGTTCCATGTATCGCAGCTACGAAAGTATCTCACTGATCCATCTCATGTTTTGAGCTGTAGTGATCTTGAGATTGAACCAGATTTATCTATTACTGAACGACTAGTCAGGGTTGTTGATTCTAAGACCAAGGTACTTCGTGGGAGAACGATACATCTGGTCCGTGTACTTTGGCGGCATGGTTCTGATTCTCATGAGACGTGGGAAAGAGAGGAACTAATGAGAGAACAGTGGCCTCATCTTTTTGATGTGGAGGTTTCTTCAAAGGCTTTCTAGGGATAGAAAGATCTTATGGTGGGGAGGTTGAAACATCACGTTACATTTTCAGTTACTTTTGATGTTTCTAAGTATCTCTGTTTTGGAGTAGTGACCTGGGAGAGTCAGAAGAACTTTAAATTTTGTTTTGGGGAAAAGGAAAAGTCACACTGGTGGCGCACAGGTTGTCTAAACCGTGCGGCCAAACCGTGCACAGTTGGTCTTGGAGGCAGTAGTTTCCACACGGACATCGCACGGTTTGTCTAACCGTGCAGCCAAACCATGCGAGAAGGGTGGCTGAGGCATAAGCTAACACATGGCTAGCACACGATTTGTCAAACCGTGCAAACTAACCCTGCTACCACTTAAATGAGATCCTTAAATTGTGGATCTCAATCGATTTTTCCTCTAAGTACCTTGTTTTTCCTCCTAAACGGCCCTAACTCAGGATTTGTCTTCTCCTAAGGTCAGAAAAGGTTCTCCCATCATTCCGGAGGCGATCTAAAGGCTCCTCTTGGTGAATCAAAGTCGGGTTCTTGAGGTATGTGATCGTTCTTCATCGTTCTTGATCGGTTTCTTAGATCTACTTAGATATACTTCGCCTCTTCTCTCGATTTCTTAGATCTACACCTGTTATGGGTATATCTAAGTGTGTGGTACCAAATTTGATGAGATTTGGTCTTAATAGTTCTAGTATAAGAGATATAATGTGGGTTCTTGAAGGAGAAACCTAGTTTTCTTGAGCGTTCTCGACCGTTGTGGTTTTGGTCAAAACCTTCGAGGTAGGTGGTTCCAGCCCGACTTACCAAATTGATTATCATTGTATTTGCTTGATTTATTTAAATTGTTGATTTAAATTCAATTTCTCAAATTTTCTTTTAATTAAATTGATAAAAACTCGATTCTAGTGAATCGAGATATTTGAAATGGTTTTGGCATGGAAATTTGGAAAACCCCAATTCCATTGAATTGGGTGGGTTTAGGGAAATTTTCTGATTTAAATTGTTCAATTTAAATTTTGGATTTTATGGAAATGATTTCAATTAAATTTTTGAATTTAATTGTGAACAAAAATTGTGTGATGATGGAATTGGTTTTGAATGGATTTCAAACTAGTGAAAATGGCTTAAAATGATTTGATAGAAACCCAGTGGTTTTATCTTGTGAAAAAAGGCATGTTTTGAATAAAACTTGTTTTGGTTTTAAATGGAATGGAATTGGAACTTTTGAAATGGAAGAATGGGATTGATTGTATTTTAAGCATTCTTAAAATAGTTTGCACATCATATAAGAGCGCATGAAAGCCTTAGGTAGTTAGTGAGTTATTTGGATACACTCTACGCTACGACAACATTCTAAAACATACTTGCAGTGGGTCACATCCCCGATGGGTTAGTGACGAGTCTCTATTGGACAGTGTCATATAGACGTGTTTATACACATTTTGCTGAGTTCACATAGAGAGTGCGGAATCCTATAACTGGTTAATACTATTGTACCTTTTAGCAGATGACCATGTCGCTCTCTTATTTATTTATATTTGAGATATAAATGTATGCCAATGCTTTTGAACTTCTTACATGCCTGCTGAATTTATATAAACTATTTTATATAAATGTTTTACTTAAGCCATTATTTTAAAAATATTCCATCATTGTAAAGCATTTTCTTAAATTGATCTTTCCATCATTTGAAAATGTATAGCATGTTTTGTTAAAATATGATTTTGAATTTCCAAAACTGTTTATTTGAAAATTGAAAGCATTTATTTGGATAATCTATATTTGAAATATATTAAGGAATCATTGGTGGTATCCTACTGGGCTTAGGCTCACACCCTACTTTTTCCTTCGGGTGTTTATAGACTTTCTTCTTCCAGGATCGAGCAAAGGCAAGGGATCTCTTTGAGGTGGATCCAGTTGTTGATCTCTGGTCTTGGTGAGTTGTGTCCTTAGGGAATTTGGGAATGTTTTTCCCTTTTTAGTACTTGGATTGTAGTAATTTTGGATTTTGTGCCTCTTTGTATCCTGGTAAATTAATTCCAGTGGAGTTTCTTGTTGTTATGAATATTGTCTTGTTTCTTTTGCTTCCGCATTCTTGTGGAAAAAATCATTCCCACTTGTATTTTGTACGATGCCAGGTGATTGTCGTCGACCCGTGGGGATTGGGAACGCCCTTCGGGCTATGTCAGGGTTGGATCGGTTATCGGGTTACCAGGGTACCCGGTCTGGTTTGTGACAGTGACATTAAGTTCTTTCTCTTGGGTTCCTTGACCCATTTCAAAACAATAATCTTAGAGTTTAGGCAAGCTTGCTGAATGCCAATGAGAAATAATCCTAGAGGGATGTACACTAAGTGTTTTTGTTGATCTCAATTAAATTATATTTGAGTTTAATTAATGAAATAAATATTATTCTCAAGTCTGAGGAATAATTTTATTCAAGTTATATTGATCACATAAATTAAATAAATATTTATTCATTATCTTGTGAATAAAATATTTGTTTTATTTATTGAATATTTTAATGAATATTTATTTGTTGGATTGTGAATAAAATATTTATTCAGTTATTCAATAAATGATAGAGGAGTTTGAACAGACCAAGACTTAGTTCGATGACAAATATCAATTAACAAGATTGTTACATAATATTTGTTATTATGAAATTTTGCACACACCACAAAATAATAATAATATAATTATTATATGGAATAGGGTTTATTAATGGTGATAAATGTTATTTAATGGTAGGTATGAAATTAAATAATATTTTAACTTAAATGCTAACTCTATAAATAGATGGTTATGTCTATTGTGTAGAGCATTCAAAAATTAAGAATAGAGAATTGTTGCGCACAATGAATTCTCTCTAAAATCGTCCTCCTCTCTCCCTCTCAAGAATTAGAAGTGTAAGAGAGATTTATTCAAGATTGAAGAACAAGAGATCAAGAATGAACAACACAAGACATTCAACTCATTGTGCTAGTACTGAGAGATCGATTGGTGTTTCTTGAAGATAATAGGAGAATGTATAGATCATTGCTAGATGGATTTTATCCTTGGATCCTCACAGTACAATAAAGGTAATCCAAAATGGTCTTTTCTGATGATCAACATTCACCAATAAAGAAAGTTCCTAAGCCCGGATATTTATTTCTTCAAATATTAAATAAACTAATTATAAATTTTATGTGAAATATCCTCACTCTTAGTTTTGGAAAATGATTATTAAAATAAATTTTAATATATCTCCCACCACTCTATGATTTTTCTGCGCCCGGAACCATCATACTAGATATCCCAAGACAAGGAAACTTGATGAAAAACTTCCTCTAAATCCAAATTTTCATGACTTAGCTCAGAAATCTCATCCAACTAGGTTCCAAATCAGGATGTGGAAAGACCCAAAGGGAATTATCAATCTCCATAGGTTAGAAACTATCACCCGGACATTGAATAATAAACTATGGGAATGATTTCACCCAACCTAAAATAAGATACATGACATATATACACAAGTGGAAGGAACAAATAAAAAATAAATATTCCATAAAAAAGAGAAACCATGGTATCAATACAACTCAAGATTAAAGATACAACTCAAGATTAACGAAAAAAAATCCAAAGTTCATGTCCAACAACTAAAACTAGAAATAGATACTCGGTATGATATGTGGAAAGCCTCCCACCATCACACCACCAACTACCTATACCTAGTTGACAGAAACCACTCCACCTCACTATGGAACCTTTCCTTGTCCTGAATCATAAAAAAATATATGGTCTATACACCATTGAGAGACTGTGAAAGTTTTTATATAAACAATATCAATATGAACCCACCTAGTTTTACCATATCAAATCTCTATACAACAATCCCAATATGCTCAATTTACAGAAAACATGGAATGATATTAGTTAATCATTTTTTATATAAAATCATGGTAAATAGATTCCCCTTTTTCTAAAATTCCAAAACAAATCTAGGTAAAACAGTTTCAAAGAACATTTCAAATAACAAGTTCCATCATTCAAAGAATTTATCATTTCATATCAAACCTAGAAGTTCAAATATAACATAAAATGGATAAACATGCTAAGGATAACATAATTTAGACTAGCCAGACCACTTGTGCCTTAATGACTAGTGTGAACATCAAGTCCCTAGATCCCATGCATCAAGTATAGGGAAAATATGAACACTACATAAAGAGAATCCCTTAACAATTTAAAAAAGTTTCAATATCCCATGAATCTATACTCTAAGAATAAAAGAACACCTCAGAAAGTGAACCCCCTCGCAATAACAATATACAAGACCCACTACAACACCTTCCACCTAAGTACCCAAGGCTCCCACATGTGGAATATCACAAATAAATTTATAAGTGCTTTCACATTTCATAAATAGTTACAAATAACCCTTTATTCATTAAAACATGCTTTGAAATCAATTTCTAAATCCACTTCACAATTCTTTGAAAATACCTTTTCTTTCACCAAAAGAGGGAAAACCATATTTTCTCAAAAAGCCTTTTCACATGCACAGTTAAATCAATAATTAAAATTCATTTAGAAACCCATTTTTAAAAATCAACAGTATTCAAGGTTCACCCAACATAGGCTAGAGATGAAAAACCTACCTGAAATTTGGGCCGCACAACAAATACGATGGGATCCACACACCACAAGTGGAATAGAAAAGTGATAGCAACAAATGGAGTCCCTAATAATGATTCTCAAATATTATAATTGAGTTTCATAATCAAAAGCTTCATTATATAAGCTAGATCAAAATATACATCGAGAAACTCATGCCACGTACCACAACCAACACAGGTTCCAGCCTCTAGATGATGATCACCCAATAAATCTAGAAGGGAATGAAGAAGAATCACCACATGAATATAAATCCCATAAACATAGCCCAAAACCAATTCTAAAACCCATATAAATTAATCCAATGAGAATAGAACAAAAGCGCTTACCAAAATAAGGGAAAGAAACTAAGAAAGAGATCAAAATGCTAAGAGGAGGATCCTGAAAGAGAAAAATCCACCCAAAAATGCATGGATAATCTTTTGGGTTCAAGTAAAAAGATTCAAAATGAATGAGAGGGTATTCAAGCATACAGAGTATAAAAATATACTAGTTAAAAACACTACACGGTGTGAATCTTAGATTCACAATGTGAATTCCAAGGTTTGTATGTATACTAAAAAATTCATCACCTCAAGTTAAAAATATCAAATGACCATTTCATGGCATAAAGAAAATTATCATCATGAATGTTTTTTATGCTCTAAACTAAACTCGTAGATTCTTCCTTGAGTATATTCATGGTGTGAACTTACTCCTATAGCCAGCACACAGTCCAGTTCCTCTAGAAAATCCCTCAGATCAACTCAGATGTCATCTAAATCTGAATTAAAAACTCTTAAACATTTAAAATAGAACATAACATAACTAGGATGTTATAGGGAATCACTTTAATTTCTATTTGAAAAAATTTACAAATAAAAACATCTAATTAAGATGAAGGGTTTTTATTAACTTCCATATAAAAATTTCTAAAACACTAAACATAAGGAAAAAAAACACCTCAAATTTTAAAATAATTAGAATTTTATTTTGAAAACATTCATAAACAAATATATTTAAATAAACTAAAATTAATTTTATAAAATAAAACACAAAAAAGTTTAAAACATTTTTTTCATAGCCACTTTAAAGCCAAACCCCCTTTTTAGAAATAACATAAAGACTTTTATTTATAAAAATTGTATTTATACAATCCAAATCACATCAATAATATTTATAAAATAACATAATTAAAATTTAATAACCAATAAAAATAATGGAAACAATTTTTAATATTAAATTAAAAAATCATAATTTTGGAAAATTCACAATTGTTCGTGGTTTGGTTGTACGATCTATAAAACCCTATGATAATAATTAATATCCTAGTGGAATATTCCTAGACCATGTTGTATGGTTTGCGCATGGTTTTTCAATACATTAATAGTAACAATGTGTCCCTAGGTTTTCATCTCATTTTTACACTAAAACATATATTTTCTCAAAATAACTCATAAATCATCAATGAAAAACATAAACACTCAAATAGAGACAAAAACATATTGAAAATAATTAATTATAAAGCTCAAATTTGAGATACTCATATCCCAAACACCCATGGTAAATCATGTTTCACCACAAATGGTGGTGATCTATAACCTAATCATGATCTACCTCGTGAGTTTTGACAATCCTAACTTATATCTACCATGAAATAGTCTCTAATACCATTTTGTCACAAATCAATTTGGGATACCACTAATTCAATTCCCCGGTCCTTCCTAGGACATATCCCAAAACATTTTCCCAATCTCCATGGGATAAAATTTAGTACTGAAGAATCAAAACATACATTATTGGGAACAATTTCACTCTATAAAACAACAACAATAGGGATAAATTCTTCCTATAAATTTTTCATGACCACTCTATAATTTGGATGATCATGTGCACAAGAAATAAGAATTTATATAATGAATAAAACCAAATGAGGCATAAAAAAATAAACACATATCATAAAAAAACTCTATGAGATTTTCAAATAAGTCATTAAATCAATAAAACAATATTTTAATAAAAATACAACATAAACCAGAAAATAAATATAGAGAAGATGTGAAGATATGGAATGATACATATAATTAAAAAATAACAAAATCAAAAAAATTATAAAACCACTCATCTACATGTTTCAAGTGAAGTAATTTCACTTACCGCTTTCGATATACCTGAACTGAAATATAAAAAACAGATTTCATAGTAATTAGAACCTAAATTGAGCCTATAATATGATATTCATGAAAAAACTCAAGTAGGTATCCTCCCCACACCCCATGAATAACCTTTAATGGTAAATCAGTTTCATTTTAGTTTGAAATATAACTAAAAATATAATCATTTACATTCATTAAAAACCAATAACATGAAATCATTATATAAAACCATTCAATTTAAAAATTGAAGTTACACTTTTCAAAATAAATAGTTCATTTGGATTTTAAATAAAGGAAACATTGATACATGAAATCATATTAAAAATTATACTTTGAAATACCCATGTACATAAAAATAGATGAAAAATCTAAGATTTTGTGAACCATTTTATTAAAAATAAAGAAAATTTTATTTATTTAAAATGTTAATACCAATGGTAGAAAAGAACCATCACAAAAATAACAACAATAGTAATAAAGGATCAATATAATATAATTATAAGTCAGTTCTCATGGTAATATAAGAATCATAATTATCCTAATATAATAAATATCTATTAATATTAGTAAATAGTAAAAGTTGTGTGCATAATCTAGAAAAATACTAAAATTGAATCCATCATATCAGTTCAATATATGATTCAATCACCCAAACACTTGGCTTACCCTACCTAGATAGACCAAGTGTAAATCCCCAAAGTAGGGAGAACACCTTACTTTGTGCCACTAACCATATCATGATCATAAGCTTGTTCATCACGTGAATCCAAATTTCACACTTTATACTATCAGCTCCCCATGATATATAAAATGGAAGTTAACAATAAAAAGGTATAAAATGGTAATTATTTCTAATATATAATCATAACATACCCTCACCTCCAAACACCCTTCACAAAAGTATCCCCAATTTATCAAGATTTACAAACCAATAAATTTTCCCCCTGGTTGGGACAATTTTCATTCTCTTTAACCAACATCAAAATCATGATATTTTAACAAAACCATAATAAAGGGTCTCACATCATTTTTACAATTACATTGAAAAATAACTTCTTTAGAAATTTCCAACCATACCTTTTCAAACCACCTTTAAGAAACCAAAGTCCAAAATCCTATTTGAAACCAAATCACAAAAACATCATTAACACATCTCAAATAATCAATGATTAGAATAAATAATACCATTATAATTTGAGGAACACCCTTTATTTAAAAAAATCATGGATTTAGGTTTAAAAACTAAAACATTCATCATAATAGGGAATTAATTTTAAAATATCCACATATAAATTTATGTAAACACTCGATGTGCATTATTTAATGAAAACATATTTGAGTATTTAAATATAATAAAAATATTTTTATATATAATGGATACCAAAAGAGAAACTTATTTCTTTTATAACATATAAATAAGTACACCTGACATATTATTTAAAACATTGAGAACGTGGCATGAATATGATCAAGAAATCATGGCTTTAAATTTAAATATATATATATATATATATATATATATATACATGGTGAAACCTATATTAATCTATCACCTCTACTAAGAATGGTAATAATTCACCATAACAAGGAAAGACGAACCCTTTTAAGGATATTAAAATACCTAAAATAAGAAAACCCAAGTTAAATTCTAGTCAACACTAACCCTTAGTCATAATGACCATTCTAGGTAAAGAAAAGAAGTGGAATTGAAGAGGAAGAATATGGGGAGGGTTTAGATGAGATTACCTAGAAGAAATACCCTCAAAGCATTAATAAAGCCTATGAAATTAAGACAAGAGGAAGAGGTAAAGAGGAGGAAATAACTTAGGACATGGGGTGATCAAATGGGAGTAGAATATGGGTCCAATGGGTTAAATTCAAAGAGGTTCAAAAGGGTAAATTTTATTTTTAATGAATTTGGGAAGTGTTAACAGTTTTGACACATGGTTTACCAAACCGTGTGCTAATCATGTTACCCTCACTAGATAGTTCACTAAGATGTCATACATTTTGGTAGAAATATTCTCCTAAAGATTTGTCAACCATCTGCATGGAACTAACATGATTGTATTTTTCACAGTCTAACTATATGGTTTAATAAATTACATTCTGTAGATTTTTCATGGCCAAGTCAAACTATATTCTCTAACCATGTGAAAATTGTGAGTCATGAACAACACCCCACATTTCCTACTATAATCAAAGAAAAGTGACCTGATATCACAATATAAAGACAAAAACTAATAAATTAATAAAATAATAATGAAAATAAAGGTTGGGGTTTGACACCAGACCTAACCCAATCAATATCATCCCACTTAATATGTTAAATAATATTATGGTCCTTGTATTGGATCATAGGGTATTATAAAAACCTATGGATAGGATAGTCACCCTTGAAAAAATATATAATATTGTGACTTTTTAAAAGAATACTACATTCAATAGTGTAAACAACACGCAATATCAAGCCTAAACAAACCACAAAATATTATTATATGACCATTATAACCCACTCATTGAATATGAGGGTATAAATAGGGATAACCACATTAAGAAATATATATTAAGGTCACACCCAATACAAATTTATTTATTAATTAATAGGAAATAAACACTCAATTTTTTGTTGTCATTTTATTCTTCAATATATGTTTTCTTTAAAATGATTTTTATTTCTTTTATTGAGAAAATAATAGAATTAATTTTTTCAGTTTAAAAAATATATATTTGGTGAAATGGACTTCATTTTTGAAATCAACATATTAAAAATATCTTATATTTTATTCTTGGGCTTTTTTCTAAAAAATTTGATTTTTAAATGAATAGTGAAAAATACTATTTTTTATTTAAAACTGTATTTTTGTTTCAAGAATTGAAAAAGTTACATTTTGTTTTAAAATGGTTTCAAAGAATAATTAATTCAATTATATTATTAAAAATAAATTTTTTTTCTTTGGAATGTATTGAATTCTTGAATTTAGTATAAAAACATTTTTATACTTAAAAAGGCATTTTTATAAAAAATTGTTTTTCATTGTGTTATCCATTTTAATCTTAAATTAATTTCTTCTTATTATTGAAATTGAATATTAAAAAATTTATTTCATATTTGGGATCATAATTTCCAAATTTGGTAAATATGTCCCTTTTATTTCTCATTATTATGAATAGTTTCCATATTAAATAATTATCACCATGATAAGGGTAAATTGGGTAATTAAGGTTAAAAATAATGTAATAAGGCATTAAAAATAAACCCAACACTTGACTCAATTTCATTGGATGAGTTTATTTCATCCATAATCATCAAAAATTATAAAATAATACCTTTTTTCATTTATCTATGATCTTGACATTTATAATATTTAAGTGAGAGATAAAGACAAAAATGTCACTTCTTTTCTTTTAATATATATAATATTTTATGATGGGGATAAATACAAATTATGTTTGATTTTAAATATTAATTTTAAAAATAAATTATTTTTTATCATGTTAATTTATTTGTAATTTTTAGTTATTAAATAATTACCTTAAATCCTCGTGCAATGTTGACAAAGCCTTTATAAAACTAATAAAAAGACTAAAAATATTAAAAATAATAAAACTGATATAATTTCAAATAATTATTGTGTAAAATGAATTTTTTAGGTAAGTATAACATTTTTATGGTGTTTTAAATGATTTTATATGAATTCCTTATTTGTTTTAATTTATTCAAAGTCAAATTAAATGAATAGAGTCAAAATTGACATTACTGATATTTTATAACAAATGATATTTTATTAAATGATTTAAAATTCATAAAAATATTATATTGAACCAAATTAATTTTATATGGTTGAAAACATCAACCATAATATATTTATGGGTTTTTTATAATTTTTATAGTAAAATTATTGACCCTTAAAGGGTAGAAAGTATTAATATTGTGGTAATTGTAAAAAGAGTTAATAGGGGTTAAAACTAAAAGATAAGAGTTAAAACATAAAAACATTGTTATAATTTTAATGGATGAGATTATTTATACTATTAATCATCTTATATTTTAATTATATTAATTTTGGATCCATTTTAAGATAAGAAATAATTTATATTAATTTAATACTTTAAGAAATTCCAAGAATTCATCTCCCCTTACTTATAAAAGGACACCCCATATCTCAATTATTTACAACACTTTGAGCCTTATATATCAACTTAACCCTACCCACTTATCTTATAAAAGTTATTATCTAAGTTCTGGAGGTTCTGGTATTACAAAAACTCCAACCCCAGGTCTCTTAAGGGAAGATCTAAAGGAGCGCTTTCAAAGAAGAGGTAATCATCTTTACCAACTCTTTCAAAATTATTTCTTCTTATAATTCCTATAAATCTATTATAACCATCCTAAAATAATAAATTTAGTATCATAAACATACTTATGTGTTGTTTTTATTATTATAATGGCATTTTACACCTCTTTTCCATCCTATAAAAAGAAAAGTCATCACTCATGCATGTGTATGACCTACCGTCGCCACGTAGTGGTGTAATCCGTTTGTTATCACCGCTTTACTTCGATGGTTATAAGGATGGAACTAATTAATATATATGATATTTATGAATTAAATATAACTTTTAAATTTTAATATAATATATACCTTCTTAACATTAAATCCATTATAAAATAATAACATTACTCGTGGGTACGTGTAAACTACGACCTCCATGAAGCGATGTGGTCCGTTTTTTATTTACTCTTTACATGAAAGGTAATAAGGATAGATTTAATGGATATATATGATATTTATATCATGATTAAAATAATGGATAATATAGAACCATAATCAAGGTAAAATTATTGGAACTTCTATGATAACACATACCTGAGAAAATAAAATAGTTAAACACCCAAAACAATGATAATAATGAAATATTATTAAAAAACATGTGATAATATGTTATAAAAGGATAATAAATGATATTATAAATATTAATATGTTTATATTATAAATTAATAACATGTTCAAATCCATTATATAGGATTTTAAATTATGTTCAACTAAGAGGATATGTGAGGTAAGGAATTTTGTCTAAATTTCAACTTTATTGAGACTTATTTGTTATTATGCACCTATTTATTTTTATATAGTGTATATAATACCCTTTTGAGGTATTTAACATGAATATACATTTATTCATGATTTTTAATGATTCAATTAAAGTTACTCTTTCAAGAGGTATGTTTAAAAGGAAAGTCAATCTTATTTCTCTTTTTCATCAGGAATATTTTTCTTCCATGTCCATATTTTTCAAAAAACATTATAAGTCATTTTATTCACTCAAATAATTTATTAAGGAAATTTTAATTTATCCTTGATTTTTTAAAATGTTTTAAAGTAATCATTATAATTTTTTATGAAATGATTTTTTTCAACTTTCTTTATAAAAATCCAAAAGGAATGTTTTTTTATGTATACAGTGTTAGCAAACTTTCCTACCACCATAACCATTTTACATCCTTTACATTATTCTACAGGTTTTCAATGGTTCTATAAAGAAAAATATTTACTAAAAACTTATTTTAAAATTTTCATTTCCATTTTTATCTTTTCTTTAAAAGAATCGATTTTACTATAAAAATCAATATTTTTATGTTCATTTCTTATATCTTGAATAATCTCGAAGATATTAAATTTCTCTTGAAACATTCACTTTATTATTTTCATTAGACATTAAATTTTCCTTAAATATACATATTCTTTAAATAATTTATATTATTATTTCTTAAACTATGTAGCATTTTTACATATAGTGTTTTACTTTGAAATTTATTTGATTCACTGGGGAAATATTGAGGTTTCATATTCTTTACTCAATATAGATATTTTTTGATAAGATGTATTGTTCATGAATTAAATTGATTATTATATATATGAGAAATTGATTGGAAATGCAGTGATAGGTGGGGACCATAATTATATAGTTCCTTGATGCATCGACTGGTCTCATGAGACAAATCATTTTTTCAAATTAAATGGTTATTTATACATAGTTTTAAACTGTCATGGAGAAAGGTCTTGACAGTAGAGATATCATGATGTTTGAGATTATGACATCCAATAGTATGTATTTCCTTCATTGAGAATTCAGTTATTAATATTATCCATGATATTTTTTCATTGATATTATCCATAGATTCATTTCATGCCCAAGTTATTAATTAAATAGATGTGTTTCCAGTTATTTACCTTGCCATATTGATTGTTCCATATTTTATCATGATAGATTCTGATGTACGTAACCCTTACTGTGCATTTTGTCTCACCCTTATTTTGTTTCCTTTACCTATGATATAAAGATAAATTATTTTAATAATTTTCATGGATGCTGTGCATTTGATTTTATTGTGTTCTATATTCTATTCCCAATGTAAAATGGGTATCATGTAAGTATTTGGTTCACTAAGACTACTAAACTAATAAATCCATTAAACTTATATCCCTTGTATCTATTTCAATGAAATGAAGTGTAACGACCTGAAATTTTGAATAAATCTTATTTCCTAATTTTATGTGTCATTTTATTTTATTTTTTATACTCAACAAAAATGTTTCATTTGATAACGTGATTATAATTAAAATGAGACCGTTGGGTTTTGACTGTTATATGACCATTGGTCAATATGACCGCTGGAAACTAAACATTTCGATTATTGTCTCTAAATACAAGTAATCTTGGTTAATTGTTATAGAAAGAATATTTGATGGCCTCACCCAGTAGTTTTGGACCAATCGAAGCCCATCTAACAGAACTTGGGAAAGAGGTAGCACCATTGGGCTTTGCTTTGGACCAAACTCAAGCCGAACTTCATCGTGTGAAGCTAGAACGGAATCGCCTTTGCGAGAAGTTCAAACTAATAGAAATTACTACTCGTGTGATGTTGGTCGAGCCTCCCTCAGATTCTCTCACCTTAGCACACCTTACACTTAGGTCCTATGCTGGTGTGATAAGGGGCTATGTAAGAAGACCCTAACTGCCTTGTGTAATCCTTTGTTTAAAATAAAAATTGGTATTTCTTCTTATGATGATGTTTATGAATTTTTAAATGACCGGATAAATATAGTATGCATATTTTTGATGAATTTTAGAAAAAGGATATTTTAAAAATGTTTATGTAAACCTTAAATAATTAAAAATGTGTAATGATTTTCAAAAAATGGTCTTCTACAATTATGTTCAGTACGAAATTTAGAGTCTAATAAGATCAACTTGATTTTTGATGAATAGTAAATTATGAATAGTGATTTTATGATTAGGATTATTAATGTGTCCAAATGGATTAGTAATCTCACTTAAAGAAAGTATTAATATAATCTAGGCACCTTGATTAAGTAATGTGATTCAATAAAATGGTTAAATAACGGTTTCATAAATTATTATTCAAGTATTAGTTTTTTTCGAGTGAATAGTGTTTTTTAATTAAAAATTAAATTAAAAATATTTAAAAAATTATTTTTATAAAATGGATTTCATTTTTGAACTTAGAGCACCGATATTATGTTATGGTAATTTTTGGGGTTTTTTTTGAAAAAATGAATTTTTGATAAATAGTGTATTTATTTAAAAAATAAATTAAAATTATTTATAAAATTATTTTTATAAAATGGAGTTCATTTTTGAAATCAGAGCATTGATATTTGATTAAGGTGAATTTTTGGGATCTTTCTGAGAAAGTTGAATTTTCAGTGAATAGTAAAAATACAGTTTTAGGGTTTCGGTATGTTTAATGACATCATAACTGTGTCATGATGATATCATGAGATATTTTAAGGGATGGTCGACCAAAGGTGATGAATTATTTTATGGGGGGCCCCATGTGTCCTAACTTCATGGGAAATATCTTGGGAGAGTACATGGTTTTGAGAAAACCACTTTTGAGGTGTCCCTTGGCCATTAATGCCTTATCCCCTCACTTTCCCTATAAATACCAAGCCATCCTCTCATCCATTTCGACTCCCCACTCTTCCCCAACAACGTTCTGGTCTCATTACCTCCCAAGGAGTCCTCCCAAGGTTCCCCCAAGCCCTCAAGGTCCAAACCTTTGAGTTTTAAGAGTTACGTTTTAAGGTAAGGGATCCGATCTCTCTCTTTCTTTTCAAGAAATCTCTTTTATGTAATTTCTTTTATGCTACATGTTCTTATGTTAAAAGGTGATCTTTTATACTCCTATTACTGCCCTTTTCATGTTCACATAATGATAGATCCCATCTTACTCTCATTATTTCGTTTTATGTAGTTTTAAGTGGTGTCGTTAGGCTGCCGAAATTTTTGTAACGAATTCTTTCTCCCTTATCATTTTTCAAGATCTATTTTCATGTAAAGTATTTCAAGTTCCTTTTTATTATGTTGGGGTATGATCTCTAAATTTATCATACTGTTCTGTTATGATCATATGATGAGAGACCCCATTTGATCTCTTCAATTCAGTATTTTGAAGTTTTAAGTGGCGCCGTTAGGCTGCCGAATTTTTAAGTGGTTCTTCACCCTTCTCGTTTTGAAGTTCTACTTTCATGTCAATTATTTCAAGTTCCTTTTTGTTATGTTGGGGTATGATCTCTATATCTATCATACTGATCTTTTATGACGATATGATGAGAGACCCCATTTGATCTCTTCAATTCAGTATTTTGAAGTTTAAGTGGCATCGTTAGGCTGCTGAATTTTTAAGTGGTCCTTGCACCTTTCTCCCTTTTCAAAGTTCTAATTCCATGTCAAGTCTTTCAAGTTCCTTTTTATTATGTTCGGGTATGATCTCTATATCTATCATACTGATATTTTATGTTCATATGATGAGAGAACCTATTTGATCTCATCAATTAATTTTTGGTTGAAGTTTATGTAACGCTGTTAGGCTGCCGAATTTTCATAAGAGAAATCTTATTTTTGTCTTCCGTTCATGTCCTTCATTTCATATGGTATATTTTTAAATTTCATTACCATGTTCTTAAATCCCTTATATTTTGTCCCTCTATTGTTTTATGGGTCATTTATGAATGTTTGACCCATGTCCCCTCTCTTTTCAATGTTTTCTAAAAACCTTGTAACATAGTCGTTATGCTGCAGATTTTTCGTCTCAAAATGTCTCTCTCTTTTTTTATAAAGATATTTTATTTTATTAAGTAAATAATCAAATCTCTTATTTCTATAGGGGTATTCACATATATATCAAAATTTTCTATTTTAAATTCTGGGATTTACATACGTGAAACCCGCTTTCCCTTTCTGTGGGTTTAAAGTGACATAAAGATCATGTCTTTAAAGCAGTTTTTAAAAACGTTATGATTATGAAATGAAACCCATTTCCTTTATGCTATATGGGTTGTTTATGAAATGATTGATGATGATATATGTGGATCACATGATAATAAATACATGTCAAGGGTGCGCCCAGATAGCGCTCCAATGCATTGGGTAAAGACTTAATCTCTAGATATGACTTTTTAGACTGATACCTTGGTGAATAACCTTGGTAATTTTTAATGACACCTTGGTGATGGGCCTTGGTGAAAAGAAATGATTTTTAATATTAAATGTTGCAGCCACATCTTCAAGTTATGAAAAATGTTATTTTTATTATGATATGCCTCATGATTTATTTCTCATGCCTTAATGTTCTTTTCATGACCTTATTGAAGTATCTCAAGTTCACATGTAAAATGTTTCTCTTGTTTCCCTTACTGGGCCTTCTGCTCACCCTTTCATTTGATGTATGTCCCCAGGTTATGAGATGTAGTAATGAACCTAGGATGAACATGAGGAGAATCCTTTCAAGTGTTTAAGAAGAATCTTTTATGTTTTCATGTTTAAAGTTCCTGGTCTCCAAGACACTAAACCTTAAAGATCCTCGGTTTTGTAAAATGTAATGAAAGTTTATGTGATAAAAAGGCGGGATGCTATATGAAGTATACACTAGATCTATCTTACTGGAGTTTTATTTGTTATAGTTGGTATCATAGAAAGTTTATTAGAAACCTTAGAAACTAGATTTTAAATGAACATAGATAAAATGAGAATTATGATAATACCTTATAGTATTTGATAAAATTTTAGTGGGATTTTTGTTTTATGGATCAAAATTCATAATTATTCTAAGCTAAATTGTGTGTTACATTATTTAGTAATAGAACCTAATAGAAGAAAGATAATTATTACTCATGGTCAATGTAGGGATTTCCCCGCTGAGAAAGCCAATATAGTTGGTGTTGGAGTTAGGAAGATCATAATCATATTAGGGCAACTGACCCAGGTTATTTCTAATAACCTTGTACTTATAGATAAACATGATGTTCCATGGAATCATGCACCTATATTGGATCATTTCATGTGATGAAAGCTTCCATCTTTTAGTAGAACTGCTAATCCAGTAGTATCTGAGCAATGGATCAAGTCTATTGGAATTATTTTTTCACCTTGGGATACAATGAAAGGAAAAAGGTTATGTTGGTGGTGTATTTCCTCAAAGGTGATGTTAATAAATGGTGTTCGTTGATCCAAAATACTAGGGAGTAAGAATAAATAGAACATATGGAGTGGATATGTTTTAATAAAATAATATTAAATAAATATTTCCCTTGTGAGAAATAATATTATGTGCCATTAAAATAGAGAAGGAATTTTCAAGATCCTATATCTTCAATGGAAATAAAAATAAAACGTGGTTGTATTTGAACCATGAAAAAGGTAGAGCATCAAAGAAGTGTGGAGCAATGAAATTCCCATCATTTGAAAATTGTGGAAAGAAACATCCTAGAAAATTCTTGAAGGGAATGGGAGTTTGTTATAAGTGTAGAGATAAGGGTCATTTGGATAATGAATTTAAGGGGAATAAAAAATAAATGATTTACAATGCCTAAACTATTGAGAAATGGGGCATTGTTCACACCAATTCCCAAAGCTTCAAGGGAACATACCACAAAAGAGGCCAAGAGGAGAAAGTTAAGCTTATGTGATCACTACAGTTGAGGTTTAGGTTCTTAATGATGTGGTCGAAGGTACTTTAATCATAACCTCAAATTTATCCAATTCTTTATTTTATTTTGTATCTTATCAATCTTTTATATTTTCTATGTTTTCTAAGAAAATTAGATATTTCACTAGCACCTTAAGAAGGGAGTTGTCAGTAAAAACACATGGTGGAAATATCACTGCAACATCGATGTCGCAATTATTTATCATTATGACCCATATATATGCCCTATTTTTAGATTTGGTTATTATACCTATGGATAATTTTGATATAAACTTTTTCATGGATTATCTTTCAAAATATAATGCAAAAAATTATTACAAAGAGAGTGAAATTATAATTTGATATGAGGATGTGGAATTTCTTATATTTATAGGGAAGACTTTATAAAATGATTCATGTCTAGATCCACATCTAGTAGATCCTCTAAATGAATTTATTATAGATGAAGAATAGACAGAATATATGTATGAAAAAGGTAATCTTAAAATTTTGGATGTACTTATTGTATAGGAATGCATTGAGTTATTTCCTTAGGAATTACCTATACATACACTAGAATGTGAATTTGAGCTTTCCATTGATTTTATTCCTAATGAAATACCTAAATCAAATACTCTCTATATAATGGCCAATGTGGAATTAGTGGAGTTGAAGAAACAAATACAAGAGTTGTGTGAAATGGAATTTATAATCCCTAGTGTTTCACCATGGGGATCCCCTATTATTTTCATCAAGTATAATGATGGATCTATGAGGCTCTGCAAGGATTATAAGGAAATTAATGTTATTACGATGAATAAAAAATATCATCTGCCTCATATCGATGGCTTATTTGATGAAATTCATAGAGATAAATATTTTTCAAAGATTGACCTTCATTATGGGTATCATCAATTATGAGTAAAAAAGGAGTATATTTTGAAGAAATCATTTCATATGAGGTATGGACATTAAAATTTTACGATAATTACATTTGGATTAATTTATAAACCCTTTATTTTTATGGATCTAATTGATAGAGTATTCAAAGAATATCTGGATAATTTTTTGTGGTATTTATTGATGATATCTTGGTGAAAGATCTGATTTTGACTCTACCATCAGTAAATGATGTATTTTTATATATATAGTGATGCATTAAAGAAGGGAATTGGTTGTATACTTATGTATAATGATAAAGTTATTTCATATGAATCATGGTGGTTAAATACCCATGAACAGAGCTATCTAAATCATGATATTGAGTTGGTAGTCATAATATTTGTTTTTAAGATATAAAAAATTATCTCTATAGTGAAATATATGAGATATACATAGATCATAAGAGTTTGAAATACATATTTTCACAAAAATAGCTCAACATCAGGAAAAGATGATGGCTTGAGTTACTTAAGGATTAAGATTTATCAATACACTACCACCTAGGGAAGGTGAATAAGGTAGAAGATGCATTTAGTAGGAAAGATCATGGAGTCCTTGTCACGGACCAACCCGGGTCGACCCTAAACCGATCATCTGAGCCTGTCCGCGACATGACCTGACAGGCGTTCCCGATCCTCCCGGGCTGGCAACAAGTGCCATGGCATCAACAGAAGTTGTGGGAACAATTTTTCCCAATACAAATAAATAAAGCAGCAGAAATAATACAGAGCAGCGCAGAATAAAATAAACCAAACAAAACGACTAAACATGAACAAAAGAAAATAAAGCTAACTGAACTCGATGTCTGAACTAACTCCATGTGACCCCGAGGGTCACTCTCCAACTCAACGATCAAGTGTCACCCAAGGAGAGCGCACTCAAGCTATAGAATGTACAAACACTAAAAACAGAAAATAACTATAGGCGTGAGTATTAAAACTCAGTATGCTAGCCCGATATCTATTCTCAATGCACTGCCTTTAAAATTAAGAAACATCAATTCTATGTTTGAACTAAAATATATTAAAGTATGCATTTCTATAATTTTTACTTGAAAACAAAGTACAAACCATTTCCCTTAGTCATTTAAAAAACAGAACAAAATAGTTTAGAACGCCTTTTCTTTTGAAAACGTTACCATAGGAGTTAAGAAAACCAAAATGTCACTTTTCCTGAAAACACCACACGAAGGTACCAAGGAAGATATAGAAAGGGAAATGTAAATAGGTATGAAAATATCTTAGCAACAGTTCATTAGAAAAAAGGTCACTAGACATAGGCGAACCCGAGAGATCGAGAATAATCCAGACGACACTAATACCTGTGACCCCATCTACAGTATCATGCCACATACGATGAAATATAACGCTCCAAAACGCTTGGTCATCCTTTCTCAGGTAGGCCAAGGGAAAATCCTATAGTAATAAACCCAAATATATCTGCCTACTATGGGCCACTAGTAAGTACTGTAACCTACCAGTGCAGTACTCGTCTCAGACAATTCTCTCAATATGTCAGGTTCGTATGTTGTAAGTATAAAAGGAGGTGAGCCAATAGATGTCATCGAGCATCAAATCACAACCCATATCTGTAATAATATTTCACAGCAGGTCTCACCCCGACTCTCCCCAAGGATGACTTTCATGCCTTTAAATAATTAGATTACAATGGTCCCCAATCGAGAGACCTACATAATGGAACTCGGGGATCCCATACCAAGGACATCCCTACCATTCCTTGCTGGCAAGGCATGATTACCAACCAATGGGGGTTTTCATAATAATCAATTCCTCTTATTTTTCACAAGGTGTCCAAATTGGCCCTTAAAAATTCCATAAAAACATTCTTTATCAAAGATGCAAACCAATTTCTAAAGTGGTGCAAGGCACACCATTTACCAAATAAAATTATTCGTAAAACCCCCCTAAAAACATTTTTGATGCACTTTCAAACAAAACTAACTTTTATGAAAAACCCAAACCAAGCTACAATTCCTTGTCACAAACAAACCAAATTTTAAAGAAAGCTAACTTCACACTTCACTTGGCTTAAAACATTTGAAATTTTTTCCAATTACCCCACAATCCATTATTTCACAAGCAACATTTGTTTTTAAAAAAAACCAAACCACTTTGGAAATCCATAAAAATACCTCCAAACAAAATCTCACACGCTTCCAACACTTTAACAAAAACAAACAAAACATTTTATGCCACTTTTAACACATAAAGGCCAATTAGGCACCATTACGAAAACCAGACATGCAATGCTTAGCAAACGATTTCAGTTGACACTCACAAAGTTTTAAAACACCAATTTTCATGTTATGATCTTACTTAAAAATGATAAACCATGCTCTAAAACTCAAAAATCAAGTGTGGACCAAACAGAACATTTAATTAAAGAAAACAGTGTGTGCAACTATAATCGGATGATACTGTTTTTATAAAACAAGGGCGGAACTACCAATTTTCAAACAAAGTGAATTAACCAAATATAGCGCAATGAAAATTAACACCTAGAAAAAAAGGTGATAAATAATAAATAGATGTAACTCAAATTATGAGGTCAAGCGTAATAAGACCCTACTTTTAGTGTGCGCTATTTCACAAAGCGAAGTCAAAAATTGACAAACAAGCTTAAAACAACACTTGAGCAATAAATAAATTTGAACCAGAGCTTGACATTAGCACCTAATGACCAAATAATGTATGAAAAGAATAAAATTGATGATTCTTAAATTAAAAAGTATATATTCATGGGAGTCCTACCTCGAAATCATAGCGTAATGAAGACAACGCACGTTCGGAACCCCGTAGTAAGGTCCAACGTACTCAAATCCAAAGTGAAATGACAACTCCCGCTCGAAAATTCCCCGTGTGGTTCTAAAACGCTAACTCTATAGAAATAATCCTTTAAATAATTAGAAACCACATCGCAAATAAATAAAATAAATGGATATGGTTCTACCGAAGGTGCAAAAGAGGTGTTGACCGAAGAAAAGTATCGCAGGAGGGATTCTGCACGGTCGGATAGAGAAAGGGCTCACCGGCTACACACTGAGGGGGGGAAGGGATCTTCGGGGGTTTATGTGTGCACCGGTAAGGGGTTGTCGCGGTAGTGGTTGAGACCAGAGGAGTGGGAAGGCGTTGAGGAGGGTTATCCGGGGAGCACGAAGGGGAAGTGTGTAACGTCTCGGTTCCGGAAGCCACCCAGAGGCACCCCGTACCCGGTTGGTCACATGGCCTCAAGCGCATTTCCCCAAATGTCAGAGGATTCTGACTAGCAGTGAGGGCCTTGGGTGTGATAGTGGGGAAACTATGCCCTCATTGGAAGAGTACACAGCGGAAGAAGAATAAACATACAGTAGTGGAAGTAGTAATAACCAACAATATAACAGCGGAAAACTAAATCAGCAAACTGGAGCACATATGTATATAAAAAATGATGCATGATACATAACTAGGAAAGCATCCAAACAAGTCACAATGTTGGAAAGCACTACAGTACCAAAACAAGTACAAAGAAAAGTAAACAGCTCCTCATCATCGCGAGCCAAAGCTCAGTCCCATGCTCTCCTGCTCCAAGCAATCAAGTTCCAGAAGTCGAAGGGTGCTTGCCCTTGTCTATACCTGCAGCAACATAGTCTTCTTGGGCCCAGAATCATGGCCCAAACAGGGTGTGAGATAAAATCTCAGTAGGCATTCACCTGAAGATCTATGCCTAACAGTCAGTGAGTATATGGCAGGTAAAAGTACAATAAGCAGTAAACAGCAACAGCAAGAAATAGGCAGTAACAGTAAACAGTAAGGTAGGATGATACAACAGCAATAAAACCACAACCAACAACAGAAATGAAGCACAAAGCCAACAAATAGAAAACCCTATGGGAAGTACACGCATCCATCCCCTCTGGTCCTATCCAAGAAGTACCACAACCCTCCGGGTAGTGCACTCAGCCTAACCCCTCTGGCTTGGTCATACACATTTATGAGACTCTCTGGGGAAGCTTACTCGGTCAATTCCCCTTATAGTCTAGGGTATTCAGGGACTCTATTGAGGAAGATCAAGCGGTCTAACCCTCTTAGCCCCAAGGTATAGAGACTCTCTGAGGAAGCTATCTCGGTCAATTCCTCCTATAGCCTCAGGTATACCACAGACTCTCTGAGGAAGCTCACTCGGTCAATTCCCCCTCTGTCCTAGGAAGGTTCTTAAAGAGATTCAAACAAGGTAAGACTTTCTAAGGAAGCGCACTCGATCTATCCTCCATTAGTCTATAAAAAAACAAGACTCTCTAGGATCTCACTCGGTCCATCCCCTCTGTAGTCTGTAATATCTAAGACTCTCTGGGAAGCTCACTCGGTCTATCCCTTATAGTCCATAGCACCAGGTTCTCTCAGCCCCATGCCAGTCAGTGCATAATAATGCTATAAGGCTAAAGTACACCTATAGAGATACTTGGCTAACCAAAGTACACCTATAGATCTACTTAGCTAAATAGTCTGCAAGGCAAAAATCATTTCATGAGTTTCACTTCAACCTATAACCGCAAGGCATGGAAACAGGTGTAACAGCCAAAGGAAAACGAGACCCAAAGGTCGTAAACAGGAAAAATCAAGGGAAAATACATCCAAGCATAACAAATTATCACCTAACATGGTCAAAATGCCTCTACACAAGCATACAGGCAAGGCAGGAAAAATAACAAGGGAAAAAAGGTAAACACGCGATACCCCATTCATGGGTATCGGTGGAAATTCGCACATAAACTCAAAGACTTTGAACGGTAAGGAACAAACCACCTACCTCGATTCTAGGAGATTGATATAATTGAACCATGATGGCTAATTTCCCTTAGAACATTGTAGATCTGAGAAAATACACAAAACGTTCAACCTTAGATAACTTGAGAAAGAAGAAGAATTGGAAAACATGGTTCAAGAAGAAGGAAGAACTCACCGCTGCGCTTCCAACGAAATCAACTGTGATCGAATTGGAGATCGGACGGAGCAGTGGGAGCTCGGGGAAGATTTGGTCGTATGAGTCGCTCACGGATGAACCAGACCTAGAAGAAGGAAAATATATTGAAGAGGCACGACCCCGGTCCGTTTAGTGAAAAAAAAAATTACACGACCTGTATTTTTAAAGTACACGGTGTATAGTGGGTTTTTCCGTACTCCACCAAAATCAGCCTCCACATCACCCCTACACACTGTGTGTGTGGCCCGGGCACGGCCAGCACATAGCTTCAAGCCGGAGAAGAGTACACGGAGTGTACTCAGAAAGTACACAGTGTGTACTTCAAAAATTTCCAGAAACCCCATTTTTCTCAAAAACTCTAGAAAAGGAAAGAAATACCTGAAACGAAGATACGGGTTCTTACAAAATTACCCCCTTAAAGAAATTCATCCCTGAATTTCCCTAGATGGGCGTAGAAGAAGAAACCTTGAATAGCTCCGGACACTACGATCGAACCTTGGCCTCCCTCTCCTAAGTCTCGTCCTGTACTCACCTGTGCTACCATAGCACTTGTACCAGAGGGACAGACCGGCCTCGGTGAACCTTCGTACTGTGATCGACAATCCGGATAGGATGCTCTTCAAACGACGCATCCGCTTCGAGCTCAACCTCCTCGGGCTGAAAGACATGAGATGGGTCTGAAAAGTAACGTCGGAGCTGAGAGACGTGGAAGAAATCGTGCATAGCCCGGTACCTCTGAGGTAGCTGCAACCAATAGGCAACCGGCCCAACTCTCTCCAAAACCTCAAACGGCCCGACATACCGTGGTGAAAGCTTACCCTATCTCTGAATCCTCTAATGTCCCAACATCGGTGCGACACGCAGGAAAACCTGATCTCTAACCTCAAACTCCAGAGGTCATCTCGGCTGATCAGCATAAGACTTCAGTCGAGACTGTGCTCTATCCATCCTCTTCTGAATCAACTCTATCTTCTCTGAGGTCTCCTGAACAAGACGAGGTCCTAGTAAATATGCCTCTCCTGCCTCAAGCCAGCATAAAGGTGATCGGCATGGCCTACCGTACAGAGCCTCGTATGGTCCCATATGAATGGTTTCCTGAAAACTGTTGTTGTAGGCGAACTCCACAAGAGGTATATGCTTCTCCCAAGAACTGCCGAAGTCTAGAATGCAAGCTCGGAGCATATCCTCAAGCACCTGGATCATGCGCTTGGATTGGCCATCAGTCTGGGGATGGTATGTTGTACTCAAAAGTACCTGTGTACCCAAAGCCTTTTGAATTCCTTGCCATAACCGATAGGTAAAGCGCACATCCCTGTCTAAAAAAATGGAGTGTGGAACTCCATTTATACGTACAATATCTCGTATGTACAGTCGTCCCAGATCATCAACACTGAAGGTCTCCTTGATTGGAAAGAAGTGTGCTACCATCATAATCCCTTCGTAATCCTTTCAACGATGACCCAAACAACATCACTTCCCCGAGGTGACCTCAGTAACCCGGTCACGAAGTCCATCGCGACATCGTTCCACTTCCACTCTGGAATGGGTAACTGCTGTAAGAGCCCTACTGGTCACTGATGCTCTGCTTTCACCTGCTGACAAGTAGAACATCTCATGAAAAAACCAGCAACATCTCTCTTCATACCTAGCCACCAGTACTGGCGATGAAGATCCTGATACATCTTGGTGAGGCCAGGATGAACTTCCCAAATTGAGGAATGGAAATCCCACATCAACTCCTTGCGTATGTATGCTGGCACCCATACGCATCCCTGGAAATTCAAGATCTCATCATCACCCACTGTCCATCCAGGAAGAGGGTCCCCTCCTGACACACTCTCCCACAGGACCAAGGCCTCTGAGTCTGATAACTACCTCATTCGTACCCAATCAAGAAGTGTAGTGGTAACAGCCACAGATGAAAGGAAAGTCTGTCCCTGCCTGACGCGCACCTCAAGATGCATCTCAGAGAACAGATCCATAAGACGCCACTCACTACTGGTCTCCTGAAATTCCTAAATCTGATTTTTCCTGTTCAAAGCATCCGCCACTATGTTGCCCTTTCCTGGTGTATAGGTGAGCTCAAAGTCGAAATACTGAAAATAATCGACCCACCTGCACTGTCTCAGATTCAGATCACGTTGAGTGAATATATACTTAAGACTCTTGTGATCAGTGAAAACCACAAAGTGCTCTCCCAGAAGATAGTGCCTCCAACAGTGTAAGGCATGAACAACTGCTGCCAACTCCAGATCGCGCGTCGGGTAGTTCCTCTCGTGTGGCCTCAACTGCCGAGACCCGTACGCAACGACTCTATCTCCCTGCATAAGCACAACTCCCAGCCCGATACCTGAAGCATTACAATAAACAACGTAACTCTTTCCTGGATCTGGCAAGACTAGTATCGGTACTGACGTCAACCTCCCTTTCAGCTCCTAAAAGGCTAACTCACAAGAATATGACCATAAGAACTTCTCCCCTTCTTGGTCAGACCTTTCAACGGTGCTTCTAGGCACGAGAAGTCCTGGATAAAGCATCTGTAGTATCCAGCCATCCCTAGGAAACTCCGCACCTCAAATACATTCTTCGGATGCTCCCAGGAAACTACAACTCTCACTTTCTCTGGGTCCACTGACACTCCTGTCTCCGAGATAACATGACCCAGGAAGTGAATATGTCCCATCCAAAAGTGGCACTTCGAGAGTTTAGCATACAACTGATGCTCTCACAGTGTACTCAGAATGATCTCAAGATGTGTGGCATGGTCGTGTCGAGTGTGAGAGTACACTAAGATATCATCCACGAAGACCATGAAAAAGGAGTCCAAGTACGGATGGAACACTCGGTTCATCAGTGCCATGAAGACTGCAGGCGCGTTCGTAAGACCGAACGACACGACTGTATATTCATAAAGACCATACCTGCTCCTGAAAGCTGTCAGAGGTATATCTGATGGTCTAATGCACAACTGATGATAATCGGACCTGAAGTCGATCTTTGAGAACACCCGGGCTCCTCGAAGCTGATCAAAGAGGTCATCGATCCTCGGAAAGACCGTCAACTGGTTCAACTTCTGATAATCCACACAAAGTCGAAGGGTACCATCTGCCTTCTTTGCAAACAGGATAGGAGAACCCCAAGGAGAAGTGCTGGTTCGGATGAAACCCTTTGCCTGCAACTCCTCCAACTGCTTCTTGAGCTCCTACAACTCAAGTGTAGCCATCCTATAAGGAGGAATGGACATCGGTTCCGCTCCTAGAATGAGCTCAATCGAGAATTCTACCTCACGCTCCGGAGGTAAACCTGAAAAGTCTTTTGGAAAGACATCCATGAAATGATCCACCACTGGAGGAAAGTCTAACTGTGAAGCTCCCTGGTCATCCAGATAAATACTGGTAATCTGGGCTGTAACTTTCCCTAGCCCATGATGCTCGGGTCCAGCTCTACCCGCCTAGACATCCCACTCGCCTCTATGAAGGAAAGATCCACCCTCTAGGGATGTGAAACTTTCCCAGCGGCGATAGCAATCAACGAATGCCTGGAAGGGAACCAACCAGTCCATCCAGAGAATGAGTTCATAGCCCGTCATCTCCAGGACATAGAGTTCCCATAAGAAATGACACCCCGCAACCTCAAGAGGGAACTCTCTGCACTGTCGTACGCTAAATGTCATCATTCCCAACGGTGTGTCAAGAGTCAACAAAACGGCAGACGAAAATATAGAGAGCTAAAGGCTCTCCACAACTGTAATAGAGATAAAGCTATGGGAAGCACCAGTATCGAAAAGTGATGAAGATAAAACTGAGGCTACTAAGATTGTACCTCGAACCGTAAATGGGCCAGGATCCTGCTCCTGATAGGTCTTCTCCACGGCGAAAGACTGGCCTGCACCGTGGCCCTGCACCCCTAGCTGACCGCTCTGAGCTGATCCACTCTGCTCTCGCTGATGACCTGGTGACTGACCACCATGGTCACGACCTCCACCTCGGCCTGAACGGCAGGAAGAACTCCAGTTCCCTGACTGGTGGGAATCTGGTGAAGCATCTCTAGAACGCGGGGTCATAGAGGAACCCCCAACACCAGCTGAAGGTGAGAAGATGTGATAGAAATGCTGAAGATGGCCCATATTGCCACAAGATCGGCACTCTATCGGATCCCTCTGGCACTGAGACCTAGTATGCCCACTCCTACCGCACTGGTAGCATACAACCTGGATGCCAGAAGATGCATCCTGCGAACCTCAATCTCCTCAAGAAGACTCTCTGTGACACTTCCTACTGTCCGTAGGAGGAACACCATCTCTGGATATCGAACCGCCCTGGCTCACTGCTCCAGAATCCCTCAGATTGTGCTCAGTGATCAGCGCCTAGTTGACGATGGATGATATCGAAGTCGACTGGAAGATATTCACCTGGGAACAGATCTCTTACCTGAGACCATCCTTGAACTTCCTAGCAAGGAACAACTCATCACCTGCTGGGATCTGTGTGAAATGTTGCAGCTCAGTGAAACGAGATGAGTACTCCATAACAGAGAGAGTACCCTGCTGTAGACTCATAAACTCCTGGGATCGATCGGCCCTTAGGGTCTCTGGATATAAGTAGTCATAGAAGGTGCGGCGAAACTCATTCCAAGACATATCCTGCTGACGTCCTGACCCTGATATCACCTCCCACCACCTCTTGGCAGTGTTTTGCAGCATGTAAGTATCCAGCATTACCCTTTTCTCCGTAGGGATCTCTAGGTTCTCAAAGATGGTCAGTGTGGCCTCTATCTATGACTCTGCAGCCTGAGGTCCTCCATCCTCTAGAAAAGTAGGAGGAGGATGCTGCTGGAAAACCCGTGTCAACTTAGCCATCGACGGGGCAGGAGGCGGCGCTCCCTGGAAGGTCTGCATCATCCTCAGGAAGTCCTCCCTGAACTGCGTATCGGTGCCTGCAACGGGTATGACAGTCGGTGCGAAGGCTGGCTCGACTGGAGGATCAGCAGGATGTCCCTGATCAGCCATATCTGGTGTCTGATCACTACCTGATGACAGACGTACAACCGGGGGATGTCTCGGAGGCATAGCTCTGAAAGATCAAAAGTACACCTTAGATCAGAAAAACAAGGATAGAGAACACAAGAGTACAAAACAGGAACAGGGGAAGAAAAATACACAAGTTTACAAAACACAACTACACGGCGTGTATAAAAACTACACACCGTGTCTACTTAAGCCACTGACATGAGCGTGTACCCCTGCCCGACAGGTCGTGTAACACCCCAATTACACGGTGTGTACTTGAAGACTATTCCCCTGCCCGAGGCCCTTTACACGGCTAACTCACACGGTCAAACAAACCTCAGACTACATGGCATGTTCCCTAGGGACACAATGTGTACTAGAGGCCGACTCGACGGCCCGTGTTGTAAGTTACACAGCCGTCTACATGGTTGGCATTTACACGGTGTGTTTCGAACAAACACGGCATGTATAGGTGAAGGTGACATTGTCCCGTGTTGTTCGTGACATGGCCGGGTACCTGGGCAAGACTACACGGCGTGTTCCGAAAGCAACATGGCGTGTCTACTCGAGCTTCCCCGACCCGTGTTATTGGTCACACAGCCAGGTACATGGCTCTAACTACACGGCGTAACCTGCCGTACACGGCGTGTTCCTGAAGTTATTTCCACAACACCGTGTTCCTGCACACACAGTCAGTAACACGGCCTAAAAACTACACAGCGTGTAACCAAAAAGTACACGCCGTGTATTCTAGGTTTTTTTGTGCAGTAACTCAGAAACCACACAGAATACCCATAAACATAGAAAACCAAGCAAATAGGTGCCAAATTATGATCTGTGATGGCCCATACTCCCCATGAATCAAAGATTGGAATCTCCAACAGTCTTGTATAAGAGAAAACATGATCATAATCCACAAACTTCCGATCCAAGAGGGCCCATAACACCTCAAGAATAACAATTTGGCGTTCATTTGAGCAAAGTGAAATACAAACAATTCTCTAACAAAGTAGCAGAGATTCCATCAAGCATCTATCACAACAGCATGCATAATCTACACAAGGTCTATCACAACAGCATGCAATCGCTAATGCACCCTAGATGGCATGGCAAGAATGCATGGAATGTGATTTCTACAAGTTCCTAGATGATGCATGAGTTGGAATACCCTCATCTCATCGGGTTTCGACAGAAATAGAACCATAATATCAAAACAATAACAGTACAAAGAATGTGAATCACTATAAGTGAAATCGTATCAACCGTAAAATCTTAAAACCAGAAAACTGCAATAACGAGGTAGTCTGGCTTTTCCCTATACACGGGTTTGCTACTCCCGAGCACATCTTATTACCAAGTACCAAATCCATATTATCCCTCGATAATGTCTCCAAACAGTAAATCAAGAGAAAATAATTCCTTTGATCCCACTTTGTAAGGTCCCGGTTCCAGAAGCCACCCAGAGGCGCCCTGTACCTGGTTGGTCACATGGCCTCAAGTGCATTTCCCCAAATGCTAGAGGCTGCTGACTAGCAGCGAGGGCCTTGGGTGTGATAGTGGGGAAACTATGCCCTCATTGGCAGAGTACACAGTAGAAGAAGAATAAACATACAGTAGCGGAAGCAGTAATAACCAACAATATAACAGCGGAAAACTAAATCAGCAAACTGGAGCACATATGTATATAAGAAATGATGCATGGTACATAACTAGGAAAGCAGCCAAACAATTCACAATGCCAGAAATCACTACAGTACCAAAACAAGTACAAATAAAAGTAAACATCTCCTCAGCATCACGAGCCAAAGCTCGGTCCCATGCTCTCCTGCTCCAAGCAATCAAGTTCCCAAAGTCGAAGGGTGCTTGCCCTTGTCTATACCTGCAGTAAGATAGTCTTCTTTGGCCCAAAAGCATGGCCCAAACAGGGTGTGAGATAAAATCCCAGTAAGTATTCACCCGAAGATCTGTGCCTAACAGTCAGTGAGTATATGGAAAGTAAAAGTACAATAAGCAGTAAACAGCAACAACAAGCAATAGGCAGTAACAGTAAGCAGTAAGGCAGGATGATACAACAGCAATCAAACCACAACCAACAATAGCAGTGAAGCACAAAGCTAACAAACAGGAAAACCTATGGGAAGTATACACAGCCATCCCCTCTGGTCCTATCCAAGAAGTACCACAACCCTCCGGGCAGTGCACTAAGCCTAACCCCTCTGGCTTGGTCATACGCATTTATGAGACTCTCTGAGGAAGCTTACTCGGTCAATTACCCTTATAGTCTATGGTAGTCAGGAACTCTCTTGAAGAAGATCACGCGGTCTAACCCTCTTAGCCCCAATGTCTAGAGACTCTCTGAGGAATCTATCTCGGTCAATTCCTCCTATAGCCTCAGGTATACCACAGACTCTCTGAGGAAGCTCACTCGGTCAATTCCCCCTATAGCCTGGGAAGGTTCTTAAAGAGATTCAAACAAGGTAATACTTTCTGAGGAAGCGCACTCGGTCTATCCTCCTATAGTCTATAAAAAAAAGACTCTCTGGGAGATCACTCGGTCCATCCCCTCTGTAGTCTGTAATATCTAAGACTCTCTGGGAAGCTCACTTGGTCAATCCCTTATAGTCCATAGCACCAGGTTCTCTCACCCCCATGCCAGTCAGTGCATAATAATGCTATAAGGCTAAAGTACACCTATAGAGCTACTTGGATAACCAAAGTACACCTATAGAGCTACTTAGCTAAACAGTCTACAAGGCAATAAGCATGTCATGAGTTTCACTTCAACCTATAACTGCAAGGCATGGAAACAGGTGTAATATCCAAAGTCAAACGATACCCAAAGGTCGTAAACAGAACAAAGAAAGGGAAAATACATCCAAGCACAATAAATTATCATCTAACATGGTCAAATTGCCTCTAAACAAGCATACAAGAAAGGTAGGAAAAACAATAAGGGCAAAAAGGTAAACACGTGATACCCCGTTCATGGGTATCGGTGGAAATTTGCACATAAACTCAAAGACTTTGAACGGTAAGGCACAAACCACCTACCTCAATCCTAGGAGATCGATATACTTGAACCACGACGGCCAATTCTCCTTAGAACGTTGTAGATATGAGAAAACACACAAAACTTTCAACCTTAGATAACTTGATAAAGAGGAAGAATTGGAAAACAAGGTTCAAGCAGAAGGAAGAACTCACAGCTGCGCCTCCAACGAAATTGACCGTGCTCGAATCGGAGATCGGACAGAGCAACAGAAGCTCGGGGAAGATTTGGTCGTAAGGGTCACTCTCGGATGAACCAGACCTAGAAGAAAGCAAATATGTTGAAGAGGCGCGACCTCGGTCCGTTTAGTGGGAAAAAAAAGAAAAGTACACGGCGTGTATTTTTAAAGTACACGGCGTGTAATGGTTTTTTCCGTACTCCTCCAAAATAGGCCTCCACGTCACCCCTACACACCGTGTGTGTGGCCCAGGCACGACCATCACACGGCTTCGAGCCGGAGAAGAGTACACGACGTGTACTCAGAAAGTACACGGCGTGTACTTCAAAAATTTCCAGAAACTCCATTTTTCTTAAAAACTCTAGAAAAGGAAAGACATACCTAAAATGAAGATCTGGGTTCTTACAAACTTCCCCACTTAAAGAAATATGTCCCCGAATTTCCCTAGATGGGCGTAGAAGAAGAAACCTCGAATAGCTCCGGCCACTGTGATCGAACCTCAGCCTCCCTCTCCTAAGTCTCATCCTGTACTCACCTGTGCTGCTATAGCACTCGTACCAGAGGGACAAACTGGCCTCGGAGAACCTGTGTACTGCGATTGACAATCCAGATAGGATTCTCTTCAAATGATGCATCCGCTTCGACCTCAACCTCCTCGGGCTGAAAGACATGAGACGGGTCTGAAAAGTAACGTTGGAGCTGAGAGACGTGGAAGACGTCATGCATAGCCCGGTACCTCTAAGGTAGCTATAAATTATAGGAAACCGGCCCAACTCTCTCCAAAACCTCAAACGGCCCGACGTACCGTAGTGAAAGCTTACCCTGTCTCTGAATCCTCTTGTGTCCCAACCTCGGTGCGACACGCAGGAAAACCTGATCTCCAAACTCAAACTCCAGAGGTCGTCTTCGCTGATCAGCATAATACTTCTGTCGAGACTGTGTTGTAGCCATCCTCTTCTGAATCAACTCTATCTGCTCTGAGGTCTCCTAAACAAGATGAGTTCCTAGCCAAGTTTCCTCTCCTGCCTCAAGTCAGCACAAGGGTGATCGGCATGGCCTACCGTACAGAGCCTCATATGGTACCTCTGAATGGTCGCCTGAAAACTGTTGTTGTAGGTGAACTCCACAAGAGGTATATGCTTCTCCCAAGAACTACCGAAGTCTAGAATGCAAGCTCGGAGCATATCCTCAAGCACTTGGATCGTTCACTCAGACTGGCCATCAGTCTGGGGATGGTATGCTGTACTCAAAAGTACTTGTTTACCCAAAGCCTTCTGAAGTCCTTTCCAGAACCGAGAGGTAAAGCGCGCATCTCTGTCTGAAACAATGGATTGTGGAACTCCATGTAGATATACAATCTCTCGGATGTACAGTCGTCCCAGATCATCAACACTGAAGGTCTCCTTGATTGGCAAGAAGTGTGCTACCTTCATAAGCCTATCGACGACGACTCAAACAGCATCACTTCCCCGAGGTGACCTCGGTAACCCGATCACAAAGTCCATCGCGACATTGTTCCACTTCCACTCTGGAATGGGTAACTGCTGTAAGAGCCCTGCTGGTCGCTGATGCTCTGCTTTCACCTGCTGACAAGTAGAACATCTCATGAAAAAACCAGCAATATCTCTCTTCATACCTGGCCACCAGTACTGGCGATGAAGATCCCGATACATCTTGGTGACGCCAGGATGAACTGCCCAAATTGAGGAATGGAAATCCCGCATCAGCTCATTGTGTATGTCTAATGGCACCCATACGCATCCCTAGAAATGCAAGATCTCATCCTCGCCCACCGTCCATCTAGGAAGAGGGTCCCCTCCAGACACACTCTCCCGCAGGACCAAGGCCTCTGAATCTGATAGTTTCCTCATTTGTACCTGATCAAGAAGTGTCAAGGTAACAGCCACAAATGAAAGGAAAGTTTTTCCCTGCCTGACGTGCACCTCAAGATGCATCTCAGAGAACAGATCCATAATCTTCCACTTACTACTGGCCTCCTGAACTACCTGAATCTGAGCTCTCCTACTCAAAGCATCAGCCACTGCGTTACCCTTTCCCGGCGTATAGGCGAGCTCAAAGTCGAAAGACTGAAGATACTCGACCCACCTTCACTGTCTCAGATTCAGATCACACTGAGTGAAGATATACTTGAGACTCTTGTGATTGGTGAAACCACAAAGTGCTCTCCTAGAAGATAGTGTCTCCAACAGCGTAAGGCATGTAAAACTGGTTCCAACTCCAGATCATGCGTCGAGTAGTTCCTCTCATGTGGCCTCAACTTCCGAGACCCGTACACAACGAATCCATCTCCCTGCATAAGCACGACTCCTATACCGATACCTAAAACATCACAATAAACAGTGTAACCCTTTCCCGACTCTGGCAAGACTAGTATCGGTGCTGACATTAACCTCCCTTTCAGCTCCTGAAAGGCCGACTCACAAGAATATGACCATAAGAACTTCACCCCCTTCTTGGTCAGACCTGTCAACAGTGCTTCTAGGCGTGAGAAGTCCTAGATGAAGTGTCTATAGTATCCGGCCTGCCCTAGGAAACTCTGCACCTCAAAGATGTTCTTCGACTGCTCCCAAGACACTACAACTCTCACTTTCTCTGGGTCCACTGACACTCCTGTCTCCGAGATAACATGACCCAGGAAGTGAATCTGTCCCATTCAAAAGTGACACTTCAAGAGTTTAGCATACAGCTGATGCTCTCTCAGTGTACTCAGAACGATCTCAAGATGTGTGGCATGGTCGTGTCGAGTGTGAGAGTACACTAAGATATCGTCCACGAAGACCACGACAAAGGAGTCCAGGTATGGATAGAACACTCAGTTCATCAGTGCCATGAAGACTGCAGGCGGGTTCGTAAGACTGAATGGCATGACTATATATTCGTAAAGACCATACATGCTCCTGAAAGCTGTCAAAGTTATATCTGATGGTCTAACGTGCAACTGATAATAACCGGACCTCAAGTCGATCTTCAAGAACACCCAGGATCCTCGAAGCTGATCAAAGAGTTCATCGATACTCGGTAAGGGATATCGGTTCTTGACCATCAACTGGTTCAGCTTTTGATAATCCACACAAATCCGAAGGGTACCATCTACCTTCTTTGCAAACAGGACAGGCAAACCCCAAGGAGAAGTGTTGGTTCGGATGAAACCCTTTTCCTGTAACTCCTCCAACTGCTTCTTGATCTCCTGCAACTCAAGTGTAGCCATCCTATAAGGAGGAATGGACCCCGGTGCCGCTCTTAGCATGATCTCAATCAAGAATTCTACCTCACGCTATGGAGGTAAACCTGAAAAGTCTTTTGGAAAGACATCCCTAAAATGATCCACCACTGGAGGAAATTCTAACTGTGAAGCCCCCTGGTCATCCAGATAAAGACTGGCAATCTGGGTTGTAACTTTCCCTATCCCATGATCCTTTGGTCCAGCTCTACCCACCTAGACATCCCACTCGCCTCTATGAAGGAAAGATCCTCCCTCTAGTGATGTGAAACTCACCCTACGACGATAGCAATCAATGACTGCCTGGAAGGGAACAAACCAGTCCATCCCGAGAATGACTTCATAGCCCGTCATCTCCAGGACATAGAGGTCCCATAAGAAATGACACCCTGAAACCTCAAGAGGGCACTCTCTGCACTGTCATATGCTAGATGTACTCATTCCTAACGGTGTGTCAAGAGTCAACAAATCGGCAGACGAAAAGATAGAGAGCTCAAGGCTCTCCACAACCGCAACAAAGATAAAGCTATGGGAAGCACCAGTATCGAAAAGTGATTAAGATAAAACTGGGGCTACTAAGATGGTACCTAGAACCTTAGAAGGGTCAGGATCCTTCTCCTAATAGGTCTGCTCCACGACGAAAGACTGGCCTGCACTGCGGCCCTGCGCCCCCAGCTGACCGCTCTGAGCTGATCCACTCTGCTGTCACTGATGACCTGGTGACTGACCACCACGGCCACGACCTCCACCTCAGCCTGAACGGCTGGAAGAACTCCAGTTCCCTGACTGGTGGGAAACTGGTGAAGCATCTCCAGAACACAGGGTCATAGAAGAACCCCCACCACCAGCTGAAGGTGAAAAGATGTGACAGAAATGCTGAAGATAGCCCATCTTGCCGCAAGACCGGCACTTCATCGGATCCCTCTGGCACTAAGGCCTAGTATTCCCACTCCTACCGCACTGGTAGCATACAACCTTGCTTCCAGAAGATGCATCACGCGAACCTCGATCTCCTTGAGAAGACTCTCTGCGACGCTTCCTATTGTCCGTAGGAGGAACACCAGCTCTGGATATCGAACCTCCCTGGCTCACTACTCCAGAATCCCTCAGATTGCGCTCAGTGATCAGTACCTGGTTGACGATGGAGGATATCGAAGTCAGCTGGAAGATATTCACCTGGGAATGGATCTCTTGCCTGAGACCGTCCTCGAACTTCCTAGCAAGGAACAACTCATCACCTGTTGGGATCGGTGTGAAACGTTGCAGCTCAGTGAAACGAGATTAGTACTCCATAACAGAGAGATTACCCTACTGCAGACTCATAAACTCCTGGGCTCGATCGGCCCTCAGGGTCTCCGGATAGAAGTAGTCATAGAAGGTGCGGCAGAACTCATCCCAAGACATATCCTGCTAACGTCCTGACCGTGAGATCACCTCCCACCACCTCTTGGCGGTGTCCCGGAGCATGTAAGTATCCAGATTTACCCTTTTATCCATAGGGATCTCTATGTGCTCAAATATGGTCAGTGTGGCCTCTATCTATGACTCCACAGCTTGAGGTTCTCCATCCCCTGAAAAAAGTAGGATGATGCTGCTGCTGGAAAACCTGCGTCAACTTATCCATCGACGGGGTAGGAGGCGGTGCTCCCTGGAAGGTCTGCATCATCCTCAGGAAGTCCTCACTGAACTGCATATCGGCACCTGCAATGGGTATGATAGCTGGTGCCAAGGCTGGATCGACTGGAGGATCGGCAGGAAGTCCCTGATCAGCCATATCTGGCGTTTGATCACTGCCTGACGATAGACGTACAACCAGGGGACGTCTCGGAGGCATAGATCTGAAAGATCAAAAGTACACCTTAGATCAGAAAAACAAGGACAGGGGTTATGCTCACTAAAGAAGGAGGGAGTATGTGCCGCTAGAGAAATATGGTTGGGGGTGTGTTGCGCTGAGTGAACAGGGGGGCGACGGGGCTCGGGACAGCGCCTGGGCCGCGGCGGGGCTAATGCGATGCTGCGAGGAGGGCTGAGTCCGGGGGAGGCCGCTGGGTGCGGGTGATCGGTTCAGGGTCGACCCGAGTTGGTTCGTGAAAAAATGGTATCATAGGAGGTCAGCCCTTAGCGGACCTCACTTTTCAAAGCACCCTTTGTTATTTGAGATGTCAAGGTAGATGGAGTTGGATTGTCAGGAATTGAGGGGTAGGAGCGGGAAGAGCGTCGCGAACTCTTGCCCGTTCTGATGCTCGGGTTTCCATGGGAACTCCGGTTTAATTAGTTTCTTTAGGTTTTTATGGAACATTATGTTATTGGGACGTGAAAAAGGGAGTTGGGATAATATATCTCCTAAGCCGCACAGTCTGGCAAGCAATGTGGAGCTAGAGGCATGGTCCAAAAAGACTCTTTGTGTCAGTGATGTGATTGACATATGGCCGCCAACCATATGGTCAAGTCACCCACCAGCATTAGTTCCCCGTTTGAGATGTTTTGGGTCTCCTGTGACTTCTGAGAGTGTAACTAATTTGTAAAAAATGGGTTTTGAAAAAAAAATGGTTGTTTTAAATGACATGTTTAATTCATGGATTGTTTTAAAAGAAGTGGTATGAATGATTTGTTTTTGGAAAATGAAGTTTCTTTTTTTTTTGGCCTTGGTGTTTCTATGGGTGCTCACATGCATAGTGGTATGTTAAAAATGTGGATGGATTTTTGGTATGGTGGATGGATGCCCAGGGTGGCACGGATACATGCATGTGATTGAGACTCTAAAGAATACCAATGGTAAGGGTTTAACCCACCAAGCTCATTTTAAATTAAAGATGTTTTCAAAAGAAATTTTATGATTTTATGATGGATAGTTTTCTTGTGTTCAGAGCCTTTCATATATGCGGTGTTGGTTTTTGGGGATTTTTGTTTATTGAGTTGGCCTTGATTGGTTTCTTGACTCTTTTTGTCCAGTGACTTTTCCCTTGAAGCTTCGATGGGTGATCGTAGTACGATTGATCAACCTAAGGATTTTATGCTTTAGTTTTGGAAGCTAGATCCACCTCTCTTTTATGGTCAAGCAGAAACTTCCATAGAATAGGAGTGGATGTAGAAGATTGAAAGGGACTTTAACCTTGTTGAGTTTCCTGAGTCGTTGAAGGTCAAGTTTGCGAACTTCATGCTTGAAGGTTCACTGTGGATGTGGTGGAAGTCAGTGTCTCGGAACAAGCCCTATCAAGATCTTACTTGGGAGTTTTTAAAGGCCTTATTCATTTGTTAGTATTTCTCTAAGGAAGAAAGGGTGAGAAAGGGGATGGAGATGTGTTGTCTGTAGCAGGGTGACAGATCCGTGTTGGAATATTTACAACGCTTTGTAGAGCTAGTCCCTTATGATTCAGGGTATGCCACAGATGACCCCATGAAGGCTCGACACTTTGAGGTGGGTCTCTTCCCTGATCTACAGTCGTAGGTGTCAGAGTACAACCTAACTTCTTTTTTCGATGTGGTGAGACAATCTTTTCATGTCAGATTTGCGATGGAAGGAGTGCTTGAAGTATTCCTCCCTCCTTCGATCCCTATGAGCAGTGGTGAAGATTCTGGAAAGGAGATGAGTAAGGAAATGAAAGTGGATGGAGCAGGTCGTGGAATCAAGAGTCCCTGGGATCTATCATCAACCTCTTCGGAGCGAGAGATCCTCGTGTGTTATCTGTGCGGTAAGCTGGGTCATAAGAAGTCGCCATGCCCAAGTGCTCTAAAGCCCCGCCAGGCATGTGGATGCCTGGGTCACTTGCGACGATTCTGTCAGGGTGTTTCCAGAAAGCGTTGTGGAGGAAGTTCTCATAAGTGATGTGATTTTGGGTTTTTGTTTAAAGTTTCTTGTGTAAGTTTCCTTTCAGTGTAATGGATCTCTTAGCGTTTCAATGTACTGATGATGTTTTGGGTTTTGACATGTATGGGATGTTGTGGGTTTTTGATGAACTTCGGTTTTCAATACCAGTATGATTTTTATTTTAAAATTTTGTACTTTATTTTTTCAAATCAAAATATGTATGTTTATTATTGGGATTATCATAACCTGACTGTGAGGTAGGAGACACTTCATTCATCAGAGCTCCATCCAAAAGGCCTCGAAGTGAAGTCGGCATGTAGTCAGGAACCCCGGGGAATTTTAAGGAGTCTGGTTAAGGTCGTGCCTTTATCATCGCGGTAAGATAGTTTTAGTGTTTCTGTTGTGGTTTCTCTGTCGTTTTAAATTCTCCCTTATTGCAAAAATGGTGTGATAGACTTATCCCTCATGCAATGTTAGTAATGGTGCATTTTTTGGATGTCAGTCGCCGATTAGTGGCCTTTCATGGACCACTGATATAAATTGGTTACGAATTTGGTTTGTGTTCATCCTGAAGTGGTGATCCATGAGTAGTTTTATGTCATAGTTTCATTGATCCAGTCCTTGGTCCCTCCCTCCCCTCCCATGGGGTTAGGGTTTTTGGTTTGTACAGAGTTTTCGACTCATCTCTTATCCCATTCGGACGTGAGTGAGTGGTTTAAATGTTCTTGTTGTGCTCTTCCTAGCATGAGTAAGGCCTGGTATAGGTCTAAGTTGGATTTCTTTTGGTCATTAGTAGGTTGGTTCTTTATGGTGGGGAGACCCACCGTCTCTTTGAGTTTTCTATTAAGTCGTTATCGGATGTTAGTTGAGTTCTTATGGTGGGGAGTCTGTTCAGGTATCCCCTCTGCTGCTAATTTTTTTCAGGCAATAGGGTCAAGTCTCATTGGTGGTCAATGGAATTTCTATGTGTCAAGAGGTTGGATCGTGTTTATATGGAACCCTTAGGTGTTGATCGATCGGATGGATGGTGTCATGGCTTTCCGGGGACGGAAAGCGTTATGGTGGGGAGAATTGTCACACCCCGACCCATGTGTTTATTTTTTTTATGATTTATTTGCCTTTAAATATTTTTGCTGGGTTCAGGTTTAGTCTCGGATGAGATTTTAGAGTTTATATTAAAGAGGTGCGCTTTTTGAGGTGATGTCATTGGGCGCACCAGTGAAATGCATTTTGGAAACCCTGCACAGCTTCGCTCGGGTAACTGCACATCCCGCTGTCTTCAAAAAAATTGAAATAAAATGTTTTTCCATTTAAAGTGCACATTAATTTTTGTCAATTAAAAGTTTTATTGCTGTTAAAAATTATTTTTATTTTTATTATTAAGATGAAATGAATATTTTTATCATTTTTATTTTTATCATTATGATTATTATTATTATTGATATTTTTATCATTATATTATTAATAATTAATTAATGATGTTGTTAATGTTGCGGATAATAGTATTATTATTATTAAATATGTTTTGTCATTAATCTTAATTACTATTATTAAAATGGTTATTAAAAATATTACTAAAAAAATGTTATTGATGATAATATTATTAAAAATGAAATAAGTGTTATAAATAATTTTAATTTTATGTTATTATAATTATTATAAATATTAGTGCTAATATTGTGGATTATTATTATTGTAATTATAAATACTACAATTGAAATTAGTCTCATTTAAAACTACTATTAATAACTCTTTCTTTGTTAAATTATTATTTTTATTATTATTACTATTAATGTTTAATTATTATAAATAAGGTTTTATAAATATTATTCTTATTAATATTACATGTAGCCTTTGTTTTGTTTTTATTTTGGTTTTACCTTTTTTGTTTTTCTTTTAGTGTTTACCTTGTGTGTGTGTGCAGCGCCGCAGCCCCCTTGTTCATCTTCCGCGTGAGCAGCCTCCTTCCCCTGCTTGGCGGTGCAATTTCCCCCAGTGCAGCGCCTACTCCCTCCTCCCTTGCAGCGCACGGTCGTAGCACCTACCTCTCCCTCCTGGCCGCCTCCTTCCCCTCGCGCACAGCAGCAGCCCTGCATCTCAGACCCCCTTCTGTCCGGCCTGCCTCAGCCTCCCTTACAGCATACCCACCGGCCGACCTCTTGTCCGGCTCACCCGCGCCCAGCGGCCTCCCTCAGACTCAGCCCTCCTCGCAGTATCGCATCATCCCCACCACAGCCCAGGCATTTTTCTGAGCCCCGTCGCCCCCCTATTCACTCGACACAACACACACCCCCGGCCGGATTTCTCCAGCGGCACATCCTCCCTCCTTTTTTAGTGTGCATAGTCACTGCTCACCCTCATCGGCCTCTCCACTTCCTCGTCGTGCTCCCCGGACATCCCTCCCCAATGCCTTCGCACTCCTCTGGTCTCAACCACTACCGCGACAACCCCTTACCGGTGCACACAGCAACCCCCGACGATCCCTTCTCCCCCTCAGCGTGTAGCCGGTGAGCCCTTCCTCTGTCCGACCGTGCAGACTCCCTCCTGCGAGACATTTCTCTGGCCATCACCTCCTTCGCACCTTTGGTAGAACCGTATCCATTTATTTTCTTTATTTGCGATGATGTTTCTAATTATTTAAAGGATTATTTTTGTATAGTTAGCGTTTTAGAACCACGCGGGGAATTTTTGAGTGGGTATTGTCATTTCTCATTGGATTTGAGTACATTGGACATTACTGTGGGTTTTTAAACGTGTGTTGTCTTCGTTGCGCTATTATTTCAAGGTAGGACTCTCATGCATCTATCCTTTTTAATTTAAGAATCATAAATTTTATGCTTTTCATAACTTATTTGATTATTAGGTGCTAATGTCAAGCTCTGGTTCAAATTTATTTAGTGCTCAAGTGTTTTTTTAAGCTTGTTTGTTGATTTTTGACTTCTCTTTGTGAAATAGCGCACACTAAAAGTAGGGTCTTATTGAGATTGACCTCATAATTTGAGTTCCATATATTTATTCTTTCTCGCCTTTTTTTCTAGGTGTTAATTTTTATTAAGTTATATTTGGTTAATTCACTTTGTTTGAAAATTGGTAGTTCCGGCCTTGTTTTATAAAAACGGTATCATCCAGTTATAGTTGTGCACACTGTTTTCTTTAATTAAATGTTTTGTTTGGTCCGTACTTGATTTGTGAGTTTCAAAAAATGGTTTATCATTCTTAAGTAAGATCCTGACATGAAAATTGGTGTTTTAAAACTTTGTGAGTGTCAACTGAAATCGTTTGCTAAGCATTGCATGTCTAGTTTTCGTAATAGTGCCCGGTTGGCCTTTATGTGTTAAAAGTGACATAAAATGTTTTTTTTTTGTTTTTTTTAAAGTGTTGGCAGTGTGTGAGATTTTGTTTGGAGGTATTTTTATGGATTTCTTAAGTGGTTTGGTTTTTAAAAAAAATGTTGCTTGTGAAATAATGGATTGTGGGGTAATTGGAAAAAGTTTCAAATGTTTTAAGCCAAGTGAAGTGTGAAGTTATCTTTCTTTAAAATTTGGTTTGTTAGTGACAAGGAATTGCAACTCGGTTTGGGTTTTTCATAAAATTTGGTTTTTTTTAAAGTGTGTCGGAAATGTTTTGAAGGGGGTTTTACTAATTGTTTTCTATGGTAAATGGTGTGCCTTGCATCTCTTTAGAAATTGGTTTGCATCTTTGATAAAGAATGTTTTTATGGAATGTTTAAGGGCCCGTTTGGCCACCTTGTGAAAAATAAGAGGAAGTGATTATTATGAAAACCCCCATTGGTTGGTCCTCATGCCTTGCCAACATGGAATGGTAGGGATGTCCTTGGTATGGGATCCCTGGGTTCCATTATGTAGGTCCCTCAATTGGGGACCATTGTAATCTAATTATTTAAAGGCATGAGAGTCGTCCTTCGGGAGAGTCGGGGTGAGACCTGCTATGAAATATTATTATAGATATGGTTTGTAATTTGATGCTCGGTGGCATCTATTGGCTCACCTCCTTTTATACTTACGACATACGAACCTGACATATTGATAGAATTTTCTGAGATGAGTATTGGACTGGTAGGTTATGGTACTGACCAGTGGCCCATAGTAGGCAGATATGTTTGGGTTTATTACTATGGAATTTTCCCTCGGCCTGCCTGAGAAAGGATGGTTGAGCATTTTAGAGTGTTAGATTTCATCGTATGTGGCATGCTACTGTAGATGGGGTCGCAGATATTAGTGTCGTCTGAATTATTCTCGATCTCTTGGGTTCGCCTATGTCTAGTGAACTTTTTGCTAATGAACTGTTGCTGAGATATTTTCATACCTATTTACATTTCTCTTGCTATATCTTCCTTGGTACCTTCATGTGGTGTTTTTCAGAAAAAGTGACATTTTGGTTTTCTTAACTACTACAGTAATGAATTCAAAAGAAAAGGTGTTCTAACTCTTTTGTTCTATTTTTTTAAATGACTAAGGACAATGGTTTGTACTTTGTTTTCAAGTAAAAATTATAGAAATGCATACTTTAATACATTTTAGTTCAAACTTAGAATTAATGTTTCTTAATTTTAAAGGTAGTGCATTGGGAATAGATATTGGGATAGCCTACTGGGTTTTAATACTCATGTCTATAGTTCTTTTCTGTTTTTAGTGTTTGTGCAGGCTACAGCTTGAGTGTGCTCGCCTTGGGAAATGCTTGATCATTGAGTTGGAGAGTGACCCGCAGGGTCACACGGATTTAGTTCGGACGTCAAGTTTGGTTAGATTTATTTTGTTTTGTTCATGTTTAGTTGTTTTGTTTGGTTTATTTTATTCTGCGTTGCTCTGTATTATTTCAGCTGCTTTATTTATTTGTATTGGGCGAAATCGTTCCCACGACCTCTGCTGATGCCCTGGCACTTGTCGCCATTCTGGGAGGATCGGGAACGTCTCTCGGGCCATGTCATGGACCGGCTTAGGTGATCGGTTCAGGGTTGACCCAGGTTGGTTCATGACAGTCCTGACCAAAATGAGGATTAAGAGGGATCCTATGTTCATGGATTTAATAAATATGGATATGTAAATTATTTAGGAATGGGAAGAATCGCACCCTTTTCAAATTCTTTTAAAACTATCTTTATTAGAAATGACAAAAGGTTCACAGTCTAATGATGATAATTTTCAAAATAAAATTAAATCACTTAATGTTGGAAAATTTGCAGACTTTTCATATCAATATGGAATTCTAAAATTTGAAAAAGGTTATGTGTTTTATCTATACATGAGATAAACATGTAATTATTAGAAAATGGTTATAGCTCAAAATTTTCTATACATCTTGGTATCACAAATATTCATATATATTTGAAGGAACATTTTTTGTATGAAAATATAAAGTGTGAAATTACTGATTATGTGGCTTGATGTTTGGTTTGTAAATAAGTGAATGTTAAGAGAAAATGTCTTATAGGAGTCATGAAACCTATTCCTATTCTTATATGGAAATGGGATAACATTACTATGGAATTTTTCACTGGATTACCAAATACTCTTGGAAATAATTATGAAATGTGGGTTATTGTTTATCACCTTACCAAATATACACATTTCCTTTCTATAAGAGAATACTTACCTCTTAAGAACCTTAAATGACTCTATATTAATAAAATTTTAAGACTTCATGGAGAACCTCTTTCAATTTTGTATAATCATGATCCATTATTTACATCAAAATTTTGTGAAAGACTTTAGAAATATTTGGATACAGAGCTCCATTTGAGCACTTCCTATCACCCTCAAACTGATGGATAGCCAAATAGACTATTAAAACTTTAAAATATATCTTTATTTCATTGTAACAAGACTTTCAAGGAATGTGGGATCAGTATTTACCTTTGGTAGAATTTTCCTATAAAAATAACTTCCATTCACGTATTCAAATGGTGTTGTAAAAAGAATTATGTGGAAAGATATGTTTTATAATAAATTTTTTGGAAGAATTTGGTAAAAGAAAGATTGTGGGTCTATATCTTGTTTAGGAGACAATAGAAAAGGTAAAGTCTATTCAGACTCATATTAATCAACTCAAATAAAAAAAAGAGTTATACCAATAACTGAAAAAATGTAATTTTGAGTAGGAGATCATGTATTCTTTAAACTATCTCCATGAAAAGTTGTTATAAGGTTTGGTATGAATGGAAAACTAAGACTAAGGTACATTAGACCTTTTGAAATTCTAGAAATAATTAGAATTATGGATTACTGATTGGAAATTCCATTGATCCTTCGTAAAGTGCATAATGTGTTCCATATATCTTTGTTAAAAAAGTATATACCAGACCCAATTCATGTTCTCACCTATAAATAAATAGAACTGAAACTTGATCAAACATATTGTGAAGAGCCTAACCATATTTTTGAAACTAGAGATAAACTGTTGAGGATTCAAATGACTTGACTGGTAAAGGTGCTTTAGAGAAATCATAAAATATAGGAACAAATGTGGGAACCTGAGGATGTTATGAAGAAGAACCACCCTCATTTATTTAGAAGTTAATATCCATGAAAATTTTGAAGATGAAATTTTTATAGGATGGAATAATGTAATATCCCGAGTTTTTAAAAGAATATTATGTTTGATAGCATATACAATGCGCAACATTAATTCTAAAAGAACTATGAAATATTGTTATATGACCAGTATAATCTAGCCATTTAATTGGAGGGAATGAATAGGAATAAAAACATTATGAAATATATATATTAATTTCATACCCAATAGAAATTTATTAATTAATTCATAGAAAATAAACACTCATTTTTTGGTAATGTCGTTTTATTCTTTAAAATATGTTTTCTTCAAAATGATTTTTATTCATATATTTGAGAAAATAATATAATTAATTTTTCAAACTTTTATAAATATATATTTTATTAAATTCACTTAATTTTTGAAATCATAATATGAAAATTATCTTATGATGAATTATTTTAATTTTTTTTTGAAAAGTTTCATTTTTCAATGAATAATGAAAAATACTACTTTTTATTCAAAACTATATTTTTTTTTCAAGAATTTACAAAGTTACATTTTGTTTTAAAATGTTTTGAAATAAAAATCAATTCAATTATATTATAAATAATCTAATTAAGTTATTTGAAATGGATTTTATACTTGAATTTGGTATAAACATATATACTTAAAAAATATTTTTTCTAAAAAATTATTTTTCATTGCATTTTTTGTTTTAATATTAAATTAATTTCTGAAAATTATTGAAATTGAATCATAAAAAAATGGATTCCATATTTGGAATCAGGTGTTTCAAATTTGGTAAATAGGTCCCTTTTATTTCTGGTCATTATGAATAGTTACCATTGTAAATAATTGTCAACACATTAAGGGTAATTGGGTAATTAAGGTTAAAAATAATGTGATAAGGCAGTATAAAACAACCCAAAACTTACATTAATTTAATTTTATGAGTCTATTCTGTACATAATCATCAGAGATTTAAAAATATAACCTTTTTAAATTTATCTGTGATCTTGAACTTATGATATTTAAGTGAGAAATAGAGAAAAAAATATCACTTTTATTCTTTTAATATCTATAATATTTTATGATATGGATAAATAAAACTTATTTTCAATTATAAATACTAATTTTAAAGATAAATTATTATTTTATCATGGTAATTTATTTGTAATTTTTAGTGATGAAATAATTACTTTAAATGCATGTGCAACGCCAACACAATATTTATATAATAAACAGAAAAATAAAATAAATGATTTCAAAAATAAAAAAACTAATATAATTTGTAATAATTATTGTGTTCCATAACGTTTTTAGATAAATATCACATTTTATTGATGTGTGAAAGGATTATATTTTAATACCCTGTTTTTCTTGATGTATTCAAAGTCAAATTAAATGAATAGTGTCAAAAATGACATTAATGATATTTTATAAAAATTGATATTTTATTAAATGATTTAAAATTTATAAAAATATTATATTTGAAAAAAATAATGTTTTATGGTTGAAAACATCAACCATGGTCCATTTATATGTCTTTTTTAATTTAATAGTAACATTATTGACCCTTAAAGGGTAGAAAACATTAATATTGTAGTAATTATCAAAAGAGTTAAAGGGGGTTAAAATTAAAAGATAAGAGTGAAAACATAACCAAACTTATAAAAAAATTATTGGATAATATTATTTTAACTCATACTAATATTTTCTTCTAATTATATCAATTTCTATCCATTTTTACATAAAAATATATATTAATTTAATACTTTAAGAAATCCCAAGAATGTCCCTCTCTTCACTTATAAAAGGACACTCCTTATCTCAATTCTTCACAACACTTTAAGCCATATAGATCAACCAAAATCTACCCACTTATCTTAAAAACATCATTATCTAAGTTTTTGAGATTCTGGTCTTCTTAAAAGACCAACTCTAGGTCCCTTAAGAGAAGATCTAAAGGAGCTCTTTTGAAGAAGAGGTAATTGTCTTTACTGACTCTTTGAAATTTCTTTAATATTATACTTACTCTAAATATATTATAACCATACTACCAGAAACATACTTATATGTTATTATGATTATGTTACAACCATTTTCCATCTCTTTTTCATCCTATGAAAAGTGAAAACATCACTCATGCATGCATACGGCTTACTGTCTCCATGTAGTGGTGTAATTAATTTTTCATCACCACTTTACTTTGATGGTTATAAATATGGAAATAATTAATATATATATATATGATATTTATTACATATATATACCTCTATAATTTCAATATCATATATACTATCTTACCTTTCAATCCATTGAAAAATGATAATGTCGTTCGTCCGTACGTGTGGACTACCACCCCACAAAACGATGTCATCTGTTTTTAATTTCTTATTTACATAGAAGGTAATAAGGATATATTTAATAGATATATATGATATTTATATCATTATTAACATTATGGATAATATGTAACCATAGTCAAGGATCAAGGACTGAATCTTTCATGACAAAACGTGCTTGAGAACTTAAATCAAGAAAACATCCAAAACAATGATAATAAGGAAATATTATTGACGAATGGGTGATAAGATGTTATAAAATTATAATATATGATATTATAAATATTAATATTTTTTTGTTATAAATTAAAAAAAATGTGTAAACTGTTATATAGGAGGTTAAATCACATTCAACTAAGAGGAAACATGAGGGGATTTATTTCGTCTTAATTTCGACACCATTGAGACATATTTGGTATTGTGAACCTATTTAATTTTATGTGGTGAATATACTAAAATTTTGAGTTATTTAACATGAATAGAAATTTATTAATGATGATTAATTATTCAATTCAACTTACACTTTCAAGAAGTAACTTTAAAATAAAAGTCGATCTTATTTTTGTTTTTGATCAACAATATTTTTCTTCCAAGTCCATATTTTTCAAAATTATTTTATAAAAGTCCTTGTATTCACTCAAATTATTTATTAAGGAAATTTTAAGTTATACTTGACTTTTGAAAACGTATTAAATTAATATTTCTAATTTTTTATAAAAGGTTCATTTTCAAATTTCATTATAAAAAGTCAAAAGGAATGTTTTTTTATCATATACAGCATTAGTGGATTTTCCCACTACCATAACCATTTTACACCCTTTAACTTATTCTACAATTTTTAAATAGTTTTACCAAGAAAACTATATAATGAAAACTTATTTCAATTTTTTTCCATTTTCATTTATTCTTTAAAAGTATCGATTTTAATACAAAATCTACATTTTTTTATAGTCATCTCTCATCTCTTGATTAATAACATAGACATTAACTTTCTATTGAAACATTCAATTTTTTGTGATCATTGGACAATACATTTCCATTAAATATCCATATTCTTTGTATCATGTATATTACTTTCCTAAAACATATACCATTTTTACATATAGTGATTTACTTTAAAATTTATTTGATTGACTAGAGAAATATTGATATTCTGTATTATTTACTCAATACAGATATTTATTGATAAGATATATTATTTATGAATTAAATTTATTATTTAATATATGAGTAATGAATTATACATGTAGTGATGGGTGAGGTCTGTAATTATAAATCCCTAGGATGCATCGATAGGTCTCATGATACAAATCAGTTATCCAATTTAACGAGTCTTTACCCATAGTTTTAAACTATCTTGACTCATGGTGTGATGGTACAGATATCATGATGTCTGAGATCATGACATTAAAAATTATTCATTTAATTTATTTAGAATTTAGATATTAATATTATCCATGATATTTTTGCATTGATATTATTCATGGATTCATTTCATGATCAAGTAATGAATTAAATGGAATGTGTTCCCGGTTATTTACCTTTCTATATTGATTATTCCTTATTTACTTAAGATAGCTTCCATTGTATGTAACCCTTACTAATTATTTGAGATCAACCTTATTTTGTTCCATTTCCCTAGGATATGAAGATGAATTCTTTTAATGATTTTCAAGGATGTCAAGAATTTAATTCTGTGGTGTTTTATATTTTATTCCCAATGTAAAATGGGTATGTTGTATGTATATGGTTCTCCAATACTAATAAATTGATCGGTCCTTCAGGATTAGATACCTTGTATCTATTCAAATGTTATAAATTTGACAACGACTCTGGGTTAATAGAGTTAGGGTTGTTACAACATCATGATTGAGATTGTTTAATATTATTTTCCTACAAGTAATAATGAAATCCACACTAGTTCCAAACTCTAATACCCATTCTAACTCTATTACATTTATCTGGTGGAACTTTTTCAGGACCCATTCCCAATAAAACCCCACCTATGTCATATGTGAGGTAGAGTGTGGTTACTAATTCCTTTCCACAATAATTCAGAGGTTGGTGACTAAAAATGAGGGTATGAAACACACATAAAGGGTTCCATTACCCTCATAATTCCCTAGAAAAAAAGATAAAACCACCAATCAACCCTATACATATACAAAAAAAAACCCATAATCCTAGAATTCATGTGAATGACATACATAAACAATTATCTCAAAAAATAATATACCAAGATGTAAATCATATGATAGTGTTTTCAACAATGATCACAAAATCCTCAAGCTAGTATGGTCCAACATAATCATCAAATCCCAACTAAAAAACTATTTATAATAGTATATATATATAGGGGTGAGTATACAAAAACACTTAGTAGTATCCTTCCTAAAACCTCATATGAAACTATTTAAGAATCATAATGATGTATCAATGAATAATAAGTCAAATAAACTCATTACCTACATCATGTTAGTAAATTTATCAAGTTTTCCAAGGCTCTCATGCCCAATATCACATATAGATATTGTAAAATAATATTAAATGAATATATGATAATTGTACCCAATAATCACTTCCCTAATGACCTATTTTACTTAACTCACTAATGATATTCATCCTCACTCCATAATCCATTCCATATCCATTTAACTACATCATCATATATCTATATAACCATGATAGGACCACATAATTACATACCTTATTCATAACCTCATAACCATATACCATGACCTCATAAAGATAAGGCACATAATCCTGAAGGTATTCTACCTCATACCCACATACCACTATGTATGTCCCCCCCCCATGCACCAACATTATTATCACAATAACCTCAAGACATCATAACATGTGAAATCATAACTATAGGTCATTATATCATATATTATATCAGGAAGATGGAGCTAGGAAGGGGTAGTAGTCATCCATCTATGTCACATCCATCCTATAATATAGGTAAAACTCCCAAAACCCATAACCTCATATGGGTATTGATACTTTTATCATACATGGGTGGGGTGTAAGAAATAAGTTTAAAATACAAAGGATATAATACACCACACGTCTCAATCTAAGGGTCAGCTCATAAATACATTGCATTTATTACTATAACCTACGATGGTCATTTCATCCTAACAGCCACACATCGATAACTTCTAACACATATGACTATAATAAAACCAACCAAAAATATATCACATAAAAACCATACAATAATATCGACTTACCATTCTATAAAATCATTACCAATTTCATGTTTTTTAATTTACTAGCTATATTACATTTGTTAAACCACCTTTAGTTCTTCCATTATCACATTTTCACAACATCACTTAAGAAAATAATTCAGGAATAATTTATTTATCATTTCATTAGTAAATTACATTTATTATAAATAACCAATCTACTCACAATATCATTTCAAATCTTATTTATAATTTCATTAATTCATTGTAATCATATTTTTATGCAACTTTGACACAAACCATATAAGCTCCTCTCTCTTAGTTGCATCAATCACCAAAAAACCTCATGCCAATAACCAAAAAACTAATTCCACACCTTCCATCAATAGAGTTTTTTTTCAGTGGGTCTAGTTAGGAATAGGATTTGGTTGTGGTTATATTCCCACCGTGCATATTCCGACATCATGTTGTAAAAATATCGCTTAAGGTACCATATGCTTATCATTTACTCTAGATTTTGATTAATTTGATTCTATATATTCTCTGTAATAAATTAGGAAATCTTAATAATAAATTAATTTCAAGTCTTATTAATGTTCATAAATATATTTTATGGATTCATATATAATATTATAATCTTATTTGATTTTTCAATCAGAGAAGTAATGGTTTTATTCTAGCTGAAATGTCTTCCAAAAAATATATGGTTTTTAAAAAAAATAAATTTATAGATTTTATGAATTAAATTTTATAAAATTTAATTTCGTTTTTTATTAATCATATTCTTAGGGTATATTTTTTTGATTTTCTGAAAAGATTTATTTTTTGGTGAATCGTGAAAAATAAAACTTTTTATTTAAACTGTCATTTATTTTCAAGTATTCAAAAAGTATCATTATATTTTTAATTGTTATAAATTTAAATTAGTCCCATTTTAATAAAAAAAATCCAATTAATTCTATACTAATCAAAATTATACTTGATTTTGGTAGAAAATTATTTTTATTCTTAAAAAGGACATTTTTATAAAAACTATTTTTTGTTGTGGTTTTTCTCATTTAAATTTGATTTTATGGATGTATGACTCATAATTATACTATATTCTAAATATTTCAAAAAATCAACTTTATTTTTAGAAATATAAAATATATTTGATTTTTTTAAGTATTTACAAGTGTGTCACCCCCCTCACTTATAAAAGGGAACATACTCTCCTCACTTATTCACACAATTTGATCCATTTATCTCAAAGAAAACACACCTAAATACGTTACCAACATGTCTTACCACATCCCATAGGTCTTGGTCTCACCAAAAGACTAACCTAATAAGGATTAAGGTGTAATTCAGGGGAGGTTTTTCAAAGAAGTGGCATAATTCTTAACCATGTGTTTCTTGTTTATTTATTCTTTTAACTCCTTAAAATATTCCTAAACCATGATGAAATAATAATATAAATATATTAAATATAATTAAATTTTATTATTATTATGTTACAAACCTTTTCATCCCATTTTCCATCCTATGGTAAATGAAAACATCACTCGTGTGTACGTGTGGACTACCACCTCCATGAAGCGATGTATTTCGTTTTTCCACACTATGTCATATGGATAGTTAAAATAATGGATAAAATAAATATATATAATATTTTTGAAATAATTATGTTTATATAAATATAATATATTACTTACCTTCTTACCCTATCATATTTTGGAAAACAATAACGATGCTCGTTCATATGTGTGGACTACCGCATCCACGAAGCGATGTGATTCATTTTTCATTCCACCTTACAAGGATGGTCATAAGGATATAAATAATTTATAAATATGAATTTTTTAAAATATTTATTATAATTTAAAATTAAAATAATATCTAATTTATTTCTTTTCCACCTGGTAGAAAAATGAAAATGTTGTTTATGCATACGTACAGACTACCGTCTCCATGAAACGACATGGTTCATTTTTCATGACTTCCTTACATGGTTGGTTTTAAAAGTGTATATAATGTATAAATATGATTATTATAACATGATTAAGATTCTATGGTAAATGTAACCATAACCCCTTTGACCATGGTCAATTCATCAACGTTATTTTGAGGTTATAAACTGAACATCCCCAAAACAACCAACGTGAAATTAACCATTTTAGTAACTAAATTAAACATGGTAATAAATAAAATAAAGATAATAATGATGGTGAAATCAACATGAAATTTTTTCTTAATATAGTATAAAAATAATATAATTTTGTTACTTATGATGGTATACATATGAATTGTAACACCCCTAACTTCCACGATACGCTTCTCATTCAATAATGCAATAGCTGGCATTGTACGCAACTTCGAGTTCTAAAACACCGCGACTAATCAAAGTAGCTGTTATGAATAGTAATAACCACTTTTTAAATTTATAGAAATTTTATATTTCAAAATGGACTTCATTTTTGTATTCCTGATATTGAAATTAGCCTATGTTGAATTTTTGTAATTTTCTGAGAACTTCCAATGTTTTATGAATAGTGAAAAATACTTAAAACAACATTTTTAATAAAAATAGTTTATAGTGATAAGTTATACTATTGAGTGGTTTTAAAGTATAATTAGAATATATTTTTACCATTTTATCCAATGGTGTTCATTAGAATTAATTTAACATTGAAATTGGACATAAACAATTGCCAATCTTTTGATATAAATTGTTTCTTAAAAACACGCTATTTGTTGTGACAGCGGGAATTAATTATAAAATTAATTAATGCAACTTATATGTTTCGAATTTTTTAAAATAGACATCATTTTTGAATTCGGAATATCAATTATAGCTTAGGGTGAAATTTTGGCATTATTCTGAAAAACTTCAATTTTTGATGAATAGTGAAACCACTAAGTGGTAGTTAAATAACTGATTTTTCGTTTAAATGAAATATTACCACTTCTATGATTTGATTTTCAAAAATCCTACATACATGGTTTTCATTAAGAAGTAAAATGTGGTTCAATGAGATTAAAATAATTTTTGGTGAATAGTAACTTTTAAGTTCTTAATCACGATTAGAGGTAATTAGTGTAGTTTAAGGTAAAAATAATGTTTTAATAATATGAGATGAGCTTGACACATGTCCTACCCTCATTGGATGTGCCATGGCCGACCAAAACAATCCATGGGTCAACTTGGGGACCCCATGGAGCCACTTTAGTTGGAAAATGACATAAATACCTTTTATTTAATGTTAAAGTAAAAAATGACACAAACATAAAATGTTTTACTAAAACAATTTTTACATGGGGTTATACAAGTCATATTTTTGACTATAAATATTAATTGGAAATATAGAAAGATTTCATACATCATAGTATTTTTTTTATAATTTTTAGACATTAAATAAATTAAATTATTTATGACATCATTATGATGCAGCGATGACCTCATTATTTAACGATTTTAATAAAATGAAAAGATAATGTACAATCCAAGGCTTACACTTGTACAAAGACTATTGGATGGGTAGATATAGAACCCTTATCACCTTAGCCACGAATCATATAAGTGTGGGACCTTTAGAATCCGAAAAGCATTGTATAATAATGTAACATTTCCTTACTTTCCAAGAGTGACCCTCCTCTCCTCTTATAAAAGGCCCCGACCTCTACCACCTCATTCACACTTTCAAGCCATTTGGCTCGGCCAACCTCTACCCAAATACTCTCCCAACTTCCCTCCCTTACTCCTAGAAGCCTCACTTTGGGCAGAATTCTTCCCAAGGAAGCCTTTGGCTCAAATCAAAAAGAGTTACCCGATTTTTAAGGTAATGTCTTCTCTAATGTTGTTTTGTTTTATTTTGCTTCTCCAACCCCTTAAACTCTTTTCATTACTTTATTTTGTAAAAACACCAGTATCTACAGTATACTAGGATGTTGTTATGATAAGGATTTGGTTTACACTTACACACACCTTCGTCTAATGGTTAAAGAACATACTGTTTCTGTGGGTGGCGAAATACTGCCTCACGAAACGATGATTGTTCAAATTCTTTTAACACCTATAATGGTGGCCATTTTGATGACACTATTTTCATATATGATATATATATTATGTTTATGTTTTCCTTATGATTCTGTATTTCTCATTTATGGCATACTTTATGATTTCCATTATTGGTAAACGCGATAATTTCATTTTAGGAAGTGCGGACTACCGCCCCCTCAAAGTGATGTGAATCGTTAATGCCATATGTGGGATGTATAAAGGATGGAGTAAATGATATTATATATGATATTATACTGGAACTATATTATACCTTTATATAATTATGATTTCATTCCATTAAATATGAAATAAAAATGAAAGTAGCGTTCATGCGTACGTACGGCTTACCGTCTCCATGAACGTTGTATTTCATTTCTTACCTCTAAATGTTACATAATATTATGAATGAATGTATATACTGGATATATATGATATATATGACATCTAAATCATGAATATAATTCTGGAGATAATGGATATTCTACCACATAAACAACTTGTAATTATAAGAAGTTTATTGTTGACTCAAGTACCAAAGATCGAAAAAACGACCGTTATTAACTTAAATAATTACATAATGTTCATAACATGGTAATAAGTGATATAAAAGGAATAATGAACATGAAAAAGGTTCTTAAGTAAATAGAAATTAACTCTAGTTTATTATTCGGTAGGTTAAATAATGGTCGAATCAAGTCGGACACAAGGTAAGGGAATTTCTTAACCCAATTTCCATTCTTTGGGTTAATCTCCTACTTTCAAATTATGTCATGATATTATTATGTATTATTTTTTATTTTTACTTTCTTTATGTGTACCTATTGTGAATACACATAATAGATCTATTTTATTTTAAAAATGATCTTTTTAAGGACTTCGTCTCAATCTCCTTTCATTGAGGCATATTTGGTTTTATACACAACTTTATTTTATACGGTGTATAAACCCCTTTGACTTTTATGTTTATTCAAAAGGAATCTTTTTATACAAAGCGTTTTACTAAACGACAAAAAGGGAATGTTTTTCTTTCCGTACATATGCGGCGACAATGACTTCTCCACCGCCGTGACCATTACTTGAGTTTCGGCTTCCTCTACAAGTCATCTTTTTTTTAATGAAGAATAAATACAAAGTTTTAACTTTCTTTTATTCTGGTATTGAAAATGGTTTTGAAAGAATTTTTATTATATCAATGTGTTGTATTGATATCTTGTGATTGAAATGTGGAAATGTTATGTTTCCTTTATCCATGTTTTATGTGATACAATTATGTTATGGTTTATGATATGTTTAAACCTATTCATATGAGGAATGCATTGGACTTAATAAGTGACGGGTGGAGCCCGCTATAGCTCCTCGATGCATCGGTAGGTCTCGTGAGACAAATAGACGTGGAATTGGCCGAGGCCCTTTCCCAATTTGATTTATGGTTTTGGCCGAGGCCTTGACAAAATGTTTCAAAATGTCTGACATTATGCATTCCATCATTATGAAAGTGGTTATTGATATTTCATGTGATTATTCGACCAGTAGAGTATCCATGGGAAGAAGTAAATGGAATTATCTCATTTTACTTTTGCCATATTATGTTGATGTTCAAGTTTAAAAGGCTTTTGTTTTAGTTATACATTGCCTTAAATGTTTATGTTTATTTATGAAAGCTTCCGCAATATTGTTATCCTTACTGAGCATCTGATGTAAAGACCCGTAAATTTCAAGGAAATTTTTTTCTTAATTTTCTTTGGAATTTTACAAGAACGCAGTTTCTGACGGCACCTGATTCCGAGGCCCGGTGTGCCCGGAATCATTTGCCGAAGTTTTGGCTCGGGTACGTTCAGTGAACGGACGAGCGGGTTTTTCTAACTTTTGAACCGGTGCCCGGAATCGAATTCTGAGGGCACCGATGAAATCGCAGCGCCGGTATTCGCTTAGAAACGCCTCTTCCGGAGTTGCGTTTGCTCGGATGTGGTTTTTAATTTTCGGGCTTAAAGTTAAGAAATAAAATAATTTTGCGACAACTTTATTTTATTTCGCTTAAGCCACTTGGAAGCCACTTGAAGCCACTTAAAGGCGGCTTGAACTGAGTTGAACTGGATAGGATGCTATCCAGAAATATCCTACCCCTTGGTAGGATATTTGTGAGGTGGGGCCCGCACGAGCCCCGCCGTTTCTTTCGCTAAGTAACGCACCCGCGAAAACCCGTCAAAGTAACTGAAAAGTCAACCGACGCGTTTTCTTTAATTCTTAACAGACCATTTAATTGGGCGGTTTATTTCGTGAATTAAATGGACTGTTTCTTTCGTGAATTTAATGGGTCGTTTCTTTCGAATTGATGGATCGTTTCTTAACCGGTTTCGTGTGTTGGCATGTTTATAAAATAAGACCAACCTAAAAATCCTTTGAAAGGATTTGAGAGGATCTTGTTTCTTCATCCCCCCGCGAAGAACGCGAAGAACGCAAAGAACGCCGGCGACCGAAATTCGACGACGCACACCGAGATCTGCGACGTCGACGAGCTTTACCCGCGACGTTCTTCGGCGACGCCTCTTCTTCCGCAGCCGATCCTCGTTCGGCAGCTAAGGTGAGAAACGAATCTTTGAAATTCTTTTGTGTTGTGTTAATAAAATAAGAGGTAGTCTTATTTTATTTGGAGTTCTTTGTTTGTCTTTGGAGAGCTTTCCCTTCATCTCCAAGCTCTGACGAAGAACGAAGAACGTCTTCATCCTCAAGGAAGAACGACAACACTTCGTCAAGGATCATCGACTCGGCGACCCGGTATCTTCGGACCTTTCCTTCCTCCCCGAACCTTCTTCGTCGGCAATCGAAGATCCGAGCGACGTGTCTTTTCGGACATAACTCTTCGTCAGCGGATTTGACGAACGTCGACCGCGACGCCCGACCTCCGCGACGCCGTCTTCCGCGGAGCGTGATCAAATCTTCAAATCTTAACCCGAGGTAGGGGTGGTTGATTTAATATTTAATTATCTCTTTTTCTCGTGGTTCGTATAACTAACGTGGGATGTTGATTATTTTAAGATGCGTTATTAATTTAACGTGAGGGGGGCCGGACCGCACGAACACGGCCGAACCCCCCTCCAATGATCTTGTTTGTTCTTGCGGGAGGAAGCAGTAGGCGTGGTGCCGTCGCACCACGTGGATGATCGTGCGTTTATTTTACGCAACGCCGTCGCGCGCACACCATGGAAGGAACATCAAGAACGTGACGCCGTCGCGCCGCGTTGAAAGAAAGTTAACGTGTGGCGAAAGGGGCGCGGTGCCGTCGCACCGCGCCGGACGACGAACGCCGCGGCCGGTTCCGGGCCGCGGCAGGACGAGAAGACCGCGGCCGGTTCCGGGCCGCGGCGGGACGAGGAGACCGCGGCCGGTTCCGGGCCGCGGCGGAAGGAAAGACCGGCGGCCGGGCCGCCGGCGTCGGAAGTCGAGGGCGGGACCGGAATTTCCGGTCCCGTTGGTAAAAACCGGCCGGCCAGCGGGCCGGCCGGATGTCAGAAAACCGGGGAATTAAATTCCCCGGCCGGTTCAATATAACCCCCTCTTTAAGAGGGGGAGGCGGTTCAAAAAAAGGGGGGGGGGCAGCAGCCCCCCGGTTGACTCTCCAAAACCGGCCCCCACGTGGGGGCCGATTTGTTACCCAGGCGCGGCACAAAGGCCGCGCCGTCCGTGAAGAAGCGGGGGCAATCAAGCCCCCGCGTGACCACCCCGTGCGGCGCACCCCGCCGCCAGCGCGGCCCGCTGCCGCCGCCAGCGCGGCCCGCCGCCGCCGCGCGCCGCCGCCGGCCACCGCGCCGCCGCCGCCCGCCGCCGCCGCGCGCCGCCGCCGGCCACCGCGCCGCCGCCGTCCGCCGCGCCGCCGCCCGCCGCCGCCGCGCGCCGCCGCCGGCCACCGCGCCGCCGCCGCCCGCCGCCGCCGCGCGCCGCCGCCGGCCACCGCGCCGCCGCCGTCCGCCGCTGCCGGCCGCCGCCGCCGGCCACCGCGCCACCCGGGGGGGGGTCGGGCCGGGTCGGCCCGGACCCGGACCCCCCGTTTCGGACCAGATTCGGTTCTTGGCTCATAACTTGAGCCTCGGACCTCCGAATGACGAACCGTCTGCGGCAACGCGATCCTTGGATCGAGACGGTCGTTTCGGTATATCGCACTCAAGGTTTCGGGTTACTTTGAGTTCGGCCGGGTTGGTTCGTTCACGAAACCAACCGGGCCTTCGGAGCGGAAACGCTCATATCTTGAGCCACGAACGTCCGATTGACGCGCCGTCAGTCGCGTTGTGTTCCTCTTAGTGAATCGGATCTTTTGGCATACTCCGCCCGAGGTTTGGACGCAGGTGGAGTACGGTCGGGTTGGTTTTTCCTTAAAAACCAACCGGGCCCCGGAGACGAAAAGGCTAATAACTCACAGACCGGGCGTCCGATTGACGCGCCGTCTGTTTCGTTGACTTCCTCTTGATGAGACGGAACTTTTGACATACTCCGCCCGAGTTTTGGATACAGTCGGAGTATGGCCGGGTTGGATTGTACCCGAAATCCAACCGGGCCCCTGGAACGGGAAAGCTGATATCTTTCAGACAGGACGTCCGCTTGACGAGCCGTCAGCGGCGTTGATGGTTACGTTGAGTAACGGTCCCTTTGAGTTTACCCTATGGGAGTTCGGGGTACAGTTGAGATACGGCCGGGTTTGGTTTCGCTCACGAAACCAACCGGTCCCCTGGGACGAAAAGGCTAATAACTCACAGACCGGGCGTCCGATCGACGCGCCGTCTGTTGCGTTGAGACCCCTGTGACGAGACGGTTCTTTGAGACACTTCTTTGCGGGACCTTGTGATACTTGTAGTATCGACCAGTAGCTCGTGGAGCGGACCCGTGGTACTTGACAGTAGTGGTGCGCTTAGATGCAGCAGCAGATCCTTGGCGGTGGAGCGCTTGGTTGTAGCGGCGGACCCGCGATACTCTACGGAGTGTGAGTGCTTGGTTGTAGCGACAGACCCGCAACGGTGGAGACGAGCGTGCAGAGTACGGAGACCGTGTAGCCGGCTGAGACCTGACGACTGCTTGACCGACTCGACTTGGAGTGAGTCGACTAGCCCAGTGGACGGAGCGCCCGGTATTTGGCGGCAGACCCACGGCGGACGGAGCGCCTGGTAGTTGGCAGCAGACCCGCGGTACTCGACAGGAGGAGTACCTCAGCAGGCTATCTGGGTAGCGCCCGGTATTTGGCGACAGACCCTCAGCGGACGGAGCGCCCGGTAGTTGGCCGCAAACCCGCAGTACTCGACAGGAGGAGTACCTCAGCAGTCCTAGGTTAGTGAGCGGCAGCCTCGGAGTCGTGACAGGACCACTGTACACTCTAGAGACGGAGCTCTTCAGCAGTTACGGTTTCGATAATGAAAATCCTGGTTTGAGCTGAGACCTTTGACCTTTGTGTTTCCTCATGATTGAGATGGGTCGCTTGATAACTTAGGTACATGTATGGGCATATACCTGGGTGATGGTTATCCGTTGATTTCATGATTTTTGTGTATCCTTGAGTTTGGATGGGTTACTTGATGACTTAGGTATATGTATGGGCGTATACCTAAGTAGAGTCTGATGTTACTTCGTGATTGCTGCCTTTACTTTGTGGATATCAATGTTGGATTTGGTGAGACCTTAAGGGTCTCGGGGTCCCTACTGAGTAGCTTATACTCACCCCTGCACGGGCTATGCCCGCACCTCGTTGTGTTGGTTGCAGACGACGGACAGCGCAGATCGCAGTTGAGACTTGCGGAGCAGGTCGGTACCCGGAGGTGGACCACTGGGCGGACGTACCCGGAGTAGACGACAGGACCTGTGGAGTAGAGGAGCTATCTGTACCTACCCTTCAGGTAGGATCCGTGGTGGACGATCCAGGAGCTGAGCCATCTGTACCTACCCTTCAGGTAGGAATCGAGGCGGACGACCCAGGAGCCGCTTCGTTCTTCCAGCTGCTGTTTTTCCCTTTCGAGTTGTACTTTACAGTTGGGCTTGTATTTCCGGCCCCCTTTACTTTTCTGCACTTGTAGTTACTTTCCGCTTGCTGACTCTGTGGTGGTTGTTACTTATAAAGGCAATGCCTTCCCTGTTATCGGGATTTACGCCTTTGGTGCTAGTCGCCAGCCCCTGGCCTATGGAAGGCGGGCTTGGGGTAGTCACGGCACGGGCCCCGAGGACGGGTCGTGACAAATTGGTATCAGAGGCGGTCGGTTCTACCGCAGACTCTGATCGTCTTTTCTTTCTATGTGAAGCAATAGTGTTAAGGGTACCGAGTGTGGTTTTCAGTTCAGGGAGTCCAGTGTTGGTGCGGGCGGCCGACGTATCCATACACCAGGACCCTGACAACTGATTTCCGACTTTGTGCGCGAAAACACTGATTGCGTGTGTGTTTTCAAAGGTTTCCCCCCTTAAAACAGCTCAAACCAGGTCAGCTCACCAGGTATAATCGTTTGATCGTGTTACGTTGTTTCTTTCAGGATGTCTTTTCTCGGACGACCAGCTAGAGCCCGGAGGGATGAGCGTGCTGACAGTCTGACGAGCGACGAGGCTTCGGTACAGGGCCCTCTTGCAGTTGAGGCACCAGCGGAGGCACCAGCGGTACTACCATACGTTGGGCCACCGATGCCACCAGCCCCAGCAGTAGGCGATGCCCGCTACTTGCGCGCACTGCATGAGTTCCAGCGCCAGAGGCCACCCAGGTTCGGGGGAGAGATGGACCCGCAGGCGGCTGAGGATTGGCTGGAGGCCGTGGTGGGAGTCTTCAGGCTAGTGGGGACGCCGGCAGACTTCATGGTGATCTTTGCTACCAGCCTCCTTCAGGCAGCAGCAGGTAGGTGGTGGAGCCACTTGTTTCAGTTTTGCGATGAGATGGACTTCACATGGGAAGACTTTGAGACCTTCTTCAGGGTGGAGTTTGTGCCAGTAGCTCTACACCCTGAGCGTGATCAGGAGCTGCTGCCTTTGCCACGTGTTTCTCGATCAGAAGCCGAGTCATCTGTGGGCAGTAGACAGATGATGCTGAGGCCCAGAAAGACCAGACCAGCAGTTAGACGGTCTCGGGTTTTACGACCGGTGGTGCAGGGCACCCGGAGTGGGAACGGAGCTAGCCGTGCAAGGAGCAGGTTGTGTTACTCATGTCGCGGAAAGGGTCATCTGGCACGTGACTGTCCGACTCCCGACCCGCAGGCTTTGAGGGAGCCACCGAGAAAGAGGCGACGACAAATGCTTGAGCAACAGTAAAGCAGGTGGACAGGAGCGGAACTAGTGGATACGTCTCTTGTACTTCTAGTTCCTTGTTGATGTTGCTTTTGTGTAGCGTCTTGTATTATGAGCTGCAATAATAAAAGACGCATCCTTTGAGATGTTTTCATTCCTGTCCTCTTTTGTGATGTTACTAAGAGGTTCCAGTTGACTGTTGACTTGACCCTCACTTGTGAGACATCTACTGGAGGAGACCAGTTACCACACACTGATGCCGACAGTGTGACTCAACCCTTGGAGGCGAGAGTAACGGTTGGATCTCTTAGTAGTAGCGTCGAGGCCTTACGACGTCATCCTTGGTATGGATTAGTATCATCCATGTTAGGATTGACTGTTTTAGGCAAAGAATGTGGTTCATCCAGGGGATGAGACCAGGTTTCTCTTTTCGGCAAAGAAGAAATCTCGCAGCTCATGTGGGACCAGAGATGGTCCGGGCCACGTCAGAAGAGGTCCACGTCATCCAGGAGCGGATGAGGACAACACAGAGCCGGCAAAAGTCTTACACTGACAGGAGGCGGAGGCCACTAGAGTTCGAGGAGGGTGACCACGTCTTCTTGCGGGTCTCACCTCGACGTGGTAAACAGAGTTTTGGCCAAGGCGGCAAGTTGTCTCCCCGCTTCATCGGGCCTTTCCAGGTCCTCAGCAGAGTTGGCGAGGTGGCTTATCGCCTGGCTCTGCCACCTCAGTTGCACCGGGTGCACGACGTCTTCCACGTATCCCAGCTGAGGAGATACGTGCTCGACCCCCTTCGCATATCTTCGACCATGAGGAGCTAGACAGTGGCGATGAGTGTCTTATACGGAGGTCCCGGTGGAGATAGAGGATCGACAGGAGCGGGTCCTACATGGGCGATCGATTCCTCTTGTGCGCAACAGATGGCGGCACGGGAATCTCCAGGTGAGCACATGGGATCGGAAGGCTCTGATGCGTGCTCAGTACCGCTTTGTTTCCCTAAGGTTGTGGTGAAGCTTTACGGGGACGTAAAGCCCTGTGGTGGGAGTAATGTAAAGACCCGTAAATTTCAAGGAAATTTTTTTCTTAATTTTCTTTGGAATTTTACAAGAACGCAGTTTCTGACGGCACCTGATTCCGAGGCCCGGTGTGCCCGGAATCATTTGCCGAAGTTTTGGCTCGGGTACGTTCAGTGAACGGACGAGCGGGTTTTTCTAACTTTTGAACCGGTGCCCGGAATCGAATTCTGAGGGCACCGATGAAATCGCAGCGCCGGTATTCGCTTAGAAACGCCTCTTCCGGAGTTGCGTTTGCTCGGATGTGGTTTTTAATTTTCGGGCTTAAAGTTAAGAAATAAAATAATTTTGCGACAACTTTATTTTATTTCGCTTAAGCCACTTGGAAGCCACTTGAAGCCACTTAAAGGCGGCTTGAACTGAGTTGAACTGGATAGGATGCTATCCAGAAATATCCTACCCCTTGGTAGGATATTTGTGAGGTGGGGCCCGCACGAGCCCCGCCGTTTCTTTCGCTAAGTAACGCACCCGCGAAAACCCGTCAAAGTAACTGAAAAGTCAACCGACGCGTTTTCTTTAATTCTTAACAGACCATTTAATTGGGCGGTTTATTTCGTGAATTAAATGGACTGTTTCTTTCGTGAATTTAATGGGTCGTTTCTTTCGAATTGATGGATCGTTTCTTAACCGGTTTCGTGTGTTGGCATGTTTATAAAATAAGACCAACCTAAAAATCCTTTGAAAGGATTTGAGAGGATCTTGTTTCTTCATCCCCCCGCGAAGAACGCGAAGAACGCAAAGAACGCCGGCGACCGAAATTCGACGACGCACACCGAGATCTGCGACGTCGACGAGCTTTACCCGCGACGTTCTTCGGCGACGCCTCTTCTTCCGCAGCCGATCCTCGTTCGGCAGCTAAGGTGAGAAACGAATCTTTGAAATTCTTTTGTGTTGTGTTAATAAAATAAGAGGTAGTCTTATTTTATTTGGAGTTCTTTGTTTGTCTTTGGAGAGCTTTCCCTTCATCTCCAAGCTCTGACGAAGAACGAAGAACGTCTTCATCCTCAAGGAAGAACGACAACACTTCGTCAAGGATCATCGACTCGGCGACCCGGTATCTTCGGACCTTTCCTTCCTCCCCGAACCTTCTTCGTCGGCAATCGAAGATCCGAGCGACGTGTCTTTTCGGACATAACTCTTCGTCAGCGGATTTGACGAACGTCGACCGCGACGCCCGACCTCCGCGACGCCGTCTTCCGCGGAGCGTGATCAAATCTTCAAATCTTAACCCGAGGTAGGGGTGGTTGATTTAATATTTAATTATCTCTTTTTCTCGTGGTTCGTATAACTAACGTGGGATGTTGATTATTTTAAGATGCGTTATTAATTTAACGTGAGGGGGGCCGGACCGCACGAACACGGCCGAACCCCCCTCCAATGATCTTGTTTGTTCTTGCGGGAGGAAGCAGTAGGCGTGGTGCCGTCGCACCACGTGGATGATCGTGCGTTTATTTTACGCAACGCCGTCGCGCGCACACCATGGAAGGAACATCAAGAACGTGACGCCGTCGCGCCGCGTTGAAAGAAAGTTAACGTGTGGCGAAAGGGGCGCGGTGCCGTCGCACCGCGCCGGACGACGAACGCCGCGGCCGGTTCCGGGCCGCGGCAGGACGAGAAGACCGCGGCCGGTTCCGGGCCGCGGCGGGACGAGGAGACCGCGGCCGGTTCCGGGCCGCGGCGGAAGGAAAGACCGGCGGCCGGGCCGCCGGCGTCGGAAGTCGAGGGCGGGACCGGAATTTCCGGTCCCGTTGGTAAAAACCGGCCGGCCAGCGGGCCGGCCGGATGTCAGAAAACCGGGGAATTAAATTCCCCGGCCGGTTCAATATAACCCCCTCTTTAAGAGGGGGAGGCGGTTCAAAAAAAGGGGGGGGGGCAGCAGCCCCCCGGTTGACTCTCCAAAACCGGCCCCCACGTGGGGGCCGATTTGTTACCCAGGCGCGGCACAAAGGCCGCGCCGTCCGTGAAGAAGCGGGGGCAATCAAGCCCCCGCGTGACCACCCCGTGCGGCGCACCCCGCCGCCAGCGCGGCCCGCTGCCGCCGCCAGCGCGGCCCGCCGCCGCCGCGCGCCGCCGCCGGCCACCGCGCCGCCGCCGCCCGCCGCCGCCGCGCGCCGCCGCCGGCCACCGCGCCGCCGCCGTCCGCCGCGCCGCCGCCCGCCGCCGCCGCGCGCCGCCGCCGGCCACCGCGCCGCCGCCGCCCGCCGCCGCCGCGCGCCGCCGCCGGCCACCGCGCCGCCGCCGTCCGCCGCTGCCGGCCGCCGCCGCCGGCCACCGCGCCACCCGGGGGGGGGTCGGGCCGGGTCGGCCCGGACCCGGACCCCCCGTTTCGGACCAGATTCGGTTCTTGGCTCATAACTTGAGCCTCGGACCTCCGAATGACGAACCGTCTGCGGCAACGCGATCCTTGGATCGAGACGGTCGTTTCGGTATATCGCACTCAAGGTTTCGGGTTACTTTGAGTTCGGCCGGGTTGGTTCGTTCACGAAACCAACCGGGCCTTCGGAGCGGAAACGCTCATATCTTGAGCCACGAACGTCCGATTGACGCGCCGTCAGTCGCGTTGTGTTCCTCTTAGTGAATCGGATCTTTTGGCATACTCCGCCCGAGGTTTGGACGCAGGTGGAGTACGGTCGGGTTGGTTTTTCCTTAAAAACCAACCGGGCCCCGGAGACGAAAAGGCTAATAACTCACAGACCGGGCGTCCGATTGACGCGCCGTCTGTTTCGTTGACTTCCTCTTGATGAGACGGAACTTTTGACATACTCCGCCCGAGTTTTGGATACAGTCGGAGTATGGCCGGGTTGGATTGTACCCGAAATCCAACCGGGCCCCTGGAACGGGAAAGCTGATATCTTTCAGACAGGACGTCCGCTTGACGAGCCGTCAGCGGCGTTGATGGTTACGTTGAGTAACGGTCCCTTTGAGTTTACCCTATGGGAGTTCGGGGTACAGTTGAGATACGGCCGGGTTTGGTTTCGCTCACGAAACCAACCGGTCCCCTGGGACGAAAAGGCTAATAACTCACAGACCGGGCGTCCGATCGACGCGCCGTCTGTTGCGTTGAGACCCCTGTGACGAGACGGTTCTTTGAGACACTTCTTTGCGGGACCTTGTGATACTTGTAGTATCGACCAGTAGCTCGTGGAGCGGACCCGTGGTACTTGACAGTAGTGGTGCGCTTAGATGCAGCAGCAGATCCTTGGCGGTGGAGCGCTTGGTTGTAGCGGCGGACCCGCGATACTCTACGGAGTGTGAGTGCTTGGTTGTAGCGACAGACCCGCAACGGTGGAGACGAGCGTGCAGAGTACGGAGACCGTGTAGCCGGCTGAGACCTGACGACTGCTTGACCGACTCGACTTGGAGTGAGTCGACTAGCCCAGTGGACGGAGCGCCCGGTATTTGGCGGCAGACCCACGGCGGACGGAGCGCCTGGTAGTTGGCAGCAGACCCGCGGTACTCGACAGGAGGAGTACCTCAGCAGGCTATCTGGGTAGCGCCCGGTATTTGGCGACAGACCCTCAGCGGACGGAGCGCCCGGTAGTTGGCCGCAAACCCGCAGTACTCGACAGGAGGAGTACCTCAGCAGTCCTAGGTTAGTGAGCGGCAGCCTCGGAGTCGTGACAGGACCACTGTACACTCTAGAGACGGAGCTCTTCAGCAGTTACGGTTTCGATAATGAAAATCCTGGTTTGAGCTGAGACCTTTGACCTTTGTGTTTCCTCATGATTGAGATGGGTCGCTTGATAACTTAGGTACATGTATGGGCATATACCTGGGTGATGGTTATCCGTTGATTTCATGATTTTTGTGTATCCTTGAGTTTGGATGGGTTACTTGATGACTTAGGTATATGTATGGGCGTATACCTAAGTAGAGTCTGATGTTACTTCGTGATTGCTGCCTTTACTTTGTGGATATCAATGTTGGATTTGGTGAGACCTTAAGGGTCTCGGGGTCCCTACTGAGTAGCTTATACTCACCCCTGCACGGGCTATGCCCGCACCTCGTTGTGTTGGTTGCAGACGACGGACAGCGCAGATCGCAGTTGAGACTTGCGGAGCAGGTCGGTACCCGGAGGTGGACCACTGGGCGGACGTACCCGGAGTAGACGACAGGACCTGTGGAGTAGAGGAGCTATCTGTACCTACCCTTCAGGTAGGATCCGTGGTGGACGATCCAGGAGCTGAGCCATCTGTACCTACCCTTCAGGTAGGAATCGAGGCGGACGACCCAGGAGCCGCTTCGTTCTTCCAGCTGCTGTTTTTCCCTTTCGAGTTGTACTTTACAGTTGGGCTTGTATTTCCGGCCCCCTTTACTTTTCTGCACTTGTAGTTACTTTCCGCTTGCTGACTCTGTGGTGGTTGTTACTTATAAAGGCAATGCCTTCCCTGTTATCGGGATTTACGCCTTTGGTGCTAGTCGCCAGCCCCTGGCCTATGGAAGGCGGGCTTGGGGTAGTCACGGCACGGGCCCCGAGGACGGGTCGTGACATCTGAGCTCACCCCTTTCAATGTTTTAATATTTTCCAGGATGTGAAGAAGTATTTTATGAATGACCTGCAGGGATAGTCAGAAGAGGATATGAGTGTGGACTATGAAGAATTTGTTATTAGTTTTTCACTTTATGATATAATGTAAGACTTATGAATGTATCTAATGTTTCCAAGGCTACTAAACTAATCGGTCTTTAGAGACTTGATCTTTTGTGATCATGCCAATGTTACGAAGTAATGCACCGACTCTGGGTAGCTGGGGTCAGGGCGTTACAGTTGGTATCAGAGGTAGTTTAGTACTAACCTTGGAAGCTAGATTTAGATAAACTATGATTAGAGCACATAGCCCGAAGATAGACTTTAAGGATTAGTATAGAATAACTTCCTAGAATTTTGGTATTATAGAGATTTTGTGAGTTTTCCGAGCAATACATCCCTGTCTGGATACGAGCAGGTAGAGGCGGCTCTGGCACAGATGTACCTAGGGGTAAAACTTGAAAACACCGCTTTGAGCTAGACCCGAACAGGAACTAGTGCACGACAACGGGCCTTGTTGCACTCTTGGTTACGACACTCCCGGGGGATATGCTTAGGGTAATTCTCATTTTCTTTACAAACCACTATGAAGGGTTATGATTATATACTTCCTCAAAGAAAACATTCCTTTTTATGATTATGGATTATATCCATAAATAGTTCAATTTATGTAAAGTGTTTTACAAATATGGAATTATGTATTTTAATTCATGAACTAATCTAGTTTATGCCATTGTTTAGAAATGGCGCCTAGTGGAAGGAATGGAAACCGTATCAATGCACGCACTCCGTGTAGGGATTTCCCTCCTGCTCAAGATAATTATTGGGGATCTGGAGATACAACTGGTGTTGATCAACTTATTACCATATTGGGACAACTCACTCAGGTTATGAATAATAACCTTACTCGTATGGAGCTCCCTGATCCGCAACATGGAGGATCAATGTTAGACTGATTCATGAGGAAACAACCACCAACATTTAATGGGGGTACAAATCTGTTAGTAGCTGAGCAATGGATAAACTTCTTAGAGAAAATATTCCATGACTTGGGGAGTAGCGAAAGGGAGAAGGTTATCATGGCAGTTTACCGCCTCACTGGAGATGTTGATCAATGGTGGTCATTGATTCAAAATACAAAGGAAGATGATGACGTATCGAATATGGAATGGAGGGAGTTCAAAGAGATTTTATTAGAAAAATACTTTCCTCATGACCATCGAGCAGATATGGAAAGGCAATTTCTGAGTCTGAGACAAAAGGAGGATGAGAATGTCGCAAAGTATGAGTCCAAATTTACAAGGTTAGCGAGGTATGCTGAAGATTATATACGTAACCCAAGAGATAAGATTGATCATTTCTTTGATTGGTTAAAACCATTTCTCCGTCAAGCTTTAGTATCACAATCGTTCTCAACATACGAAGATATTGTCTCATGTGCTATCAAGACAGAAAAGGAATTCTCTAAGTCTTATGACAACAAAGTAAAGCAAGAGAAGAAGAGAACGGTGGAACAAGAGACAGATAAAGGGAAAAAGGGAAAGAAGGATTTTCCATTATGTGATAATTGTGGGAAGAATCACCCTGGTACGTGCCTAAAAGGAATGAGAGTTTGTTATAAATGTGGAGAAAAGGGTCACCAGGCTCGTGATTGCAAGGGAAAGAAAGAGGCTGTCAAAGTTGAATGCTATAATTGTAGGGAAATGCAGCATTATGCAAATGAATGTCCTAAGCGTCAGGGAAACTTACCTCAGAAAAGGCCAAGGGATCAAGGACAATCTTATGTTGTTACTACAGTTGAAGCAGAATAACTAATGTATTGGTGCTTTTGGACTCATGGATTATATTCTGGTTATAAGGATAATGTGATATATATATATAAGGATTGTACTGCAGTACTTGTTGTTTTCATTAAGGTTTTAATATGATGAAGGTAATCGTATTTTTAGTATGTTACAATAAGAGAAACTTTACCTTGTTTGAGGAATCTGATGATACAATTGATTTTGGAATTTAGAGACCTTTTAGAGAAAGTCTGGACAGAGGTATGTTGGATAACTATAAAGGTTGTAATGGATTAAGATTAACTTTGGATAGTATTGTTTAAGGATAAAAAAATTATGAAGGTTATTTTTGGAATATTATAATACTATAGTTTTAGGAAAAGGACAACCTGCAGGGTGGGGCATAACCCGTCGCGTCGGAAAAAGTTGCAGGAATCGAACCCACAACCATAGTGCGATAGGCCTTTATTTCCTACCACTAGCCTACAGGAAGTCCCTGGTTGTTACAAAATAATTTTACTAATCTAAATGGTATGTGTTAACATTTGGAACCTTATACAATTAGGATAAGTATAATATTTTTGAGTTCTATTATCTTTTTGAGTGAAAGATGAGTATAAGGTTGAAACTCTAATTGTCAAGCTTAAATATATATATACCTATCTCTTAATCAATGAATAAATTAATTCTTAAACTTTAGTAAAGGGATATTTAAACAAAAAAAACGTGTTATCCTAATACCTTATGTCTTGTTGAACTGATGATATTTTAAATCAACATAGATTGAAGGCTTTGAGGCCCTCAATTTGACAGTTGATTGTGATTGATGACCTCAATCACTCCCTACAAATATTTTCGTTTTTCCTCCAATTATATGTCTCTAATTGCCACCAATGTTCTCCTAGTCGAGATCATAATTAGGTGGTGACATTTTCATTTCCCTTTCCCTCTTATTATGGCTAAATTTTATTAATCTTATTTCCAATGTGGGTTTTCCACAAAGGTATTTTCTCTTTTCAACCTTTTATTTTCAAAGAAAAAAAAATTCAAATTGCAAGGACGCAATTTATTGAAGGAGGGGAGAATGTAACACCCCGAGCTTCCACGATACGCTTCTCATTCAATAATGCAATAGCTGGCATTGTACGAAACTTCGAGTTCTAAAACACCGCGACTAATCAAAGTAGCCGTTATGAATAGTAATAACCACTTTTTAAATTTATAGAAATTTTATATTTCAAAATGGACTTCATTTTTGTATTCCTAATATTGAAATTAGCCTATGTTGAATTTTTGTAATTTTCTGAGAACTTCCAAAGTTTTATGAATAGTGAAAAATACTTAAAACAACTTTTTTAATCAAAATAATTTATAGTGATAAGTTATACTATTGAGTGGTTTTAAAGTATAATTAGAATATATTTTTACCATTTTATCCAATGGTGTTCATTAGAATTAATTTAACATTGAAATTGGACATAAACAATTACCAATCTTTTGATATAAATTGTTTCTTAAAAACACGCTATTTGTTGTGACAGCGGGAATTAATTATAAAATTAATTAATGCAACTAATATGTTTGGAATTTTGTAAAATAGACATCATTTTTGAATTTGGAATATCAATTATAGCTTAGGGTGAAATTTTGGCATTATTCTGAAAAACATCAATTTTTGATGAATAGTGAAACCACTAAGTGGTAGTTAAATAACTGATTTTTCGTTTAAATGAAATATTACCACTTCTGTGATTTGATTTTCAAAAATCCGACATACATGGTTTTCATTAAGAAGTAAAATGTGGTTCAATGAGATTAAAATAATTTTTGGTGAATAGTAACTTTTAAGTTCTTAATCACGATTAGAGGTAATTAGTGTAGTTTAAGGTAAAAATAATGTTTTAATAATATGAGATGAGCTTGACACATGTCCTACCCTCATTGGATGTGTCATGGCCGACCAAGACAATCCATGGGTCAACTTGGGGACCCCATGGATCCACTTTAGTTGGAAAATGACATAAATACCTTTTATTTAATGTTAAAGTAAAAAATGACACAAACATAAAATATTTTACTAAAACAATTTTTACATGGGGTTATACAAGTCATATTTTTGACTATAAATATTAATTGGAAAGATAAAAAGATTTCTTACATCATAGTATTTTTTTTTCTTATTTTTAGACATTAAATAAATTAAATTATTAATGACATCATTATGATGCAGCGATGACCTCATTATTTAACGATTTTAATAAAATGAAAAGATAATGTACAATCCAAGGCTTACACTTGTCCAAAGACTATTGGATGGGTAGATCTCGAATCCTTATCACCTTATCCACGAATCATATAAGTGTGGGACCTTTAGAATCCGAAAAGCATTGTATAATAATGTAAGATTTCCTTACTTTCCAAGAGTGCCCCTCCTCTCCTCTTATAAAAGGCCCCCACCTTTACCACCTCATTCACACTTTCAAGCCATTTGGCTCGGCCAAACTCTGCCCAAATACTCTCCCAACTTCCCTCCCTTACTCCTAGAAGCCTCACTTTGGGCAGAATTCTTCCCAAGGAAGCCTTTGGCTCAAATCAAAAAGAGTTACCCGATTTTTAAGGTAATGTCTTCTCTAATGTTGTTTTGTTTTATTTTGCTTCTCCAAACTCTTAAACTCTTTTCATTACTTTCTTTTGTAACAACACCAGTATCTAAAATATACTAGGATGTTTTTATGATAAGTATTTGGTTTACACTTACACACACCTTCGTCTAATGGTTAAAGAACATACTGTTTCTGTGGGTGGCGAAATACTGCCTCATGAAACGATGATTGTTCAAATTCTTTTAACACCTATAATGGTGGACATTTTCATGACACTATTTTCATATATGATATATATATTATGTTTATGTTTTCCTTATGCTTCTGTATTTCTCATTTATGGCATACTTTATGATTTCCATTATGGGTAAACACGATAATTTCATTTTAGGAAGTGCGGACTACCGCCCCCTCAAAGTGATGTGAATCGTTAATGTCATATGTGGGATGTATAAAGGATGGAGTAAATGATATTATATATGATATTATACTGGAACTATATTATACCTTTATATAATTAAGATTTCATTCAATTAAATACGAAATAGAAATGAAAGTAGCGTTCATGCGTACGTACGGCTTACCGTCTCCATGAACGTTGCAGTTCATTTCTTACCTCTAAATGTTACGTAATATTATGAATGAATGTATATACTGGATATATATGATATATATGACATCTAAATCATGAATATAATTCTGGAGATAATGGATATTCTACCACATAAACAACTTGTAATTATAAGAAGTTTATTGTTGACTCAAGTACCAAATATCGACAAAACGACCGTTATTAACTTAAATAATTACATAATGTTCATAACGTGGTAATAAGTGATATAAAAGGAATAATGAACATGAAAAAGGTTCTTAAGTAAATATAAATTAACTCTAGTTTATTATTCATGAGGTTAAAGAACGGTCGAATCAAGTCGGACACAAGGTAAAAGAATTTCTTAACCCAATTTCCATTCTTTGGGTTAATCTCCTACTTTCAAATTATGTCATGATATTATTATGTATTATTTTGTATTTTTACTTTCTTTATGTGTACCTATTGTGAATACACATAATAGATCTATTTTATTTTAAAAATGATCTTTTTAAGTACTTCGTCTCAATCTCCTTTCATTGAGGCATATTTGGTTTTATACACAACTTTCTTTTATACGGTGTATAAACCCCTTTGACTTTTACGTTTATTCAAAAGGAATATTTTTATACGAAGCGTTTTACTAAACGACAAAAAGGGAATGTTTTTATTTCCGTACATATGCGGCGACAACGACTTCTCCGCCGCCGTGACCATTACTTGAGTTTCGGCTTCCTCTACAAGCCATCTTTTTTTAATGAAAAATAAATACAAAGTTTTAACTTTCTTTTATTCTGGTATTGAAAATGGTTTTGAAAGAATTTTTATTATATCAATGTGTTGTATTGATATCTTGTGATTGAAATGTGGAAATGTTATGTTTCCTTTATCCATGTTTTATGTGATACGATTATGTTATGGTTTATGATATGTTTAAACCTATTCATATGAGGAATGCATTGGACTTAATAAGTGACGGGTGGAGCCCGATATAGCTCCTCGATGCATCGGTAGGTCTCGTGAGACAACTAGACGTGGAATTTGCTGAGGCCCTTTCCCAATTTGATTTATGGTTTTGGCCGAGGCCTTAATCATTTTAGACGTCTTGGTCGAGGCCTTGACAAAATGTTTCAGAATGTCTGGCATTATGTATTCCATCATTATGAAAGTGGTTATTGATATTTCATGTGATTATTCGACCAGTAGAGTATCCATGTGAAAAAGTAAATGGAATTATCTCATTTTACTTTTGCCATATTATGTTGATGTTCAAGTTTAAAAGGATTTTGTTTTAGTTATACATTGCCTTAAATTTTTATGTTTATTTATGAAAGCTTCCGCAATATTGTTATCCTTACTGAGCATCTGAGCTCACCCCTTTCAATGTTTTAATATTTTCCAGGATGTGAAGAAGTATTTTATGAATGACCTGCAGGGATAGTCATAAGAGGATATGATTGTGGACTATGAAGACTTTGTTATTAGTTTTTCACTTTATGATGTAATGTAAGACTTATGAATGTATCTAGTGTTTCCAAGGATACTAAACTAATCGGTCTTTCGAGACTTGATCTTTTGTGATCATGCCAATGTTACGAAGTAATGCACCGACTCTAGGTAGCTGGGGTCGGGGCGTTACAGTTGGTATCAGAGGCAGTTTAGTACTAACATTGGAATCTATATTTAGATAAACTCTAATTAGAGCACATAGCCCGAAGATAGACTTTAAGGATTAGTATAGAAGAACTTCCTAGAATTTTGATATTATAGAGATTTTGTGAGTTTTCCGAGCAATACATCCCCGTCTGAATACGAGCAGGTAGAGGGGGCTCTGGCACAGATGTACCTAGGGGTAAAACCCAAAAACACCGCTTTGAGCTAGACCCGAACGGGAACTGGTGCACGACAACGGGTCTTGCTGCACTCTTGGTTACGACACTCCCGGGGGATATGCTTAGGATAATTCTCATTTTCTTTACGAACCACTATGAAGGGTTATGATTATATACTTCCTCAAAGAAAACATTCCTTTTTATGATTATGGATTATATCCATAAATAGTTCAATTTATGTAAAGTGTTTTACAAATATGGAATTATGTATTTGAATTCATGAACTAATCTAGTTTATGCCATTGTTTAGAAATGGCACCTAGTGGAAGGAATGGAAACCGTATCAATGAACGCACTCCGTGTAGGTATTTCCCTCCTGCTCAAGATAATTATTGTGGATCTGGAGATACAACTGGTGTTGATCAACTTATTACCATACTGGGACAACTCACTCAGGTTATGAATAATAATCTTACTCGTATGGAGCACCCTGATCCGCAACATGGAGGATCAATGTTAGACTGCTTCATGAGGAAACAACCACCAACATTTAATGGGGGTACAAATCCATTAGTAGCTGAGCAATGGATAAACTCCTTAGAGAAAATATTCCATGCCTTGGGGAGTAGAGAAAGGGAGAAGGTTATCATGGCAGTTTACCGCCTCACTGGAGATACCGATCAATGGTGGTCATTGATTCAAAATACAAAGGAAGATGATGACGTATTGAATATGGAATGGAGGGAGTTCAAAGAGATTTTCTTAGAAAAATACTTTCCTCACGACCATCGAGCAGATATGGAAAGGCAATTTCTGAGTCTGAGACAAAAGGAGGATGAGAATGTCGCAAAGTATGAGTCCAACTTTACAAGGTTAGCGAGGTATGCTGCAGATTTTATACGTAACCCAAGAGGTAAGATTGATCATTTCTTTGATGGGTTAAAACCATTTCTCCGTCTAGCTTTAGTATCACAATCGTTCTCAACATACGAAGATATTGTCTCATGTGCTATCAAGACAGAAAATGAATTCTCTAAGTCTTATGACAACAAAGTAAAGCAAGAGAAGAAGAGAACGGTGGAACAAGAGACAGATAAAGGGAAAAATGGAAAGAATGATTTTCCATTATGTGATAATTGTGGGAAGAATCACCCTGGTACGTGCCTAAAAGGAATGGGAGTTTGTTATAAATGTGGAGAAAAGGGTCACCAGGCTCGTGATTGCAAGGGAAAGAAAGAGGCTGTCAAAGTTGAATGCTACAATTGTAGGGAAATGGGGCATTTTGCAAATGAATGTCCTAAGCGTCAGGGAAACTTACCTCAGAAAAGGCCAAGGGATCAAGGACAATCTTATGTTGTTACTACAGTTGAAGCAGAATAACTAATGTATTGGTGCTTTTGGACTCATGGATTATATTCTGGTTATAAGGATAATGTGATATATATATATATAAGGATTGTACTGCAGTACTTGTTGTTTTCATTAAGGTTTTAATATGATGAAGGTAATCATATTTTTAGTATGTTACAATAAGAGAAAACTTTACCTTGTTTGAGGAATCTGATGATACAATTGATTTTGGAATTTAGAGACCTTTTAGAGAAAGTCTGGACAGAGGTATGTTGGATAACTATAAATTTTGGAATGGATTAAGTTTAACTTTGGATAGTATTGTTTAAGGATAAAAAATTTATGAAGATTATTTTTGGAATATTATAATACTATAGTTTTAGGAAAAGGACAACCTGCAGGGTGGGGCATAACCCGTCGCGTCGGAAAAAGCTGCAGGAATCGAACCCACAACCATAGTGCGGTAGGCCTTTTTTTCCTACCACTAGCCTACAGGAAGTCCCTGGTTGTTACAAAATAATTTTACTAATCTAAATGGTATGTGTTAACATTTGGAACCTTATACAATTAGGATAAGTATAATATTTTTGAGTTCTATTATCTTTTTGAGTGAAAGATGAGTTTAAGGTTGAAACTCTAATTGTCAAGCATAAATATATATATACCTATCTCTTAATCAATGAATAAATTAATTCTTAAACTTTATTAAAGGGATATTGAAACAAAAAAAAACGTGTTATCCTAATACCTTATGTCTTGCTGAACTGATGATATTTTAAATCAACATAGATTGAAGGCTTTGAGGCCCTCAATTTGACAGTTGATTGTGATTGATGACCTCAATCACTCCCTACAAATATTTACGTTTTTCCTCCAATTATATGTCTCTAATTGCCACCAATGTTCTCCTAATCGAGATCATAATCGGGTGGTGACTTTTTCATTTCCCTTTCCCTCTTATTATGGCTAAATTTTATTAATCTTATTTCCGATGTGGGTTTTCCACAAAGGTAATTTCTCTTTTCAACCTTTTATTTTCAAAGAAAATTTTTTTTCAAATTGCGAGGACGCAATTTATTGAAGGAGGGGAGAATGTAACACCCCGAGCTTCCACGATACGCTTCTCATTCAATAATGCAATAGCTGGCATTGTACGCAACTTCGAGTTCTAAAACACGGCGAATAATCAAAGTAGCCATTATGAATAGTAATAACCACTTTTTAAATTTATAGAAATTTTATATTTCAAAATGGACTTCATTTTTGTATTCCTAATATTGAAATTAGCCTATGTTGAATTTTTGTAATTTTCTGAGAACTTCCAAAGTTTTATGAATAGTGAAAAATACTTAAAACAACTTTTTTAATCAAAATAATTTATAGTGATAAGTTATACTATTGAGTGGTTTTAAATTATAATTAGAATATTTTTTACCATTTTATCCAATGGTGTTCATTAGAATTAATTTAACATTGAAATTGGACATAAACAATTGCCAATCTTTTGATATAAATTGTTTCTTAAAAACACGTTATTTGTTGTGACAGCGGGAATTAATTATAAAATTAATTAATTCAACTTATATGTTTAGAATTTTGTAAAATAGACATCATTTTTGAATTCGTAATATCAATTATAGCTTAGGGTGAAATTTTGGCATTATTCTGAAAAACTTCAATTTTTGATGAATAGTGAAACCACTAAGTGGTAGTTAAATAACTGATTTTTCGTTTAAATGAAATATTACCACTTATGTGATTTGATTTTCAAAAATCCGACATACATGGTTGTCATTAAGAAGTAAAATGTGGTTCAATGAGATTAAAATAATTTTTTGTGAATAGTAACTTTTAAGTTCTTAATCACGATTAGAGGTAATTAGTGTAGTTTAAGGTAAAAATAATGTTTTAATAATATGAGATGAGCTTGACACATGTCCTACACTCATTGGATGTGCCATGGTCGACCAAGAAAATTCATGGGTCAACTTGGGGACCCCATGGAGCCACTTTAGTTGGAAAATGACATAAATACCTTTTATTTAATGTTAAAGTAAAAAATGACACAAACATAAAATGTTTTACTAAAAAAAATTTATATGGGGTTATACAAGTCATATTTTTGACTATAAATATTCATTGGAAAGATAAAAAGATTTCCTACATCATAGTATTTTTTTTATAATTTTTATACATTAAATAAATTAAATTATTTATGACATCATTATGATGCAGCGATGACCTCATTATTTAACGATTTTAATAAAATGAAAAGATAATGTACAATACAAGGCTTACACTTGTCCAAAGACTATTGGATGGGTATATCTCGAACCCTTATCACCTTATCCACGAATCATATAAGTGTGGGACCTTTAGAATCTGAAAAGCATTGTATAATAATGTAAAATTTCCTTACTTTCCAAGAGTGCCCCTCCTCTCCTCTTATAAAAGGCCCCCATCTCTACCACCTCATTCACACTTTCAAGCCATTTGGCTCGGCCAAACTCTGCCCAAATACTCTCCCAACTTCCCTAACTTACTCCTAAAAGCCTCACTTTGGGCAGAATTCTTCCCAAGGAAGCCTTTGGCTCAAATCAAAAAGAGTTACCCGATTTTTAAGGTAATGTCTTCTCTAATGTTGTTTTGTTTTATTTTGCTTCTCCAACCCCTTAAACTCTTTTCATTACTTTCTTTTGTAACAACACCAGTATCTACAATATACTAGGATGTTTTTATGATAAGGATTTGGTTTACACTTACACACACCTTCGTCTAATGGTTAAAGAACATACTGTTTCTGTGGGTGGCGAAATACTGCCTCACGAAACGATGATTGTTAAAATTCTTTTAACACCCATAATGGTGGCCATTTTGATGAAACTATTTTCATATATGATATATATATTATGTTTATGTTTTCCTTATGCTTCTGTATTTCTCATTTATGGCATACTTTATGATTTCCATTATGGGTAAACGCGATAATTTCATTTTAGGAAGTGCGGACTACCGCCCCCTCAAAGTGATGTGAATCGTTAATGCCCTATGTGGGGTGTATAAAGGATGGAGTAAATGATATTATATATGATATTATACTGGAACTATATTATACCTTTATATAATTATTATTTCCTTCCATTAAATACGAAATAGAAATGAAAGTAGCGTTCATGCGTACGTAAGGCTTACCGTCTCCATGAACGTTGCATTTCATTTCTTACCTCTAAATGTTACGTAATATTATGAATGAATGTATATACTGGATATATATGATATATATGAAATCTAAATCATGAATATAATTCTAGAGATAATGGATATTCTACCACATAAACAACTTGTAATTATAAAAAGTTTATTGTTGACTCAAGTACCAAAGATCGACAAAACGACCGTTATTAACTTAAATAATTACATAATGTTCATAACATGGTAATAAGTGATATAAAAGGAATAATGAACATGAAAAATGTTCTTAAGTAAATAGAAATTAACTCTAGTTTATTATTCAGGAGGTTAAAGAACGGTCGAATCAAGTCGGACACAAGGTAAGGGAATTTCTTAACCCAATTTCCATTCTTTGGGTTAATCTCCTACTTTCAAATTATGTCATGATATTATTATGTATTATTTTGTATTTTTACTTTATTTATGTGTACCTATTGTGAATACACATAATAGATCTATTTCATTTTAAAAATGATCTTTTTAAGGACTTCGTCTCAATCTCCTTTCATTGAGGCATATTTGGTTTTATACACAACTTTCTTTTATACGGTGTATAAACCCCTTTGACTTTTACGTTTATTCAAAAGGAATATTTTTATACGAAGTGTTTTACTAAACGAAAAAAAGGGAATGTTTTTCTTTCCATACATATGCGACGACAACGACTTCTCCGCCGCCGTGACCATTACTTGAGTTTCGGCTTCCTATACAAGCCATCTTTTTTTTAATGAAAAATAAATACAAAGTTTTAACTTTCTTTTATTCTAGTATTGAAACTGGTTTTGAAAGCATTTTTATTATATCAATGTGTTGTATTGATATCTTTTGATTGAAATGTGGAAATGTTATGTTTCCTTTATCCATGTTTTATGTGATACGATTATGTTATGGTTTATGATATGTTTAAACCTATTCATATGAGGAATGCATTGGACTTAATAAGTGACGGGTGGAGCCCGCTATAGCTCTTCGATGCATCGGTAGGTCTCATGAGACAACTAGACGTGGAATTGGCCGAGGCCCTTTCCCAATTTGATTTATGGTTTTGGCCAAGGCCTTAATCATTTTAGACTTCTTGGCCGAGGCCTTGACAAAATGTTTCAGAATGTCTGGCATTATGCATTCCATCATTATGAAAGTGGTTAATGATATTTCATGTGATTATTCGACCAGTAGAGTATCCATGTGAAGAAGTAAATGGAATTATCTCATTTTACTTTTGCCATATTATGTTGATGTTCAAGTTTAAAAGGCTTTTGTTTTAGTTATACATTGCCTTAAATGTTTATGTTTATTTATGAAAGCTTCCGCAATATTGTTATCCTTACTGAGCATCTGAGATCACCCCTTTCAATGTTTTAATATTTTCCAGGATGTGAAGAAGTATTTTATGAATGACCTGTAGGGATAGTCAGAAGAGGATATAAGTGTGGACTATGAAGACTTTGTTATTAGTTTTTCACTTTATGATGTAATGTAAGACTTATGAATGTATCTAGTGTTTCTAAGGCTACTAAACTAATCGGTCTTTCGAGACTTGATCTTTTATGATCATGTCAATGTTACGAAGTAATGCACCGACTCTGGGTAGCTGGGGTCGGGGCGTTACATGAATGAAATTATTTGGGACTCGAGGTAAGAGATTATCCTATAAAACATTATTTTTAATGTTTTAAACTCTTCCGCCTCCATATACATGTTATTTTAAATATTTCAAGAATATTATTATTTATGCTTAAAAAAATTTATAAAGATTATTTTTTAATATATTTTAATTTCTTAAAAAACTTAAAAAGGAGTCTTTTTAAAGTTTTCCATATGGGTTATTTTTAACTTTTTACAATAGTGGAAAAAAGAATGTTTTTTAACAATTACAGCTTGAAATCCTTTTCTTAAAATCATAGTCATTATTCTTTATCAATATTACTCTATAATTTAATATGGTTTTTCAAATAATATATTTTTTCTAATCTTCTATGAATTTTTCATTTTTAATATTTTATAGAGAAAAATGATATTTCTCTTTATGATTATGTTAAAATGGAAAGCGTTTTTCTTATGAGTTTAAATTAGTTTTTCAATGGATTTATGATGAAACTGGTAAATATTAAAAAAATCATGATACAGTTCTTGGGAATTATAGATAATGTTGAGTGAGACTGGTATAGCTCATTCTGATGGGTGATTCTGATGTATCCCTCTAATGCATCGGGTAATGATATGGTCTTCGAAGGTAAAAAGTGAGGGAGATAACTTAGTTGGTTACTCCTATGGAATTAAATTGGATTTAGTTATTTAGATATGGGTTAAACATTAATGAACATGGGTTATGAATATGATGATCCAAATACCTATATTATGCTTACAAAATGTGGTTTTATGTAAATCATTTTATTTCATGAGGTAAGGAATGTTTATAAACTTTTAAAGGTGAAAGGTTTGTTATTTTCAAATAAGTGCTTTAATGATTTTCCACATGCCATAATATTCCTTCATAGTCATATTATTAATTATGTATTCTAAAATGTTTTCCTTAAGAAAAAATTTATTTTCATATGTGTATATGTTTTATGTGTTCAAAGATTTTTTGTGAAAAAGGTAAACATATTCATGGGTTTTCCTATTTTTCACTAAACTAATAGGATTAATTTATTGTATATCCCTTTATAATCCTTTTCCCCATCCCGTGTTTTCAAATATTTTTCACAAGATCTAAGGATGAGAATAAATTTTAAAAAGGACAATATTTCCTTTATGGTGACTCATCCTAAATGAAGGAAAACATCTTTAATGAACCATGGGTGAAAATATAAAACAGTGTTTTGTAGAAAAAATGTACATTGTGTGAAAGTGTTCAATTTATTATGTAGTTTTTTACCTGATTATTTAAAAATAAAATATAAGAAGATCTTAGAACTGTAATAAAGTGAAACCCTTGTTATAAATAATGTAATTATGGGTTGATTATGTTATGGACATTATATTTGCTTTCAGGAGAAAATTTAATATGCCATTAGAGGTTAAAATAATGTTAAAATTCTCTATTAAGTGATTCAAAATTATGTTTATATTATCATGAGATGTATTTTGAAATTTACATGTTTTTTTATCTAATCCATTTCTATTTATAATGGTTTTTTTGTAGTGGAAATAGGGAAAATGAAGTAGGAAGGCATCAAGAGGATAATAACCTTTTGAATCAGCAAACCGCAATGGTTGGAATAGAGTATCATGTTATAGTATAAAATTGGTTGAAATAGGATATTAATGGCAGACCCATGAAATGCAGTGATCAAATTATCTAAATAATAACATGTCTATAGTGTAAAATTTCATGAAACAATACCCTTTAGATTTGAGTGGTTCTTCAAACCCGATGAAAGCTAAAGAGTGGATAAATTCATTAGAGAAGATATGTAAAGTTTTCGGATGTTTGGAACATCAAAAGGTGATTCTTTTTATTTATCATTTTGAAGGTGATGTTGATTAATGGTGGTCTCTAATTTATAATATGAAGGAAAATGATAAGATTGATTACATGGGGTGGATGTTATTTGAAGATATTTTTATTGAGAAGTGTTTTTCTAAAGTTCTTCAAATGAGAATAGAAAGAAAATTTATGGAGTTAAAGAAAAAGGAAGAAGACTCAATTGTAACTTATAAAGAAAATTTTACCAGACTGTCTTGGTATACACCAAATTTTTTTCTGGATCATGAGAGTGAATTTGATAGATTTTATATAGATTTGAAACCATGTTTATAAAAAGTGTTAGCCTCTCATGAATTTAAAATTTATGAATATGCTGATTTTTGTGTTGTGAAAGTTAAGATGGAGTTTTTTGTAACTTATATAATTCATGATAATAAGGGTAAGAAATAGTCAAGGTGTCAAGAAATGGAGAAGTAATAAACTAAGAAATCTAGATTATAACCTTCTAGATGTACTAAATATGGTAAAAGTAATTTTAAAAAATGTTTTATATGATCAGGGAAGCATTACCGATGTGGTAATCTTGGTCATTTGGCTCATGATGGTAAGGAAAAGAGTTCTAACTATAAAAGTAATGAAAAAACATATAGTAAACCAATAATAAGATTCTTTAATTAAAATGAGATGGTACATTATGCTAATGTATGTTTGAATTTAGTTACTTGGGTGGTTATCATCAAAATATGAAATAGAAAGGTGTAAAAAAAATTATACTACTTCAATACATACAGGACCCTCAAATGAAGTGGTGATAAATACATTACTTTTTTATTTAGATTATTCCAATGTCTTGTTTGATTTGAGATGTACGCATTCTTTTATATCTAGGAAATTTGAAATTAAAACAGAAATACCATCTCAATAAATGAATCTGGAACTCTTGGTAAAAACTTCTAGGGGTATTATAAAAGTAATAATAATTTATATATATCCTCCCATTATCGTCTATGGAATGGTTTTTCCAACAAACCATGTTTTTTTACCCATTTTAGAGATTGATATTATTTTTTGTATGGATTTACTTTCGGTTTATCATGCTAATATATATCATATATCTAAAGAAGTTATTTTTCAGAATGAGTTTTAGTTTGTATATAATAATGAATCCATGCCTTTGATTACATGTTAATAATCTGATAAATTGATAAAATATATGGAAGTGAAATTTATAATGAAAATATTATTTAAAAGAAAGTAACTATTCAAATTAGTGATATGTTAATAGTAAATAAATATGTGGATGTATTTACTAATGTTTTTTTCTATTTTTATTCCTGAGTGGGAGGTTGAATTTAATATTGACTTAGTGCATGATGCTAAGATAATTTCAAAACCTCCTTAATGAATGGATCTTGTAAAACTTTTGGAATTGAAAAATAAATTACAAGATTTTATTGATAATGGTTTCATCTACCCCGGTGATTCACCTTAGGTTGATATTGTTCTATTTGTTAAAAAGAAAGATGGTTCCATGAGACTTTTCATTGATTATGGAGTACTCGATAACATTACTATTAATAAAAATCATTTATTTCCTCATATCAATGACTTGTTTGATTAGATCTATGGTGTTTAGTAATTTTCAAAGACTGATCTTAGGTCAAGGTATCACCAGATGAATGTGAAGGAGTAAGACATTCTTAAGATGGTGTTACATACTAGGTATGGAAATTATGAGTTTTTTGTTATGCCTTTCAGGTTGAAAAATGCACCCTCTATGTTTATGGATCTTATAAATATAGTTTTCCATGAGTATTTGGATGAATTTTTAGTAGTTTCAATTGATTACATTCTAGTTTATTTTAAAAGTTATGAGGAATATGAGAAAAACCTAAGGATTGTTTTTTTAGACTTTAAAAGAAAAGTGTTTGTATGGAAAATTTAGTAAATATGAATTTTGGTGTAAATAGATTTCATTTTGTGAGAATATTGTTTTTAAATATGGAATAACTATTTATCATTCTAAAACTAAAGTGGTGGGAGAGTTTCCAAGGCCTACAAATGTTATGGAGATTCAAAATTTTCTTGTATTAACTGTTCATTACTGATGGTTTATTGAAAAAAAAATCTTTGTTATCTACTCCACTAACTAAGTTAACTTGAAAAGGAGATAAATTCATCTAGAAAAAAGGAATGTGATTAATGTTTTCAAGAATAGAAAATAAGATTGGTTAATTTTGTAGTGTTATCATTTCCAACAAGAAATGGTGAATTTTTTATTTATAGTGATACTTATTTGAAGGTAATTAGCTGTGTCTTTATGCAAGATGATTGTAAAATTGTATATGTTTCATTTAAATTAAAACTCCATGAGAATAATTACCCTACACGTGATCTTGATCTTACAATGGTGGTTATACTTTAAAATTTTTGAGGCATATTTTATATAGGGTAAAATGTGAAATATATAATGAATATAAAATTTTAAAGTATATATTTACTCTAAAGAAGTTTAACATGAGGCAAAGAAGATGGTTGGAACTAATAAAGGGTTGTGATTTCACAATTCACTTTTATCTAGGTAAAGTAAAAAAGGTATTTGATCCCATGAGTCAAAAATATAGTGTATCATTAACCATGTTACATCTGGAAAATAAACCTTTTGTTAATGATTTGATGAATGTTTTCCTAGAAATTGTGCATGCAAGAACACCCTCTCTTTTGGTTCAGGTTCCAATGCAGCCATATTTGTCAAACAGAATTAGGAATGCTCAGAAGGAATATCATGATTTTCACGAAATGGTGGAATTGGTCAAGAAGGGTAAGGTTACAACTTTTAACATTGAAAAAGAAAATGATATGGGATTTGGAAATAGTTTGTGCATTATAAGTGATTCCTATTTGAAGAAGGAATTGTTAAGTGATGCTCATAACTTTCCTTTTTTTCATCCTAAAAACACTAAGATATAAACATACCTTCAAGAATATTACTGTAGGGGTGTAATAAAGAAATATATTACTGATTTTACTATGAAATGTTTGAATTTTCAATAGTTTAATGTCAAAATACAACTATTGAAGGATGTTATTCAGAATTGTCTAGTTATTGAATATAAATGGGAGAATATATCCATGAATTTCATAGTGGGATTACCAAATAAATCCTGAGTTAATAATGTGATTTGGGTTATTATTGAACATTTTTCTAAATCTATGAATTTTCTTCCTATTTTAGATGTTATGTATTTGGATCAACTTGTGATGCTTTATCTTAAAGATGTAGTCATATTATATAGATTCCCCCCCTCTACTGTATCAAATCGTGATCCTAGATTTACCTCAAATTTTTTGAAAGGACTTTAGAAATCATTGGGGGTGAAATAAATTTCATCATAGCTTTTCAACCTCAATATGATGGATAGTCATAGAAAACAATTCAGACTTTGGAATATATGCTTTGGGATTTCACATTGTATTGTCAGGTAATTTGGGATTAGCATCTTTATTTGGAGTAATTTTCTTGTAATAATAGTTTTCATTCTAGTATACAGATATAACCTTTTGAGAAATAATATGGAAATTGGTGTCAGACTCCAACATGTTGGGATGAATTCAGTGATAGGAAGTTATTAGGAATAGAGTAGGTGGAATAGATAGTTGAGAAGTTAAATATGATTCATCACCATATGATGATAACTTAAAGAATGCATAAAATTTATATAGATAACCTGAGGAAATATCTCTCATTTGAGGAAGGGTATCATGTTTTTCTTAATGTATCTTCTTGGAAAAGTGTAATGTGTTTTAGTAAAAAAGGAAAGTTGGTCCCACCATTCATTAGAACCTATGAAATTTTGGAGAAAATAGAGTCACTTTCTTATCGAGTATCCTTAACTCTAAGTTTATCTCAAGTAAAAAAATTTGTTTCATGATTCTTTTCTAAAGAAGTACGTACCTGATTTATCTCATGTTTTGATCCCTGAAGTGGTACAATTATAGGAGAATATATCTTATAAAGAAAATTAAATTCAGATTTTTGGATCGAAGAGAGAAAGTAAGGGGAAATAATATGTTTTATCAGGTTAAGATTTTATGGAATAATCACATGATTTAGTAAACAACATGAGAATCAGAAAATTCTATGAGGGAAAAATAATCACACATGTTTAGGAAATGAATAAAATTGTGAGGACGCAATTTCTAAAAAGGGGGAGAATGTGTCAACCTAAGTGATTTTAATAATAAATAAATTTCATTAATTATTAATGTTCATAAACATAATACAATTAATTCTATAGTATTTATCATAATACTTTATTTTGGTATAAAATCATTTTTATTCTTAAAATGTGCATTTTTCTAAAAATTGTTTTTATTATGGTTTGTGTATTTATATTAAAATTAATTTATCCCACTTATAAAAATTTAATCTTGAAAAATGTATTTCATCTTTGGAATTATTAATCTAAAATTTGGTAATGTGATCAATTTCATTTTTTATCAAAATGAATAATAACCTTGGTAAAAAAATTTCATCGTAGTAATGGTTAAAATAGTTAATGAAAGGGTTAAAACTAAGAGATAAGGATTAAAATATCATAAAAACTTGTTTAAATTTGATTTTATGGGTGTATTTTTAATCATACTCATCTTATATTTTAAATATGTTAATTTTTTCCACTTTCCTTTGATAAATACATATAATATATTTAAAAGTTTTAAGTATTTACAGATGTGTCACTCCCCTCACTTAAAAAATGGAACCTCATATCCTCACTTTTCACACACTTTTAACCATTTATATCACCCAAAAACTACCCAAATCACTTCCAATGTCCTATAGGTACTTTTATCACCAAAATACCAACCTAATAAGGCTTTAGGTGTAAGCTAAGATAAGTTTTCCAAAGAAGAGTTATAGTTCTTAACCTAGTGTTTCATGTTTATTTATTCTTCTATCGCATTAAAATATTATTTAACCATGAAAAAATAATAACATTAGTATATTTTATATACTTAAATGTTATTATGATTATGGTACAACCCTTTTCATCATATAGGAAATGAAAACATCATTTGTGTGTATGTGTGGACTACCACCTCCACAAAACGATGTGTTTCGTTTTTCATCACCGAATCATATGGATGATTAAAATAATAGATAAAATGAATATATATAATATTTATGAAATAATTATGATTATTTAAATATAATATATTACCTACCTTCTTACCTTACCATCTTTTGGAAAACAATAACATCGCTCGTGCATACGTGTGTACAACCACCTCTACGAAATGATGTGATTCGTTTTTCATTTTCACCATATAAGTATGGTCATAAGGATAAAAATAATGAATAAATATGAATTTTATAAAATATTTATGATTCTAAATATGTAAAATATTATCTAATTTTTTTATTTTCTACTCAATATAAAAATGAAAATGTTATTCATGTGTAAGTATGCACTACCATTTCCATGAAATAACGTGGTTCATTTTTCAAAAATTTCTTACATAGTTGGTTTTAAAAATGTATATAATATATAAATATGATAACTATAACATTTTTAATATATTTTATTTAATGTAATCATTACCCCTTTGACCATGGTCAATGCACCGATGTTATTTTATGGTTATAAATTGAATGTCCTCAAAACCTACAACATGAAGTTAACCATTTTAGTAACTAAATAAAACATGGTAATTTATGAAATAAAGATAATAATGATAATTGAATGAACATAAAAATAGTTCTTAAGAAATTATAAAAAAAATATTACTCTAGTAGGTATACATATGAACGAAATAGGTCAAGACTTGAGATAAGGGATTTTCCTTTAAAACATTATTTTAAATGTTTTAATCTCTTTCTTCTTCATATACATGTTATTTTAGATCTTTCAAGAATGTTCCTATTTATACTTAAAATATTTCTAAATGAAATTTTATACTATATTTTACTTTCTTTTCAAAGTTTTAAAATTTAATATTTTTAATGTTTTCCATATCGGTTATTTTTGACTTTTTATAAAAGTGAAAAAAGAATGTTTTTTAAAGTATACACCTTGACCACATTTTCCCATTATCATAACCATTATTCATTATCAAGATTTCTCTACAAGTTAACATGGTTTTTCAAAGAATATCTTATTCCCACTCTTTTAGTAATTTTTCATTTTTAAGAGTTTCTAGATAAAAAAAGATATTTCTCTTTGTGATTATGTAAAAATGGGAGGTATTTTTCATATGGGTTCGAATGAGTTATTTAAAGGGTTTTAGGATTAAAAGAGGAAATATTACAATTATTTTGTTCATTATATATTACTTGAGATTTATAGATTATGATAGGTGATCCGGATATAGTTCATGATGATGGGTAAGCCTGATATAGCTCTCTAATGTATTAAATAATGATGTAGTCTTCAAAGGTGAAAAATTAGAGAGATAATCGTGTTAGTAACTCCTATAGAATTAACTGGGATTTATTTATTCTGACAGAGGTAAAATATGAGTGAACACAGGTTATGATTATTTTTCTACAAGATACATATATTATTCTTGAAAAAAATTGATTTTATGGAAATTGTTTGAATTCATGTGGTAAGGAATATTTATGAACTTTTAAAGGTGAAAGGTTTTTTTTAAAGAAATTTTTTTATGAGTTCCCACATGCCTCAAGATACCTTCATGGTTTCCATATGTTTAATAATGGGTTCTCAAATTTTTTATTTGAGAAAATATTTATTTTTATATGTGGAAGTGTTTTATTTATCTACTAAAATTGTATTGTGAAAAAGGTAGACATATTCATTGGTTTTCATGATTTTCACTAGACTAATAGGATTCCCTTATTTTTATGTATCATATTATGATTTGTTTTCTCAACCCATGTTTTCAAATGTTTTTCATAGGATCTACGGATGATTATAAATTTTATCAGGGTCAATATTTCCACTATAGTGACTCTTCTTAAATAGAGAAAAAGTTTCTTGGGTTAAAATGGGGTGTAAACTTAAAGATCTATTTTTGTGGAAAAATGTACAGTGTATGAAAGTGTCCACTTTATTATGTAATGTTTTACCTAATTCTCTAAAACTCTAAACTAAAATAATCATTGAAATGTAATTAAGTGAAACCCTTGTTATATATCATGTAATTATGGGTTGATTGTGTTATGAGTTGTTATATTTTTACTCCTTCATTGCACCTACCTTAGTCTAAACATTGGGACTCAAGCTAGAGATTCTTATAGTACCCTTGGTTTTAACTACACCAGTTATAGTTCAATCTGATTTACTTGATGTGTGATGAGGTTCTGAGATGATGATGGGGAAGGATCAATAATTGGGTTGATTTCATCTTTCTACAGATATAACTAAACAATTTCATCCTTTCCATCTACTGGTTGTATTTTTTTTGTGAATTCATCGATTTCATCCAATGGAGAGTTGTGTTTTTTGATGTGGAAAGCCATCATGAGGTGTTTATTACTATGAAATACCATCATATGGGTTGTTGGAATTCAAACCCTATTTTTCTCATCTAAAATATTTTTTTTTGGGATCAGTAGAGGAACAGGTTTTGGTTTTCCTTAGATTCATTAAAGAGTTTATGTATTTTTTTCCTAAGAGGTTTAACCCTACCTAATCAATGTTATATCGAGTTTTTGATAGAGTTGTAGTATGGTGCCTATCCAATATTGATGTCTCTATATCAAATGTCACTCTATGGATTGTGGGATTTGAGAATTTATATTGATGATTTGTTGCAAAGGGGTTTCATCTAAACCAGTGTGTCATTATGGGCTGTTCTGATGTCATTATCCAAGAAAGTAAATGGTGGTATGAGGATGTGTGTAGACTACCAAATACTAAATTAGGTAATGGTAAAGAATCATTATCCACTCTATAAGATAAATTATATATTTGATCTGTTGAAGGGATCTAGTTGGTTTTTGAAGATTGAGTTATGGCCTGGATACCACTAAATGAGGGTAAAGCAGGGGGTATCTCGAATTTGGTGTTCATGTGTTATTATGGCCACTTCAAGTTCATATTTATGTCATTAAATGTCATGAATTCCCCAGTTTTTTTCATGAGACTCGTGAAATATGTGTTTCGTGAGTTCCTATATCAGTTCATAGTAGTGTGTTAAATAAATTCTAGTGTACTTTAAGTGGGAGGATCATATTGAGCATTTTAGGGTTATTTTTCATGTCCTTAGGAACCATTGGATTTATGGGAAGTTTTACAAGTTAAAGATTTGTAAACGATAGGTGCATTTCCTTAGGTATGTGGTGTCTCAATAGAGAGTAGAAATCAACCCATTGAAGATCGTAGAGGTTTTTTCTTGGACAGCACCTAAGAATGTTGTAGAGGTCTATTATTTCCTTAGTATTGCAGGCTATTATCATAGGTTTGTGTATGATTTCTCTCATATCACAACCTTGTTGATATCCTTTACTATGAAGGACTTGACTTTCTTGTAGATTGATTAGTGTTAGATGGATTTTGACTATCATAAGGAGAAATTGATCAATGATCTTATTATTTGGATTCCAAAGGAGGGAGTTATGTTTGAGATTTTTTTTTATGCTTTCCATATTGGTTTGGGTTGTATATTGATGAAGAAGAGGGTAGTGATCTCATATGGTTCTAATCATTTACGTCCCCACAAACATAATTATTCCAACCATGATCTTCAGTTGGAATCAGTAGTGTTTTCTCTGATGTTGTGGTGGAGTTACCTCATTGTTGAAAATTTTATGGTATTCAAAAAACATGATATCTTGAGGTATATTTTCACTCAGCAAGATTTGAATATGTGATAGTGAAGGTGGATCGATTTCTTACGGTATTTTGACTTCAAGATCTATTATACCCCATAAAAGGGAATATAGTTTTTGACATACTAAGTAGGTAATTTCAAGGATATGTTTTTTGGGAGTCTAGATATACTTGGAGAGTGATGGAGGATATTCTAGAGATCAATGTAGACATGGAGGAGGCTGGTGGTAGAGGTTGTATATACCAGATGATAGTGAACTCATCCTTTCTACAGAAGGTGGAGGAGTCTCAATGGGGAGACTCAAAGGTAAAGGTGATGTGGGATCATTTCATTCATGATAATGCTCTTGAGGGGTGGTCGAAGGATAATCAGCATCAAGTGTTATTTTTAGGAAGGATGTTTATCCCATCGGTGATGTGAGAGGTGATCCTTCATGTGTTTCATCAGTCACACTTGGCAGTACATCCTATTATATCCAAGATGTATCATTACTTGAGGATTTAGTTCTTGTAGCCAGGGATGAAGTGGTCACTAGTAGAGTTTTTTAATGATGTTTGGTCTGTCATTAGGAAAAGGTGTAGCATCATGTTCCTGGTAGGTTGTTACAACCATTGGATGTCCCCAAGTTGAAAGGGGAATACATCTCGATGGATTTATTCATTGGTTTGTCTTGAGCTCAAGGAGGGTGTGATTTTATTTGGGTGATTGTGGATCAGTTGAAAAAATCATCTCATTTCTTAGCAATAAAGTAATTGAGTGCCATGGATGTTTTTATGAGGTGATGTGTGGATAAGATTATAAAGCTTTATGGAGTAACAAGGACCATAATCTCTGATTAAGATCCTCATTATACAAAATTATTTTGGAGAGGACTTAAACATGATTTTTTACCAGCTATGTCTTAGCACTGCCTTCCATCCTTAGATGTATGGTAAGATGAAGAATACCATTTAGACACCAAAGGATATGTTGTGAACCTATGTTTTGGATTTTTTTGGATCATGGGTGAATAAATTTCCTTTGGTTTATTTTTCCTATAATAATATATACCACTCTTCCATCAGTATGGCTCTGTTTGAGGCATTTTATAAGTGTACTTGCAGATCTCCATTGTGCTAGACTGATGTTGGGGAATCAATAGTCCTTAGACCAGATGTGGTGCAAATAATGATCGAGAAGGTGAAGATAAATTAAGATCATTTGAAAGTGTCACAAGGCGTCCAAAATTATTTTGTTGATCGTAGGAGGATACCACTAGATTTTGAGGTCAGATGTCATTTGTTTTTAAGGGTTTACCCTCTTCATGGATAGTGCATGTTTGGCCATTGGATTAAGCTATCTCCTTAGTTTATCAAACCTTTTAAGGTGTTGGGGTGCGTTGGTGAGGTAGCATATTGGATGGTTCTTCCCATACATCTAGACAAGGTCCATGATGTTTTCCATGTGTCAGAGTTTCGATAATATCTTCATGATGACTCACATATCATTGATTAGGGAGAGTTGGATGTAGTAGATGACACAATGTTCAAGGATAGGTTATTTAAGATTTAATATCATTAGGAGAAGATGTTTTACAATTATTTGATTCCCTCAGTTTTTGTTTTTTAGAGACATGGTGGTTTGGAGGAATGTACATGGGATCATGAGTCGTGGATGTTCACTCAGTACCCTAATCTATTCTGAATCTTATTTTTTAATGATGTTGAGATGTTTGATTCTATGTTGAATTGATTGAGATTGATTACTTATTATGATAGTTTGGGATTTAATGATATTTTTGTGTTTTTTGAGAGGAATCTCGCTAAATATTTTGGGTTTGGTAGTTTTTATTTTCTCTTCGGTGTTGATTTTGATTCTTGGGGAAGATAATAGTTTGAGAGGTATATGATGTAACATCCTGAACCTTCTCAACCCATTAATTTTCATATTTTGGGTCTTAGAGGATATGATATAATATTTTTGGAAGTTAGTAGGAGTTGGAGCTGAATTTTTAATTGGGAGGATGATTTCATGGTGTGGCCTTGGGAGTTACGATGTGGAGGGATGGATGGAAGTAGGGGTTGTGTGGTCACAACATGAGGATATGTTATGGCCTAGGTTCATAGGTCATAGAATTTGGGTTAATGGTTTTGAACCAGTGTGACTGACCTCTATCACAACATGATGAGTTCAAAAGTGGATTTTTCAAATTAAATAACTTTACATTTAGGGAGAAACCCTTATGTATGGAATTTATACCCTTATATATTTTATTTTCTATTTATTTGATCATAGCATGGGAGTTTTTACCGTGGCATGAAAAATATTTGGGGATTTTTTTTATTTCCTGTTGGTGGTCATTGGGGTGTGGTCACATATGTCGTGGCATGGAGCCTTGGGTGGCCAATTTGGTGGTTATTCCTTTTCGAGCACCATCACATTGTGGTTATTTGTTTCATCATGGCTTTTTTGAGGTTTTAATTATGATTCCTAGAGATTCTAATGTTGTTTCGTGTTGATGTTCATCATGACATAAACTTTCCTTGATCATATCAGATCAAGCAGGTTGACCAAGATTTAATTGAGGAGAGATTGAGTAGATCATTGCATGGATTTTGGAGATTCATTAGATTTATCCCAGTTACATCATGACCATGAATTATCATGTAGAAATGACTTATGTTTCTTATTTTATTATAAATTTTAAATCCCATCTAAATTCTTATGATTTCTGTCATTTCTTCCCAAACTCTAGGCGATCAAAGGTTCATATTGGGATATCTTTGGTCCCTCTTTAGTAGTGTTCAATTCTTAGCTTTTTGAGATTCATATCTTTCATCTGATGTGATTTATATTTCCCTTATCTTAGGTTCTCTCCTTTTACTTAACCTAAGGAAGGTTGTGGAGCTAGTTTGGTTTGTCTTGTTTCGGTATTGGATTATAGATTGATAGAAGTTCTTATGATCAAGTTCATTGAGGGTTTTCCTCAGGATCTTGTCCTTGGGATCATCTCCCTTTTCCTTGTTATTATGTAGTGGTCTTTTAAGTTTTGGATGAGGTAGGTTATTTGAGACCTCTCCCTTTTTTACTTATTTGAAACTGTGAGATTACCATGATTTTGTCTTCTTTGGGTGGATGTTAAGAATTAACCTAATGAATATAATAAAATGAACTAAAGGAAATACAAGGGAATGGGGTGATACGCATGTGTTTTATATATTTCTATTATAATGTTTATGGTTGATTGTCTATTTGATGTTGTTGATGAAAGTTTTCTTACTTATGTGATATGTAAATTTTTTATGATTAAATTGATGGAATCACCCTTCATAAAAGTTTAAATATTTAAATATGGTAGTGAAATGATTACTTGGTAAGCCTAGAAAGGTAGTAATGATATTTATTCTAACCATGAATGATTTATATGAAAATAATGATTAAAAGGTTATTAATTATTATGTTATTTCATTGGTTTTGTTGTGTTTCCCTTTTTGAGGTTTGTCCGGTCTTGTTTTGAGAATTTTTGTGTTGGTTTTGGGTTGTTAGCATGTGTTGTATAGTGGGTGCTGTGGATGATTCCCATGGTGGGCAAGGGAAGTTTTGGTTATTGATGTGGTGGTGGTGGATGGGTTGTTATATGGTTTAGAATAGTGGATAGGCTATTATGTGGCATGTCTAGTGGTGTGGAAAGGGAATGGTTTTTTGTTAGTCGTGGGGTCTATTGGCATGTGTTGTGGGGTGATTTATATGGATATTTCTTGTGTGTTGATGGGTTGTATTGAATATGCCTAGCGGTATAGGATATGAACGTTAATGAATATTTTATGTGGTGGTGGATATGATATTATGATGGCATGGTTGTGGTATGTGGTATATGGTTTTTTGTGGGAACCAAAAATCCAATTCGTACTTCTAATAAAACCACCTAAACTTCACACATCAATCCACCCAAAGTTCTCACATAGTAGAACACTGGGAAAACCAAACCTATGAAATTTCCCTCTAACTAAGTTTACTAGAAATAGGTAGAATTATAACCTTAATTATTACACAAATTCATCCTTGATCATTCATAAAATTAAGCTCACAAACATTCAAGGCAACTGAAGTACATTCAACGGTAGTATATGAAATGGAAAAACAAAAAACAAGAGATGACATAAGAGTTTAACGTGCTTTAGGAAATGATACCTTCATGCATGAAAGAAACACAAAGCTTCTTGATTTATTATAATCAAAAGATACTGGTGATTATAAAGAGATTAAAAAAGAAAATTAATCATTATCAACTCCATAACTCTCTAATTAATCTCAGAATGAATCACCCTTTAGCATTGAGGTCCAACACACTTATATACTAAGTGTCATCTAGTCAACCTATAATACCTACTCCCCCAAAATCCTGGTCAATGAGGAATGACCGCTTCATCTTGATTACTAACCCAGTGACCCTTTAAACTTTCTAAACATCTAAACTTGCAACTTTAAATCACGAATCCATCGGTATATATGAACTTCCAATGCTCCTATTGTCATTGGAGAAAACATGTTGTCATTGACTGCACCTCACATCTTGCCACTATCTTATGCACAAAATTCTAGTGATCATAATTCTAATGGATGAACTTCTGATGAACTGAAACAGACTTCACCTCCTAACAATCTCCCACTTGAATTTTATTTTAGGGATCCTTCTTTCCATGACTTATCATGTAGTAGAATTCTCTATTTTCTTCTTTCATTCACCCAAGTCCCATTGAGGCATGATGTTCCCTTATACTTTCATGATCTATCACCTTAGTAAATTTATGATGAAATAATACTTCAGGTCAATGTGCTTCTTTCAAGCATGGAATGCTGTATTTTTATCAAATTGGATTGCACTTTATCAATAACATAAATTCACTTATCCATCCTTATTCCTTATGAGTTCCTTCAGCAGTTGATTCAGCCATATTATTTCATTCTTAGCTTCCTTTGAAGATACATACTCATCTTTCATTGAACTTGGAGTAATAATTCATTATAACTTTAACAACCTACTAATAGTCATTACTCCAAAAGTAAATACAAAACTGGTTGTACTTTTCCTTGTATAATTATCACAAATAAAGTATGGGTCAATAAAACCATGAAACATATTATCTATTCCAAAGCACAGGGAAATATCTACCATTACTTTCAAATACTGAAGGATCCACTTAATGTACTCCCAATATAATTTCCCAGGATTCTTTATGTACCAACTCACAACTCCCACTGCATGGGAAATATCTAGCCATGTGAAAATCATAGTGGAGATCAGAATTACTACCACTAAAGCATATGAAAAATTCCTCATGTATTGATTCTCATATTTCATTATAGGTTTCTTTTACTTGGATAATTTAAAGTGATAAGAAATCAAATTAGTGACTGGATTACTTTTGACCATCCCAAACATTTCGATGATCTTCTAGATATAATCCCTCTAATATAGCACCAATGTAATGGATTTCCTATATCTCTCAACCTTCATCCCCAAAATAATTATTTCCTATCCAATATCTTTTATCTTGAATATTTGGGGAAAATAAAAATTCAACTTTTGGATTCTCCCAGCATCCAGTTCAGCTTTCAATATTTCATCCACATATAAAATCAATATGATAAACCTCTCATATTCTCATTACTTCTTGTAACAACAATGATGTGTATTTCTCCTAATAAAACCTTCTTCTGATATGAACGAATCGAATTTTTGATTTCATTAAGGGGATTTCTTTATTCTATAGAATATTTTCTTCAACTTATAAACCAAATTCTGGTTCCCTTCTACCAGTAGACTTATTGATTGTTGCATGTAGAACTCCTCCACAAAATCACCATATAGAAATTTGGTTTTTACATCCATCTATTCTATGTAAAGATATTTTTTTTCAACCATTCATGATCTATAAAATTTAATTGTTATATTTTTTTTGGGTTGAAATAGTTTTTTTCTTCAATTTTTTTCATTTATAAAATGTTTTATAACTTTTTTTCATTTTTAAATTGTTTTTAAGACAAATTATGTTAGGTACCGAGACGGGTAGCAGAATCCGATGGGCCAAGAAATTAAAAAAATTGGCATCACCAGAGCGAAAAAACAATGTCAACTCTTGTGATCTTATCTCGGTACAGTCCGAGGACCACGTGTGGATTTGACAGAGCACAAAATAAAATCAAACATGTACCTTGTTCGAATATGACATGTGCAAGTCCATCACAAGATGCCAGCGACTGTTTCTCGAAGACTCTGACATCGAAGCCCTCTAGATCATCCACACACGCCTCTTAAATCTACTCGTGCGTCGTTCATAGGAATTTGGGTGCTAGAACAGTACACCAACGACCACTTCGACGCAACGTTGATCACCGCAAGCAAGAGTCTTCTATCCAAGAAGAAGGAACTTGAAGATCTTTCTTTCTTGAGAGAGTCTCTCTCTAGAATTCAGGAGGATAGATAGGCTCTCAATTCCAAAGCATGAAAAGTTACATCGGAACAGCCTCTCTCTTACTTATATAGGGAATATCTAAAATACCAAGTATGGGTTCTCGACCCCCCTGTAATGTGTAAGAACCCGGTTCTTACTTTTTTAGGTACGGGTTTCTTCTTTTCTCTTTTCCTTAAGTTTTTTTTAGAAAATAAGGAAAATGGGAGAAAATCCTAAATTTTGTGACTACATGCCGTCTACTTTTCCACACACTGTGTACTTTGGCCATGGGGAGTGAGTACATGGGGCGTATAGGCCGGTCGACGATGATGGGTGTAAAAACCGACTACACGTCGTGTAGTGGGTAAGTACACGTCGTGTAGTCAGTCGACAGACAACCAGTAAGGTGGTGGCCAGCTGAGCGACAGTACACATCGTGTACTCAGGTATTACACGTCGTGTACTCATGTCGACAGATGAACAGTGTCACGCTGGCGAGAAACCGCCGAAGGAACAGTTTAAAAAATGAAAACTGCACATCGTGTACCCAATAGTACACGCCGTGTAGTCTGTTTTTTCGCTTAAAAATGGGATTAGACTCCCCTGTTCACAGGGAAGGCTTAGAATGCCGAAGGAAAGCTCAGGAGGACGGTCGGAGCTTCAGAGATCAGCTGATCGCGCACCGGGAATCCGTTTCCGCTTCTGCCGATCACGTTGGAACCGCACGGGTAAGTCCTCTCTTCTCCTGGCACTGTTCTTTCCAATTCTTTCCCAAGGGAGAGTTCGTTTGAACGAGATTTCTTTTACCTCGGATCTACATCATTCTTGGGCGTTTCGAGGAGCATCGTTGGCATATATCGATCAGGGGCGATTGAGGTAGGTGGTATAGTGCTCATTTCCAACTATTGTGGTGAATTTGTATACCGTTGTGATACACGCCCATGAATGAGGTGTCGTGTGGCTGAGACCTTGCATAATTAAATACCTAGAATTGCATAGGTAGTTAAATGAACATGTAAAACTGTTGTTTGGGATCGCTGCTTGGATCCAGGACCACCCCTGGGGTGCGTTCCTCTGTTTAGCCGTTTGGCCAGATGACTTGAGGGTATACCATGATTTTATCATGTCTTAAATTACCTTGAGAGGAATTGTATATAAATTTCTTGTTTATATGTTGGGCATGGCCCGGTTACTTGTTTAGCCTGAGGGAAGTGTTGTGTTTAGCCTGTGGGCAGTGCTCCGTTCAACCTGAGGGCAACTTCTTTCGTGCCTGTGGGAAATAGATTCTGTGCAAGTGGGTGACACCTCATACGCCTGTGGGTATTATTCGATATGTCTGTGGGTAGATTCCTATGGGTTTGGATTCTCTTTACCTGAGGGTAAGGGTTTACGTGCCTGAGGTGGTGGGATGTTACCACCCAGTCAGAGCATCACTGAGACATGGCGTGGGAAGATTTTCAAATAGCTTTCTATGACTTCTTCTTCCCAGAGACGTTGAGAGCAGATAGAGCTCGAGAGTTCATGAATCTACAGCAGGGCGCTATGTCGGTGATGGATTATTCAGCTCGTTTCACCGAGCTTCAGCTTTTTTCACCTGTTTTGGTGGGTGATGAGACGTTGAGGGCTAGGAGCTTTGAGGATCGTCTTCGATATGAAATCCGCGCACTGGTGAATGTTTTCAGGTTGCCTACTGTACATGCTATTGTGAACCAGGCACTAATTACCGAGCGGAATCTGCAGGAAGCTAGTGGTGTGGGCCAGGGTGGTTCAGCACCAGTTTCTGGTACTATTTCTACCGATAAGAGGAAGAGACAGATTGACTTCTCTAACGGTGGCACTACCAGCCAGAAGAATGCTTCAAGTGGCCAGGTCATGTGCTACCAGTGTGGTAAGGAGGGGCACAAGAGACCGCAGTGTCCACGTGACCTAGTAGAATGCTGAGCTTGCGGCGAGATGGGGCATCTGCAGCGCTTTTTCAAGGCATTTCCACCAGTGGCTAGTGAGAGGGGTTCTGTGCAGACTCCGTGTGCGGGAGCAGGACCAGCAGCTTCTTACCAGTCGGGAAACTGGAATACTTCAGGGCGTGCAAGCATGGATGGTCATCGTGGTCGTGGTAGCTAGACACCAGGATCTCAGAGGCAGCAGGGTGGGACAGCTCTGGGTAGTCAGGCTGTGTCTCAGGTTTGCGGCACTGGGCAGGCATATGCAGTGCAACAGACCCAACAGGAGTAGTATCCCGGACCTTCTACCATCATAGGTACTATTCTAGTAGCTTCTGTCTTATCTTCAGTACTTTTCGATACGGGTGCAACACATAGCTTTGTATTTGTGATTGTCGTCGAGAGCCTTGGGCTCTGTGTTTCTTCTTCTTATAATGTTATGACTCTAGACGCTCCGTTGGGGACTAGAACGGCTGGTGTGAATCAGTGTAAGGAGTGCCCCTTGAGGTTGGTGGGTGTCACTTCCTTTGGTACCTCTATGTCTTGGAGATGATGAGCTATGATGTCATTCTCGGGAAGGATTGGTTGGTTCCCTTTCGAGCCTTTGTAGACTGTTATCATCGCAGGGTGTGTTTCACTTCACCAGAGGGTGGGGAGTTTCTATACAAAAGTGAGTGGGATGTTCAGGCGAGTCGAGCTGGACCAAAGCATCGTGGGCGAGGTGGAGTCACAGCCCAGATTGCGAGTTTATATCTGGATGATCAGGGGACTTGTCAGAATTACTTCCCTCCAGTGGTTGATCATTTCAGGGATGTCTTCCCGGAGGACTTTTCAGGTCTACCTCCAGAGCGTGAGGTGGATTTCTCTATTGAGCTTGTTCCAGGAGCGGCACCGGTATCCATTCCTCCTTATAGGATGGCTACACCTGAGTTATAGGAGCTCAAGAGACAGTTAGAGGAGTTACAATCAAAGGGTTTTATCCGACCCAGTACTTCTCCTTGGGGTTCTCCGGACCTTTTTGCGAAGAATATGGATGGTACCCTCAGACTCTGTGTGGACTATCAGAAGCTGAACCAGTTAACGGTCAAGAACCGATATCCCTAGCCGAGGATTGATGATCTTTTTGATCAACTTTGAGGTGAACGAGTGTTCTCGAAGATTGACTTGAGATCCAGATATCATCAGTTGTGTGTTAGACCATTTGATATACCTCTCACAGCCTTCAAGAGTAGGTATTGTCTATATGAGTACTTGGTTATGTCGTTTGGACTCACGAACGTGCCAGCAGTTTTCATGGCTCTGATGAATCGCGTGTTCAATCCTTATCTAGATTCTTTTGTGGTAGTATTCCAGGACGACATCTTGGTGTACTCTCACACTCGAAACGACCATTCCACCCATCTTGAGATCGTATTGAGTACACTGAGAGAGCATCATCTATATGATAAGCTCTCAAAGTTCCACTTTTGGATAGACCAGATTCACTTCCTGGGTCATATCATCTCAGAGCCAGGAGTTGCAGTAGACCCAGAGAAGGTGAGAGGAATAGTTTCCTGGGAGCAGCCTAAGAACGTATTTGAGATAAGAAGTTTCTTGGGGCTGTCTGGTTACTACAGGTGTTTTATACAGGACTTCTCCTGCTTAGCAGCGCCGTTGATGGGTTTGACTAAGAAGGGTGTGAAGTTCGTTTGGTCAGAAGCTTGCGAGACAGCCGTTCAAGAGCTTAAGGGGAAGTTGACATCAGCACCAATCCGGATACTCCCAAAGCAGGGAAAGCGCTATACAGTTTACTGTGATGCATCAGGTCTTGGGCTGGGAGCTGTGTTGATGCAGGGCGATCGATTTGTTGCGTACGGGTCTCGGCAGTTGAGGCCACATGATAGGAATTACCCAACGCGTGACCTTGAGTTGGCTGCAGTTGTTCTTGCATTACACTGTTGGATACAATATCTATTGGGAGAGAATTTTTTGGTTTTCACCGACCAAAAAAGTCTCAAGTATATCTTTACTCAACGTGACTTGAATCTGAGGCAGCGAAGGTGGATTGAATACATTCAGTCCTTCGATTTTGAGCTTGCATACACACCTAATAAGGATAATGCAGTTGCTGATGCACTGAGCAGGAAGACTCAGACACATGTGGTTCTTGAGGCCAGTGGTGAGTGGCAGCTTATGGATTTGTTCTCTGAGATGCATTTGGAGGTGCATGATAGTCAGGGGAAAACCTGTCTTTCATCTTTAGCTGTGACTTCTACCCTCCTGGATAGAGTGAGGATGAGACAGATATCAGATTCAGAAGGCCTAGTTCTACAGGAGTAGGTGGCAAGTGAGGACCCTCCTCCTGGTTGGATGATAGGAGACGATGAAATTTTGTGTTTCCATGGATAAGTGTGGGTTCTAGGGGATATACGCGAGGAGCTTATGCGGAAGTTTCATGCTTCATCTTGGGCAGTTCATCCCGGAGTTACCAAGATGTATTGTGACTTGAGACGTTAGTACTGGTGGCCGGGTATGAAGAGAGAAGTAGTTGGTTTTGTTACGAGATGTTCCACCAGTCAGCAGGTGAAGGCAGAGCATCAGAGGCCAGCCGAACTGTTACAGCAGTTGTCCATTCCAGAGTGGAAATGGAATGATGTCGCGATGGATTTCGTGACTGGATTTTCGAGGTCACCTCGAGGCAATGATGTCGTATGGGTTGTTGTGGACAAACTCACGAAGGTAGCTCACTTTTTGTCGATCAAGGAGACCTTCAGTGTTGACGAGTTCAGAAAGTTGTATATCCAAGAGGTTGTACGTCTTCATGGGGTTCCACGTTCTATCGTTTCAGATAGGGATGCCCGTTTTACTTCTCGTTTCTGGCAGAGTTTCCAAAGGGCACTGGGTACACAGGTGCTTCTGAGCACAGCTTACCACCATCAGACCGATGGTCAGTCAGAGCGTACGATACAGGTGTTAGAGGACATGTTGCGCGCATACGTCCTTGACTTTGGGGACTCTTGGGAGAAGCACATACCCCTAGTCGAGTTTGCCTATAATAATAGTTTTCAGGAAACTATTGAGATGGAACCTTATGAGACTTTGTATGGTAGGTCATCTCGATCACCTTTGTGCTAGATGGAGGCAGGTGAAGCAGCTTTACTGGGACCACATCTCGTGCAGGAGACTTCTGAGCAGGTCCACTTGATTCAGAAGCGGATGGATACTGCACAGTCTCGTCAGAAATCTTATGTTGATCGTCGTAGATGAACCTTGGAGTTCGTGGTTGGGGATCAAGTTTTCTTGCGTGTTTCACTGAGGTTGGGACACAGGCGGATTAGGAGATAGGGTAAACTTTCACCGAGGTATGTGGGGCCATTTGAGATTATGGAGACAGTCAGGCCGGTTGCCTATCGGTTGCAGTTACCACAGAGGTACCGGGCTATGCACGATGTCTTCCATGTATCTCAATTGCGCCGCTATCATTCAGACCCCACTCACATCCTTCAGCCAGAGGAGGTTGATCTTAAGATAGATGCATCCTTTGAGGAGCATCTGATTCATATCGTGGATAGAAGCATGAAGGTTCTCTGAGGCCGGTTAGTTCCTCTCGTACAAGTGATATGGCAGCATGGCCGGGTGCAGGACGAAACCTGGGAGCGGGAGACCGACGTATGTGCTCAGTGGCTAGAGTTGTTCTGAGTCTTTTCTTCACCACCCTTGGAAGGGCAATTCGGGGACAAATTGCTTTAAGGGGGGAAGTTTGTAAGAACCTGGTTCTTACTTTTTGAGGTACAGGTTTCTTCTTTTCTCTTTTCCTTAAGTGTTTTTGAGAAAATAAGGAAAATGGGGGAAAATCCTAAATTTTGTGACTACACACCGTGTACTTTTCCACACGTCATGTACTTTGGCCATGTGGAGTGAGTACACAGGGCGTGTAGGTTGGTCGACGATGATGGGTGTAAAAATCGAATACACGCCGTGTAGTGGGTAAGTACACGCCGTGTAGTCAGTCGGTAGGCAACCAGTAAGGCGGTGGCCAGCTGAGCGACAGTACACGTTGTGTACTCATGTCGACAGATGAACAGTGTCACACTAGTGAGAAGCCGCTGAAGGAACAGTTTAAAAAATGAAAACTACACGTCGTGTACCCAATAGTACACGTCATGTAGTCTGTTTTTTCACTTAAAAAGGGCAGTAGCCTCCCCTGATCACAGGGAAGGCTTGGAACGCTGGAGGAAAGCTCGGGAGGACGGTCGGAGCTTCAGAGATCAGCTGATCGCGCACCGGGAATCCGTTTCTGCTTCTGTCGATCACGTTGGAACCGAACGGGTAAGTCCTCTCTTCTCCTGGAGCTATTCCTGCCAATTCTTTCCCGAGGGAGAGTTATTTGCATTTGAATGAGATTTATTTTACCTCAGATCTACATCATTGCGTTTCAAGGAGCGACGTTCGCGTATATCGATCAGGGGCGATCGAGGTAGGTGGTCTAGTGCTTATTTCCAGCTGCTGTGATGAATTTGTGTACTGTTGTGATACGCGCCCATGAATGGGGTGTCGTGTGGCTGAGGTCTTGCATAATTAAATACCTAGAATTGCATAGGTAGTTAAATGAACATGTAAAACTTCTATTTGGGATCGCTTCTTGGATCCAGGACCACCCCTGGGGTGCGTTCTTCTGTTTAGCCATTTGGCTAGGTCACCCGAGGGTATACCATGATTTTATCATGTCTTAAATTTCCTTGAGAGGAATTGTATATAAATTGTTTTTTATATGTTGGGCATGGCCCGGTTCCTATTATGGCCTCATAAAAATTAACATTCCATGGTCGTGATGCCTACTTTAACCGATAAATGGATCTCTACAGCTTGCATACTTTATTGGCATTCTTTGATGTGACAAACCCTTCGAGTTGAGTCATATAGACGTCTTCAACCAACTTCCCATTTATAAAATAATTTTTGACATCCATTTTCCAAATTTCATAATCATGAAAGGATGCTATTGTAAGCAATATTATAATGGATTTAAGCATTTTTAATGGTGAGTAGGTTTCATCATAGTCGATGTCTTGACGTTTCGTGAAACCCTTTCTAACCAGTCTTGATTTAAAGGTATTAACCTCACCATCCATGTCCAACTTATTTTTGAATACCCATTTGCATCCAATGGGATTTACATCAGCTGGAGGGTCTATCAAGATCCAAACATGATTTTGGTACATGTACTCCATCTTAGAATGCATGGATTCTTGCCATTTAGAAGCTTCTTTGCCTTCTACTTCTTCCTTGTAGGTTAGAGGTTCATCATCCTCAAGGACTAATGTGTCACCTGACTTGGTGATAAGAAAACCATAATTCTCTAGTTCTCTAACCTCTTGTGTAGGCCTACACAGTATTTGTGTCTTAGGAAAAACTTCTTCTTCCACTTTCTCTTATGGAGATTGTTTCTCTACCAACTCTTGTGCATCTAGAGCATTAACTTCATCAAAGTCAATATGTATCCCACTATTTCCAATAGAAATGTGTTCTGTTTCTATAAATATGGCATGTCTTGCCACAAAAACGTTTCTATCTAAAGGGTTATATAGGTTATATCCTTTGGTTTCCTTAGGATAACCTATAAAGATTCATTTCATGCTTCGGATGCTAATTTGTCACTTAGTAAAGTCTTAACAAATGCCTCGCACCCCCATACACGTATGTGTGTCAGACTGGGTTTCTTTCCATACCATAACTTATATGGAATCTCATCTGCAGCTTTAGTTGGTACTTCGTTAAGGGTATATGTTGTTGTTTGCAAAGCGTATCCCCAAAAGGATAATGGAAGAGTTGCATAAATCATCATTGATCTGACCATGTCAAGCAAGGTTCTATTCCTACTTTCACTAACACCATTCCATTGTGGTGTATGTGGAGTGAGTTGGGATACTATCCCACACTCCTTCAAGTGATCAATGAAAGCTTGGTTAAGATATTCTTCACCTCAGTCTGAGTAGAGTGATTTTATCTTCTTACCAAGTTGGTTTTATACTTCATTTTGGTATTCCTTAAATCTCTAAAATGAATCAGACTTATACCGCATTAAGTAGATATATCCATACCTACTATATTCATTGGTAAAAGTAATGAAGTATAAAAAACCACATCTTGCCTCTACTGAAAATGGACCACATACATCAGTATGTATTAATTCTGGTACTACATTGGCTCTTTCTCCCTTCCCTGAGAAAGGTGCTTTGGTCATTTTGCCTTATAAACAAGCTTGACATGCATCCAAGGGTTCTAACTATACTGAATCTAAATACCCTTCTTGATGTAATCTTCGTAATCGCTTCTTGTTTACATGACCAAACATGAAATTCCATAGGCGAGTGTTATATGATTCACGTTGGCTGGTTTTGTCATTGATTTCCATTACAGGGTTCTTGAGTTCCAGCATGTATAAACCATTGTTAAGATGCGTCATACCATAATAGATGTTATCCCTATAAAAGATACAAGATTTACTTCCAAACTTGAAATAAAATCCAATAGCGACTAAACTCGAAACATAGATAATGTTCATGGTTACATAAGGTACATAATAACAATTTTTAAAACTAGAACCAAACCACTTGGCAAGGTTAAGTGATAGTCTCCCACTTCCAAGGCTTCCAGACTTGCACCATTTGCAGCTCGAAGATCCAATTCACCTTTTTTAATCTTATTGAACCTACTTGGTTCTTGTATATAAATACAAATGTGTGATCCACATGCCGTATCCAATACCCAACTTGTAGATAAAGATAGATTGCATTCAATGACAAAAATACCTAAAGTAAAAGCATCATTTTGTTTCTTCTTCCCAGCTCTGCAATTCTTCTTCCAGTGGTCTTTCTTGTTACATCCAAAGTAGAAAACTTCCTACTCATTACTATGCCTCTGAATCTTTGGCTTCTTTGTAGGATGATGCATTGGTCTCTTTGTCCTTCACTTGGCTTTAGACCCCTTTTCATTGCCCTTGTTTCTTTTATTCACCATAAGGAATGATAAATTGGTATTTTTCATATCCTTGTTGGCTTGGGGAACTAAATCCAAAAGGTCCAAGAGCAACTTTTTCATATCATTCATGTTGTAATTGAAAATTAAAGTTGAGAATATTGGAGGTAAAGAGGAAATAATGAGATCCAATGCTAGTTCTTGGTTCAATTTGAACCCAAGGGCTTCAAGCCTCTCAATATACCCAATCATCTTGAGTACATGAGGACCAGCTTGGTGCCCTTCTGCTAGCATGCACTTATATAGGGCACTTGAGAACTCATACCTTTCATTTCTGGCTCTCTCCTGATATAATTCTTGGAGTTGTGAAAGAATCTTGTAGGCATCCTCATCCTCATACATTTTCTACAATTGGTTGGACGTGGATGACAACATGATGCATTAAACATCAAGTGCATCGTCTACATGCTTTTTCCATTTATCTTTTTTCTCCTTACTTACTCCTTGAGAAGGCTCAGTAGGAACCGAGAATTCCAACACATATAATTTCCTTTCTTAGCGTAGTACTATGCACAAGCGTCTGTACCACTCCTGTAGCCTTTCTTTTTTTTGTATTTTGGTTTTACTTTATTTTTTTTTCTTTTAGGGTTTACCTTGGGTGTGTGTGCGGCGTCGCAGCCCCTTTGTTCATCTTCCACGTGAGCAGCCTCCTTCCCCTGCTTGGCTGCGTGATTTCCCCCGGTGCAGTGCCTGCTCCCTCCTCCCTTGCAGTGCACGGCCGCAGCACCCTCCTCTCCCTCCTAGCCGCCTCCTTCCCCTCACGTACAGTAGCAGCCCTGCATCTCGGACCCCCTTCTGTCCGGCCCGCCTCAGCCTCCCTTACAGCAAACCCGCCGGCCGACCTCCTGTCCGGCTCACCCGCGCCCAGTGGCCTCCCTCAGACTCAGCCCTCCTCGCAGTATCGCATCAGCCCCGCCACATCCCAGGCGTTGTCTCGAGCCCCGTCGCCCCCCTGTTCACTCGGCGCAACACACCCCCCCGGGCGGATTTCTCCAGCGGCACATCCTCCCTCCTTTTTTAGTGCGCATAGTCATTTCTCACCCTCATCGGCCTCTCCACTTCCCCATCGTGCTCCCCGGACAGTCCTCCCAAACGCCTTCGCACTCCTCTAGTCTCAACCACTACCGCGACAACCCCTTACTGGTGCACACAGCAACCCCCGACGATCCCTTCTCCCCCTCAGCGTGTAGCCGACGAGCCCTTCCTTTGTTCGACCGTGCGGACTCCCTCCTACGAGACTTTTCTCCGGCTAGCACCTCTTTCGTACCTTCGGTAGAACCGTATCCATTTATTTTCTTTATTTGCGGTGATGTTTCTAATTATTTAAAGGATTATTTTTGTAGAGTTAGGGTTTTAGAACCGCGCGGGGCGTTTTCGAGTGGGCGTTGTCATTTCGCTTTGGATTTGAGTACATTGGACCTTACTGTGGGGTTTTGAACGTGCGTTGTCTTCTTCACGCTATGATTTTGAGGTAGGACTCTCATGCATCTATCCTTTTTAATTTAAGAATCATCAATTTTATGCTTTTCATAACTTATTTGATTATTAGGTGCTAATGTCAAGCTCAGTATTATTTATGTTGCTTTATTTATTTGTATTGGGTGAAATCATTCTCACAGCCTCTATTGATACCCTGGCGCTTGTCGCCAGCCCGGGAGGATCGAGAACGCCTCTCGGGCCATGTCGTGGACCGGCTCAGGTGATCGGTTCAGGGTTGACCCGGGTTGGTTCGTGACAGTCCTGACAAAAATGAGGATTAAGAGGGATCATATGTTCATGGATTTAATAAATATGGATATGGAAATTATTTAGGAATAGGAAGAATCACTCCTTTTTCAAATTATTTTAAAACTATATTTATTGGAAATGATAAAAGGTTCACAGTCTAATGATGATAATTTTCAAAATAAAATTAAATCACTTAATGTTGGAAAATTTGCAGACTTTTCATATCAATATGGAATTCTAAAATTTGAAAAAGGTTATGTGTTTTATCTATACATGAGATAAACAGGTAATTATTAGAAAATGTTTATAGCTCAAATTTTTCTATACACCTTGGTAGCACAAATATGTATATAGATTTGAAGGAACATTTTTTGTATGAAAATATAAGTGTGAAATTACTGATTATGTGGCTAGATGTTTGGTTTTTAAATAAGTGAATGTTAAGAGAAAATGTCCTAGAGGAGTCATGAAACCTATTCCTATTCCTATATAAAAATGGGATAACATTACTATGGAATTTTTCACTGGATTACCAAATACTCTTGGAAATAATGATGAAATGTGGGTTATTGTTTATCACCTTACCAAATATACACATTTCCTATCTATAAGAGAATACTTACCTCTTGAGCACCTTAAATGACTATATATTAATAAAATTGTAAGACTTCCTGGAGAACCTCTTTCAATTTTGTATAATCATGATCCATTATTTACATCAAAATTTTGTAAAAGACTTTAGAAATATTTGGATACAGAGCTCCATTTGAGCACTTCCAATCACCCTCAAACTGATGGATAACAAAATAGACTATTAAAACTTTAAAATATATCTTTAGGTCATTGTCACAAGACTTTCAAGGAATGTTGGATCATTATTTACCTTTGGTAGATTTTTCCTATAAAAATAACTTCCATTCAAGTATTCAAATGGTGTCGTAAAAATAATTATGTGGAAAGATATATTTTACCATGAATTTTTTGGAAGAAGTTGGTAAAATAAAGATTGTGGGTCTAGATCTTGTTTAGGAGACAATAGAAAAGGTAAAGGCTATTCAGACTCATATTAATCAACTCAAAGCAAAAAAAGAGTTATGCCAACAACTGAAAAAAAATGTAATTTTGAGTAGGAGATCATGTATTCTTTAAACTATCTCCATGAAAAGTTGTTATAAGGTTTGGTATGAATGGAAAACTAAGACTTAGGTACATTAGACCTTTTGAAATTCTAGAAATAATTATAGTTATGGCTTACTGATTTGAAATTCCACCGATCCTCTCTAAAGTGCACAATGTGTTCCATATATCTTTGTTAAAAAAGTATATACCAGACCCAATTCATGTTCTCACCAATAAAGAAATAGAACTAAAACTTGATTTAACATATTGTGAAGAGCCTAACCATAATTTTGAAACTAGAGATAAACTGTTGAGGATTCAAATGACTTTACTGGTAAAGGTGCTTTAGAGAAATCATAAAATAGGGGAAGAAATGTGGGAACCTGAGGATGTTATGAAGAAGAACCGCCCTCATTTATTTAGAAGTTAATATCCATGAAAATTTTGAAGATGGAATTTTTATAGGATGGAATAATGTAATATTCTAAGTTTTTAAAAGAATATTATGTTTGATAGCATATACAATGCACAACATCAATCCTAAACGAACAATGAAATATTATTATATGACCATTATAATCTAGCCATTGAATTGGAGGGAATGAATAAGAATTAAAACATTATAAAATATATATATTAATTTTATACCCAATAGAAATTTATTAATTAATTCATAGAAAATAAACTCATTTTTTGGTAATTTCGTTTTATTCTTTAAAATATGTTTTCTTCAAAATGATTTTTATTCATATATTTGAGAAAATAATATGATTAATTTTTCAAACTTTTATAAATATATATTTTATTAAATTCACTTAATTTTTGAAATCATAATATGAAAATTATCTTATGATGAATTATTTTGATTTTTTTTTTGAAAAGTTTGATTTTTCAATGAATAATGAAAAATACTACTTTTTATTCAAAACTATAATTTTGTTTCAAGAATTTACAAAGTTACATTTTGTTTTAAAATGTTTTGAAAGAAAAATCAATTCAATTATATTATAAATAATCTAATTGTGTTATTTGAAATGGATTTTATACTTGAATTTGGTATAAATATATATACTTAAAAAGGATTTTTTCTAAAAAATTATTTTTCATTGCATTTTTTGTTTTAATATAAAATTAATTTCTGAAAATTAGTGAAATTGAATCATAAAAAAATAGATTCCATATTTGAAATCAGGTGTTCCAAATTTGGTAAATAGGACCCTTTTATTTCTGGTCATTATGAATAGTTACCATTGTAAATAATTGTCAACACATTAAGGGTAAATTGGGTAATTAAGGTTAAAAATAATGTGATAAGGCAGTAAAAAACAACCCAAAACTTACTTTAATTTAATTTTATGAGTCTATTCTGTACATAATCATCAGAAGTTTAAAAATATAACCTTTTTAAATTTATCTCTGATCTTGAACTTATGATATTTAAGTGAGAGATAGAGAAAAAAATATCACTTTTATTCTTTTAATATCTATAATATTTTATGATAGGGATAAATAAAACTTATGTTCAATTATAAATAATAATTTTAAAGATAAATTATTATTTTATCATGGTAATTTATTTGTAATTTTTAGTGATAAAATAATTACTTTAAATGCTTGTGCAACGCCAACACAACATTTATATAATAAAAAGAAAAATAAAATAAATGATTTCAAAAATACAAAAACTAATATAATTTGTAATAATTATTGTGTTTTATAACGTTTTTAGATAAATATCACATTTTATTGATGTGTGAAAGGATTATATTTTAATACCCTCTTTTTTTGATGTATTCAAAGTCAAATTAAATGAATAGTGTCAAAAATGATATTAATGATATTTTATAAAAATTGATATTTTATTAAATGATTTAAAATTTATAAAAATATTATATTTGAAAAAAATAATGTTTTATGGTTGAAAACATCAACCATGGTCCATTTATATGTCTTTTGTAATTTTATAGTAACATTATTGACCCTTAAAGGGTAGAAAACATTAATATTGTAGTAATTATCAAAAGAGTTAACAGGGGTAAAATTAAAAGATAAGAGTGAAAATATAACCAAACTTATAAAAAAATTATTAGATAATATTATTTTAACTCATACTAATATTTTCTTCTAATTATATCAATTTTTATCCATTTTTACATAAATATATATATTAATTTAATACTTTAAGAAATCCCAAGAATGTCCTTCCCCTCACTTATAAAAGGACACTCCTTATCTCAATTCTTCACAACACTTTAAGCCATATAGATCAACCAAAATCTACCCACTTATCTTAAAAACATCATTATCTAAGTTTTTGAGGTTCTGGTCTTCTTAAAAGACCAACTCTAGGTCCCTTAAGAGAAGATCTAAAGGAGCTCTTTTGAAGAAGAGGTAATCGTCTTTACTGACTCTTTGAAATTTATTTCTTCTTATACTTAATCTAAATATATTATAATCATACTACCATAAACATACTTATATGTTATTATGATTATGTTACAACCATTTTCCATCTCTTTTCCATCCTATAAAAAGTGAAAACATCACTCATGCATGCGTACGGCTTACTGTCTCCATTCAGTGGTGTAATTAATTTTTCAACACCACTTTACTTGGATGGTTATAAAGATGGAAATAATTAATATATATATATGATATTTATTACATATATATACCTCTGTAATTTCAATATCATATATACCATCTTACCTTTCAATCCATTGAAAAATGATAATGTCGTTCGTCCGTACGTGTGGACTACCACCACCACAAAACGATGTCATCTGTTTTTCATTTCTTATTTACATGGAAGGTAATAAGGATAGATTTAATAGATATATATGATATTTATATCATTATTAACATTATGGATAATATGTAACCATAATCAAGGATCAAGGACTGAATCTTTCATGACAAAACGTGCTTGAGAACTTAAATCAGTCAAACATCCAAAACAATGATAATAAGGAAATATTGTTGACGAATGGGTGATACGATGTTATAAAATTATCATATATGATATTATAAATATTAATATGTTTTTGTTATAAATTAAAAAAAATGTGTAAACCGTTATATAGGAGGTTAAATCACATTCAACTAAGAGGAAACATGAGGTAATTTATTTCTTCTTAATTTTGACACCATTGAGACATATTTGGTATTGTGAACCTATTTAATTTTATGTGGTGAATATACTAAAATTTTAAGTTATTTAATATGAATATAAATTTATTAATGATGATTATTGAATTCAACTTACACTTTCAAGAAGTAACTTTAAAATAAAAGTCGATCTTAATTCTGTTTTTGATCAACAATATTTTTCTTCCAAGTCCATATTTTTCAAAATTATTTTATAAGTCCTTTTATTCACTCAAATTATTTATTAAGGAAATTTTAAGTTATACTTGACTTTTTAAAACGTATAAAATTAATATTTCTAATTTTTTATAAAAGTTTCATTTTCAAATTTCATTATAAAAAGTCAAAAGGAATGTTTTTTTAACATATACAGCATTAGTAGACTTTCCCACTACCATAACCATTTTACACCCTTTAGCTTCTTCTACAAGTTTTAAATGGTTTTACCAAGAAAACTATATAATGAAAACTTATTTTAAATCTTTTTCCATTTTCATTTATTCTTTAAAAGAATTGATTTTAATACTAATTCTATATTTTTTATGGCCATCTCTCATCTCTTGATTAATTACATAGACATTAATTTTCTATTGAAACATTCAATTTGTTGTGATCATTAGACAATACATTTCCATTAAATATCCATATTCTTTGTATCATGTATATGAATTTCCTAAAAAATATACCATTTTTACATATAGTGATTTACTTTAAAATTTATTTGATTGACTATAGAAATATTGATATTCTGTATTCTTTACTCAATACAGATATTTATTGATAAGGAATATTATTTATGAATTAAATTTATTATTTAATATATGAGTGATGAATTGGACATGTAGTGATGGGAAAGGTCTGTAATTATAAATCCCTAGGATGCATCGATATGTCTCATGATACAAATTAGTTATCCAATTTAACGGGTCTTTACCCATAGTTTTAAACTATCTTGACTCATGGTGTGATGGTAGAGATATCATGATGTCTGAGATCATGACATAAAAAATTATTCATTTAATTTATTTAGAATTTAGATATTAATATTATCCATGATATTTTTACATTGATATTATTCATGGATTCATTTCATGATCAAGTTATTAATTAAATGGAATGTGTTCCCAGTTATTTACATTTCTATATTGATTATTCCTTATTTACTCAAGATAGCTTCCATTGTATGTAACCCTTACTAATCATTCGAGATCAACCTTATTTTGTTCCATTTCCCTAGGATATGAAGATGAATTCTTTTAATGATTTTCAAGGATGTCAAGAATTTAATTCTGTTACGTTTTATATTTTATTCCCAATGTAAAATGGGTATGTTGTATGTATATGGTTCTCCAATACTACTAAATTGATCGGTCCTTCAGGATTAGATACCTTGTATCTATTCCAATGTTATAAATTAGACAACGGCTCTAGGTTAATAGAGTTAGGGTTGTTACAACATCATGATGGAGATTGTTTGATATTATTTTCCTACAAGTACTAATGAAATCCACACTAGTTCCAAACTCTAATCCCCATTCTAACTCTATTACATTTATCCGGTGGAACTTTTTCATGACCCATTCCCAATAAAACCCCACCTATGTCATATGTGAAGTAGAGTGTGGTTATTAATTCCTTTCCTCAATAATTCAGAGGTTGGTGACTAAAACTGATGGTATGAAACACACATAAAGGGTTGCATTACCCTCATAATTCCCTAGAACAAAAGATAAAACCACCAATCAACCCTATACATAAACCAAAAAAAACCCATAATCCTAGAATTCATGTGAATGACATACAAAAAGAATTGTCTCAAAAAATAATATACCAAGATGTAACTCATATGATAGTGTTTTCAACAATGATCACGAAATCCTCAAGCTATTATGGTTCAACCTAATCGTCAAATCCCAACTAAAAAACAATTTATAATAGTATATATATATATATAGGGGTGAGTATACAAAAACACTTAGTAGTATCCTTCCTAAAACCTCAAATGAAACTATTTAAGAATCATAATGATTTATCAATGAATAATAAGTCGAACAAACTCATTACCTACATCATGTCGTTTAATTTCCCATGTTTTCCAAGGCTCTCATGCCCAATATCACATATAGATATTGTAAAATAATATTAAATGAATATATGATAATTGTACCCAATAACCACTTCCCTAATGACCTATTTTACTTAACTCACTAATGATATTCATCCTCACTCCATAATCCATTCCATATCCATTTAAGTACATCATCGCATATCTATATAACCATGATAGGACCACATAATTACATACCTTATTCATAACCTCATAACCATATACCATGACCTCATAAAGATAAGGCACATAATCCTGAAGGTATTCTACCTCATACCCACATACCACTATGTATGCCCCCCCATGCACCAACATTATTATCACAATAACCTCAAGACATCATAACATGTGAAATCATAACTATAGGTCATTATATCCTATATTATATCAGGAAGAGGGAGCTAGGAAGGGGGAGTAGTCATCCATCTATGTCACATCCATCCTATAATATAGGTAAAACTCCCAAAACCCATAACCTCATATGGGTATTTATACTTTTATCATACATGGGTGGGGTGTAAGAAATAATTTTAAAATAAAAAGGACAGAATACACCACACATCTCAATCTAAGGGTCAGCTCATAAATACATTGCATTTATTACTATAACCTACGATGGTCATTTCTTCCCAACAGCCACACATCGATAACTTCTAACACATATGACTACAATAAAACCAACCAAAAATATATCACATAACAACCATACAATAATATCGACTTACCATTCTATAACATCATTACCAATTTCATGTTTTTTAATTTACTATCTATATTACATTTGTTAAACCACCTTTAGTTCTTCCATTATCGCATTTTCACAACATCACTTAAGAAAATAATTCAGGAATAATTTATTTATCATTTCATTAGTAAATTACATTTGTTATAAATAACCAATCTACTCACAATATCATTTCAAATATTATTTATAATTTCATTAATTCATTGCCATTATATTTTTACACAACTATGACACAAACCATATAAGCTCCTCTCCCTTAGTTGCATCAATCACCAAAAAACCTCATGCCAATAACCAAAAAACTAATTCCACACCTTCCATCCATAGAGTTTTTTTTCAGTGGGTCTAGTTAGGAATAGGATTTGGTTGTGGTTAGATTCACACCGTGCAGATTCCGACATCATGTGGTAAAAATATCGCTTAAGGTACCATATGCTTATCATTTACTCTAGATTTTGATTAATTCGATTCTATATATTCTCTGTAATAACTTAGGTAATCTTAATAATAAATTAATTTCATGTCTTATTAATGTTCATAAATATATTTTATGGATTCATATATAATATTATAATCTTATTTGATTTTTCAATCAGAGAAGTAATGGTTTTATGCTAGCTGAAATATCTTCCAAAAAATATATGGTTTTTAAAAAAAATAAATTTATAGATTTTATGAATTAAATTTTATAAAATTTAATTTCGTTTTTTATTAATCATATTCTTAGGGTATATTTTTTTATTTTCTGAAAAGATTTATTTTTGGGTGAATGGTGAAAAATAAAACTTTTTATTTAAATTGTCATTTATTTTCAAGTATTCAAAAAGTATCATTATATTTTGAATTGTTTTAAATTTAAATTAGTCCCATTTTAATAAAAATAATCCAATGAATTCTATAGTAATCAAAATTATACTTGATTTTGGTATAAATTTATTTTTATTCTTAAAAAGGACATTTTTATAAAAACTGTTTTTGTTGTGGTTTGTCTATTTATATTAAAATTAATTTCTTCCACATCTAAAAATCAAATATTGAAAATTTTATTTATTATTTTTAATATTTAGGTTCTATTTTTTAAAGTGTCCAATTTAATTTTTCATAATAATGAATGGTAACCTTGGTAAAACATTGTCACCGCATTAATGGTTAAAAGAGATAACAATGGGGTTAAAACTGAGTGATAAGGTCTAGAATATCATAAAAACTCATTTAAATTTGATTTTATGGATGTATGACTCATAATTATACTATATTCTAAATATTTAAAAAAATAAAATTTATTTTTAGAAATATAAAATATATTTGAATGTTTTAAGTATTTAAAAGTGTGTCACTCCCCTCACTTATAAATGGGAACATACTCTCCTCACTTATTCACACACTTAGATCCATTTATCTCAAAAAAAACATACCTAAATACCTTACCAACATATCTTAACACATCCTATAGTTCTTGGTCTCACCAAAAGACTAACCTAATAAGGATTAAGGTGTAATCCAAGGGAGGTTTTCCAAAGAAGAGGCATAATTCTTAACCATGTGTTTCTTGTTTATTTATTCTTTTAACTCCTTAAAATATTCCTAAACCATGATGAAATAATATTATAAATATATTAAATATAATTAAATTTTATTATTATTATGTTACAAACCTTTTCATCCCATTTTCCATCCTATGGTAAATGAAAACATCACTCGTGTGTACGTGTGAACTACCACCTCCATGAAGCGATGTATTTCATTTTTCTAAACTATGTCATATGGATAGTTAAAATAATGGATAAAATGAATATATATGATATTTTTGAAATAATTATGTTTATATAAATATAATATATTACTTACCTTCTTAACCTATCATTTGTTGGAAAACAATAACGTTGCTCCTGCATATGTGTGGACTACCGCGTCCACGAAGCGATGTGATTCATTTTTCATTCCACCTTACAAGGATGGTCATAAGGATATAAATAATTTATAAATATGAATTTTTTAAAATATTTATTATTATTTAAAATTAAAATAATATCTAATTTATTTCTTTTCCACCTGGTAGAAAAATGAAAATGTTGTTTATGCATACGTATAGACTACCGTCTCCATGAAACGACATGGTTCATTTTTCATGACTTCCTTACATGGTTGGTTTTAAAAGTGTATATAATATATAAATATGATTATTATAACATGTTTAAGATTCTATGGTAAATGTAACCATAACCCCTTTGACCATGGTCAATTCACCGATGTTATTTTGAGGTTATAAACTGAACATCCTTAAAAAACCAACGTGAAATTAACCATTTTAGTAACTAAATCAAACATGGTAATAAATAAAATAAAGAGAATAATGATGGTAAAATCAACATGAAAATTTTTCTTAATAGAGTATAAAAATAATATAATTTTGTTACTTATGATGGTATACATATGAATGAAATGATTTGGGACTCGAGGTAAGAGATTTTCCAATAAAACATTATTTTTACTGTTTTAAACTCTTCCACCTCCATATACATGTTATTTTAAATATTTCAAGAATATTATTATTTATTCTTAAAAAAAATTATAAATATTATTTTTTAATATATTTTAATTTCTTTAAAAAAAATTAAAAATGAGTCTTTTTAAAGTTTTCCATATGGGTTATTTTCAACTTTTTACAATAGTGAAAAAAAAGAATGTTTTTTTAACAATTACAGCTTGAAATCATTTTCTTGAAATGATATTCATTATTATTTATCAATATTACTCTATAATTTAATATGGTTTTTCAAATAATATATTTTTTCTAATCTTCTATGAATTTTTCATTTTTAATATTTTATAGGGAAAAATGATATTTCTCTTTATGATTATGTTAAAATGGAAAGCGTTTTTCTTATGAGTTTAAATTAGTTTTTCAATGGATTTATGATGAAAATGGTAAATATTAAAAAAATGTTCATGATACAGTTCTTGGGAATTATAGATAATATTGAGTGAGACTTGTATAGCTCATTCTAATGGGTGATTCTGATATATCCCTCTAATGCATCGGGTAATGATATGGTCTTCAAAGGTAAAAAGTGAGGGAGATAACTTGGTTGGTTACTCCTATGGAATTAAATTGGATTTAGTTATTTAGATATGGGTTAAACATTAATGAACATGGGTTATGAATATGATGATCCAAATACCTATATTATGCTTACAAAATGTGGTTTTATGTAAATCATTTGATTTCATGAGGTAAGGAATGTTTATAAACTTTTAAAGGTGAAAGGTTTGTTATTTTCAAAGAAGTGCTTTAATGATTTTCAACATGCCATAATATTCCTTCATAGTAATATTACTAATTATGGATTCTAAAATGTTTTCCTTGAGAAAAAAATTATTTTGATATGTGTATATGTTTTATGTGTTCAAAGATTTATTGTGAAAAAGGTAAACATATTCATGGGTTTTCCTATTTTTCACTAAACTAATAGGATTACTTTATTTTATATCCCTTTATGATCTTTTTCCCCATCCCATGTTTTCAAATGTTTTTCACAAGATCTAAGGATGAGAATAAATTTTAAAAAGGACAAGATTTATTTTATGGTGACTCATCCTAAATGAAGGAAAACGTCTTGAATGAAACAGGGGTGAAATATTAAAACTGTGTTTTGTAGAAAAAATGTACATTGTGTGTAAGTGTTCAATTTATTATGTAATTTTTTACCTGATTATTTAAAAATAAAATCTAAGAAGATCTTAAAACTGTAATAAAGTGCAACCCTTGTTATAAATAATGTAATTATGGGTTGATTATGTTATGGACATTATATTTTCTTTCAGGGGAAATGTTAATATGTCATTAGTGGTTAAAATAATGTTAAAATTTTCTATTAAGTGATTTAAAATTATGTTTATATTATCATGAGATGTATTTTGAAGTTTACATGTTTTTTATCTAATCCATTTTTGTTTAGAATGGTTTTTTGTAGTGGAAATAGGGCAGATGAAGTAGGAAGGCATCAGGAGGATAATAACATTTTGAATCAGCAAACTGAAATGGTTGGAATAGAGTAGCATGTGATAGTGTAAAATTGGTTGAAATAGGATATTAATGGAAGAACCCATGAAAGGGAGTGATCAAATTATCTAAATTAGAACATGTCTATAGTGGAAAATCTCATGAAACAATACCCTTCAGATTTCAGTGGTTCTTTAAACCCGGTGAAAGCAAAAGAATGGATAAATTCATTAGAGAAGATATGTAAAGTTTTCGGATGTATGGAACATCAAAAGGTGGTTCTTTTTATTTATCATTTTGAAGGTGATGTTGATTGATAGTGGTCTCTAATTTATAATATGAAGAAAAATGATAAGATTGATTCCATGGGGTGGATTTTATTTAAAGATATTTTTATTGAGAAGTGTTTTTCTAAAGTTCTTCAAATGAGAATAGAAACAAAATTTATGGAGTTAAATAAAAAGGAAGAAGACTCAGTGGTAACTTATAAAGAAAATTTTACCAGACTGTCTTGGTGTGCACCAAATTTTGTTCTGGATCATGAGAGTGAATTTGATAGATTTTAGATAGATTTGAAACCATGTTTATAAAAATCGTTGGCCTCTCATGAATTTAAAATTTATGAATAGGCTAATTTTTGTGTTGTGAAAGTTAAGATGGAGTTTTTTGTAACTTATATAATTCATGATAAAAAGGGTAAGAAATAGTCAAGGTGTTAAGAAATGGAGAAGTAATAAACTAATAAATCTAGATTATAACCTTCTAGATGTACTAAATATGGTAAAAGTAATTTTAAAAAATGTTTTATATGATCAGGGAAGCGTTACCGATGTGGTAATCTTGGTCATTTGGCTCATGATGGTAAGGAAAAGAGTTCTAACTAGAAAAGTAATGGAAAACAAATAGTAAACCAATAGTAAGATGCTTTAATTAAAATGAGATGGTACATTATTCTAATGTATGTTTTAATTTAGTTACTCGGGTGGTTATCATCAAAATCTGAAATAGAAAGGTGTCAAAAAAAATTATACTAGTTCAATAAATACAGGACCCTCAAATGAAGTGGTGATAAATACATTACTTTTTTATTTAGATTATTCCAATGTCTTGTTTGATTTGAGATGTACTCGTTCTTTTATATCTAGGAAATTTTAAATTAAAACAGAAATACCATCTCAACAAATGAATCTGGAACTCTTGGTAAAAACTCCTAGGGGTATTATAAAAGTATTAATAATTTATAGATATCTTCCTATTATCGTCTATGGAATGGTTTTTCCCATAAACCTTGTTTTTTTACCCATTTTAGAGTTTGATGTTATTTTTTGTATGGATTTACTTTGAGTTTATCATGCTAATATATATCATATATCTAAAGAAGTTATTTTTCAGAATGAGTTTTAGTTTGTATATAATAATGAATTCATGCCTTTGATTACATGTTAATAATCTGATAAATTGATAAAATGTGGAAGTGAAATTTATAATGAACATATTATTTAAAAGAAAGTAACTATTCAAATTAGTGATATGTTAATAGTAAATAAATATTTGGATGTATTTACTAATGTTTTTTTCTAGTTTTATTCCGGAGTGGGAGGTTGAATTTCCTATTGACTTAGTGCACGATGTTAAGATAATTTCAAAACCTCCTTAATTAATGGATCTGGTAAAACTTTTGGAATTGAAAAATAAATTACAAGATTTTATTGATAAGGGTTTCATCTACCCTAGTGATTCACCTTAGGTTGATCTTGTTCTATTTGTTAAAAAGAAAGATGGTTCCATGAGACTTTTCATTGATTATGGAGTACTCCATAACATTACTGTTAATAAAAATCATTTATTGTCTCATATCAATGACTTGTTTGATTAGATCTATGGTTTTTAGTAATTTTCAAAGACTGATCTTAGGTCAAGGTATCACCAGATGAATGTGAAGGAGTAAGACATTCCAAGGATGGTGTTACATACTAGGTATCAGAATTATGAGTTTTTGGTTACATCTTTCAGGTTGAAAAATGCACCCTCTATGTTAATGGATCTTATAAATATAGTTTTCCATGAGTATTTGGATGAATTTTTAGTAGTTTTAATTGATTACATTTTAGTTTATTTTAAAATTTATGAGGAATATGAGAAAAACCTCAGGATTGTTTTTTTAGACTTTAAAAAAGAAAAGTGTTTGTATGGAAAATTTAGTAAATATGAATTTTGGTGGAAATAGATTTCATTTTGTGAGAATATTGTTTTTAAATATGGAATGACTGTTTACCATGCTAAAACTAAAGTGGTGGGAGAGTTTCCAAGGCCTAAAAATGTTATGGAGATTCAAATTTTCCTTGTATTAACTGTTCATTACTGATGGTTTATTGAAAAAAAATCTTGGTTATCTAGTCCACTAACTAAGTTAACTTGAAAAGGAGATAAATTCATCTAGAAAAAGAATGTGATTAATGTTTTCAGGAATAGAAAAGAAGATTCATTAATTTTATAGTGTTATCATTTCCAAAAAGAAATGGTGAATTTTTTATTTATAATGATACTTATTTGAAGGTAATTAGTTGTGTATTTATGCAAGATGATTGTAAAATTTTATATGTTTCATTTAAATTAAAACTCCATGAGAATAATTACCCTACACGTGATCTTGGTCTTACAATGGTGATTATACTTTAAAATTTTAGAGGCATATTTTATATGGGGTAAAATGTGAAATATATAATGAATATAAAATTTTAAAGTATATATTTACTCTAAAGGAGTTTAACATGAGGCAAAGAAGATGGTTGGAACTAATAAAGGGTTGTGATTTCATGATTCACTGTTATCTAGGTAAAGTAAACAAGGCATTTGATCCCATGAGTCAAAAATATAGTGTATCATTAACCATGTTACATCTGGAAAATAAACCTTTTGTTAATGATTTAGTAAACAACATGAGAATCAGAAAATTCTATGAGGGAAAAATAATCACACCTGTCTAGGAAATGAATAAAATTGTGAGGACGCAATTTCAAAAAAAGGGGGAGAATGTGTCAACCCAGGTGATTTTAATAATAAATAAATTTCATTAATTATTAATGTTCATAAATATATTTTATATATTGTAATATAATATGATAAGTTTATATTATTTTTTAGTCGGAGAAGAAACAGTTTTATTCTAGCTGAAATGTTTTCCATGAAATATATGGTCTTATTTAAAATATAAATATATAAATTTTAGGAATTGAATTTTATAAAATGAAATTTTTTATTCAAAATATATAATTTATCATAAGATGAATATTTTATATTATTCTAAAAGATTTATTTTTGTGTGAACAGTGAAAAATACTAATTTTTATTTAAACTGTCATTTATTTTCAAGTATTTAAAAAGTATCATTATGTTTTAGATTGGTTTTAAAGTTAAATTAGTCCCCTCCTAATAAATATAATACAATTAATTCTATAGTATTTAGCATAATACTTTATTTTGGTATAAAATCATTTTTATTCTTAAAATGTGCATTTTTCTAAAAATTGTTTTTATTATGGTTTGTGTATTTATATTAAAATTAATTTATCCAACTTCTAAAAATTTAATATTGAAAAATGTATTTCATGTTTGGAATTATTAATCTAAAATTTGGTAATGTGATCAATTTCATTTTTTTCTCATAATGAATAATAACCTTGGTAAAACTTTTTCATCGCATTAATGGTTAAAATAGTTAACGAAAGAGTTAAAACTAAGAGATAAGGATTAAAATATCATAAAAACTTGTTTAAATTTGATTTTATGGGTGTATTTTTAATCATACTCATCTTATATTTTAAATATGTCAATTTATTCCACTATCCTTTTATAAATACATATAATATATTTAAAAGTTTTAAGTATTTACAGATGTGCCACTCCCCTCATTTAAAAAATGGAACCTCATATCCTCACTTTTCACACACTTTTAACCATTTATATCACCCAAAAACTACCCAAATAACTTCCATAAATCACTTCTAAAGTCCTATAGGTACTTTTATCACCAAAATACCAACCTAATAAGGCTTTAGGTGTAAGCTAAGAGAGGTTTTCCAAAGAATAGTTATAGTTCTTAACCTAGTGTTTCATGTTTATTTATTCTTTTATTTCATTAAAATATTATTTAACCATGAAAAAATAATAACATTAGTATATTTTATATACTTCAATGTTATTATGATTATGGTACAACCCTTTTTCATCTCCTTCTTCATCATATAGGAAATGAAAACATCGTTTGTACGTATGTGTGGATTACCACCTCCACGAAACGATGTGTTTCATTTTTCATCACCAAATCATATGGATGATTAAAATAATAGATAAAATGAATATATGTGATATTTATGAAATAATTATGATTATTTAAAGATAATATATTACTTACCTTCTTACCTTACCATCTTTTGGAAAACAATAACATCGCTCGTGCATACGTGTGTACAACCACCTCTATGAAGTGATGTGATTCATTTTTCATTTTCACCATATAAGGATGGTCATAAGGATACAAATAATGAATAAATATGAATTTTATAAAATATTTATGATTCTAAACATGTAAAATATTATCTAATTTTTTTCTTTTCTACTCAATATAAAAATGAAAATGTTATTCATGTGTAAGTATGCACTACCATTTCCATGAAATAACGTGGTTCATTTTTCATAAATGCCTTACATAGTTGGTTTTAAAAATGTTTATAATGTATAAATATGATAATTATAACATTTTTAATATATTTTATTTAATTTAATCATTACCCCTTTGACCACAGTCAATGCACCGATGTTATTTTATGGTTATAAACTAAACATCCTCAAAACCTACAATGTGAACTTAACCATTTTAGTAACTAAATAAAACAAGGTAATTTATGAAATAAAGAGAATAATTATAATGGAATGAACATGAAAATGGTTCTTAAGAAATCATAAAAAAAATTATTACTCTAGTGGGTATACATATGAACGAAACAGGTCAAGACCTGAGATAAGGGATTTTCCTTTAAAACATTATTTTAAATGTTTTAGTCTCTTTCTCCTTCATATACATGTTATTTTAGATCTTTCAAGAATTTTCCTATTTATACTTAAAATATTTCTAAATGAAATTTTATACTATATTTTACTTTCTTTTCAAAGTTTTAAAAATTAATATTTTCAATGTTTTCCATATGGGTTATTTTTGACTTTTTATAAAAGTGAAAAAAGAATGTTTTTAAAGTATATACCTTGACCACATTTTCCCATTATCATAAACATTATTCATTATCAAGATTTCTCTACAAGTTAACATGTTTTTTCAAAGAATATCTTATTCCCACTCTTCTAGTAATTTTTCATTTTTAAGAGTTTCTAGATAAAAAAAAGATATTTCTCTTTGTGATTATGTAAAAATGGGAGGTATTTTTCATATGGGTTCGGATGAGTTATTTAAAGGGTTTTATGATTAAAAGAGTAAATATTACAATTATTTTGTTTATTATATGGTACTTGAGATTTATAGATGGTGAAAGGCGATCCGGATATAGTTCATGATGATGGGTGAGCATGATATAGCTCTCCAATGTATTAAATAACGATATAGTCTTCAAAGGTGAAAAATTAGGGAGATAATCGTGTTAGTAACTCCTATAGAATTAACTGGGATTTATTTATTCTGACACAGGTAAAATATGAGTGAACACGGGTTATGATTATGTTTCTACAAGATACATATATTATTCTTGAAAAAATGGATTTTATGGAAGTTGTTTGATTTCATGTGGTAAGGAATATTTATGAACTTTTAAAGGTGAAAGGTTTTTTTTAAAGAAATTTTTTTATGAGTTCCCACATGCCTCAAGATACCTTCATGGTTTCCATATGTTTAATAACGGGTTATCAAATTTTTTTCTTTGAGAAAATATTTATTTTTATATGTGGAAATGTTTTATTTATCTACTAAAATTGTATTGTGAAAAAGGTAGACATATTCATTGGTTTTCATGATTTTAACTAGACTAATAGGATTCCTTTATTTTTATGTATCGTATTATGATTTTTTTTCTCAACCCATGTTTTCAAATGTTTTTCATAGGATCTAAGGATGATTATAAATTTTATCAAGGTCAATATTTCCACTATAGTGACTCTTCTTAAATAGAGAAAAAGTGTCTTGGATTAAATTGGGGTGTAAACTTAAAGATCTATTTTTGTGGAAAAACGTACAGTGTATGAAAGTGTCCACTTTATTACGTAATGTTTTACCTAATTCTCTAAAACTCTAAACTAAAATAATCATTGAAATTTAATTAAGTGAAACCCTTTTTATAAATCATGTAATTATGGGTTGATTGTGTTATGAGTTGTTATATTTTTACTCCTTCATTGCACCTACCTTAGTCCAAACCTTGGGAATCAAGCTGGAGAGTCTTATAGTACCCCTGGTTTTAACTACACCAGTTATAGTTCAATCTGATTTACTTGATGTGTGATGAGGTTGTGAGATGGTGGTGGGGAAGGATCGATAATTGGGTTGATTTCATCTTTCTACAGATATAACTAAACAATTTCATCCTTTCCAACTACTGGTTGTATTGTTTTTTGTGAATTCATCGATTTCATCCAATGGAGAGTTGTGTTTTTTGATGTGGAAAGCCATCATGTGGTGTTTATTACTATAAAATACCATAATATAAGTTGTTGGAATTCAAACCCTCTTTTTCTCATCTAATTTTTTTTTTTGGGGGATCAGTAGAGGAACAGGTTTTGGTTTTCCTTAGATTTATTAAAGAGTTTATGTTTTTTTTTCTAAGTGGTTTAACCCTACCTAATCAATGTTATATCAAGTTTTTTATAGAGTTGTAGTATTCTGCCTATCTAATATTGATGTATCCATATCAAATTTCACTCTCTGGTTTGTGGGATTTGAGAATTTATATCGATGATTTGTTGCAAAGGGGTTTCATCTAGACCAGTGTGTCATTATGGGGTGTTATGATGTTATTCTACAAGAAAGTAAATGGTGGTATGAGGATGTGTATAGACTACCAAATACTAAATTAGGTGATGGTAAATAATCATTATCCACTCTAAAAGATAGATAATTTATTTGATCTGTTCAAGGGATTCAGCTGGTTTTTGAAGGTTGATTTATGGCTCGAATACCACTAAATGAGGGTGAAGCAGGGGGTATCTCGAATATGGTGTTCATGTGTTGTTATGGCCACTTCAAGTTCATATTTATGTCATTCAATGTCATGAATTCCCCAGTTTTTTTCATGAGACTCGTGAAATATGTGTTTCGCGAGTTCCTATATCAGTTCATAGTAGTGTGTTAAATAAATTCTAGTGTACTTGAAGTGGGAGGATCATGTTGAGCATTTTAGGGTTATTTTTCAAGTCCTTAGGAACCATTGGATTTATGGTAAGTTTTACAAGTTAAATATTTGTACACGAGAGGTGCATTTCCTTAGGTATGTGGTGTCTCAATAGAGAGTAGAAATCAACCCATTGAAGATCGTAGAGGTTTTTTCTTGGACAGCACCTAAGAATGTTGTAGAGGTCTATTATTTCCTTATTATTTCAGGCTATTATCATAGGTTTGTGTCTAATTTCTCTCATATCACAACCTTTTTGATAGCCTTTACTAGAAAGGATTTGACTTTCTTATAGATTGATTAGTGTTAGATGGATTTTGACTATCATAAGGAGAAATTGATCAATGATCTTATTATTTGGATTCTAAAGGAGGGAGTTATGTTTGAGATTTTTTTTGATGCTTTCCATATTGGTTTGGGTTGTATATTGATGAAGAAGAGGGTAGTGATCTCATATGGTTCTAATCATTTACATCCCGACAAACATAACTATTCCAAGCATGATCTTGAGTTAGAATCAGTAGTGTTTTCTCTGATGTCGTGGTGGAGTTACCTCATTGTTGAACATTTTATGGTATTCAAAAATCATGATATCTTGAGGTATATTTTCACTCAACAAGATTTGAATATGTGATAGTGAAGGTGGATTGATTTCTTGTGGTATTTTGACTTCCAGATCTCTTATACGCCATAAAAGGGAATATGGTTTTTGACATACTAAGTAGGTAATTTCAAGGATATGTTGTTTGGGAGCCTGAATATACTTGGAGAGTGATGGAGGATATTCTAGAGATGAATGTAGACAAGGAGGAGGTTGGTGGTAGAGGTTGTATATACCAGATGATAGTGAACTCATCCTTTCTACAGAAGGTGGAGGAGTCTCAATGGGGAGACTCAAAGGTAAAGGTGATGTGGGATCATTTCTTTCATGATAATGCTCCTGAGGGGTGGTCGAAGGATAATCATCATCAAGTGTTATTTTTAGGAAGGATGTTTATCCCATCGGTGATGTGAGAGGTGGTACTTCATGTGTTTCATCAGTCACACTTAGCAGTACATCCTATTCTATCCAAGATGTATCATTACTTGAGGATTTAGTTCTTGTAGCCAGGGATGAAGTGGTCACTAGTAGAGTTTTTTTAAGGATGTTTGGTCTGTCATTAGGTAAAGGTGTAGCATCATGTTCCTGGTAGGTTGTTACAACCATTGGATGTCCCCGAGTTGAAAGGGGAATACATCTCGATGGATTTATTCATTGGTTTGTCATGAGCTCAAGGAGGGTGTGATTTTATTTGGGTGATTGTGGATCAGTTGAAAAAATAATCTCATTTCTTAGCAATAAAGTAATTGAGTGCCATGGATGTTTTTATGAGGTGATGTGTGGATAAGATTATAAAGCTTTATGGAGTAACAAGGACCATAATCTCTGATTAAGATCCTCATTATACCAAATTATTTTGGAGAGGACTTAAACATGATTTTTTACCATCTATGTCTTAGCACTGCCTTCCATCCTTAGATGTATGGTAAGATGAAGAATACCATTTAGACACCAAAGGATATGTTGTGAACCTGTGTTTTGGATTTTTTTGGATCATGGGTGAAGAAATTTCCTTTGGTTTATTTTTCCTATAATAATATATACCACTCTTCCATCAGTATGGCTCTGTTTGAGGCAATGTATAAGTGGACTTGCAGATCTCCATTGTGCTAGACTGATGTTGGGGAATCGATAGTCCTTGGACCAGATGTGGTGAAAATAATGATCGAGAAGGTGAAGATGATTTAAGATCATTTGAAAGTGTCACAAGGCCTCCAAAATTATTTTGTTGATCGTAGGACGATACCACTAGATTTTGAGGTCAGATGTCATTTGTTTTTGAGGTCAGATGTCATTTATTTAAAACAAAGGATTACACAAGGCAGTTACGATCTCCTTACATAGCCCCTTATCACACCAGCATAGGACCTAAGTGTAAGGTGTGCTAAGGTGAGAGAATCTGAGGGAGGCTCGGCCAACATCGCACGAGTAGTTATTTATTTCAGTTTGAACTTCTCACGAAGGCGATTCTGTTCTAGCTTCATACGATGAAGTTCGGCTTGGTTTTGGTCCAGAGCAAAGCCCAGTGGTTCTACCTCCTTCCCAAGTTCTGTTAGATGGGCTTTGATCGGTCCAAGACTACTGGGTGAGGCCATCGAATATTCTTTCTATATTAATTAACAAAGATCACTTGTATTTAGAGACAATAATCGAAACGTTTAGTTTCCAGCGGTCATATTGACCAACGATCATATAACAGTCAAAACCCAACGGTCTCATTTTAATTATACTCAAGTTATCAAATGAAACAATTTTGTTGAGTATAAACATAAAATAACACACAAAATTTGGAAACAAGATTTATTCAAAATTGTGGGTCGTTACAGGGGCACCCATGGAGTGGTACCCAGATCCGGAATGTTACAAAGTAGTATCGTGGATAGAAGCATGAAGGTTCTCCGAGGCCGGTCAGTTCCTCTCGTATAAGTGATATGGCAGCATGGCCGGGTGTAGGATGAAACCTGGGAGCGGGAGACCGATGTACGTGCTCAGTGGCCAGAGTTGTTCTGAGCCTTATCTTAGCCACCCTTGGAAGGGCAATTCGGGGACGAATTGCTTTAAGGGGGGAAGTTTGTAAGAACCCGGTTCTTACTTTTTGAGGTACAGGTTTCTTCTTTTATCTTTTCTTTAAGTGATTTTGAGAAAATAAGGAAAATGGGGGAAAATCCTAAATTTTGTGACTACACGCCGTGTACTTTTCCACACGTCATGTACTTTGGCCATGTGGAGTGAGTACACAGGGTGTGTAGGCCGGTCGATGATGATGGGTGTAAAAACTGACTAAACGCCGTGTAGTCAGTCGGCAGGAAACCAGTAAGGCGGTGGCCAGCTGAGCGATAGTACACGCCGTGTACTCAGGTATTACACGTCGTGTATTCATGTCGACAGATGAACAGTGTCACGCTGGCGAGAAGCCGCCGAAGGAACAGTTTAAAAAATGAAAACTACACGTCGTGTACCCAATAGTACACGTCGTGTAGTCTGTTTTTTCACTTAAAAAGGGCAGTAGACTCCCTTGTTCACAGGGAATGTAACGACCCGAAATTTTTTAAATAAATTTTGTTTCCCAATTTTATGTGTTATTTTTATACTCAACAAAAACGTTTTATTTGATAAACATGATTATAATTAAAATGAGATCAGTGGGTTTTGACTATTATATAACCATCGGTCAATATGACCGCTGTGAACAAAATGTTTTGATATAAGTAATCTTGGTTAATTATTATAGAAAGAAGATTCGATGGCCTCACCTAGTAGTCTTGGACCGATCGAAGCTCATCTAACAGAGCTTGGGAAGGAGGTAGCACCACTGGGCTTTGCTCTGGATCAAATCCAAGCCTAACTTCATCATGTGAAGCTGGAACGGAATCGACTTCGTGAGAAGTTCAAACTGATAGAAATTACTACTCGGGCAATGTTGACTGAGCCGCCCCAAGCTTCTATCACCCTAGCACACCTTACTCTTAGGTCCTATGCTGGTATTATAAGGGGTTATGTAACGAGACCGTAACTACCTTGTGTAATCCTTGTTTTAAATAAAAAATGGGATTTATTCTTATGATGAAGTTTATGAATTTTGAAATGACCGGATAAATATAGTATGCATATTTTTGATGAATTTTAGAAAAAGGATATTTTAAATATGTTTATGTAAACCCTAAATAATTAAAAATGTGTAATGATTTTCAAAAAAAGGTCTTCTGCAATTATGTTCAGTACTAAATTTAGAGTCTAATAAGATCAACTTGATTTTTGATGAATAGTAAATTATGAATAGTGATTTTATGATTAGGATTAGTAATATGACCAAATGGATTAGTAATCTCACTTAAAGAAAGTTTTAAAATAATCTAGGCACCTTGACTAAGTAATGTGATTCAATAAAATAGTTAAATAACGGTTTCATTAATTATTATTCAAGTATTAGTTTTTTCGGGTGAATAGTTTTTTTTAATTAAAAATTTAATTAAAAATAATTATAAAATTATTTTTATAAAAATGACTTTATTTTTGAACTCAGAGCATCGATATTATGTTATAGTAATTTTTGGGGTTTTTTCTGAAAAAAATGAATTTTTGATGAATAGTGTTTTTATTTAAAAATTAAATTAAAAATATTTAGAAAATTATTTTTATAAAATGGATTTCATTTTTGAAATCAGAGCATTGATATTTGGTTAATGTGAAATTTTGGGATTTTTCTGAGAAAGTTGAATTTTTAGTGAATAGTAAAAATACAGTTTTAGGGTTTCAGTATGTTTAATGACATCATAACGGTGTCATGATGATGTCATGAGATCTTTTGAGGGTTTGACGGCCAAGGGTGATGAATTATTGTTTTGGGGGCCCCATGTGGCCTAACTCCATGATAAATGACAAGGGAGAGCACATGGGTTTGAGAAAAGCACATGTGAGGTGTCCCTTGGCCATTAATGCCTTGTCCCCTCACTTTCCCTATAAATACCAAGCCCTCCTCTCATCCATTCGACTCCCCACTCATTCCCAACGAATTTCTGGTCTCATTACCTCCCAAGGAGTCCTCCCAAGGTGCCCCCAAGCCCTCAAGGTCCCAACCTTTGAGGTTTAAGAGTTACAATTTAAGGTAAGGGATCTGACCTCTCTCTTTCATTCCAAGTAATCTCTTTTATGTAATTCCTTTTATGCTCCATGTTCTTATTTTGGAGGATGTTCTTTTATACTCCTCTTACTTCCCTTTTCATGTTCTTATAATGATAGATCCCCTCTTTCTCTCATTATTTCGTTTTATGAAGTTTTAAGTGGCGTCGTTAGGCTGGCGAAATTTTTGTAACGGATTCTTTCTCCCTTCTCATTTTTCAAGATCTATTTTCATGTAAAGTATTTCAAGTTACTTTTTATTATGTTGGGGTATGATATCTAAATTTTTTATACTGATCTTTTATGATCATATGATGAGAGACCCCATTTTATCTCTTCAATTCAGTATTTTGAAGTTTTAAGTGGCGTCGTTAGGCTGCCGAATTTTTAAGTGGTTCTTCACCCTTCTCGTTTTGAAGTTCTACTTTCATGTCAATTATTTCAAGTTCCTTTTTGTTATGTTGAGGTATGATCTCTATATATATCATACTGGACTCATATTTTCATATGATGAGAGACCCCATTTGATCTCTTCAATTCAGTGTTTTGAAGTTTTAAGTGGCGCCGTTAGGCTGCCGAATTTTTAAGTGGTTCTTCACCCTTCTCATTTTGAAGTTCTACTTTCATGTCAGTTATTTCAAGTTCCTTTTTTTATATTGGGGTATGATCTCTATATCTATCATACTAGACTCTTATGTTCATATGATGAGAGACCCCATTTTATCTCTTCAATTCAGTATTTTGAAGTTTTAAGCGGCACCGTTAGGCTGCCGAATTTTTAAGTGGTTCTTCACCCTTCTCGTTTTGAAGTTCTACTTTCATGTCAATTCTTTCAAGTTCCTTTTTGTTATGTTGGGGAATTATCTCTATATCTATCATACTGAACTCTTATGTTCACATTATGAGAGACCCTATTTGATCTTTTCAAATCATTTTTGTTGATGTTTAAGTAACGTCGTTAGGCTGCCGAACTTTCATAAGAGAAATCTAATTTTTGTCTACCTTCCATGTTTTTCATTTCAAATGGTATTTCCTTGAAATTTCATTACCATGATCATGTATCCTTCTTATTCTGTCCATGTACTATTTTATGGGTCATTTATGAATGTTTGACCCATTTTACCTCTCTTTTAATGTCTTCTAAAACCTCGGAACATAGCCGTTATGCTGTAGAATTTCTGTCTCAAAATTTCTCTCTTTTTCTAAAGTTATTTTATATTATTAAGTGAATACTCAAAGCTCTTTATTCTAAAGGGGTATTCACATATATACCAAAATTTTCTATTTTAAATTCTGGGATTTACATACATGAGACCCACCTTCCTTTTCTGTGGGTTTTAAAGTGACGTAAAGATCGTGTCTTTAAAGCAGTTTTTAAAACGTTATGATTATGAAATGAAACCCATTTATTTTATGCTATATGGGTTATTTATGAAATGTTTAATGATGATATATGTGGCTCACATGATAATAAAGGCAAATTTAAGGGTGCGCCCTGATAGCGCTCCAATGCATTGGGTAATGATGTAACCACTAGAGGTTACAATTTTCACGATACCTTGGTGAATAACCTTGGTAATTTTAAAATGACACCTTGGGGATGGACCTTGGTGATATGTTAATGATTGTCTATGTTAAATGATGTAGCCACATCTTCAAGTTATGAAAAAGTTTTATTTTTATTATGATATGCCTCATGATTTCATTTTCATGCCTTAAAGTTATTTTCATGACTTTATTGATGTATCTCAAGTTCATATGTAAAATGTTTCACTTGTTTCCCTTGCTGGGCCTTCTGCTCACCCTTCCTTTTGATGTATGTCCCCAGGTTAAGGGATAAAGTAATGAGCCTAGGGTGAACATGAGGAGAAGCCTTTCAAGTGTTTAAGAAGAATGTTTTTTTTCATGTTTTATGTTCCTTGTTTCCAAGACACTAAACCTTAAAGATCCTCAGTTCCGTGTAATGGAATAAAAAGTTACGTTATAAAAAGACGGGATGCTATAGTTGGTATCAAAGGGAGGTTTAGTTATTTATGGAAATTAGGATATGAAAACTCTAGGAGGAACCCTATAGAAAAGTTTAATATTGGAAATCTTCCTGGTATTTTGGTGAGTATTGAGTAAGGGGTTGCCAAGCAAATAAATCCCTGTCTGGATACGAGCAGGTAGAGGTGGCTCTGGCACAGATGTACATAGGGGTAAAACCCGAAAACACCGCTTTGAGCTAGACTCGAATGGGAACTGGTACACGACAACGGGCCTTGCTGCACTCTTGGTTACGACACTCCCGGGGGATATGCTTTGGTTAATTCATAAGCTTGGTATGAACCATTGTTAAAGGAACAATGATAAAATAAAATAAAGGTTCACATAAGAATATATGATCATTCATAACCTAGATGGGAACCTAGGAGATCACAAGTTAGGGTATACCTTTCATATATAAGTTATCCTTATATGCTTTCAGTTCCTTTTCATGATTATTAGCTAAGTACTTAAGCCCCTAATTATGCTTTCTCTTCTTAGTTAATGGTGGGAAATGGAAGAACATGTTCCGACAACCAATGTGATAGGAAATGCGACGATTTTCGTATTAATATGACAGGGATGATTAGGGGATTAAAATATGATTATTATTTTGGAAGACGTTCATTATTTTGGGAACCATATTTGATCGAGGTAAATAGATTACTACGGTATTTTCATTGAGGAGTAAGGTTGACTTATATTTTGAAGAATCGATGAATTTAAGGTGAACTTATAGTAATTTAGGTTACTTATGGGAATGACTAACCTATCTTGGGTAAAATATGTTTAGGTTAGCTACTTTTTTTATAAGATGTTAGGAGTGGTTGATGTTGTCTGGAGATGAACAATGAAGTTGTTTTGGAAGACTATGTTATCAAATCCTTATTGTATTTGGGTTTCAATATTAGTTTGGTTTGTTTTGAGGAATTTTAAGGACCGTTATTTAGGGAATGGTCTATGATGAAATTTGGGTAGTACCATGGAACTTTGATGATTTAAAAGTAGTTTCCATTCCTATGGGATTCTTTCTTTTTGAAGAGTTGTTTTACCTTAACCTTTCTGTTTTTGGGATAATGTTTAAAGATAGAAGAAATAGATAGTTAATCTTTTGTAGATTATGTGATTCTATAGAAGATGATTCTTGTGCTTTTATGAGACCAAGTGTTTTTGAAGTCTCATCATTTGGAGAAAAGATTAGTGTTGGTAGGGACTTGTTAAAGGATGAAACTCTACTTGAAGGTAGGTATATTTTCTTATGTTTTTGTTCTATGTAGTAAATGAAATCCTCAAAATTATGAAAAGAAACGTAAAACAAAAATGTTGTTGGTTTACGTTTCCTACTAGGTAATCAAAGACCGTTTACACACATCATAAGTTTGGGATTTTCTCATGGTTAACTTTCTCCTAATCATGTTCTCTATCACTCTCCCTCAGAACTTGGCCCTTTGTTTTCTCCTCCATGTCCATGTTTTCCTACATGGAACCCTAGTGTGGGTTAACTCGGGTGACCTTTTTACTTCCCTTTCTTTATTTTAAAGTAATAGTTTTACTGACTCCTTTTCCGATGTGGGACTTTCAATGAAATTTCAAAACCCAATTTTAAAATTGCGAGGACGCAATTTCTTAAGGGGGGAAGATTGTAACGACCCGAAATTTTTTAAATAAATTTTGTTTCCCAATTTTATGTGTTATTGTTATACTCAACAAAAACGTTTTATTTGATAAACATGATTATAATTAAAATGAGATTAGTGGGTTTTTACTATTATATAACCATCGGTCAATATAACCGCTGTGAACAAAATGTTTTGATATAAGTAATCTTGGTTAATTATTATAGAAAGAAGATTTGATGGCCTCACCTAGTAGTCTTGGACCGATCGAATCCCATCTAACAGAGCTTGGGAAGGAGGTAGCACCACTGGGCTTTGCTCTGGATCAAATCCAATCCGAACTTCATCATGTGAAGCTGGAACGAAATCGCCTTCGTGAGAAGTTCAAACTGATAGAAATTACTACTCGGGCAATGTTGACTGAGCCGCCCCAAGCTTCTATCACCCTATCACACCTTACTCTTAGGTCCTATGCTGGTATTATAAGGGGTTATGTAACGAGACCGTAACTACCTTGTGTAATCCTTGTTTTAAATAAAAAATGGGATTTATTCTTATGATGAAGTTTATGAATTTTGAAATGACCGGATAAATATAGTATGCATATTTTTGATGAATTTTAGAAAAAGGATATTTTAAATATGTTTATGTAAACCCTAAATAATTAAAAATGTGTAATGATTTTCAAAAAAAGGTCTTCTGCAATTATGTTCAGTACTAAATTTAGAGTCTAATAAGATCAACTTGATTTTTGATGAATAGTAAATTATGAATAGTGATTATATGATTAGGATTAGTAATATGACCAAATGGATTAGTAATCTCACTTAAAGAAAGTTTTAAAATAATCTAGGCACCTTGACTAAGTAATGTGATTCAATAAAATAGTTAAATAATGGTTTCATTAATTATTATTCAAGTATTAGTTTTTTCGGGTGAATAGTTTTTTTTAATTAAAAATTTAATTAAAAATAATTAGAAAATTATTTTTATAAAAATGACTTTATTTTTGAACTCAGAGCATCGATATTATGTTATGGTAATTTTTGGGGTTTTTTCTGAAAAAATGAATTTTTGATGAATAGTGTTTTTATTTAAAAATTAAATTAAAAATATTTAAAAAATTATTTTTATAAAATGGATTTCATTTTTGAAATCAGAGCATTGATATTTGGTTAATGTGAAATTTTGGGATTTTTCTGAGAAAGTTGAATTTTCAGTGAATAGTAAAAATACAGTTTTAGGGTTTCGGTATGTTTAATGACATCATAACGGTGTCATGATGATGTCATGAGATCTTTTGAGGGTTGGCCGGCCAAGGGTGATGAATTATTGTTTTGGGGGCCCCATGTGGCCTAACTCCATGATAAATGACAAGGGAGAGCACATGGGTTTGAGAAAAGCACATGTGAGGTGTCCCTTGGCCATTAATGCCTTGTCCCCTCACTTTCCCTATAAATACCAAGTCCTCCTCTCATCCATTCGACTCCCCACTCATTCCCAACGAATTTCTGGTCTCATTACCTCCCAAGTAGTCCTCCCAAGGTGTCCCCAAGCCCTCAAGGTCCCAACCTTTGAGCTTTAAGAGTTACATTTTAAGGTAAGGGATCTGACCTCTCTCTTTCATTCCAAGTAATCTCTTTTATGTAATTCCTTTTATGCTCCATGTTATTAATTTGGAGGATTTTCTTTTATACTCCTCTTACTTTCCTTTTCATGTTCTTATAATGATAGATCCCCTCTTGCTCTCATTATTTCGTTTTATGAAGTTTTAAGTGGCGTCGTTAGGCTGCCGAAATTTTTGTAACGGATTCTTTCTCCCTTCTCATTTTTCAAGATCTATTTTCATGTAAAGTATTTCAAGTTCCTTTTTATTATGTTGGGGTATGATCTCTAAATTTTTAATACTTATCTTTTATGATCATATGATGAGAGACCCCATTTGATCTCTTCAATTCAGTATTTTGAAGTTTTAAGTGGCGCCGTTAGGCTGCCGAATTTTTAAGTGGTTCTTCACCCTTCTCGTTTTGAAGTTCTACTTTCATGTCAATTATTTCAAGTTCCTTTTTGTTATGTTGAGATATGATCTCTATATCTATCATACTGGACTCTTATGTTCATATGATGAGAGACCCCATTTGATCTCTTCAATTCAGTGTTTTGAAGTTTTAAGTGGCGTCGTTAGGCTGCCGAATTTTTAAGTGGTTCTTCACCCTTCTGGTTTTGAAGTTCTACTTTCATGTCAGTTATTTCAAGTTAATTTTTTTATATTGGGGTATGATCTCTATATCTATCATACTGGACTCTTATGTTCATATGATGAGAGACCCCATTTGATCTCTTCAATTCAGTATTTTGAAGTTTTAAGCGGCACTGTTAGGCTGCCGAATTTTTAAGTGGTTCTTCACCCTTCTCGTTTTGAAGTTCTACTTTCATGTCAATTATTTCAAGTTCCTTTTTGTTATGTTGGGGAATTATCTATATATCTATCATACTGAACTCTTATGTTCACATGATGAGAGACCCTATTTGATCTTTTCAAATCATTTTTGTTGATGTTTAAGTAACGCTGTTAGGCTGCCGAACTTTCATAAGAGAAATCTAATTTTTGTCTTCCTTCCATGTTTTTCATTTCAAATGGTATGTCCTTGAAATTTCATTACCATGATCATGTATCCTTCTTATTCTGTCCATGTACTATTTTATGGGTCATTTATGAATGTTTGACCCATTTTACCTCTCTTTTAATGTCTTCTAAAACCTCGGAACATAGCCGTTATGCTGCAGAATTTCTGTCTCAAAATTTCTCTCTATTTTTCTAAAGTTCTTTTATATTATTAAGTGAATACTCAAAGCTCTTTCTTCTAAAGGGGTATTCACATATATACCAAAATTTTCTATTTTAAATTCTGGGATTTACATACATGAGACCCACCTTCCTTTTCTGTGGGTTTTAAAGTGACGTAAAGATCGTGTCTTTAAAGCAGTTTTTAAAACGTTATGATTATGAAATGAAACCCATTTATTTTACGCTATATGGGTTATTTATGAAATGTTTGATGATGATATATGTGGATCACATGATAATAAAGTCAAATTTAAGGGTGCGCCCTGATAGCGCTCCAATGCATTGGGTAATGATGTAACCACTAGAGGTTACAATTTTCACGATACCTTGGTGAATAACCTTGGTAATTTTAAAATGACACCTTGGGGATGGACCTTGGTGATATGTTAATGATTGTCTATGTTAAATGATGTAGCCACATCTTCAAGTTATGAAAAAGTTTTATTTTTATTATGATATGCCTCATGATTTCATTTTCATGCCTTAAAGTTCTTTTCATGACTTTATTGATGTATCTCAAGTTCATATGTAAAATGTTTCACTTGTTTCCCTTGTTGGGCCTTCTGTTCACCCTTCCTTTTTATGTATGTCCCCAGGTTAAGGGATGCAGTAATGAGCCTAGGGTGAACATGAGGAGAAGCCTTTCAAGTGTTTAAGAAGAATGTTTTTTTTTCATGTTTTATGTTCCTTGTTTCCAAGACACTAAACCTTAAAGATCCTCAGTTCCGTGTAATGGAATGAAAAGTTACGTTATAAAAAGACGGGATGCTATAGGGAAGGCTTGGAACGCCAGAGGAAAGCTCGGGAGTACAGTCGTAGCTTCGGAGATCAGTTGATCGCGCACCGGGAATCCGTTTCCGCTTCTGCCGATCACGTTGGAACCGCACGGGTAAGTCCTCTCTTCTCCTGGCGCTGTTCTTGCCAATTCTTTCCCAAGGGAGAGTTATTTGCATTTGAACGAGATTTATTTTACCTCAGATCTACGTCATTCTCAGGCGTTTCGAGGAGCGTCATTCGCGTATATCGATGAGGGGCGATCGAGGTAGGTGGTCTAGTGCTTATTTCCAACTGCTGTGGTCAATTTGTGTACCGTTGTGATATGCGCCCATGAATGGGGTGTCGTGTGGTTGAGGTCTTGCATAATTAAATACCTAGAATTGGTGCACCAGTAAATTTGTGTACCGTTGTTAAAAAAGTATATACCAGACCCAATTCATGTTCTCACCAATGAGAAATAGAACTAAAACTTGATTTAACATATTGTGAAGAGCCTAACCATAATTTTGAAACTAGAGATAAACTGTTGAGGATTCAAATGAATTGACTGGTAAAGGTGCTTTAGAGAAATCATAAAATAGAGGAAGAAATGTGGGAACCTGAGGATGTTATGAAGAAGAACCACCCTCATTTATTTAGAAGTTAATATCCATGAAAATTTTGAAGATGAAATTTTTATAGGATGGAATAATGTAATATCCTGAGTTTTTAAAAGAATATTATGTTTGATAGCATATACAATGCGCAACATCAATCCTAAACGAACTATGAAATATTGTTATATGACCATTATAATCTCGTCGTTGAATTGGAGGTAATGAATCGGAATAAAAACATTATGAAATATATATATTAATTTCACACCCAATAGAATTTATTAATTAATTCATAGAAAATAAACTCATTTTTTGGTAATTTCGTTTTATTCTTTAAAATATGTTTTCTTCAAAATGATTTTTATTCATATATTTGAGAAAATAATATGATTGATTTTTCAAACTTTTATAAATATATATTTTATTAAATTCACTTAATTTTTGAAATCATAATATGAAAATTATCTTATGATTAATTATTTTGATTTTTTTTTGAAAAGTTTGATTTTTCAATGAATAATGAAAAATACTACTTTTTATTCTGAACTATAATTTTGTTTCAAGAATTTACAAAGTTACATTTTGTTTTAAAATGTTTTGAAAGAAAAATCAATTCAATTATATTATAAATAATCTAATTGTGTTATTTGAAATGGATTTTATACTTTAATTTGGTATAAATATATATACTTAAAAAGGATTTTTTCTAAAAAATTATTTTTCATTGCATTTTTTGTTTTAATATTAAATTAATTTCTGAAAATTATTGAAATTGAATCATAAAAAAATGGATTCCATATTTGGAATCAGGTGTTCCAAATTTGGTAAATAGGTCCCTTTTATTTCTGGTCATTATGAATAGTTACCATTGTAAATAATTGTCAACACATTAAGGGTAAATTGGGTAATTAAGGTTAAAAATAATGTGATAAGGCAGTAAAAAACAACCCAAAACTTACTTTAATTTAATTTTATGAGTTTATTCTGTACATAATCATCAGAAGTTTAAAAATATAACCTTTTTAAATTTATCTCAGATCTTGAACTTGATATTTAAGTGAGAGATAGAGCAAAAAATATCACTTTTATTCTTTTAATATCTATAATATTTTATGATAGGGATAAATAAAACTTATGTTCAATTATAAATAATAATTTTAAAGATAAATTATTATTTTATCATGGTAATTTATCTATAATTTTTAGTGATGAAATAATTACTTTAAATGCTTGTGCAACGCCAACACAACATTTATATAATAAACAAAAAATAAAATAAATGATTTCAAAAATACAAAAACTAATATAATTTGTAATAATTATTGTGTTCTATAATGTTTTTAGATAAATATCACATTTTATTTATGTGTGAAATGATTATATTTTAATACCCTCTTTTTTTGATGTATTCAAAGTCAAATTAAATGAATAGTGTCAAAAATGACATTAATGATATTTTATAAAAATTGATATTTTATTAAATTATTTAAAATTTATAAAAATATTATATTTGAAAAAAATAATTTTTTATGGTTGAAAACATCAACCATGGTCCATTTATATGTCTTTTTTAATTTTATATTAACATTATTGACCATTAAAGGGTAGAAAACATTAATATTGTAGTAATTATCAAAAAAGTTAACATGGGTTAAAATTAAAAGATAAGAGTGAAAACATAACCAAACTTATAAAAAAATTATTGGATAATATTATTTTAACTCATAGTGATATTTTCTTCTAATTATATCAATTTTTATCCATTTTTACATAAAAATATATATTAATTTAATACTTTAAGAAATCCCAAGAATGTCCCTCCCCTCACTTATAAAAGGAAACTCCTTATCTCAATTCTTCACAACACTTTAAGCCATATAGATCAACCAAAATCTACCCACTTATCTTAAAAACATCATTATCTAAGTTTTTGAGGTTCTGGTCTTCTTAAAAGACCAACTCTAGGTCCCTTAAGAGAAGATCTAAAGGAGCTCTTTTGAAGAAGAGGTAATCGTCTTTACTGACTCTTTGAAATTTCTTTCTTCTTATACTTACTCTAAATATATTATAACCATACTACCATAAACATACTTATATGTTATTATGATTATGTTACAACCATTTTCCATCTCTTTTCCATCCTATAAAAAGTGAAAACATCACTCATACATGCGTACGGCTTACTGTCTCCATGTAGTGGTGTAATTAATTTTTCATCACCACTTTACTTGGATGGTTATAAAGATGGAAATAATTAATATATATATGATATTTATTACATATATATACCTCTGTAATTTCAATATCATATATACCATCTTACCTTTCAATCCATCAAAAAATGATAATGTCGTTCGTCCGTACGTGTGGACTACCACCACCACAAAACGATGTCATCTGTTTTTCATTTCTTATTTACATGGAAGGTAATGAGGATAGATTTAATCGATATATATGATATTTATATCATTATTAACATTTTGGATAATATGTAACCATAATCAAGGATCAAGGACTGAATCTTTCATGACAAAACGTGCTTGAGAACTTAAATCAGTCAAACATCCAAAACAATGATAATAAGGAAATATTGTTGACGAATGGGTGATAGGATGTTATAAAATTATCATATATGATATTATAAATATTAATATATTTTTGTTATAAATTAGAAAAAATGCGTAAACCGTTATATAGGAGGTTAAATCACATTCAACCAAGAGGAAACATGAGGTAATTTATTTCGTCTTAATTTCGACACCATTGAGACATATTTGGTATTGTGAACCTATTTAATTTTATGTGGTGAATATACTAAAATTTTGAGTTATTTAAAATGAATATAAATTTATTAATGATGATTAATTATTCAATTCAACTTACACTTTCAAGAAGCAACTTTAAAATAAAATTCGATCTTATTTCTGTTTTTGATCAACAGTATTTTTCTTCCAAGTCCATATTTTTCAAAATTATTTTATAAAAGTCCTTTTATTCACTCAAATTATTTATTAAGGAATTTTTAAGTTATACCTGACTTTTTAAAACGTATGAAATTAATATTTCTAATTTTTTATAAAAGGTTCATTTTCAAATTTCATTGTAAAAAGTCAAAAGGAATGTTTTTTTTAACATATACAGCATTAGTGGACTTTCCCACTACCATAACCATTTTACACCCTTTAGCTTCTTCTACAATTTTTAAATGGTTTTACCAAGAAAACTATATAATAAAAACTTATTTTAAATTTTTTTCCATTTTCATTTATTCTTTAAAAGAATCGATTTTAATACAAAATCTATATTTTTTTATGGCCATATCTCATCTCTTGATTAATAACATGGACATTAACTTTCTATTGAAACATTCAATTTGTTGTGATCATTGGACAATACATTTCCATTAAATATCCATATTCTTTGTATCATGTATATGAATTTCCTAAAACATATACCATTTTTACATATTGTGATTTACTTTAAAATTTATTTGATTGACTAGAGAAATATTGATATTCGGTATTCTTTACCCAATACAGATAATTATTGATAAGAAATATCATTTATGAATTAAATTTATTATTTAATATATGAGTAATGAATTGGACATGTAGTGATGGGTGAGGTCTGTAATTATAAATCCCAAGGATGCATTGATCGGTCTCCTGATACAAATTAGTTATCCAATTTAACGGGTCTTTACCCATAGTTTTAAACTATCTTGACACATGGTGTGATGGTAGAGATATCATGATGTCTGAGATCATGACATCAAAAATTATTCATTTAATTTATTTAGAATTTAGATATTAATATTATCCATGATTTTTTTGTATTGATATTATTCATGGATTCATTTCATGATCAAGTTATTAATTAAATGGAATTTTTTCCCGGTTATTTACCTTTCTATATTGATTATTCCTTATTTACTCAAGATATCTTCCATTGTATGTAACCCTTACTAATCATTTGAGATCAACCTTATTTTGTTCCATTTCCCTAGGATATGAAGATGAATTCTTTTAATGATTTTCAAGGATGTCAAGAATTTAATTCTGTTAGGTTTTATATTTTATACCCAATGTAAAATGGGTATGTTGTATTTATATGGTTCTCCAATACTACTAAATTGATCGGTCCTTCGGGATTAGATACCTTGTATCTATTCCAATGTTATAAATTAGACAACGTCTCTGGGTTAATAGAGTTAGGGTTGTTACAACATCATGATTGAGATTGTTTGATATTATTTTCCTACAAGTACTAATGAAATACACACTAGTTCCAAACTCTAATCCCCATTCTAACTCTATTACATTTATCTGGTGGAACTTTTTCATGACCCATTCCCAATAAAACCCCACCTATGTCATATGTGAAGTAGAGTGTGGTTACTAATTCCTTTCCTCAATAATTCAGAGGTTGGTGACTAAAACTGAGGGTATGAAACACACATAAAGGGTTGCATTACCCTCATAATTCCCTAGAACAAAAGATAAAACCACCAATCAACCCTATACATAAACCAAAAAAAACCCATAATCCTAGAATTCAGGTGAATGAAATACATAAACAACTGTCTCAAAAAATAATATACCAAGATGTAACTCATATGATAGTGTTTTCAACAATGATCACGAAATCCTCAAGCTAGTATGGTCCAACCTAATCGTTAAATCCCAACTAAAAAACAATTTATAATAGTATATATATATATATAGGGGTGAGTATACAAAAACACTTAGTAGTATCCTTCCTAAAACCTCATATGAAACTATTTAAGAATCAGAATGATGTATCAATGAATAATAAGTCGAACAAACACATTACCTACATCATGTCGTTTAATTTCCCACGTTTTCCAAGGCTCTCATGCCCAATATCACATATAGATATTGTAAAATAATATTAAATGAATATATGATAATTGTACCCAATAAGCACTTCCCTAATAACCTATTTTACTTAACTCACTAATGATATTCATCCTCACTCCATAATCCATTCCATATCCATTTAAGTACATCATCGCATATCTATATAACCATAATAGGACCACATAATTACATACCTTATTCATAACCTCATAACCATATACCATGACCTCATAAATATAAGGCACATAATCCTAAAGGTATTCTACCTCATACCCACATACCACTATGTATGCCCCCCATGCACCAACATTATTATCACAATAACCTCAAGACATCATAACATGTGAAATCATAACTATAGGTCATTATATCCTATATTATATCAGGAAGAGGGAGCTAGGAAGGGGGAGTAGTCATCCATCTATGTCACATCCATCCTATAATATAGGTAAAACTCCCAAAACCCATAACCTCATATGGGTATTGATACTTTTATCATACATGGGTGGGGTGTAAGAAATAATTTTAAAATAAAAAGGACATAATACACCACACATCTCAATCTAAGGGTCAGCTCATAAATACATTGCATTTATTACTATAACCTACGATGGTCATTTCTCCCCAACAGCCACACATCGATAACTTCTAACACATATGACTACAATAAAACCAACCAAAAATATATCACATAACAACCATACAATAATATCGACTTACCATTCTATAACATCATTACCAATTTCATGTTTTTTAATTTACTAGCTATATTACATTTGTTAAACCACCTTTAGTTCTTCCATTATCGCATTTTCACAACATCACTTAAGAAAATAATTCAGGAATAATTTATTTATCATTTCATTAGTAAATTACATTTATTATAAATAACCAATCTACTCACAATATCATTTCAAATCTTATTTATAATTTCATTAATTCATTGCCATCATATTTTTACGCAACTATGACACAAACCATATAAGCTCCTCTCCCTTAGTTGCATCAATCACCAAAAAACCTCATGCCAATAACCAAAAAACTAATTACACACCTTCCATCCATAGAGTTTTTTTTTTCAGTGGGTCTAGTTAGGAATAGGATTTGGTTGTGGTTAGATTCACATCGTGCAGATTCCGACATCATGTGGTAAAAATATCGCTTAAGGTACCATATGCTTATCATTTACTCTAGATTTTGATTAATTCGATCCTATATATTCTCTGTAATAACTTAGGTAATCTTAATAATAAATTAATTTCATGTCTTATTAATGTTCATAAATATATTTTATGGATTCATATATAATATTATAATCTTATTTGATTTTTCAATCAGAGAAGTAATGGTTTTATTCTAGCTGAAATGTCTTCCAAAAAATATATGGTTTTTTTAAAAAATAAATTTATAGATTTTATGAATTAAATTTTATAAAATTCAATTTCGTTCTTTATTAATCATATGCTTAGGGTATATTTTTTTATTTTCTGAAAAGATTTATTTTTGGGTGAATGGTGAAAAATAAAACTTTTTATTTAAACTGTCATTTATTTTCAAGTATTCAAAAAGTATCATTATATTTTGAATTGTTTTAAATTTAAATTAGTCCCATTTTAATAAATATAATCCAATTAATTATATAGTAATCAAAATTATACTTGATTTTGGTATAAATTTATTTTTATTCTTAAAAATGACATTTTTATAAAAACTGTTTTTGTTGTGGTGTGTCTATTTATATTAAAATTAATTTCTTCCACATCTAAAAATCAAATATTGAAAATTTTATTTATTATTTTTAATATTTAGGTTCTATTTTTTAAAGTGTCTAATTTAATTTTTCATAATAATTAATGGTAACCTTGGTAAAACATTGTCACCGCATTAATGGTTAAAAGAGATAACAATGGGGTTAAAACTAAGTGATGAGGTCTAGAATATCATAAAAACTCATTTAAATTTGATTTTATGGATGTATGACTCATAATTATACTATATTCAAAATATTTAAAAAAATCAACTTTATTTTTAGAAATATAAAATATATTTGAATGTTTTAAGTATTTAAAAGTGTGTCACTCACCTCACTTATAAATGGGAACATACTCTCCTCACTTATTTACACACTTAGATCCATTTATCTCAAAAAAACATACCTAAATACCTTACCAACATATCTTACCACATCCTATAGTTCTTGGTCTCACCAAAAGACTAACCTAATAAGGATTAAGGTGTAATCCAAGGGAGGTTTTCCAAAGAAGAGGCATAATTCTTAACCATGTGTTTCTTGTTTATTTATTCTTTTAACTCCTTAAAATATTCCTAAACCATGATGAAATAATATTATAAATATATTAAATATAATTAAATTTTATTATTATTATGTTACAAACCTTTTCATCCCATTTTCCATCCTATGGTAAATGAAAACATCACTCGTGTGTACGTGTGGACTACCACCTCCATGAAGCGATGTATTTTGTTTTTCCACACTATGTCATATGGATAGTTAAAATAATGGATAAAATGAATATATATGATATTTTTGAAATAATTATGTTTATATAAATATAATATATTACTTACCTTCTTACCCTATCATCTGTTGGAAAACAATAACGCTGCTCCTGCATATGTGTGGACTACCGCGTCCACGAAGCGATGTGATTCATTTTTCATTCCACCTTACAAGGATAGTCATAAGGATATAAATAATTTATAAATATGAATTTTTTAAAATATTTATTATTATTTAAAATTAAAATAATATCTAATTTATTTCTTTTCCACCTGGTAGAAAAATGAAAATGTTGTTTATGCATACGTACAGACTACCGTCTCCATGAAACGACATGGTTCATTTTTCATTACTTCCTTACATGGTTGGTTTTAAAAGTGTATATAATATATAAATATGATTATTATAACATGTTTAAGATTATATGGTAAATTTAACCATAACCCCTTTGACCATGGTCAATTCACCGATGTTATTTTGAGGTTATAAACTAAACATCCTTAAAAAACCAACGTGAAATTAACCATTTTAGTAACTAAATCAAACATGGTAATAAATAAAATAAAGAGAATAATGATGATAAAATCAACATGAAAATTTTTCTTAATAGAGTATAAAAATAATATAATTTTGTTACTTATGATGGTATACATATGAATGAAATGATTTGGGACTCGAGGTAAGAGATTTTCCAATACAACATTATTTTTAATGTTTTAAACTCTTCCACCTCCATATACATGTTATTTTAAATATTTCAAGAATATTATTATTTATTCTTAAAAAAAATTATAAATATTATTTTTTAATATATTTTAATTTCTTTAAAAAAAATTAAAAATGCGTCTTTTTAAAGTTTTCCATATGGGTTATTTTCAACTTTTTACAATAGTGAAAAAAAAGAATGTTTTTTTAACAATTACAGCTTGAAATCATTTTCTTGAAATGATATTCATTATTCTTTATCAATATTACTCTATAATTTAATATGTTTTTTCAAATAATATATTTTTTCTAAACTTCTATGAATTTTTCATTTTTAATATTTTATAGGGAAAAATGATATTTCTCTTTATGATTATGTTAAAATGGAAAGCGTTTTTCTTATGAGTTTAAATTAGTTTTTCAATGGATTTATGATGAAAATGGTAAATATTAAAAAAAATGTTCATGATACAGTTCTTGGGAATTATAAATAATGTTGATTGAGACTTGTATAGCTCATTCTGATGGGTGATTCTGATATATCCCTCTAATGCATCGGGTAATGATATGGTCTTCGAAGGTAAAAAGTGAGGGAGATAACTTGGTTGGTTACTCTTATGGAATTAAATTGGATTTAGTTATTTAGATATGGGTTAAACATTAATGAACATGGGTTATGAATATGATGATCCAAATACCTATATTATGCTTACAAAATGTGGTTTTATGTAAATCATTTGATTTCATGAGGTAAGGAATGTTTACAAACTTTTAAAGGTGAAAGGTTTGTTATTTTCAAAGAAGTGCTTTAATGATTTTCCACATGCCATAATATTCCTTCATAGTCATATTACTAATTATGGATTCTAAAATGTTTTCCTTGAGAAAAAATTTATTTTCATATGTGTATATGTTTTATGTGTTCAAAGATTTAGAGTGAAAAAGGTAAACATATTCATGAGTTTTCCTATTTTTCTCTAAACTAATAGGATTACTTTATTTTATATCCCTTTATGATCTTTTTTCCCCATCCCATGTTTTCAAATGTTTTTCACAAGATCTAAGGATGAGAATAAATTTTAAAAAGGACAATATTTCTTTTATGGTGACTCATCCTAAATGAAGGAAAACGTCTTGAATGAAACAGGGGTGAAAACTTAAAACTGCGTTTTGTAGAAAAAAAGTACATTGTGTGAAAGTGTTCAATTTATTATGTAATTTTTACCTGATTATTTAAAAATAAAATCTAAGAAGATCTTAGAACTGTAATAAAGTGTAACCCTTGTTATAAATAATGTAATTATGGGTTGATTATGTTATGAACATTATATTTGCTTTCAGGAGAAATGTTAATATGCCATTAGAGGTTAAAATAATGTTAAAATGCTCTATTAAGTGATTCAAAATTATGTTTATATTATCATGAGATGTATTTTGAAGTTTACATGTTTTTTTATCTAATCCATTTCTGTTTAGAATGGTTTTTTGTAGTGAAAATAGGGCACGTGAAGTAGGAAGGCATCACGAGGATAATAACCTTTTGAATCAGCAAACCGAAATGGTTGGAATAGAGTAGCATGTGATAGTGTAAAATTGGTTGAAATAGGATATTAATGGCAGAACCCATGAAATGGAGTGATCAAATTATCTAAATAAGAACATGTTTATAATGGAAAATTTCATGAAACAATACCCTTTAGATTTCAGTGGTTCTTTAAACCCGCTGAAAGCTAAAGAATGGATAAATTCATTAGAGAAGATATGTAAAGTTTTCGAATGTATAGAACATCAAAAGGTGATTTTTTTTATTTATCATTTTGAAGGTGATGTTGATTGATGGTGGTCTCTGGTTTATAATATGAAGGAAAATGATAAGATTGATTACATGGGGTGGATGTTATTTAAAGATATTTTTATTGAGAAGTGTTTTTCTAAAGTTCTTCAAATGAGAATAGAAAGAAAATTTATGGAGTTAAAGAAAAAGGAAGAAGACTCAGTGGTAACTTATAAAGAAAATTTTACCAAACTGTCTTGGTATGCACCAAATTTTGTTCTGGATCATGAGAGTGAATTTGATATATTTTAGATAGATTTGAAACCATGTTTATAAAAAGCGTTGGCCTCTCATGAATTTAAAATTTATGAATAGGCTGATTTTTGTGTTGCGAAAGTTAAGATGGAGTTTTTTGTAACTTATATAATTCATGATAACAAGGGTAAGAAATAGTCAAGGTGTCAAGAAATGGAGAAGTAAAAAACTAAGAAATCTAGATTATAACCTTCTAGATGTACTAAATATGATAAAAGTAATTTTAAAAAATGTTTTATATGATCAGGGAAGCGTTACCGATGTGGTAATCTTGGTCATTTGGCTCATGATGGTAAGGAAAAGAGTTCTAACTATAAAAGTAATGGAAAAACATATAGTAAACCAATAGTAGATGCTTTAATTAAAATGAGATGGTACATTATACTAATGTATGTTTGAATTTAGTTACTCGGGAGGTTATCATCAAAATCTGAAATAGAAAGGTGTAAAAAAATTATACTACTTCAATAGATACCGGACCCTCAAATGAAGTGGTGATAAATACATTACTTTTTTATTTAGATTATTCCAATGTCTTGTTTGATTTGAGATGTATGCATTCTTTTATATCTAGGAAATTTGAAATTAAAACAGAAATACCATCTCAACAAATGAATATGGAACTCTTGGTAAAAACTCCTAGGGGTATTATAAAAGTAATAATAATTTATAGATATCTTCCTATTATCATCTATGGAATGGTTTTTCCCATAAACCTTGTTTTTTTACCCATTTTAGAGTTTGATGTTATTTTTTGTATGGATTTACTTTCAATTTATCATGCTAATATATATCATATATCTAAAGAAGTTATTTTTCAGAATGAGTTTTAGTTTGTATATAATAATGAATTCATTCCTTTGATTACATGTTAATAATCTGATAAATTGATAAAATATGAAGTGAAATTTATAATGAACATATTATTTAAAAGAAAGTAACTATTCAAATTAGTGATATGTTAATAGTAAATAAATATTTGGATGTATTTACTAATGTTTTTTTCTATTTTTATTCCAGAGTGGGAGGTTGAATTTACTATTGACTTAGTGCACGATGCTAAGATAATTTCAAAACCTCCTTAATGAATGGATCTGGTAAAACTTTTGGAATAGAAAAATAAATTATAAGATTTTATTGATAAGGGTTTCATCTACCCCGGTGATTCACCTTAGGGTGATCTTGTTCTATTTGTTAAAAAGAAAGATGGTTCCATGAGACTTTTCATTGATTATGGAGTACTCGATAACATTACTGTTAAGAAAAATCATTTATTGCCTCATATCAATGACTTGTTTGATTAGATCTATGGTGTTTAGTAATTTTCAAAGACTGGTCTTAGGTCAAGGTATCACCAGATGAATGTGACGGAGTAAGACATTCCTAGGATGGTGTTACATACTAGGTATGGGAATTATGAGTTTTTTGTTATGCCTTTCAGGTTGAAAAATGCACCCTCTATGTTTATGGATCTTATAAATATAGTTTTCCATGAGTATTTGGATGAATTTTTAGTAGTTTCAATTGATTACATTCTAGTTTATTTTAAAAGTTATGAGGAATATGAGAAAAACCTAAGGATTGTTTTTTTAGACTTTAAAAGAGAAAAGTGTTTGTATGAAAAATTTAGTAAATATGAATTTTGGTGGAAATAGATTTTATTTTGTTAGAATATTGTTTTTAAATATGGAATAATTGTTTATCATGCTAAAACTAAAGTGTTGGGAGAGTTTCCAAGGCCTAAAAATGTTATGGAGATTCAAATGTTTCTTGTATTAACTGTTCATTACTGATGGTTTATTGAAAAAAAATCTTGGTTATCTAGTCCACTAAGTTAACTTGAAAAGGAGATAAATTCATCTAGAAAAAGGAATGTGATTAATGTTTTCAGGAATAGAAAAGAAGATTGGTTAATTTTATAGTGTTATCATTTCCAGCAATAAATGGTGAATTTTTTATTTATAGTGATACTTATTTAAAGGTAATTAGTTGTGTCTTTATGCAAGATGATTGTAAAATTGTATATGTTTCATTTAAATTAAAACTCCATGAGAATAATTACCCTACACGTGATCTTGATCTTACAATGGTGGTTATACTTTAAAATTTTAGAGGCATATTTTATATGGGGTAAAATGTGAAATATATAATGAATATAAAATTTTAAAGTATATATTTACTCTAAAGAAGTTTAACATGAGGCAAAGAAGATGGTTGGAACTAATAAAGGGTTGTGATTTCACAATTCACTGTTATCTAGGTAAAGTAAACAAGGTATTTGATCCCATGAGTCAAAAATATAGTGTATCATTAACCATGTTACATCTGGAAAATAAACCTTTTGTTAATGATTTAGTAAACATCATGAGAATCAGAAAATTCTATGAGGGAAAAATAATCACACTTGTTTAGGAAATGAATAAAATTGTGAGGACGCAATTTCTAAAAAAGGGGGAGAATGTGTCAACCCAGGTGATTTTAATAATAAATAAATTTCATTAATTATTAATGTTCATAAATATATTTTATATATTGAAATATAATATGATAAGTTTATATTATTTTTTAGTCAGAGAAGAAACAGTTTTATTCTAGCTGAAATGTTTTCCATGAAATATATGGTCTTATTTAAAATATAAATATATAAATTTTAGGAATTGAATTTTATAAAATATAATTTTTTATTCAAAATATATAATTTATCATATGATGAATTTTTTATATTATTCTAAAAGATTTATTTTTGGGTGAATAGTGAAAAATAGTAATTTTTATTTAAACTGTCATTTATTTTCAAGTATTTAAAAAGTATCATTATGTTTTAGATTGGTTTTAAAGTTAAATTAGTCCCCTTATAATAAACATAATACAATTAATTCTATGGTATTTAGCATAATACTTTATTTTGGTATAAAATCATTTTTATTCTTAAAATGTGCATTTTTCTAAAAATTGTTGTTATTATGGTTTGTGTATTTATATTAAAATTAATTTATCCCACTTCTAAAAATTTAATCTTGAAAAATGTATTTCATGTTTGGAATTATTAATCTAAAATTTGGTAATGTGATCAATTTCATTTTTTCTCATAATGAATAATAACCTTGGTAAAACTTTTTCATCGCAGTAATGGTTAAAATAGTTAACGAAAGAGTTAAAACTAAGAGATAAGGATTAAAATATCATAAAAACTTGTTTAAATTTGATTTTATGGGTGTATTTTTAATCATACTCATCTTATATTTTAAATATGTCAATTTTTTCCACTTTCCTTTGATAAATACATATAATATATTTAAAAGTTTTAAGTATTTACAGATGTGCCACTCCCCTCACTTAAAAAATGGAACCTCATATCCTCACTTTTCACACACTTTTAACCATTTATATCACCCAAAAACTACCCAAATAACTTCCATAAATCACTTCTAATGTCCTATAGGTACTTCTATCACCAAAATACCAACCTAATAAGGCTTTAGGTGTAAGCTAAAAGAGGTTTTCCAAAGAAGAGTTATAGTTCTTAACCTAGTGTTTCATGTTTATTTATTCTTATATCACATTAAAATATTATTTAACCATGAAAAAATAATAACATTAGTATATTTTATATACTTAAATGTTCTTATGATTATGGTACAACCCTTTTTCATCTCCTTCTTCATCATATAATAAATGAAAACATCGTTTGTGCGTATGTGTGGACTACCACCTCCACGAAACGGTGTGTTTCATTTTTCATCACCGAATCATATAGATGATTAAAATAATATATAAAATGAATATATATGATATTTATGAAATAATTATGATTATTTAAAGATAATATATTACTTACCTTCTTACCTTACCATCTTTTGGAAAACAATAACATCGCTCGTGCATACGTGTGTACAACCACCTCTATGAAGTGATGTGATTCATTTTTCATTTTCACCATATAAGGATGGTCATAAGGATACAAATAATGAATAAATATGAATTTTATAAAATATTTATGATTCTAAACATGTAAAATATTATCTAATTTTTTTCTTTTCTACTCAATATAAAAATGAAAATGTTATTCATGTGTAAGTATGCACTACCATTTCCATGAAATAACGTGGTTCATTTTTCATAAATGCCTTACATAGTTGGTTTTAAAAATGTATATAATGTATAAATATGATAATTATAACATTTTTAATATATTTTATTTAATTTAATCATTACCCCTTTGACCACGGTGAATGCACCGATGTTATTTTATGGTTATAAATTGAACGTCCTCAAAACCTACAACGTGAACTTAACCATTTTAGTAACTAAATAAAACATGGTAATTTATGAAATAAAGAGAATAATGATAATGGAATGAACATGAAAATGGTTCTTAAGAAATTATAAAAAAAATTATTACTCTAGCGGGTATACATATGAACGAAATAGGTCAAGACTTGAGATAAGGGATTTTCCTTTAAAACATTATTTTAAATGTTTTAATATCTTTCTCCTTCATATACATGTTATTTTAGATCTTTCAAGAATGTTCCTATTTATACTTAAAATATTTATAAATGAAATTTTATACTATATTTTACTTTCTTTTCAAAGTTTTAAAAATTAATACTTTCAATGTTTTCCATATGAGTTATTTTTGACTTTTTATAAAATTGAAAAAAGAATGTTTTTTAAAGTATACACCTTGACCACATTTTCCCATTATCATAACCATTATACATTATCAAGATTTCTCTACAAGTTAACATGGTTTTTCAAAGAATATCTTATTCCCACTCTTCTAGTAATTTTTCATTTTTAAGAAGTTTCTAGATAAAAAAAGATATTTCTCTTTGTGATTATGTAAAAATGGGAGGTATTTTTCATATGGGTTTGAATGAGTTATTTAAAGGGTTTTATGATTAAAAGAGGAAATATTACAATTATTTTGTTCATTATATGGTACTTGAGATTTATAGATGATGAAAGGTTATCCGGATATAATTCATGATGACGGGTGAGCATGATATAGCTCTCTAATGTATTAAATAATGATATAGTCTTCAAAGGTGAAAAATTAGGGAGATAGTCGTGTTAGTAACTCCTATAGAATTAACTGGGATTTATTTATTCTGACACGGGTAAAATATGAGTGAACACAGGTTATGATTATGTTTCTACAAGATACATATATTATTCTTGAAAAAATGGATTTTATGGAAATTGTTTGATTTCATGTGGTAAGGAATATTTATGAACTTTTAAAGGTGAAAGGTTTTTTTTAAAGAAATTTTTTTGAGTTCCCACATGCCTCAAGATACCTTCATGGTTTCCATCTATTTAATAACGGGTTCTCAAATTTTTTCTTTGAGAAAATATTTATTTTTATATGTGGAAATGTTTTATTTATCTACTAAAATTGTATTGTGAAAAAGGTAGACATATTCATTGGTTTTCATGATTTTCACTAGACTAATAGGATTCCCTTATTTTTATGTATCGTATTATAATTTGTTTTCTCGATCCATGTTTTCAAATGTTTTTCATAGGATCTAAGGATGATTATAAATTTTATCAAGGTCAATATTTCCACTATAGTGACTCTTCTTAAATAGAGAAAAAGTGTCTTGGATTAAATTTGGGTGTAAACTTAAAGATCTATTTTTGTGGAAAAACGTACAGTGTATGAAAGTGTCCACTTTATTACGTAATGTTTTACCTAATTCTCTAAAACTCTAAACTAAAATAATCATTGAAATTTAATTAAGTGAAACCCTTGTTATAAATCATGTAATTATGGGTTGATTGTGTTATGAGTTGTTATATATGTTACTCCTTCATTGCACCTACCTTAGTCTAAACCTTGGGACTCAAGCTGAAGAGTCTTATAGTACCCCTGGTTTTAACTACACCAGTTATAGTTCAATCTGATTTACTTGATGTGTGATGAGGTTCTGAGATGATGTTGGGGAAGGATCAATAATTGGGTTGATTTCATCTTTCTACAGATATAACTAAACAATTTCATCCTTTCCATCTACTGGTTGTATTTTTTTTTTGTGAATTCATCGATTTCATCCAATGGAGAGTTGTGTTTTTTGATGTGGAAAGCCATCATGTGGTGTTTATTACTATGAAATACCATCATATGGGTTGTTGGAATTCAAACCCTCTTTTTCTCATTTAAATATTTTTTTGGGGGATCAGTAGAGGAACAGGTTTTGGTTTTCCTTAGATTCATTAAAGAGTTTGTGTATTTTTTTTCCTAAGAGGTTTAACCCTACCTAATCAATGTTATATCGAGTTTTTAATAGAGTTGTAGTATGGTGCCTATCCAATATTGATGTCTCCATATCAAATGTCACTCTCTGGACTGTGGGATTTGAGAATTTATATCGATGATTTGTTGCAAAGGGGTTTCATCTAAACCAGTGTGTCATTATGGGCTGTTCTGATGTTATTCTCCAAGAAAGTAAATGGTGGTATGAGGATGTGTGTAGACTACCAAATACTAAATTAGGTGATGGTAAAGAATCATTATCCACACTAAAAGATAGATAATTTATTTGATCTGTTGAAGGGATCCAGTTGGTTTTTGAAGATTGATTTATGGCCCGAATACCACTAAATGAGGGTGAAGCAGGGGGTATCTCGAATATGGTGTTCATGTGTTGTTATGGCCACTTCAAGTTCATATTTATGACATTCAATGTCATTAATTCCCCAGTTTTTTTCATGAGACTCGTGAAATATGTGTTTCGTGAGTTCCTATATCAGTTCATAGTAGTGTGTTAAATAAATTCTAGTGTACTTGAAGTGGGAGGATCATGTTGAGCATTTTAGGGTTATTTTTCAAATCCTTAGGAACCATTGGATTTATGGGAAGTTTTACAAGTTAAAGATTTGTACACGAGAGGTGCATTTCCTTAGGTATGTGGTGTCTCAATAGAGAGTAGAAATCAACCCATTGAAGATCGTAGAGGTTTTTTCTTGGACAGCACCTAAGAATGTGGACAGCACCTAAGAATGTTGTAGAGGTCTATTATTTCCTTAGTATTGCAGGCTATTATCATAGGTTTGTGTCTGATTTCTCTCATATCACAACCTTGTTAATAGCCTTTACTAGGAAGGACTTGACTTTCTTATAGATTGATTAGTGTTAGATGGATTTTGACTATCATAAGGAGAAATTGGTCAATGATCTTATTATTTGGATTCTAAAGGAGGGAGTTATGTTTCAGATTTTTTTGATGCTTTCCATATTGGTTTGGGTTGTATATTGATGAAGAAGAGGGTAGTGATCTCATATGGTTCTAATCATTTACATCCCCACAAACACAACTATTCCAACCATGATCTTGAGTTGGAATCAGTAGTGTTTTCTCTGATGTTGTGGTGGAGTTACCTCATTGTTGAACATTTTATGGTATTCAAAAATCATGATATATTGAGGTATATTTTCACTCAGCAAGATTTGAATATGTGATAGTGAAGATGGATGGATTTCTTGCGGTATTTTGACTTCAAGATCTATTATACCCCATAAAAGGGAATATAGTTTTTGACATACTAAGTAGGTAATTTCAAGGATATGTTGTTTGGGAGTCTGAATATACTTGGAGAGTGATGGAGGATATTCTAGAGATGAATGTAGACATGGAAGAGGCTGGTGGTAGAGGTTGTATATACCATATGATAGTGAACTCATCCTTTCTACAGAAGGTGGAGGAGTCTCAATGGGGAGACTCATAGGTAAAGGTGATGTGGGGTCATTTCTTTCATGATAATGCTCCTAAGGGGTGGTCGAAGGATGATCAGCATCAAGTGTTATTTTTAGGAAGGATGTATATCCCATCGGTGATGTGAGAGGTGGTCCTTCATGTGTTTCATCAGTCACACTTAGTAGTACATCCTATTATATCCAAGATGTATCATTACTTGAGGATTTAGTTCTTGTAGCCAGGGATGAGGTGGTCACTAATAGAGTTTTTTTAATGATGTTTGGTATGTCATTAGGTAAAGGTGTAGCATCATGTTCCTGGTAGGTTGTTACAACCATTGGATGTCCCCGAGTTGAAAGGGGAATACATCTCGATGGATTTATTCATTTGTTTGTCTTGAGCTCAAGGAGGGTGTCATTTTATTTGGGTGATTGTGGATCAGTTGAAAAAATCATCTCATTTCTTAGCAATAAAGTAATTGAGTGCAATGGATGTTTTTATGAGGTGATGTGTGGATAAGATTATAAAGCTTTATGGAGTAACAAGTACCATAATCTCTGATTAAGATCCTCATTATACCAAATTATTTTGGAGAGGACTTAAACATGATTTTTTACCAGCTATGTCTTAGCACTGCCTTCCATCCTTAGATGTATGGTAAGATGAAGAATACCATTTAGACACCAATGGATATGTTGTGAACCTATGTTTTGGATTTTTTTGGATCATGGGTGAAGAAATTTCCTTTGGTTTATTTTTCCTATAATAATATATACCACTCTTCCATCAGTATGGCTCTGTTTGAGGCATTGTATAAGTGGACTTGCAGATCTCCATTGTGCTAGACTGATGTTGGGGAATCGATAGTCCTTGGACCAGATGTGCTGCAAATAATGATCAAGAAGGTGAATATAATTTAAGATCATTTGAAAGTGTCACAAGGCCTCCAAAATTATTTTGTTGATCGTAGGAGGATACCACTATATTTTGAGGTCAGATGTCATTTGTTTTTAAGGGTTTACCCTCTTCATGGATAGTGCATGTTTGGCCAGGGGATTAAGTTATCTCCTTAGTTTATCAAACCTTTTAAGGTGTTGGGGAGCGTTGGTGAGGTAGAATATTGGATGGTTCTTCCCATACAGCTGGACAAGGTCCATGATGTTTTCCATGTGTCACAGTTTCGATAATATCTTCACGATGACTCGCTTATCATTGATTAGGGAGAGTTGGATGCAGTAGATGACACAACGTTCAAGGATATGTTATTTAAGATTTAATATCATTAGGAGAAGATGTTTTACAATTATTTGATTCCCTCAGTTTTTGTTTTTTAGAGTCATGGTGGTTTGGAGGAATGTACATGGGAGCATGAGTCGTGGATGTTCACTCAGTACCCTAATATGTTCTAAATCTTATTTTTTCATGATGTTAAGATGTTTGATTCTATGCTGAATTGATTGAGATTGATTACTTATTATGATAGTTCGGGATTTGATGATATTTTTGTGTTTTTTGAGAGGAATCGCCCTAAATATTTTGGGTTTGGTAGTTTTTATTTTCTCTTCGGTGTTGATTTTGATTCTCGGGGAAGAGAATAGTTTGAGAGGTATATGATGTAACATCCTGAACCTTCTCAACCCATTATTTTGCATATTTTGGGTGTTGGAGGATATGGTATAAGATTTTTGGAAGTTAGTAGGAGTTGGAGCTGAATTTTCAATTGGGAGGATGATGTCATGTTGTGGCCTTGGGAGTTACGATGTGGAGGGATGGATGGAAGTAGGGGTTTTGTGGTCACAACATGAGGATATGTTATGGCCTAGGTTCATAGGTCATGGAATTTGGGTTAATGGTTTTAAACCAGTGTGACTGACCTCTGTCACAACATGATGAGTTCAAAAGTGGATTTTTCAAATTAAATAACTTTACATTTAGGGAGAGACCCTTATGTATGGAATTTATACCCTTATATATTTCATTTTTTATTTATTTGATCATAGCATGGGAGTTTTGACCGTGGCATGAAAAATATTTGGGGATTTTTTTTATTTCCTGTTGGTGGTCATTGCGGTGTGATCACATATGTCGCGGCATGGAGCCTTGGGTGGCCAATTTGGTGGTTATTCCTTTTCGAGCACCATCACATTGTGGTTATTTGTTTCATCATGGCTTTTTTGAGGTTTTAATTATGATGCCTAGAGATTCTAATGTTGTTTCGTGTTGATGTTCATCATGACATAAACTTTCCTTGACCATATCATATTAAGCAGGTTGACCAAGATTTAATTGAGGAGAGATTGAGTAGATCATGGCATGGATTTTGAAGATTCATTAGATTTATCCCAGTTACATCATGACCATGACTTATCATGTAGTAATGACTTATGTTTCTTATTTTATTATAAATTTTAAATCCCATCTAAATTCTTATGATTTTCGTCATTTCTTCCCAAACTCTTGGCGATCCAAGGTTCATATTGGGATATCTTTGGTCCCTCTTTGGTAGTGTTCAATTCTTAGCTTTTTGAGATTCATATCTTTCATCTAATGTGATTTTTATTTCCCTTATCTTAGGTTCTCTCCTTTTCCTTAACCAAAGGAAGGTTGTGGAGCTAGTTTGGTTTGGCTTGTTTCAGTCTTGGATCATAGATCGATAGAAGTTCTTATGATCAAGTTCATTGAGGGTTTTCCTCAGGATCTTGTCCTTGTGATCATCTCTCTTTTCCTTGTTATTATGTAGTGGTTTTTGAAGTTGTGGATGAGGTAGGTTATTTGAGACCTCTCCCTTTTTTACTTATTTGAAAATGTGAGATTACCATGATTTTTTCTTCTTTGGGTGGATGGTAAGAATTAACCTAATGAACATAATAAAATGAACTAAAGGAAATACAAGGGAATGGGGTGATACGCATGTGTTTTATATATTTCTATTATAATGTTTATGATTGATTGCCTATTTGATGTTGTTGATGAAAGTTTTCTTACTTATGTGATATGTATATTTTTTATGATTAAATTGATGGAATCACCCTTCATAAAAGTTTAAATATTTAAATATGGTAATGAAATGATTACTTGGTAAACCTAGAAAGGTAGTAATGATATTTATGCTAACCATGAATGATTTATATGAAAATAATGATTAAAAGGTTATTGATTATTATGTTATTTCGTTGGGTTTGTTGTGTTTCCCTTTTTGAGGTTTGTGTGGTCTTGTTTTGAGAATTTTTTTGTTGGTTTTGGGTTGTTAGCATGTGTTGTATAGCGGGTGTTGTGGATGATTCCCATGGAGGGCAAGGGAAGTTTTGGTTATTGATGTGGTGGTGGTGGATGGGTTGTTATATGGTTTAGAATAGTGGATAGGCTATTATGTGGCATGTCTGGTGTGTGGAAAGGGAATGGTTTTTTGTTAGTTGTGGGGTCTATTGGCATGTGTTGTGGGGTGATTTATGTAGAGATTTCTTGTGTGTTGATGGGTTATATTGAAGATGCCTAACAGTATAGGCTATGAACGTTAATAATGAATATGTTACGTCGTGGTGGATATGATATTATGATGGCATGGTTGTGGTATGTGGTATGTGGTTTTTTGGGGGAACCAAAAATCCAATTCGTACTTCTAATAAAACCACCTGAACTTCACACATCAATCCACCCAAAGTTAGAACATAGTAGAACACTGGGAAAACCAAACCTATGAAATTTCCCCCTAACTAAGTTCACTAGAAATAGGTAGAATTATAACCTTAATCATTACACAAAGTCATCCTTGATCAGTCATAAAATTAAGCTCACAAACATTCAAGGCAACTGAAGTACATTCAACGGTAGTATATGAAATGGAAAAACAAAAAACAAGAGATGACATAAGAGTTTAACGTGCTTCAGGAAATGAGTCCTGCATGCATGAAAGAAACACATAGCTTCTTGATTTATTATAATCAAAAGATACTAGTGATTATAAAGAGATTAAAAAAGAAAAGTAATCATCATCAACTCCACAACTCTCTAATTAATCTCAGAATGAATCACCCTTTAGCGTTGAGGTCCGACACACTTATATACTAAGTGTCATCTAGTCAACCTATAATACCTACTCCCCTGAAATCCTGGTCAATGAGGAATGACCGCTTCATCTTGATTACTAACCCAGTGACCCTTTAAACTTTCTAAACATCTAAACTTGCAACTTTAAATCATGAATCCATCGGTATATATGAACTTCCAATGGTCTTATTGTCATTGGAGAAAACATGTTGTCATTGACTGCACCTCACATCTAGCCACTATCTTATGCACAAAATTCTAGTGATCATAATTCTAATGGATGAACTTCTGATGAACTGAAACAGACTTCACCTCCTAACAATCTCCCACTTGAATTTTATTTTAGGGATCCTTTTAAACTTTCCATGACTTATCATGTAGTAGAATTCTCTATTTTCTTCTTTCATTCACCCAAGTCCCATTAAGGCATGATGTTCCCTTATACTTTCATGATCTATCACCTTAGTAAATTTATGATGAAATAATACTTCAGGTCAATGTGCTTCTTTCAAGCATGGAATGCTGTATTTTTATCAAATTGGATTGCACTTTGTCAATAACATAAATTCACTTATCCTTCCTTAATCCTTATGAGTTCCTTCAGTAGTTGATTCAGCCATATTATTTCATTCTTAGCTTCCTTTGAAGATACATACTCAGCTTTCATTGAACTTAGAGTGATAATTCATTATAACTTTAACAGCCTACTAATAGTCATTACTCCAAAAGTAAACACAAAACTGGTTGTACTTTTCCTTGTATAATTATCACAAATAAAGTATGAGTCAATAAAACCATGAAACATATTATCCATTCCAAAGCACAGAGAAATATCTACCATTACTTTCAAATACTGAAGGATCCACTTAATGGACTCCCAATATAATTTCCCAGGATTCTCTATGCACCAACTCACAACTCCCACTGCATGGGAAATATCTAACCATGTGAAAATCATAGTGCACATCAAACTTACTACCACTAAAGCATATGAAAAATTCCTCATGTATTGATTCTCATATTTCATTATAGGTTTCTTTTACTTGGATAATTTAAAGTGATAAGAAATCGAAGTAGTGACCGGATTACTTCTGAACATCCCAAACATTTCGATGATCTTCGAGATATAATCCCTCTAATATAGCACCAATGTAATGGATTTCCTATCTCTCTCAACCTTCATCCCCAAAATCATTATTTCCTATCCAATATCTTTTATCTTGAATATTTGGGGAAAATAAAAATTCAACTTTTGGATTCTCCCAGCATCCAGTTCAGCTTTCAATATTTCATCCACATATAAAATCAATATGATAAACCTCTCATATTCTCATTACTTCTAGTAACAGCAATGATGTGTATTTCTAATAATAAAACCTTCTTCTGATATGAACGAATCGAATTTTTGATTTCATTAAGGGGCTTTCTTTATTCTATAGAATATTTTCTTCAACTTATAAACCAAATTCTGGTTCCCTTCTACCAGTAGACTTATTGATTGTTGCATGTAGAACTCCAAAAAATCACCATATAGAAATTTGGTTGTTACATCCATCTATTCTATGTATAGATATTTTTTTGCAACCATTCATATCACTATTCGGATGGTGGAATGATTTTCTACCAGTGAAAATATTTTTTAGAAATCAACACCTTCCTTCTATTGAAAAATATTTACCACCAACAATGATTTGTAGTGTTTTTCTACCCTCATCCTCTTCCTTTATCTGGTAAATCCATTTATTCTCAAGTTCCCTTTTCCCTTATATAAGTTCATCCATCTCCCAAGACCCATTGAACTTCAATGAAGTCATCTCTTACTCATTGATGACTTCCATTCCTTTGATACTCTAAGGAATGTCTCTACGTCCAGACATTTGGGTTCCCCTGCATCCTTCAAAAGTTGAAAATTCATGCCAAATCCCAAATCTCTTAATAGAATTTCTAACTCTAGTTGATCTCCTCAATTGAGTTGGTTGTTTTTCACTGTTCAGCCCACCTATTTATTCAAGTACCTGAACATCCAATACTATATCCTCTAGACACCTAACTATTGGTACTTCTACTCAAGATTCAACAATTCTTTAATTTTTTGATAGTCTCACCTAGGGAATTATAGTGATTTCATCTGAGTTCCTTGATTTTTGTGAACTTTCAATCCTTTTACTTAGATCAACATAGACTTTGATGGTGTAATTATTCACAAATTCCATCCCTACCAAGTTTATGTCCTTCCATAAAACCTCTAAGTTGAAGTGAACATCTCAACATCAGATTAATTGTCTACTTTCCACATCCCAAAACTGGTAGCTAGAATTCTCAAAATCATACACAATGAAGAAAAAATCTTCGGACTTAGCCTCAAGATTTTCTCTATCCTTATCATCAATATGAATGTATTCCAAGCTCTCAAAGACTTTAAGGTGTTAAAATACTGGTTGTTTTCCATACCCTAACTCATTTTGTATTTTATGTTCAATTATCAATTTTGAAATTTTGTTGACAAGATAAATAGACGCTAGTAGAAATAAGGGCTTTGGCATCAAATTTTTAACATCGATTTTTTAGAAACTGATGTTAAAAATTCTATTACTAACTTTTAACTTCATTTTTTTATAAAAAATATGTTAAAAGTAATTCAGAACGAATTTTAAAGTTTTTTTTATAAAAAAATTGATGTAAAAGGTTTTTAATATCACTTTTAACATCAATTTTGTAAAAAACTGATGTTAAAAGTGTTTTAAAAAACACTTGGTCCCCAAAACCCGCATTTCTTTTTCAAACAAAACCAAGCCACTCGACCGACGATGGCACTCGACAACCTTTGAAGATGCTCGATCTTGTCTTGCAATCAATTTTCATCATATTTTCACAATATTTCTCCTCAATATTTCATCCTTCATTCTTTTTTCATGATCCTCAAGCTATCTCGTTTGAATCACAACTGTGGTTTGAGATTTTTTGGGGTTCTTTTTTAACTTCATTTTCACACTTGTTTTTCTTCAATCTTTTAACCTTTACCTTGTTGCCATCAACTTTGAGTGAGTTGATCAGAAGTCGGAATCTATTTTCCATTATCAACCTCCAAGTTTTTGTATGTTTTTTTATTTTTGAAGATAAATTAATTATATGTTAGTTGTAAATTTGATTCATTTTTTCATTTATTTGTATGATTTTTATTATCAATTATAAATTTCTATTTCTAAAATTTGTTGAATATTATAAATTTTTTATTATTATAAATTTTTTCACTATATTTGGTTTTTTTCTATGAAAGTTTTTGTTTATAATTGTTCGTATTTATAAAATATAATTGTTATAATTTTTTTGGGTTGAAATTGTTTTTTTCTTCAATTTTTTTCATTTATAAAATGTTTTATAACTTTTTTCATTTTTAAATTATTTTTAAGAAAAATTATGTTAGGTACCGGGACGGGTAGCAGAAGCCGATGGGCCGAGAAATTAAAAAAAATTGCATCACTAGAGCGACAAAACAATGTCAACTCTGGTGATCTTATCTCGGTACAGTCCGAGGACCACACGTGGATTTGACAGAGCACAAAATAAAATCAAACATGTACCTTGTTCGGATATGACATGTGCAAGTCCATCACAAGATGCCAGCGACTGTTGCTCGAAGACTCCGATATCGAAGCCCTCTAGATCCTCCACACACGCCTCTTAAAGCTGCTCGCGTGTCGTTCATTAGAATCTGAGTGCTAGCGCAATACACCAACGACCACTTCGACGCAACGTTGATCACTGCAAGCAAGAGTCTTCTATCCAAGAAGAAGGAACTTGAAGATCTTTCTTGTTTGAGAGAGTCTCTCTCTAGAATTCAGGAGGATAGATAGGCTCTCAATTCCAATGCATGAATAGTTACATCGGAATAGCCTCTCTCTTACTTATATAGGGAATATCTAAAATACCCAGTATGGGTTCTCGACCCCCTTGTAATGTGTAAGAACCTGGTTCTTACTTTTTGAGGTACGGGTTTCTTCTATCAGAATCTGAGTGCTAGCGCAATACACCAACGACCACTTCGACGCAACGTTGATCACCGCAAGCAAGAGTCTTCTATCCAAGAAGAAGGAACTTGAAGATCTTTCTTGTTTGAGAGAGTCTCTCTCTAGAATTCAGGAGGATAGATAGGCTCTCAATTCCAACGCATGAATAGTTACATCGGAACAGCCTCTCTCTTACTTATATAGGGAATATCTAAAATACCCAGTATGGGTTCTCGACCCCCTGTAATGTGTAAGAACCTGGTTCTTACTTTTTGAGGTACGGGTTTCTTCTTTTCTCTTTTCCGTAAGTGTTTTTGAGAAAATAAGGAAAATGGGGGAAAATCCTAAATTTTGTGACTACACACCGTCTACTTTTCCACACGCCGTGTACTTTGGCCATGTGGAGTTAGTACACAAGGTGTGTAGGTTGGTCGACAATGATGGGTGTAAAAACCGACTACACACCATGTAGTGGGTAAGTACACGCTGTGTAGTCAGTCGGCAGGCAACCAGTAAGGCGGTGGCCAGCTGAGCGACAGTACATGTCGTGTACTCAGGTATTACACGTCGTGTACTCATGTCGACAGATGAACAGTGTCACGCTGGCGAGAAGCCGTTGAAGGAACAGTTTAAAAAATGAAAACTACACGTCTTGTACCCAATATTACACGCAGTGTAGTCTGTTTTTTCGCTTAAAAAGGGCAGTAGCCTCCCATGTTCACAGGGAAGGCTTGGAACACCGAAGGAAAGCTCGGGAGGACGGCCAGAGCTTCGGAGATCAGCTGATCGCGCACAGGGAATCTGTTTCTGCTTCTGCCGATCACGTTGGAACCGCACGGGTAAGTCCTCTCTTCTCCTGGCGCCGTTCTTGTCAATTCTTTCCCAAGGGAGAGTTCGTTTGAACGAGATTTCTTTTACCTCAGATCTACATCATTCTCGAGCGTTTTGTGGAGCGTCGTTCGTGTATATCGATCAGGGGCGATCGAGGTAGGTGGTATAGTGCTCATTTCCAACTGTTGTGGTGAATTTGTGTACCGTTGTGATACGCGCCCATGAATGAGGTGTCATGTGGCTGAGGCCTTGCATAATTAAATACCTAGAATTGCATAGGTAGTTAAATGAACATGTAAAACTGTTGTTTGGGATCACTGCTTGGATCCAGGACCACCCCTGAGGTGCGTTCCTCTGTTTAGCCGTTTGGCCAGGTTACCCGAAGGTATACCATGATTTTAGCATGTCTTAAATTGCCTTGAGAGGAATTGTATATAAATTGCTTGTTTATATGTTGGGCATGGCCCGGTTACTTGTTTAGCCTGAGGGCAGTGTTGTGTTTAGCCAGTGGGCAGTGCTCCGTTCAGCCTGAGGGCAACTTCTTTCGTGCCTGTGGGCAATAGATTCTGTGCAAGTGGGCGACACCTCGTACGCCTGTGGGCATTATTCGATATGTCTGTGGGCAGATTCCTGTGGGTTTGGATTCTCTTTACCTGAGGGTAAGGGTTTACGTGTCTGAGGACACTGATTGTTTTCTTAGAAATACATTGTGGTGTTTTCCTGCTATTGAATGATTAAATGAATATTAAAATGATAATATAACTGGTAAAGTTAGTTACTTTTGAGTACTGCTTAGTTTATTGCATTTACTCCTGTACACTGTTGTTGCACATTTACACTGACAGTTCGGCACGGATCTTTGGTGGGTGCCTACTGGGATTCATTTCTCACACCATGTTTGGGTCATGTCTTCGGCCCAAACAGACTATATTTCTGCAAGTATGGATAAGGGCAAGGGCCCCTATACAGGTACATGAGTGTTGCTGAGGTGTAGGGGAGCATGGGACCGAGCTCAGGCTCGCAATGCTGCCGGCTGTTCTGTTTTGCTTTTCTGTACTTGTACTTCAGTTGTATTGTATTGCAGTGTAACATGTTTTGGCTGTTTTTATAAAATAGTGACATGCTGCATCTTCATATATATATATATGACTGCTGGTTCTTTTTACTACAGTTGTTCATTTCAGTTATGTATGTTTACTGCTTCCACTGTTGTTGTATGTTTGTTCTTGTATTCCATTGCGCTACACTTTGACAAATGAGGGCATAGTTTCCCCACTATCAGACCTGGGCCCTCGCTGCTAGTCGGCATCCTCTGGCGTTTGGGGAAATGCATTTGAGGTCATGTGGCGAACCGGGTTCGAGGCACCCGTGGAGTGGTACCCAGATCCGGAATGTTACAAAGTGGTATCAGAGAGATTTTCTTTTCTTTGACTTACTATTTGGAGCCTTAGTCAAGGATAGGACGAATATGGTAGTTGGTAATAAGTTGTGTCCGGGAGTAGCTAACCCGTGTACAGGAAAAAGCCAGTCTACCTCAGTTATTGCAAATTTTATGATTTTTCAATTTTACAGTTGATTTGATTTTCACCGTTGGGTGACGCACTTGGGGTGTGTTATATTTTTATACTGGGTTCTATTTAGTTGCAACCTCATGAGATGAGGGTATGTCATCTCATGCATCATTTAGGCACATGCTATAAATCACATGTCATGCATTCTTCCATGTCATGTAGGTGCAGCAGAAATTGCATGTTGTTGTGATAGTTGTTGTGCTAGAAAAACATGTTGTTGTGATAGCTGTTTTGATAAATATCTGCTATGTGATAGGGTATTTTGTGTGAGTATGTTAATAGAATGGACGTCAAACTTTGGTTTTTGGGGAGTATGGGCCCTCAATGACCGAAATTTGGTGAATCATTGACTGGTTTACTTGTGTATAACATGTATAAGATGTCAAGCTTTGATTCGCGGGGGGGAGTATGGGCCCTCACGGATCCGAATTTGGCACTTAGGTGTTATTTTTTAGTATTTTCTGGGTTCTGGGGTAGTATTTGAGGCTTACTGTCCGGAAAACCCAGGATACACGCCGTGTAGGTCCTCGGACACACACTGTGTATTCTTCTGTTCGGGGAGAAATGGAAAAAATTTAAGTACACGTTGTGTAGTCTCTTCCCGTGTCATAGACCGTGTGGGCGGAGACACAGGGTAGGGGAAAGTTTTGGGGGGGAAAACGCCGTGTACCAGATGTACACGTCGTGTAGTGTTGACCCGGAATCCGCCCGTGTAACTAACAACACGGACGGAGGAGACCTTGAGCCAGACACGTTGTGTCCACCATGGAACACGTCGTGTAGTATGACCTGGGGACCCGGCCGTGTAGCTAACAAACATGGGTCGGTGTTACCTCTTCTTGAACACGCCGTGTACCTGAGGGACACACTGTGTAGTCCTTACCGGTGGGAGACCGTGTGGACTTGGTCGTGTGGCTGGGAAACGGGGTAGTGTACACGCCGTGTGCGGGTGTCACACGTCGCGTGGTGTCAGCCGAGTAGTCGACAGTGTCACAAACGACACGGGCAGTTGGAAATTAAACCATACACACCGTGTAGATGCCATACACGCCGTGTAGGCTTGTTCAAGTAAGTCGTGTGGCTTAGCCGTGTAGAAGGACTCGGGCAGGGAAGGTACACGCTATGTATTTAAAAGGCACGTCGTGTGGTTGGGGTGTTACACGGCCAATTTAAGTTGGGGTACACGCTCATTTGAATGCTTTCGAGAACACACCGTGTAGTTTTATACATGTCGTGTAGTCAAGTTTTGTAAATTTTGAAAACCTTCCTTCTTCGTCTCCTTGTTTTCGGTCTTTGATAATATTGATCTAAGGTGTGTGTTTGACCTTGTAGAGTCATGCCACCGAGACAACCACGCGTTATTCGCCAAGAGAGCGGCAACAATTATACTCCAGAGATGGTAGGCCATGGGCTACCAGTGGATCCTCCAGCAGAGCCAGATGTGGCGTCAGCCTTTGTACCGGACACAGGCGCGGAGGCGCAGTTCCGTGAAGGCTTCATGCGGTTCATGCAAACCTTTCAGGGAGCACTGCCGACTGGCACATCTATGGCAGAGCTGACTCGTATCTTCCAGCAGCAGCATCCGTCTACGTTTTCAGGGGATGGCGGACCACAGGCTGCGGAGTCTTGGCTGGATTCATTGCAGACTATTTTCAAGCATCTTGAGACACCTCCAGGGCGGAGGATCAAGCTCACGACGTATATGCCACGTGATTCCGCCAAGAGGTGGTGGGATGTTATGTAAATACCCGTAAATTTTAAAGAAATTTTTTTCTTAATTTTCTTTGGAATTTTACAAGAATGGAGTTTCTGACGGCACCTGATTCCGAGGCCCGGTGTGCCCGGAATCATGTTCCGAAATTTGGCTCGGGTACGTTCAGTGAACGAACGAGCGGGTTTTTCTAACTTTTGAACTGGTGCTCGGAATCGAATTTTGAGGGCACCGATGGAATCGCAGCGCCGGTTTTTTCTTAGAAACGCCTCTTTTGGAGTTGCGTTTGCTCGGGTGTGGTTTTTAATTTTTGGGCTTTAAGTTAAGAAATAAAATAATGTGGTTCGTCAAACTTTATTTTATTTCACTTTAAGCCACTTAAAAGTCACTTAAAGCTGCTTAAGCTGAGTTGAAGCGGATAGGGTGCAATTCAAAATATCCTACCCTCTTGGTAGGATATTTGTGGGGTGGGGCCCGCACGAGCCCCACCATTTCTTTTCTGCTAAGTAACGCACCCGCGAAAACCCCTATTAAATGAAAGTCAACTGGGGCATTTCCTTAAACAATTAAACGCTCCTATTAATTGGGCGGTTTATTCATTGAATTAATTCTATGAATTAATGGGTCGTTACTTAGTTTGTTTTTCAATTTGTTGGCATGTTAATAAAATAAGACCAACACACCAGTCTTATTAAGGTTTGTTCGTTGAGAGGATTTGACAGAAACCTTAAGTCCTTCAACCTCCTTCGCGAAGACCGCGAAGAACGCGAAGTACGTCGAGCCCTCAGAGATCGACGACGCGACGCCAAGTACCGCGACGCCGACGATTCTTCTCCCGCGACGTTCTTCTGTGACGTTCTTTCCCCGCGACAAATCTTCGATCGTCTGTTGAGATCGTTGACACGACGCCCTTCTGCGACGACGCGACGCCCTTCCGCGACGCGACAATCACCTCCTACCGCGACGATCAATTCCACGAAGAACTCGTCTGACGACTACGACGAGGTAGGAGTTGTTTTGAAAAAGATAATACTTCATGTTTGTTTCCCTTCAAGGCATGAACGTGGACCAACTAATTAACAAGTTGGTCCGTGGATTATTATTGTGGTTCGGGTTTATCAAATTGATGGGAAATATTATGGAGTTGTTTTAAACCGCTAACGCGGTGGGTACGGACCAACGAACAAGTTTGAACCACCGCATTCTTTCTCGTTCTTAGTGTGTGGAACGGCGGACGATGACAAACGGGGCCGCAAGGGCGATTTGAGGGCCTTGCAGTGAAGGTCGGGTCCCGGGAGGACCACTGGCGAAGACCGCACGTAAAATGGACCACCGGAGCGCGTCCGGTGGTCCGCGGAATCCCACGCCGGCGCGGCGGCGGCGCCCGGCGCGCCGCCGGCAAAACCCGCCGCGGCTGAAGCTGCGGCCGCACGGAACCGGGAGGCGGGATGCGGCCAGCATGCCACGTCTGGGTGCTGCGGAGCGGCCCCCGCGCGGGGGTCGCGGTTCCTTCGCTCGGCAGCTCGGTCGGGCCGGGTCGAACCGAACCGGGTCGGACCCGGGTCGGGTCACCCGGTTCGGGCCGACCCAGGGGGGTCGGTCCGGGCCCAAACCCCCCGTTTTCAGACTCTTTTGGTTTTTCACCGATATCTTGGGCTACGGAACTCTGTTTGATGTACCGCCAGCGGCGATGCGATCCTTGGATCGAGACGGTCATTTTGGTATATTACACTCAAGGTTTCGGAATAATTTGGGTTCGGCCGGGTTGGTTCGTCCACGAAACCAACCGGGACCTCGGAGCAGAAACGCTCATAACTTGAGCTCCGGACATCCGATTGACGTGTTGTCAACTTTGATGAATTCCTCTTAGTTAGACGGACCTTTTGGCTTGCTCCGCTCGAGGTTTGGACGTAGTTGGAGTACGGTCGGGTTGGTTTTGACTTAAAAACCAACTGGGCCCCTGGAACGAAAAAGTCAATAACTCTCAAACCGGGCGTCCGATTGACGCGCCGTCTGCGACGTTGAGTTCCTGGTGACGATACGGAACTTTTGGATACATCAACTCTGGACTATGTGTCAGTTGATGTATCAGTCTCTCGGCTCGTGGAGCGGACCCTCCCGAACGAGCTTGCTGTGTGCGGGAACCCTAGAGCTGGCTGCGTTTGCGACAATGAAGACTGCTGGTCTTGTATCCTATGTGGGTCCCAGCTTAGATGATTCAGTGCTGGTCTTGTATCCTATGTGTGTCCCAGCATAGATGAATCAATGAAGATTGCTGGTCTTGTATCCTATGTGGGTCTCAGCTTAGATGATTCAGTGCTGGTCTTGTATCCTATGTGGGTCCCAGCATAGATGAATCAATGAAGACTGTTGGTCTTGTATCCTATGTGGGTCCCAGCTTAGATGATTCAGTGCTGGTCTTGTATCCTATGTGGGTCCCAGCATTGATGAATCAATGAATACAGCTGGTCTTGTATCCTATGTGGGTCCCAGCTTAGATGATTCAGTATCTATATCTGATCATCTCTTTCACCTTTTTGATGATGTATTCCTGTGTGAGCTGAGTCTTGACTTCCAACCCTTAACATCACGATGATTGGGTTGTGCTTTCCTGTGTGGACTGAGTTGTGCTTTCCTGTGTGGACTATGTTGTGCTTTCCTTTGTGGACTGGGTATGTTTTTCCTGTGTGGACTGGGTTGCACTTGGGCTTGGATGTTGGAGCTGATCTGGGATTGATAACTTAGGTATATGTATGGGAATATACCTAAATAGTGTTGGATGTTACTTCGTGATTGTATCTTTCCTTTGTAGGTTATCCTTTGTGGATTCTGGGAGACCTTCGGGGGTCTCGGGGTCCCTACTGAGTAGCTTATACTCACTCATGCACGGGCTATGCCCGCACTACGTTGTGTTGGTTATAGACGACAGACAGCGCTGATCGTGGTCGAGGTTTGCGGAGCAGGACGGTACCTGGAGGTGGACCACTGGGCGGGGTGTACTCGGAGCGGACAGTTGGACCAAGGAGCTGTGGGGGCTATCTGTACTCACCCTTCAGGTGGGACTTCCAGAGGACGGCTCGACGCTGCGGCTTTTTCTTTCAGTTGTTGTTTTTCCCCTTTCAGTTGTACTTTACAGTTGGGATTGTATTTCCGGCCCCCTTTACTTTTCGCACTTACTGTTGTGCCCAGTTTTCTTCTAGTGTTTACTTCTTCTGCTTGCTTGCTCGGTGGTGTATGTTTACTTTACAAAGGCAATGCCTTCCCTGTTTACCGGGATTTACGCCTTGGTGCTAGTCGCCAGCCCCTGGCCTATGGAAGGCGGGATTGGGGTAGTCACGACACGGGCCCCGAGGACGGGTCGTGAAAAATTGGTATCAGAGGAGTTCGGTTCTACCGCAGACTCTGATCTTTCTTCTATGTGAAGCAATAGTGTTAAGCGTATTGAGTGTGGTTATCAGTCCAGAGAGCTCAGTGTTGGTGTGGCGGCCGACATATCCGTACACCAGGACCCTGACTTCTGATTTCCGACTTAATGCATGAAAACATTGATTGCATGTGTGTTTCAAGTTTTCTTTGTGATTACTTTGTATCAGCTCACCAGGTATACTGTTCTGACCGTGGCGCACCTGTTTCCTTTTCAGGATGGCCCCACGACGGCAGCCAGCTAGGGTTCCGAGAGTTGAGCGTGATAACAGCCCGCCGAGCGACGAGGCCTCGGTGCAGGGCCCTTTAACAGCTGAGGCACCGACGGTACCTTTACCCGCCGAGCCACCGATGCTTCCAGCCGCTGACGATGCACGTCGCCTTAGTGCACTGCATGAGTTCCAGCGCCAGCGACCACCCAGGTTCCGTGGGGAGACGGACCCCCAGGCAGCCGAGGAATGGCTGGAGGCAGTAGTCCGAGTTTTCAGATTAGTGAGGACACCAGCAGACCTCATAGTGATCCTCGCAGCGAGCCTCCTGCACGCGGCAGCAGGCAGATTGTGGAGCTTGATGCTCTAGCTGCACGACGAGACATCTCTCCTCTGGACGGACTTTGAGAGCATCTTCCGCTCCGAGTTCGTCTCAGCCACCCTCTGTGCGGTGCGCATCCAAGAGCTGCTACAGCTACGATAGGGCAGCATGACAGTGGCCCAGTACTCGGTGAGATTTACTGATCTCTCGCGCTACTCCACAAATATGGTACGGGACCCGTTCTTCTGGGCCCGGACCTTCGAGCAGGGACTGAGGCATGAGATCAGGGCTTCGATGATCTCCCTCAACATTCTGACGCAGGCAGAGGTGTTGGAGAGAGCCCTTCTAGTGGAGAGTTTTCTCACCGAGCAGGCTCCAGTGACAGGGCCCTCCGCAGGACGGCCCGTAGCAGGGTCTTCTGTAGCTGGAAGTAGACAGGAGACGCAGAGGTCCAAACGGGCCAGACCATCAGATGGGCAGTCTCAGGATGAAGATTCGGTTGTGCGGGGCACACGAAGGAGAGCCAGCTACACGAGGGGCAGGCATTGCTACGCATGTGGATGGCAAGGTCACATGGCTCGAGACTGCCCGACTCGTCTTACAGATGAGCAGCAGGTGGTAGAGGGACCTCCCAGACAGAGGTTCGACCATGGCGGTCCGCAGGGTGCAGGCGGGCGAGGCAGAGGAGCTGGCCGAGCAGCAGGTGGTTGACGACGCTTCGAGGTGTTACCACCACCACCACCACCAGGAGGTCCACCCCGACCGCAGGGAGTTGGTGGACATGGGAGAGCTCAGCTTCAGGTAGCTGAGGCCTTCAATCATGGAGCTCTGAGAGCAGATAAACAGGAGCGGAACTAGTGGATACGTCTTTTGTACTTCTAGTTCCTTGTTGTTGTTGTGTAGTGTCTTTGTATTATGAGCTGTAATAATAAAAGACGCATACCTTTGTGATGTTTTCATTCATGTCCTCTTTTGTGTTGTTACTAAGAGGTTCCAGTTTAGACTGTTGACTTGACCTTCACTTGTGGGACATCTACTGGAGGAGACTCAGTTACCACACACTGATGCCGACAGTGTGACTCAACCCTTGAAGGCGAGAGTAACGGTTGGATCTCTTGGTATTAGCGTCGAGGCCTTACGACGTAATCCTTGGTATGGATTAGTATCATCCATGTCGGGATTGACTGTATTAGGCAAAGAAAGTGGTTCATTAAGGGGATGTGACCAGATTCCTCATATCGGCAAAGAAGAAATCTTAGCAGCTCTTGTGGGACCGGAGATGGTCCAGGCCACGACAGAGAAGGTCCAGGTCATCCAGGAGCGGATGAAGACAGCTCAGAACCAGTAGAAGTCTTATGATGACAGGAGGCGGAAGCCACTGGGGTTCGAGGATGGCGACCACGTTTCCCTACGGGTCTTACCTCGACATGAGTTACGGAGATTTGCCCGAGGCGGCAAGTTGTCTCCACGCTTCATCGGACCATTCCAGGTCCCCAGCAGGATTGGCGAGGTGGCTTATCACCTGGCTCTATCACCTCAGTTGCACCGGGTGCACGACGTCTTCCACGTATCTCAGCTGAGGAGGTACGTGCACGACCCGACAAATATCTTTGACCATGGGGAGCTGGGCGTTGATGATGGAGCGACTTTTACGGAGGTCCCAATGGAGATCGAGGATCGACGGGAGCGGGTCCTACGTGGACGGTTGATTCCTCTAGTGCGCATCAGATGGCAGCACGGGAACCTCCAGGAGAGCACTTGGGAGCGGGAGGCTCATATGCGTGCTCAGTACCGCCTTTGTATCCCTAAGTTTGTAGTGAAGCTTTACGGGGACGTAAAGCCCTGTGGTGGGAGTAATGTAAAGACCCATAAATTTCAAAGAAATTTTTTTCTTAATTTTCTTTGGAATTTTACAAGAACGCAGTTTCTGACGGCACCTGATTCCGAGGCCCGGTGTGCCCGGAATCATGTTCAGAAGTTTGGCTCGGGTACGTTCAGTGAACGAACGAGCGGGTTTTTCTAACTTTTGAACCGATACTCGGAATCAAATTCTGAGGGCACCGATGGAATCGCAGCGCCGGTTTTTTCTTAGAAACGCCTCTTTCGGAGTTGCGTTTGCTCGGGTGTGGTTTTTAATTTTTGGGCTTTAAGTTAAGAAATAAAATAATGTGGTTCGTCAAACTTTATTTTATTTCACTTTAAGCCACTTAAAAGCCACTTGAAGTTGTTTAAGCTGAGTTGAAGCGGATAGGGTGCAATTCAAAATATCCTACCCTCTTGGTAGGATATTTGTGGGGTGGGGCCCGCATGAGCCCCACTGTTTCTTTTCCGCTAAGTAACGCACCCGCGAAAACCCCTATTAAATTAAAGTCAACTGGGGCGTTTCCTTAAACAATTAAACGCTCCTATTAATTGGGCGGTTTATTCGTTTAATTAATTCTATGAATTAATGGGTCGTTACTTAGTTTATTTTTCAATTTGTTGGCATGTTAATAAAATAAGAGCAACACACCAGTCTTATTGAGGTTTGTTCGTTGAGAGGATTTGACAGAAACCTTAAGTCCTTCAACCTCCTTCGCGAAGAACGCGAAGAACGCGAAGAACGCGAAGAACGTCGAGCCCTCGGAGATCGACGACACGACGCCAAGTACCACGACGCCGACGATTCTTCTTCCGCGACGTTCTTCTGCGACGTTCTTTCCCCGCGACAAATCTTCGATCGTCCGTTGAGATCGTCGACGCGACGCCCTTCTGCGACGACGCGACGCCCTTCCGCGACGCGACAATCACCTCCTACCGCGACGATCAATTCCGCGAAGAACTCGTCCGACGACTACGACGAGGTAGGAGTTGTTTTGAAAAAGATAATACTCCATGTTTGTTTCCCTTCAAGGCATGAACGTGGACCAACTAATTAACAAGTTGGTCCGTGGATTATTATTGCGGTTCGGGTTTATCAAATTGATGGGAAATATTATGGTGTTGTTTCAAACCGCTAACGCGGTGGGTGCGGACCAACGAACAAGTCTGAACCACCGCATTCTTTCTCGTTCTTAGTGTGCAGAACGGCGGACGACAACAAACGGGGCCGCAAGGGCGATTTGAGGGCCTTGCAGTGAAGGTCGGGTCCCGGGAGGACCACTGGCGAAGACCGCACGTAAAACGGACCACCGGAGCGCGTCCGGTGGTCCGCGGAATCCCACGCCAGCGCGGCGGTGGCGCCCGGCGCGCCGCCGGCAAAACCCACCGCGGCTGAAGTCGCGGCCGCGCGGAACCGGGAGGCAGGACGCGGCCAGCATGCCGCGTCCGGGTGCTGCGGAGCGGCCCCCGCGTGGGGGTCGCGGTTCCTTCGCTCGGCCGCTCGGCCGGGCCGAGCCGGGCCGAGCCGACCCGCCGGGCCGGGTCTCACCAAACCGGGTCGGACCCGGACCCGGGTCGGGTCAACCCGGTTCGGGCCGACCCAGGGGGGGTCGGGCCGGGTCGGTCCGAGCCCAGACCCCCCGTTTTCAGACTCTTTTGGTTTTTCGCCGATATCTTGGGCTACGGACCTCCGTTTGACGTACCGTCAGCGGCGATGCGATCCTTGGATCGAGAAGCTCGTTTTGGTATATTACACTCAAGGTTTCAGAATACTTTGGGTTCGGCCGGGTTGGTTCGTCCACGAAACCAACCGGGCCCTCGGAGCGGAAACGCTCATAACTTGAGCTCCGAACGTCTGATTGACGTGTCGTCGACTTTGATGGATTTCTCTTAGTGAGACGGACCTTTTGGCTTACTCCGCTGGAGGTTTGGACGTAGTTGGAGTACGGTCGGGTTGGTTTTGACTTAAAAACCAACCGGGCCTCTGGAACGAAAAAGCCAATAACTCTCAGACCGGGCGTCCGATTGACGAGCCGTCTGCGACGTTGAGTTCCTGTTGACGATACGGAACTTTTGGATACATCAACTCTGGACTATGTGTCAGTTGATGTATCAGCCTCTCGGCTCGTGGAGCGGACCCTCCCGAACGAGCTTGTTGTGTGCGGGAACCCTAGAGTTGGTTGCGTTTGCGACAATGAAGACTGTTGGTCTTGTATCCTATGTGGGTCCCAGCTTAGATGATTCAGTGCTGGTCTTGTATCCTATGTGGGTCCCAGCATAGATGAATCAATGAAGACTGTTGGTCTTGTATCCTATGTGGGTCCCAGCTTAGATGATTCAGTGTTGGTCTTGTATCCTATGTGGGTCCCAGCTTAGATGATTCAGTGCTGGTCTTGTATCCTATGTGGGTCCCAGCATAGATGAATCAATGAAGACAGCTGGTTTTGTATCCTATGTGGGTCTCAGCTTAGATGATTCAGTATCTATATCTGATCATCTCTTTCACCTTTTCGATGATGTATTCCTGTGTCAGCTGAGTCTTGACTTCCAACCCTTAACATCAAGATGATTGGGTTGTGCTTTCCTGTGTGGACTGAGTTGTACTTTCCTGTGTGGACTATGTTGTGCTTTCCTTTGTGGACTGGGTATGTTTTTCCTGTGTGTACTGGGTTGCACTTGGGCTCGGATGTTGGAGCTGATCTGGGATTGATAACTTAGGTATATGTATGGGCATATACCTAAGTAGTGTTGGATGTTACTTCGTGATTGTATCTTTCTTTTGTGGGTTATCCTTTGTGGATTCTGGGAGACCTTCGGGGGTCTCGGGGTCCCTACTGAGTAGCTTATACTCACCCTTGCACGGGCTATGCCCGCACTACGTTGTGTTGGTTGAAGACGACAGACAGCGCTGATCGTGGTCGAGGTTTGCGGAGCAGGACGGTACCTGGAGGTGGACCACTGGGCGGGGTGTACTCGGAGCGGACAGTTGGACCAAGGAGCCGTGGAGACTATCTGTACTCACCCTTCAGGTGGGACTTCCAGATGACGGCTCGACGCTGCGGCTTTTTCTTTCAGTTGTTGTTTTTCCCCTTTCAGCTGTACTTTACAGTTGGGCTTGTATTTCCGGCCCCCTTTACTTTCCGCACTTACTGTTGTGCCCAGTTTTCTTCTAGTGTTTACTTCTTCTGCTTGCTTGCTCGGTTTTGTATGTTTACTTTACAAAGGCAATGTCTTCCCTGTTTACCGGGATTTACGCCTTGGTGCTAGTCGCCAGCCCCTGGCCTATGGAAGGCGGGCTTGGGGTAGTCACGGCATGGGCCCCGAGGACGGGTCGTGACATGTTACCACCCAGTCAGAGCATCACAGAGACATGGCGTGGGAAGATTTTCAGACAGCTTTCTATGACTTCTTCTTCCCAGAGATGCTGAGAGCAGATAGAGCTCGAGAGTTCATGAATCTACAGCAGGGCGCTATGTCGGTGATGGATTATTCTGCTCGTTTCACCGAGCTTCAGTGTTTTTCACCTGTTCTTGTGGGTGATGAGACGTTGAGGGCTAGGAGCTTTGAGGATGATCTTCGATATGACATCCGTGCACTGGTGAATGTTTTCAGGTTGCCTAATGTACATGCTATTGTGAACCAGGCACTGATTACCGAGCGGAATCTGTGGGAAGTTAGTGGTGTCGGCCAGGGCAATTCAACACCAGTTTCTGGTACTATTTCTACCGGTAAGAGGAAGAGACAGATGGACTTCTCTCACGGTGGCAGTACCAGCCAGAAGAATGTTTCAGGTGGTCAGATCATGTGCTACCAGTGTGGTAAGGAGGGGCACAAGAGGCTGCAGTGTCCACGAGACCTAGTGGAATGTTGAGCTTGCGGCAGGCCGGGGCATCTGCAGCGCTTTTGCAGGGCGTTTCCACCAATGGCTAGTGAGAGGGGTTCTGTGCAGACTCTGCGTGCGGAAACAGGACCAGCAGCTTCTTACCAGTCAGGAAACTGGAATACGTCAGGGCGTGCAGACAGGGATGGTGGTCGTGGTCGTGGTAGCCAGACACCAGGATCTCAGAGGCAGCAGGGTGGGACAGCTCAGGGTAGTCAGGCTGTGTCGCAAAGCCGCGGCACTGGGCAGGAATATGCAGTGCAACAGACCCAACAAGAGCAGGATCCCGAACCTTCTACTGTCAGAGGTACTATTCTAGTAGCTTCTGTCTTATCTTCAGTACTTTTCGATAAGGGTGCTACACATAGCTTTGTATTTGTGCCTGTCGTGGAGAGCCTTGGGATCTGTCTTTCTTCTTCTTCTGATGTTATGACGCTAGACACTCCGTTGGGGACTAGAACGGCTGGTGTGCGTCATTGTAAGGAGTGCCCCCTTGAGGTTGGTGGGTGTCACTTCCTTTGGGGCCTCTATGTCTTGGAGATGACGAGTTATGATCTCATTCTCAGGATGGACCGGTTGGTTCCCTTTCAAGCCTTTGTAGACTGCTATCGTCGCAGGGTTTGTTTCACATCACCAAAGGGCGGAGAGTTTCTATACAAAAGCGAGCGGGATGTTCAGGCGAGTCGAGCTGGACCAGAGCATCGTGGGCGAGGTGGAGTCACAGCCCAGATTGCGAGTTTATATCTGGATGATCAGGGGACTTGTCAGAAGGACTTCCCTCCAGTGGTTGATCGTTTCAGGGATGTCTTTCCGAACGACTTTTCAGGTCTACCTCCAGAGCGTGAGGTGGATTTCTCTATTGATCTTGTGTCAGGAGCGGCACCGATATCCATTCCTCCTTATAGGATGGCTACACCTAAGTTACAGGAGATCAAGAGACAGAGAAGTTACAATCAAAGGGTTTTATCCGACCCAGTACTTCTCCTTGGAGTTCTTCGGTCCTTTTTGAGAAGAAGACGGATGGTACCCTCAGACTCTGTGTAGACTATCGGAAGCTGAACCAGTTGATGGTCAAGAACCGGTATCCCTTGCCGATGATTGATGATCTTTTTTATCAACTTCGAGGTGCACGAGTGTTCTCGAAAATTGACTTGACATCCGAATATCATCAGTTGTGCGTTAGACCATCTGATATACCTCTCACAACCTTCAGGAGTAGGTATGGTCTATATGAGTACTTGGTTATGTCGTTCGGACTCACGAACACGCCAGTAGTTTTCATGGCTCTGATGAATCGTGTGTTCAATCCTTATTGAGATTCTTTTGTGGTAGTATTCATGGATGACATCTTGGTGTACTCTCACACTCGACACGACCATGCCACCTGATTAGACAATCAAAACACATTTTATAATTACATTTTATTGGGATTAAAAGTTCATTTTTGATCATATGGGCTTGAGTTAGTACATTTTAATTTTAAACATCCACTCTCATCAATTGTGTACTGCATGCCTAATGTACACCAATTTAGGACCAATGACTCATCTGATTTTATTGAATATAATTATTCATGTTTTAATATTATATTTTTGGAAATGTATCTTCACTTCAAATTTAAATGTTTCTCATTCAGGGAGCAAGGAAAGATTCATAAAGGATGATGAAGATGTTTGGTGATGAAAGGAGACAATTCTGGTGAAGGCAGATTGGACACCAACCCACTGTTGAGGATGTGGGTCCCACAATACTGGACCAATGAAGCCCAAATTTCTTGTGATGATAGAAGACATACAGGGGAACAAATCATTCTTCATGCCAAAGTTCTAATTCGGTCTCCATGATGGTGATCAAGGCAGCCCAAATGGAAGATCAGAATCTGGGCCAGAATCTGCGGCCCAGAATGTCAGCCCAATGAATCTTCCATATCTCCCGAACCACAAAGTAAATTGGGCTGATATTTTACAGGATGTTATAATCCATTCGGGGCTTAATTTTTGTCTTATATGGCCCACTCCAAATCGGCCATCTAGAAGGACTTTGAAGCGGATATGTCAAGTGGATGCAAGCTGGATGCCATCTCGGATCAAGGGTGGAGAAGTCTCCTCTCCACCTACTTTCCACCACCTATGCCTACCCTCATTTATTGGTGATCATTTTAAATTTAATATGAGTATTTAAATATATATATATATATATATAAAAAGAGGTGTAAAAAAACAAAAAAACAATAAAAAAACAACAATAAATTTGCGCATAGAGCAATGAAATGACTTAATGTGTGGATTTCGGCACATGGGAATCGTGACTCCATAGTTGTCTGGCCCAAAGTTGGTAATTTTATCTCTATTTGTGGAAATTCGAATTTGTTTTTGAATGAGTTAACTCGAGATGATGCCCGAGTATGTGGGCTTCACTTGGTGCCCTAAGGCCTTTGAGCCTGGGAGTCATCGGCAAAGTCTCGCTACAAGGGTTGACTCATTTGAATGCAATTTCAATAACCACGGAAACATTGCAAAAAAAAATGAATACTCATATTAATATTAAAATGTGATTCCACCTAGCGCTTTCATCTTTTCCTCATTGAATAAAAATGAACCCCCATGTCTATTGTGACACACAACACATCATCATGATTAATTGTAATTGGATGAAATGTGGCATTGAATTTGATCAGAAGAATGGGTTTGGGCTTGGGTTATGCTTTAGAACCTACATTGTATTAAATGATTTTGATGGGATGCATAATTTTTTGGTATGAGGTATTTTGGTGAGCATTGTTTATTAAAATGTTTTTGGAAAAGGGAATTTGATTTTCATAATCTTTGAGTTATTTGCTCGGGACTAGCAAATCTCAAGTTGGGGGGTGTGATTAGACAATAAAAACACATTTTATAATTACATTTTATTGGGATTAAAAGTTCATTTTTGATCATATGGGCCTGAGTTAGTACATTTTAATTTTAAACATCCACTCTCATTAATTGTGCACTTCATGCCTAATGTACACCAATTTAGGCCCAATGACTCATCTGATTTTATTGAATGTAATTATTCATGTTTTAATATTATATTTTTGGAAATGTATCTTCACTTCAAATTTAAATGTTTCTCATTCAGGGAGCAAGGAAATATTCATAAAGGATGATGAAGATATTTGGTGATGAAAGGAGACAATTCTGGTGAAGGCAGATTGGACACCAACCCACTGTTGAGGATGTGGGTCTCACAATACTGGACCAATGAAGCCCAAATTTCTTGTGATGATATAAGACATACAGGGTAACAAATCATTATTCAGGCCAAAGTGCTAATTTGGTCTCCATGATGGTGATCAAGGCAACCCAAATGGAAGATCAGAATCTGGGCCAGAATCTGCGGCCCAGAATGTCAGCCCAATTAATCTTCCATATCTCCTGAACCACAAAGTAAATTGGGCTGATATTTTACAGGATGTTAGAAGACATCTGGGGCTTCATTTTTGTCTTCTATGACCCACTCCAAATCGGCCATCTAGAAGTACTTTGAAGCGGATCTGTCAAGTGGATGCAAGCTGGATGCCATCTCGGGTCAAGGGTGGAGAAGTCTCCTCTCCACCTACTTTCCACCACCTATGCCTACCCTCATTGATTGGGATGACTTGGACTGTTGGAGCTCGGCCTAAAGATCCAAATTTTCCTATTTAAGGCAATGGTGGTGAGAAGGAACTGATACTTTCTTTCATGTAATGTTATTATGCTCAATTTTCGTTGTAATGCTTTCATTTCCCCATGTAAGTTTCTTTTTGTATTTCTAAGTTCTTAATCCAATTCCTTCTCTTCTATTCTTCCAATTTCTATACTTAAATCTCTAAAATCACAAAATCACAGTGATAACTCTGTGTGTTGGTGATATAGTTCACACATAGGTGTGAATTCCATTCACACACACGGAGGAGTGCTCGTTATTTCCGCGGTTTTAATCTCTTCAATTCAATTCTTGTAAGCCGTCTTCCGCCCACCATTGATAGAATATCATCAATGGAGGGCTAACCCTTTAATGGTTTGATCTTAGGAAGATGCAAAGGCTGGATTGAATGTTATTTAATACACGAATTGTTGTTAATTGGTTAAATAATTCCATACTTCCATTCTTCAATTATTTTCGCTCCTCATCTTCACTGTGTTTGAAAAAGCTAATTCCAATTACTAAATTGACCATATACCTTGGAGAGATCATGAATAGGGTTCACTAAGTGTGTTGGTGACTAGTAATTGAGTTTAGTTAGTATCTAACCAGAAAATGATGAAGGTAGTGTTATTTTGAAGAATGGTTTCATCAAGAATTAATAAAACCAAAAATTTGTCTAAAGAAATAAAATGCATTCAATCCACCCAAGTGTAACCCTAAGATCAACCCATTTCATTATAATTGAACTCAACTAAGCTTATTAGTCTTCTCCCAAAACACTTAAAAACAAATCCAAGTTGGTCACTTCATAGCCAAAAATCCATCCCTTAGGTTGTGTATCTTAGGTATCTTATTAGGTCTCTGTTGAATCGACAACCCAAGCTACACTACAAGGACCGTTCTACCCTTATTCTCTTGGGTAAATTTGGGCGTGAACCACCAACCATCTTGAGATCATATTGAGTACACTGAGAGAGCATCAGCTATATGCTAGGCTCTCAAAGTGCCACTTTTGGATGGACTAGATTCACTTCCTGGATCATATCATCTCAGAGGCAGGAGTTGCAGTAGACCCAAAGAAGGTGAGAGCAGTAGTTTCCTGGGAGCAGCCTAAGAACGTATTTGAGATACAAAGTTTCTTGGGGTTGGCTGGTTACTACAGGCGTTTTATACAGGACTTTTCCCGCTTAGCAGCGTCGTTGACGTGTTTGACAAAGAAGAGTGTGAAGTTCGTCTGGTCAGAAGCTTGCGAGACAGTCTTTCAAGAGCTGAAGGGGAAGTTGACATCAGCACCAATCTTGATACTCCCAGAGCAGGGAAAGCGCTATACAGTTTACTGTGATGCATCAGGTATTGGGCTGGGAGCTGTGTTGATGCAGGGCGATCGAGTTGTTGCGTACGGGTCTCGGCAGTTGAGGCCACATGATAGGAATTACCCGACGCATGACCTCAAGTTGGCTGCAGTTGTTCATGCGTTACGCTCTTGGAGACATTATCTCTTGGGAGAGCATTTTGTGGTTTTCACCGACCACAAAAGTCTCAAGTATATCTTTACTCGGCGTGACTTGAATCTGAGGCAGCGGAGGTGGGTCGAATACCTTCAGTCCTTCGATTTTGAGCTTGCCTATACACCTGGTAAGGGTAATGCAGTTGGTGATGCACTGAGCAGGAAGACTCAGACACAGGCGGTTCTTGAGGCCAGTGGTGAGTGGCAGTTTATGGCTTTGTTCTCTGAGATGCATTTGGAGGTGCATGACAGTCAGGGGCAAACCTATCTTTCATCTTTAGCTATGACTTCTACCCTCCTGGATAGAGTGACGATGAAACAACTATCAGATTCAGAAGGACTAGTTCTACAAGAGTCGGTGCCAAGTGAGGACCCTCCTCCTGGTTGGAAGATAGGCGACGATGAAATTTTGCGTTTCCATGGACGAGTGCAGGTTCCAGGGGATATACGTGAGGAGCTGATGCAGAAGTTTCATGCTTCAGCTTGGGCAGTTCATCTCGGAGTTACCAAGATGTACTGTGACTTGAGACGTCAGTACTGGTGGTCGGGTATGAAGAGAGAAGTAGTTGGTTTTGTTACGAGATGTTCCACCTGTCAGCAGGTGAAGGCGGAGCATCAGAGGCCAGTCGGACTGTTACAGGAGTTGCACATTCCAGAATGGAAATGGGATGATGTCGTGATGGATTTCGTGACTGGATTGTCGAGGTCATCTCGAGGCAATGATATCGTATGGGTTGTTATGGACAGACTCACGGAGGTAGCTCACTTTTTGCCGATCAAGGAGACCTTCGATTTTGACGAGCTCAGAAAGCTATATATCTGAGAGGTTGTACGTCTTCATGGGGTTCCACGTTCTATCGTTTCAGATAGGGATGCTCGTTTTACTTCTCGTTTCTGGCAGAGTTTCCAAAGGGCACTGGGTACACAGGTGCTTCTGAGCACAGCTTACCACCCTCAGACTGATGGTCAGTCAGAGCGTACGATACAGGTGTTAGAGGACATGTTGCGTGCATGCGTCCTTGACTTTGGGGACTCTTGGGAGAAGCATATACCCCTAGTCGAGTTTGCCTACAATAATAGTTTTCAGGCAACTATTGAGATGGAACCTTACGAGGATTTGTATGATAGGTCATGCCGATCACCTTTGTGCTGGATGGAGGCAGGTGAAGCAGCTTTACTCGGACCACGTCTCGTGCAGGAGACTTCTGAGCAGGTCCAGTTGATTCAGAAGCGGATGGCTACTGCACGGTCTCGTCAGAAATCTTATGTTGATCGCCGCAGACGACCCTTGGAGTTCGTGGTTGGGGATCAAGTTTTCTTGCGTGTTTCACCGAGGTTGGGACACAGGCGGATCAGGAGACAGGGTAAACTTCCACCGACGTATGTGGGGCCATTTGAGATTCTGGTGAGAGTCGAGCCGGTTGCCTATCGGTTGCAGTTACCACAGAGATATCGGGCTATGCACAACGTCTTCCATGTATCTCAGTTGCGCCGCTATCATTCAGACCCGACTCACGTCCTTCAGCCAAAGGAGGTTGAGCTTAAGATATATCTATCCTTTGAGGAGCATCTGATTCGTATCGTGGATAGGAGCACGAAGGTTCTCTGAGGTCGTTCAGTTCCTCTCGTACAAGTGATATGGCAGCATTGTCGGGTGCAGGACGAAACCTGAGAGCGGGAGACCGACGTACGTGCTCAGTGGCCATAGTTGTTCTAAGCCTTATCTTCGCCACCCTTGGAAGGGCAATTCGGGGACGAATTTCTTTAAGGGGGGAAGTTTGTAAGAACCTGGTTCTTACTTTTTGAGGTACAAGTTTCTTCTTTTCTCTTTTCCTTAAGTGTTTTTGAGAATATAAGGGAAATGGGGGAAATCCTAAATTTTGTGACTACACGTCGTGTACTTTTCCACACGTCATGTACTTTGGCCATGTGGAGTGAGTACACAGGGCGTGTAGGTCGGTCGACGATGATGGGTGTAAAAACCGACTGCACGTTGTGTAGTGGGTAAGTACACGGTGTGTAGTCAGTCAGCAGGCAACCAGTAAGGCGGATGGCCAACTAAGCGACAGTACACGTCGTGTACTCAGGTATTACACGCTGTGTACTCATGTCGATAGATGAACGGTGTCACGCTGGTGAGAAGCCGCCGAATGAACAGTTTAAAAAATGAAAACTACACGTCGTGTACCCAATAGTACACGTCGTGTAGTCTGTTTTTTCGCTTAAAAAGGGCAGTAGCCTCCCCTGTTCACAGGGAAGGCTTGGAACACCGGAGGAAAGCTTGGGAGTACGGCCGGAGCTTCGGAGATCAGCTGATCGCGCACCGGGAATCCGTTTTCGCTTCTGCCGATCACGTTGGAATCGCACGGGTAAGTCCTCTCTTCTCCTGGCGTTGTTCTTGCCAATTATTTCCCGAGGGAGAGTTATTTTCGTTTGAACGAGATTTCTTTTACCTCAGATCTACGTCATTCTCGGGCATTTCGAGGAGCGTCGTTCGCGTATATCGATCAGGGGCGATCGAGGTAGGTGGTCTAGTGCTTATTTCTAACTGCTGTGGTGAATTTGTGTACCGTTGTGATACGCTCCCATGAATGGGGTGTCGTGTGGATGAGGTCTTGCATAATTAAATACCTAGAATTGCATAGGTAGTTAAATGAACATATAAAATTGCTGTTTGGGATCGCTGCTTGGATCCAGGACCACCTCTGGGGTGCATTACTCTGTTTAGCCATTTAGCCAGATTACCCAAGAGTATACCATGATTTTAGCATGTCTTAAATTTCCTTGAGAGGAATTGTATATAAATTGTTTGTTTATATGTTGGGCATGACCCAGTTACTTGTTTAGCCTGAGGACAGTGTTGTGTTTAGCTTGTGAGCAGTGCTCCGTTCAGCCTGAGGGCAACTTCTTTCGTGCCTGTGGGCAGTAGATTTTGTGCATGTGGGTGACACCTCGTATGTCTGTGGGCATTATTCGATATGCATGTGGGCAGATTCCTATGGGTTTGGATTCTCTTTACCTGAGGGTAAGGGTTTACGTGCCTGAGGACACTGATTGTTTTCTTAGAAATACACTGTGGTGTTTTCCTTCTATTGAATGATTAAATGAATATTAAAATGACAATATAACTGGTAAAATTAGTTATTTTTGAGTACTGTTTAGTTTATTGCATTTACTCATGCACACTACTGTTGCACATTTACACTGACAGTTGGGCACGGATCTTTGGTGGGTGCCTACTGGGATTCATTTCTTACACCCTGTTTGGGTCATGTCTTCGGCCCAAACAGACTATATTTCTGCAGGTATGGATAAGGGCAAGGGTCCCTATACAAGTACTTGAGTGTTGCTGAGGTGTAGGGGAGCATGGGATCGAGTTCAGGCTCACAATGTTGTTCGCTGTTCTGTTTTGCTTTTTTGTACTTGTACTTCAGTTGTATTGTGTTGCAATGTAACATGTTTTGGCTGTTTTTATAGAATAGTGACATGTTGCATCTTCATATATATATGACTGCTGGTTCTTTTTACTACAGTTGTTCATTTCAGTTATGTATGTTTACTGCTTCCACTGTTATTGTATGTTTGTTCTTGTATTCCGTTGCGCTACACTTTGACAAATGAGGGCATAGTTTCCTCACTATCAAACCTGGGCCCTCGCTGCTAGTCGGCAGCCTCTGGCGTTTGGGGAAATGTGTTTGAGGTCATGTGACGAACCGGGTTCGGGGCACCCGTGGAGTGGTACCCAGATCTGGGATGTTACATAATGGATATTCACAGTATAAGTATTATAAATATTTATTTATGAAAAATTAAATTATGCCATAAATAATATTTATAATTTTATCACTAACTGCAATATATATATTAAATATATATTATGTGATAATCTTGAGTCTATAACTCAACTCACTTCTCCTGAAAATATTAAACGAACCTGAGATATTTAAATTTATTCAAGTAATATTCGAATCTTTGTATTTACTTAATCACTTGTAAATACATGTTATAAAAAAATCAACAAATTATTCCAAACTTGAATAATTAAAGAATTTATTTATTACTTGGTGATCCATAGAATTTGGGTAATACTCGGACCTCATGGTGGGGCCCACTAAATTCTATATTCATATTCCTCGGAATATGGAAGATTCTCAAAGCGTTATAGCTTATGACCCTCTAGGCCCTTATCTCAATAGTGGTGAATAATATTCACTGGCCAATATTGGGGTCTAGCAACCCATCGAGGCCCCTATAGAGATAAGGTAAAGTCAAAGGAACGAATACCTTCCTACGAACATGATCTGTGTAATATAATCTCTTCGTCATCTATATCTCAATAAAGCAGAATGCACGCAAGTGTTATCATCTTTTATCTTGCTTTATTTTATTTGTTGATCTGTCCGGACAGTCTTACCTTCCACTACCATGGACATGGATTTAAGGAAGGTTTTACCATCCTAATCAACCAGGCATGAGATATTTATTCCTCGTCTTGATCATTCAATCAATATCATGTCACCAATGATGTACCCGATACAAACTACCTCGCCACGACTTTCTTTCCATGGTTTTCGCCTTCCATCAAAGTATGCAATTAAATGACATACATTGATAATAATCTCAAGTCTGGAGACCATTACACATGTCCGTAGATAGGAACAACCAATGAAACCTGAAACATGTGGTGTTCCTATTATGCGGGTATGTCCTCATGATCTCAACTACTAGATATCATCAAGTGCGAACTTCATGAGAAAAAGCCTCAATGCTTATGATCCTCCATCACCAGATAGTCGCACATCATCTGTGTCCTTTAATAATGATGTAACTGGACCATATGACATTGCTTTAATATTGCTATCATAGAATCTTGAGGTTCTCATTATAGCCTAGGATCTTCTATAACCCTTTGATATGACATGTAATCTAAAGACATTGTCATAAACAAAGTGGATACAGAATTATCTACACTATTATGGCAAGATAAACACATGTATATATAAAAAACTACATATATGTAGTGGTAATCAAAGTACAACAGAAGTTGGGTCTAGTGCACTCACTTTCAACACTCCCACTAGTACTAGAGTCAACTGCTAAGAAGTCTAAATCCGCTAGCTCTCACATGAGAATCATGCTTCTGCTAAGAAATGGATTTAGTTAAGGGGTCTTCCATGTTGTCCTGTGTGGATACTCTGCTAACTGTGACTTCACCTCTTTGAGTAAAATCCCTCAAAAGATGAAACTTCTGAAGAATATGCTTTTTCATCTGGTGAGACCTGGGCTCCTTGGCAAGCACCACTGCAGCAGTATTATCACAATATATTGAAACAAGGTCTGCACTGCTAGGCACAACACCAATGTATGAGATGAAGCTGCATATCCAGACTGCTTCCTTTGTTGCATCGGAAGCTGCAATATATTCGAACTCTGCTGTAGAATCGGCAACCACAGCTTTCTTCAAGCTTCTTCGGCTCACTACACTACCATTCCGGCAAAAATGTAGCCTGACTGCGATTTCAAATTATCATGATCTGTCTGGAAACAAGCATCAGTGTATCCTCTCACTACTAGTTCACCATCTCCTCCATACACCAGGAACATATCTTTTGTACGCCTCAAGTACTTTAGAATAGTTTTAACAGCTTCCCAATGCAGCTCTCCTGGATTGGATTGATATCTAACCACCATACTTAAAGAAAAGGCGACACCAAACCTAGTACATAGCATAGCATACATGATAGAACCCACTGTTGAGGCATAAGGGATTCTACTCATTCAATCAACCTCCTCCTGTGTTTGTGGACACATTTTCTTTGAGAGATTTATACCATGTGACATAGGCAACAATCCTCTCTTGGACTATTCCATATTGTACCTTTTGAGTACCTTTTCAATATATGTACTTTGACTTAGCCAAAGCAGCCTTTGAGATCTATCTCGATAGATCTTGACCCCTAGAATGTAGGTTGAATCACCTAAGTCTTTCATGGAGAAGCATTCATTTAACCAAGTTTTAACTAAAAGTAAGACTTACACCTCATTTCCTATAATTAATATGACATCAACATATAACACTAGGAAAATGATAGCATTCCCTGTAGAACTTTTGACAAAGGTGGTCGTTGTTCACTGTAGCAACGCGGACTTACATTTCGAATAGTGATCGTCTTCTCCATTTTTTATAGCCCATTTGGGGGATAAGGTTACTACTGAAAAAAAACCCTCTATAATTTGTGCTCCCGATATAGTGAAATTCTGTCTCTCCCGTGGACGTAGGGATTATTCCCGAACCACGTAAATCATTGTGTCATTGTTGCTTTCTTTCTTTCGTTTTCTCGTTTCTGTTTTTGCATCTCCTGACGATTCCGCAACATTCCCTTTAACCTTTTTATAGACACAAGGCTCACTTTAGTTTTTAACAAAACCAAATTCTATTATGGCCTCATAAAAATGAACATTCCATGGTTGTGATGCCTACTTTAACTCGTAAATGGATCTCTACAGCTTGCATACTTTATTGGCATTCTTTGACTTAACAAACCCTTCGAGTTGAGTCATATAGACGTCTTCAACCAACTTCCCATTTATAAAAGAATTTTTGACATCCATTTTCCAAATTTCATAATCATGAAAGACTGATATTGCAAGCAATATTATGATGGATTTAAGCATTGTTACTGGTGAGAAGGTTTCATCATAGTCGATGTCTTGACGTTTCTTGAAACTCTTTGCAACCAGTCTTGATTTAAAGGTATTAACCTCACCATCCATTTCCAGCTTATTTTTGAATACTCATTTGCATCCAATGGGATTTACATCAGCTGGAGGGTCTACCAAGATCCAAACATGATTTTGGTACATGTACTCCATCTTAGAATGCATGGATTCTTGCCATTTAGAAGCTTCTTTGTCTTCTACTTCTTCCTTGTAGGTTAGAGATTCATCATCCTCAAGGACTAATGTGTCACCTGACTTGGTGATAAGAAAACCATAATGCTCTAGTTCTCTAACCTCTTGTGTAGACCTACACAGTATTTGTGTCTCAGGAAAAACTTCTTCCACTTTCTCTTATGGAGATTGTTTCCCTACCAACTCTTGTGCATATGGAGCGTTAATTTCATCTAAGTCAATCTTTCTCCCACTATTTCCAATAGAAATGTGTTCTGTTTCTATAAATATGGCATGTCTTGCAACAAAAACTTTTCTATCTAAAGGGTTATATAGGTAATATCCTTTGGTTTCCTTAGGATAACCTATAAAGATGCATTTCATGCTTCTGGATGCTAATTTGTCACTTAGTAAAGTCTTAACAAATGTCTCGCACCCTCATAGACATATGTGTGTCAGACTCGGTTTCTTTCCATACCATGACTTGTATGGAATCTCATTTGCAGCTTTAGTTGGTACTCGGTTAAGGGTATATGTTGTTGTCTGCAAAACATATCCCCAAAAGGATAATGGATGAGTTGCATAAATCGTCATTGATCTGACCATGTCAAGCAAGGACCTATTCCTACTTTCACTAACAACATTCCATTGTGGTGTATGAGGAGTGAGCTGGGATACTATCTCACACTCCTTCAAGTGATCAATGAAAGGTTGGTTAAGATATTCTTCACCTCAGTCTAAGCAGAGTGCTTTTATCTTCTTACCAAGTTGGTTTTATACTTCATTTTGGTATTCCTTAAATATCTAAAATGAATCAGACTTGTACCACATTAAGTAGATATATTCATAACTACTATATTCATTGGTAAAAGTAATAAAGTATAAAAAACCACATCTTGCCTCTATTGAAAATGAACCACATACATCAGTATGTATTAATTCTGGTACTACATTGGCTCTTTCTCCCTTCCCTGAGAAAGGTGCTTTTGTCATTTTACCTTATAAACAAGCTTGACATGCATCCAAGGGTTCTAACTGTACTGAATCTAAATACCCTTCTTGATGTAATCTTCATAATCACTTATCGTTTACATGACCTAGCATGAAATTCCATAAATGAGTGTTATATGAGTCATGTTGGTTGGTTTTGTCATTGATTTCCATTACGGGGTCCTCGAGTTCCAGCATGTATAAACCATTGTTAAGATGTGTCATACCATAATAGATGTTATCCCTATAAAAGATACAAGATTTACTTCCAAACTTGAAATAAAATCTGATAGCGTCTAAACTCGAAACATAGATAATGTTCATGGTTACATAAGGTACATAATAACAATTTTTTAAAACTAGAACCAAACCACTTGGCAAGGTTAAGTGATCCCACTTCCAAGGCTTCCAGACTTGCACCATTTGCAGCTCGGAGATCCACTTCACCTTTTTCAATCTTCTTGAACCTACTTGGTTCCTGTATATAAATACAAATGTGTAATCCACATGTCGTATCCAATACCCAACTTGTAGATAAATATAGATTGCATTAAATGACAAAAATACCTGAAGTAGAAGCATCAGTTTGCTTCTTCTTCCCAGCTCTGCAATTCATCTTCCAGTGGTCTTTCTTGTTACATCCAAAGTAGAAAACTTCCTGCTCATTACTATGCTTCTGAATCTTTGGCTTCTTTGTAGGATGATGCATTGGTGTCTTTGGCCTTCACTTGGCTTTAAACCCCTTTGCATTGCCCTTGTTTCTTTTATTCACCATAAGGATAGATAAATTGGTATTTTCATCCTTGTTAGCTTGGTGAACTAAAGCCAAAATGTCCAAGAGCAACTTTTTCATATCATTCATGTTGTAATTGAAAATTAAAGTTGAGAAGCTTGGAGGTAAAGAGGAAAGAATGAGATCCAATGCTAGTTCTTGGTTCAATTTGAACCCAAGGGCTTCAAGCCTCTCAATATACCCAATCATCTTGAGTACATGAGGATCGGTTTGGTGCCCTTCTGCTATCATGCACTTATATAGGGCACTTGAGAACTCATATCTTTCCTGTCTGGCTCTCTCCTGATATAATTCTTGGAGTTGTGAAAGAATCTTGTAGGCATCCTCATCCTCATGCATTTTCTACAATTGGTTGGACGTGGATGACAACATGATGCATTAAACATCAAGTGCATCGTCTACATGCTTTTTCCATTTATCTTTTTTCGCTTTACTTACTCTTTGAGAAGGCTCAGTAGGAACTGAGAATTCCAACACATATAATTTCCTTTCTTAGCGTAGTACTATGCAAAAACGCATGTACCACTCCTGGAAGTTATTGTTGGTCATGATATTTTCTTTATCCATAATTAATCGTAGTGATAATGTGCTTGTGGTGTCAGTGATTGCCATTTTAAATCTACATCAGATAAACACTAGCAGTTAGTACTTTGTCTTGATTACCTTTTGACATTTATGATTAATAAATTATTATATCATTTTAATGTCTCTCACTATTTTAGCAAACCTTAATAGCTCTCACTATTAGATTCGGAATACTATGTCGCTTGAGTACTTTAGTGGAAAGGATCCTTGAAACCTCCCTCATAGTCTACAAGTTATGGTTACGCCATTACTCATAGGGTTTCAAGGTAGGAACTAGGTTGGACAACCACTTGACTTGTGGTTCCTTGTATCGTTGAGTAAAGTCTCAGCTTTTGGAATCTGAACTTGATTCCCTCAACATCTTACCTCTAAAGTGATATCAAGTTAGCTATGGCTAATCCTTGACTACTCACTTTAGTTAATTCAACCCAGTTCTCTCATGAAAACGCTCCGGTAGTAAGAGGCACTCTCAACTATGGCTGACGAGCACCCCAAACACCCGGTTTTGTTTAAATGCGAGTAATGGAAGGCATTTAAGACTTAATATATCTCTTGAGGGATTTTGATATTTATTGAAGAATATAATCTTTTTCTATTTATATGTTCAAACTAGATTGTCGCACTCACAACTGAACATTCAATAGAAAATACATGCATCGCATCTTTATGCATTTTTATCTTGTTTACTATTCTATGTGATCAAGCAATAATCATGCACTCGCATAAAACAATAAACAATGCATAAAGGTAAATCGTGCAATCTGATTGGTCTTGAGCATTCTATTATGATTGATCCATAACGGATCAATCTTCACCTAAGGGCATTCATACCTGAGTCGACACCTGACTCGTGTCGTAGCTAGCCCTAGTGTAATGTGTTCGGCTCTCGTCTGGATTACCGCGTCGACTTAGCAGGGTCTGTGTCTCAGATCATCGCCGTATAATTACAAATACACTCGCACACAGGTGAGGGGGTCTAGGAGTACAAAATACAACTAGTGCATTGGACACGCAGGCCCTTATACATATTTGAATTAAAAGACGATTCACAGACCGTCATTTATCTAATTAATTATTACAATCATCGTACGCATTGAATAAATAATTAAATAAATAAAACCAGACACGCACGGTTCGGTCACTAGCTCAAGACCAGTCGGTATAAATAAAGCGCAATTAAAATCAAACTGCAATAAATTTAAATAGTACGAGGGTGTTCTAATAAATTAAATAAATTTAAACAAATTCAATTAATTAATTTATCAGTTCCAATTGTTTAATTTAATTTTAATTCCAAAAATTAAATTAAATCATTAATTTAATTTTAATTCTAAAAATTAAATTAAACCATTAATTTAATTTTAATCTTAATTAAATTAATGTTTCAGATTCTACTTAAACTTAAACCCCAAATTAATTCTAATTAATTTAATTTAAAAAAATTAATTAATTAAATCAAATTACAGGGGTTACCTCTAGCCGGGGAAGGAGTTCGGTAGGACTGTGAACTATCGTGAGGGTGTTTTACTAGAGCAGGGTTGAATCGTGGCGTGGTTGCGGCGCGACCGCAGCATTACCATGGTGTGACCACGGCGTGACTGTCGCGAGATCACGGCATGACAAAGGCGAGACCACAGCGTGTCCAGTCGGTCCAACAACACCCCTGAGGCGGCAATGTCCTCCCGTGAGGCGTGACCGAACAAGGATGGCAGCGGACTCCTCTAGCGATGTGCGACTGGACAGAGGCGATGGCGCGCTGCTCTAGTAAGGAACAAGGGTGGTCGGTACAGCGACGTTGGCGGCGCGCTGGTTCGGCCGAGACAGCGGCGGGGGGTTCTTCCGGGAGGTTGCAGCTCAGGCGCGCCTCAAGAGAGGCGGGGCGCTGCCTTGCGGCCAGGACGGCGAGGCAAAGCCGATACAACAAGCCGACGCGGCGGCGGCGAGGTCGGAGGGAGGAGCGGGACTCAGTTCCGACGAGGCGCAAAGGGAGGGAGGCGGTTCGATGCTCCGACAAGACGTAGGGTGGTCGTACGAGACCGTTCGGTGCAGCGAGGGGCGGACGCGCTTGGGAAGAGGGGAGGCGCGCTAAGGTTCCAGAGGGGCGGCTCCGCGTGGAAGAAGACCCAATTTGGGTCTTCCTTTTTTTAAATTGTTTTGTCTTTTGACAAAACAAACCCACCCTTTTTTTATTTTTATTTTTTTAAGAAAAGACCCAATTTGGGTCTTGGTCTCTCCCCTTTTTTTTAAAAATTTCTAAAGTCTAAAAACTTTAAAAAAAAATGACTTGACCCAAAGTCTAAAGTAATTCCCCCTTTTTTAAATGAGAAAAATAAAATAATATTATATTATAATATATTTTATTTACCTCCTAAAAAATAAGTCGACCAGAAAAATTTCGACGACTGAATTCCAACCAAAGCGTGGTCGGAATTCGGTACTTTGAAGACATAAATAAACTAAAAACATGTTCTTCATAAAATAATAATTCTAATAACTTAAAACTGATGACATCAATCCAATTAAAATTTTTAAATGGTTGTAACTTGGCCATTCGGAAACAGATCGATGTACAATCGGATCTGTTGGAACTGATTTAATACATCGTACTTAAATTTAATACAATTTAATTTTTTATTTGACTCTGAGAAACCACGCGTCGCTCTGATACCACTATTAGGTACCAAGATGGGCAGTGGAAGATGATGGGTCGGGAAATTAAAAAAAAAAATTGCATCACCGGAGCGATGTAACAATGTCAACTCTGGTGATCTTATCCCGGTATGGTCTGAGGGCCACGCGTGGATTTTACGGAGCTCAAAATAAAATCGAACATGTGCCTTGTTCGGATCTGACGTGCGTAAGTCCTTCGCAGGATGCCGACGACCGTTGCTCGAAGACTCCGACGTTGAAGCCCTCTAGATCGTCCACACATGCCTCTTAAATCTGCTCTCACGTCGTTCGTCAGAATCCGGGTGCTAGCGCAGTACACCAACAACCACTTCGAGGCAACAGTGATCACCGCAAGCAAGAGTTTTCGATCCAAGAAGAAGGAACTTGAAGATCTTTCTTGCTTGAGAGAGTCGCTCTCTAGAATTTAGGAGGATGGAGAGGCTCTCAATTCCAATGCATAAATAGTTACATGGGAAGAGCCTCTCTCTTACTTATATAGGGAATATCTAAAATACCATGTATGGGTTCTCGGTCCCCGTGTAATAGATATTCACAGTATAAGTATTATAAATATTTATTTATGAAAAATTAAATTATGCCATAAATAATATTTATAATTTTATCACTAACTGCAATATATATATTAAATATATATTGTGCGATAATCTTGAGCCTATAACTCGACTCATTTCTCCTGAAAATATCAAACAAACCCGGGATATTTAAATCCGTTCGAATAATATTTTTATCTTTGTATTTACTTAATCACTTGTAAATACATGTTATAAATAAATTTAACGAATTATTCCAAACTTGAATAATTAAAGAATTTATTTATTACTTGGTGATCCATGGAACTTGGATAATACTCGGACCCCTTAGCAGGGCCCACCAAGTACTATATTCATATTCCTCAGAATATGGCAAATTCGCAAAGCGTTATAGTGTGTGACCTTATAGGCCCTTATCTCAACAAAAGTGAATAATATTCACCAACCAAGAGCGGGGTCTAGCAACCCATCGAGGCCCCGATAGAGAAAAGGTAAAGTCAAATCAACGACTACATTCCTACTAACATGATCTGTGTAATATAATCCAATCATCATCGATATCTCAATAAAGAAAAATGCACACTAGTGTCATGATCCTTTATCTTGCTTTATTTTATTTTTTGATCTATCCAGATGGTCTTACCTTCCACGACCATGGTCGTGGATTTAATGAAGGTGTTATCATCCTAATCAACCAGGTCCAAGATATCTCTTCCTCAACTCGGAAGTGAAAAATCATATCTTGATCATTCCATCAATGTCATGTCACCAATGACGTACCCAACACAAACTACCTTGCCACGACTTTATTGTCGTGGTTTTCACCTTGCATCAAAGTACACAATTAAATGGCATATATTGATAGTGATCTCAAGTATAGAGACCATTACACATGTCTGTATACAGTAACAACCAATGACACCTGAAACATGTGGTGTTCCTATTATGCGGGTCTGTCCTCATAATCTCAATTACTAGAGATCATCAAGTGCGAACTTCATGAGAAGTCTCAATGCTTATGAGTCTCCAGCACTTGATAGTCGCACATCATCTGTGTCCTTTCAGAATGATATAACTAGACCAGAGTACATTACTTTAAGATTACTGTCATGGCATCTTAAGGTTCTCATTATAGACTAGGGTCTTCTATAACCCTTTGATATGACATGTAATCTAAGGACATTGCTATAAACAAAGTGGGTGCAGAAGTATCTACACTATTATGGCAAGATAAACACATGTATATATAACAAACTACATACATGTAGTAGTAATCAAAGTACAACACAAGTTGGGTGTAGGGCACCCACTTTCAACAAATTATTTATTCAAAAATTTGTGCATATTTAAATTATATGTTTTTATATATTTTTAATCACTTGTACTTAAATTTTTAAATGATATGTTTTGATCATTATGTATAATTATTTATTATGATCAAATAGTTATCAACAATTGATTGTTTAGATTATATGTTTTTATGTTTAAAATTTATATATTTATATATATTTTTAATTGTTTATATGTTTTAATATATTTGCCATTTATATTGTGATCTTAGGCAATTAATTGATCATAATTAGATAAATTTATGAAGAACCAGTGATGAATATGAAAAAGGAGTTGATGATTTCTTGGAATTTTCTAAAAAATATTCAAAACAAAGATTTTATTTCTTGTCCATGTGTGAGGTGTTTGAATATGAGAAATATAAATTCTAGATAAATCAAGAGTAATATCTTTTTTTTTATCCATAATTATACATGTTGGATCTATCATGGTGAAATAATAGAAAATTTAGCATCTAATGTTGATGAAAATATTCAAAATGAGACAAAGGATCATATTGAAGAATTAATTCATGATGTAAGCGTTGAAACCATCGAAAAATTGGAAATTGTTGAATGATTGTATGAAGATTCTAAGAAACCACTATTCTCATGTTGTACTAAATTTATAGTGTTATTAGCGGTATTGAGATTAGTTAACTTGAAAGAAAGAAATGGGTGGAGTGATAAAAGTTTCTCTAAATAGTATGAACTTTTTAAAGTGCTACTTCCAAAAGTAAATAGCTACTAGATTCTAATTATGGCACAAATAAGATATTATTCCCAATGGGATTAGGGTATAAAAAGATACATGCTTTCCCCAATGATTGTGTGTTGTATGGGAAGAAATATAAATGTTTATCAAAATGTCTTAAATGTGAGACATCACTACATAACATGGATGAAAATTTGAACTATGATTCATTCTCAAGTATCAGCATCAAACATCCTACTAAAGCAATTTGGTACCTTCTAATAATTCCTTGTTTGAAGTGTCTATTTAAAAATTCAAATGATGAAAAAAAAGGTTAAGATAGAATACAGATGAGTGCATCTCTGATGAAAACTTACATCACCCTACTGATTCACTACAATGTAATAGATTTCATAAAAAAAAACTAATTTTGAAAGTGAGGTTATAAATCTCAAAATGGGATTGTAAACATATGGAATGAATCCATATCGGAGTCTAAGAAGCCAACATGGTTCATGGCCTGTTTTTTTTTGGTAGTTTACAACTTGTCCCCACATATATGTATGCAGAAAAAATATGTTATGATGAGCTTGATGATTTTTGGACCAAAACAGTCATGAAACAATATTTACGTGTATCTTTCACCATTTATTGATGATTTGAAACTTTTATGGGAGATGGGTATTATAATTTTTGATGCATACAAGGAAGTATTTTCTTTTGCATGTTATGATAATGGTCACTACAAACAACTTTCTTGCATAAGAAAACTTATCTGGATACAGTGTTAAGGAATATAAATTGTGTCCAATTTGTGAAGAAGAGACTTCATATTATCAATTGTGGAATAGAGGAAAGACAATGTACATGGGATATCGAATATTTTTTCAAATTGATCATCCTTATCATAGATAAAAAATAATAATTTAACTATTTATAGAAATATAATCTCCCCCCACAACAATTGTCAACTAAAGAAAATTGTGACAAGGTGAAAAATATTGATTTCATATTTGGAAAGGAAGTTTTAGTCATCAATAAAATATCTAAAAGAAACAGTCTATCTTATTCAAACTACCTTATTATGGATTTTTATAAATAAATAATAACATTAACGTTATGCATTTTGAGAAAAACATATGTGATATTTTTATTGGAACTTTGTTAGACATAAAAGGAAAAGCAAAAGATGGATTTCATGCTAGATTGGACTTGATATCCATGGAAATACATTTAGATTTAACTCCCACTATAAAAGGAAACATAACATATTTAACTATGGCTTGTCACACATTAAGCAAGAGTGAAATGATGAATTTTTTTTAGTGTTTTCATGGTATTAAAGTACCCTTTGGATATTCTTCAAATGTGAAGAATTTTATGTCATTAAAATATTTTAAATTAATAGGTATGAAATCTCATGACTATCATGTATTGATGAAACAACTGCTACTAGTCGCACTGCGTGGTATATTTCCAACACCTGTCAGAAATAATATCATCAGGTTATGTTATTTTTTCAAATCAATTTGTAACAAATTCATTGATCCAAATTTGTTAGATGTGTTGGAGAATGAAACTATGCTCATACTTTGTTAACTAGAAATGTATTTCTCACCAACACTTTTTGATATAATGGTTCATCTGGTGATTCATTTGGTGTGTGAGATAAGAATATGTGGGCCTATTTATTTACATTGGATGTATCCATTTGAAAGATATATGAAAATTTTGAAGGGATGTGTTAAAAATCCTCAGTGATCAGAAGCCTAAATTGTTCAAAAATATGTATCGGAAGAGGTGATTGAGTTCTATACTAATTATTTTTACGAAGTAGAGCATATTGGTCTCCCTATATCTCGACATTTGATAGTTGATGGTGAATGTAGAGGGATTTATGGCTTAAAGGTAAAGTACATTCCACTTGATGAAGTGATGTAGGAACATTTATACATTTTGAAAAACACATATTAGGTTCAACCATATATATCATCACATATTTCTAGATTAAAGGTATGATATCTGAAAAGAAATGAAAAGTGGTTGATGATTGAGCATAAAAATATTTTTTTCGTGGTTTAAAGAGAAAGTCAACATGGATTTATCTATATAAAAAACATTAAAATGGTTGGAAAGGGGAACATCTCTTAATGTGATCACATAGTCTGGTTTTGATATTAATGGTTACACATTTTGCACACAAAAAAATCAGGATGACAAGAGTACTATTTAAAATAGTGGGGTAATGATCATTGCTGAAGCATTGAATTTTTCAAGTACAAAAGTTAAAAACCCAATTTTTATATAAATGACATATTTTGGAGTTTTTGAGGATATATGGGAAATTTATTATACTAAATTTTTAGTAACAATGCTTAAGTTTAACTGGGTTGATAGTAACAGTGGTGTGAAATGTGATAGTGGGAAATCGACGGTGATGAGCAATTCATTGAATTTTTGAATTTTGATAGTGGATGCAATTATCGATCCAGTCTGCGGCAAGGCCCGAAGGGCGTTCCTGATCCCCACGAGCTGGAAACTAGTGTCAGACATCAAAACTAGCATGTGGGAACGATTTGGCCCATAAATAAAAAGTAAATAAACAAAAACTGGCAATAAAAAGAAAACTGGCAGCAAAAAGAGAAAAATAATAAATTGCACATACCTCCACGTGACCTACTGGGTCACCACCCAACTCATAACCAAGCTCGATCCAAGAGCGATGTGAAACTTGGAAGACCTGAAACTGAAAATCCAGAGTAGGTGTAAGCACCGAGATGCTCAGTAGGAATGCCAAAATAAACCACGCTCGATGCCCCACCTTTAAAATGAAAACCATTCTTTCTAATTTGAAAATAGGATATATAAAAATATGGTTTTTCAACTCCTTTAACAAAACAGGTAACAAGCTTTTACTTTTAAGAAAAACCCCATTTTTTCCATTTCATTTTTCTAAATTAATTACCAAAGCATAAAAGTCATTACAATGAATTCTTTTTAAATCCAACTAGTACAAAAAAAGGTTCTATATTATAAAAAGAAAAGTAAAAGTGTCATGAGATCAAATAACCAAAAGTGTCATAAAAGAAAGCAGGAACATACAAGTATGCAACCATGGGCATTTCCTAAACATCCATAGAGCAATCACTGGACATACTCGGTTCAGAACCACCTACCAGCGTATATTGAAGCCCCTAAGTCAATAACCAACTAGCTTCCCTAACCCGGCCTCACTAGTGGCACAGCCCCCTGGCCTAACAGGAAATCCAGGGGGTACCAACCCTTCTAATCGGGGTTGATCATCAACCGTCACTCGACCCTCTAAAAGACATCCAGGAACACATGGTAGTTACATCATTGTATAAGTAGGAGGCCCTTGCACATGTGACTTAACTAACAAGTCGTCGTCGCACTTCCAAACACGGATGCTTCCTATGCATTCACCCATAAAAGGTTACCCTAGATTAGAGCGCCCCATTTAATACCAACTGGGTTGTCACATCATTTGATTATCAAAACCATTACACAAAGCACTTTAAGTTGCCAACCGGGAGTTCACACTTTCAAAGTGACATAAGGTGTCAACCGGACCTTTAATACCATCATTCCAATATACCATGAAAATATTCCAAACCAAATTCATTTCGCAAATCCATTTCCAATTCTAGGTTAAAAACACACAAGATACTTAAAAAGTTCCAAACAGGCCTTTGTGGCATTGAATTGTCAAAATGCTTCAAGGTTTCAAACAAGTCAGGTTTTAAACAACACATTTAACCAAATCCTTTTAGTTTCAAAAAAATACACTTCACAACTAGGTAACTTTTAGTAAACTATTTTAAAATACTTAGGACACCTTCATAATTAAAAGCAATTTGTAAACAGTCTTAGATAGGTTATGCAAATTGATGGGAAACCAATCTCCAAGAGGTGTAATCCATTTCACCAAACACATATACATAACTATATATATAAATTCCACATGAATATGTAAACACGCTTTCTTTTAAAAAAATGCTAAGCAATCATGGGATTCAAATTAAAGGTGCGGGCGTGGAGGACCTACCACAAAAAGGAAGCGAATCAAGCCGAGGCACTTCAGCTCTTGAAGCTTTTAACAAAAACCGCCCACACTAGAACACACATAAATTCTCATGCATATATATATACCCTTAATCCAATGTACATATTCCCCTCGCAATGAGGGAATATGTGCAAGAAAGATATATATATATATATACATAGACACATGCATACCTATGTATGTGTGTGTTCGCACCACCAAGGAGCCACCAAAACTTTAATCAATTAACCTAGAGGGACCAACAATATTTAGAATAAAAAAGAACCATTTAAGGAACCAAGGTACAAGAAGAGCATTGTTTTAAAGTGTCATATTCACTTGAATGCACATCCATGTGTGCACCTAGTGCACCCATAGATGTGTTATCATCCAATGACACCCTCCAAAATTCATGAAAGACCAAAAACCGTTTTTATTTTCAAACCAACACTTCTTTTCACCAAACCCATCAATATCACATAATCTCAAAAGGTTTAAATGAACATTTTAAAGATAATGAGAGCTTTCAAAAACAACTTACAACCCACGCCACAAAAACACGATATTCCATATAAAAGCACAAACCGCAATCCAACCAATTTTAACACAATAATTCAAAGGGGAAACACCACACAAAACACCTAATTACACTATTAAAACTCAATTGGCATTTAACCAAGCACATTTGACACCTGCAAACATACGCATAATTGAAGATTCACTTGGAAAACTATTTTTGACAAAATCAACTACCATAAAAACACCATAACTAGCTAATGACACGTATTACCAGTGTGTGAATCATGTGTAAAATATTATTGAAACACCCAAGCGTCAAATAAATTTCATCAGAAAGGAAACCCATAAAAAACCTTACCTCAATGGTATGCGATCGCGATGCCGCTTCAGCGGAAGGAAGAAATGAGCATTGTGGTCCCTTCGCACACCCCAAAACTGAGAAAAAACGCACAAACAAACCCTACGATTAGAGTTTTTCCAAATTGAAAGGAAAACCCCCCAAAATTTTAAAAGAAAAATCGTCTAAGGAAGAGTTTACCGGCGTGGGAGGCGCGACCAGAGCGACGACCGCCGGAGAGGAGGGGAGGGGCGTCGGAGCAGGGCGGAGCGGCTGCTAGAGCAAGACGGACGGAGGCCGAAGTTGGGGATCGGTTCGCCAGAGCAGGACAGAGCGGCTGAGGGGGGGAGCGCCGAGGGGTGAGGCTAGAGTGTTAGGAAGGTGTGGTGAGAGGCGAGGTAGGCCGGAGTGCACAGAGAGTCGGGTTCGCCGTTGGCTGGAGTAGAGGGAAGGGGGTCGGTTGACTGAAGCGGCTGGGGCGAGGGAGTTCGACTGGATGGCGCAAAGCGAAGTGCGAGGTCAAGTGGTCAGAATGGCTGGGGTGAGGGTGACGGTCGGGAGTCATTTGGAGTGCGCTGGCGAGGGAGGGAAGTGAGGAGGGGGGTTTGGGTGCAGTGCCGCAAAACGGGGTTGGGGAAGGGGTAGCGCTAGGTTTTCATTTTTTTTATAATGATAATAATAAGTATAATAATAATGGTAAAATCAATAATAATAATAATAATAATAATAACAATAATAATAATAATAATAGTATAACATAATAATAAATTTAATAATAATAATGATAACATTATTATTATTAAAACAATATTTTAAATTTTTATTTCATATTTATTATTTTGTTTTGTTTTCTTTCCATTTTCTTTTCATCAAGATTTATTTATTTCAAGTGGTGGGAAATTGCACGGTCACCTGGGCCGACCGCGCGGTACCGCCAACCATGAGATGCCCGTGCACCGGTCCGAAACCCACCAAAAATGACAAGCCTCAAAAAATTTAACCCTCTGTTCAACCCGGAGGTGAGAAATGATAAAATAAAAAATAAATTTAAAAGTTAAGAGAGTGACAATTCTCCTCCCCCCCCAGACACTTTCTGCCCCCAGAAAATCGCTCAATCAAACGATAGACAAAACATGAATTCATGCCCGATTGAAACCGAAAGAAACCACAACACTAGAGAACGGGAGAACATGAGAGGGTTCTCCCCACACCACAAGAACTCAACCAACGCGGAAATTTAACATCCAAACATACCACCCTGAGAAGGGGGGTTCGACGCGAGAACTCTCAACTGGTCCAAACTAACTTCTATAGAACAAGTGAAACAAAACCTCCGCTGAAACTTGGAACTCTCGACTCAGGCCAAAAAAACCCAACACTAGAGAAAAACTTCTGATCAGAACTTAACTCAAGCAGTGAACCCGAGCATAACTACAAACATCAATTATTCCACAGGCACTTACATCTCCAAACGAAAACAGCCAAACCGAGATTAACCCATACAAGGGAAAAATGCACTTTAAGAAAAAAATGCACGATTCAGAAAACCATAATCAGACAAACGGAACTGTTGGATTACAATAGAACAAGTTCATCACATTCCCCTATTAAAATGATGAACTTACAATATCAGTAAAACTTTAATAGCAGAGAAACAATAACAAAGGACTTTAAATGTTCCAATCCCAACATGGAACACAAAACCCGAACCGAGGTTTCACACCCCCGACAACTCCTGAATGCGCGTGGGCTTCACCCCGAGACCTATGGTTGGGGCTCTAATGACTAAAGCAACTCATGTCTCACAGTCAGGCACTATAATCCTTCGGTCAAAGCATCTTCTCCAAACGACGCTTCCTACAAAACTTCTCTAGATGACCCAAACACCTGCAATGATGGCACGTCTTCGTAGGGGTGCGACATAATGGCTTCGTGCACCCTAAGCGTCCACACTGATTGCACGCCATTGAACGGTCTAATGAACTGGAAGCCAGAACCACTACAGAAGAATCTTTAAAAAGAGGTCCCTCTGGAACACCCTGTTTGCCAGAGGGGGAACCTTCACAAGCAACTAGATACACTGGATTTCCAACCATCAGCATTCTGGAGACCAACTTAGCTAGGAACGTCTCATCCACCAGCTTCTCGAAATGACGATCCTTAGAAGGGAGGACTCACTCCTTAATATCTAGATGAAGACCCTCGATGAAGAGAGAAGTCCCCATCAAATCCTGCGACGCTACCTCTGGATAAAAGGGAACCAATTCCTTGAAATGGTCAACATATGCATTCACGGTCTGTTGGCCTTGTTGAATGCGCACAAGTTCTTCCCTTTTCTTCGTCTTCACCTCTTCAGGTATGAACCATCGAACGGAGATGGATTTAAAGACATCACACATCATCTCAACTTGCATTGATGGCAGGATAATCAACTCTCATTCGTCCAGTGATAGACCTTCGAACAGACCCAAAATGCCACACACTCTGACAGCTTCGGGAGTTCCCAACACCCTGAAAACGCGCTCGACCTCTTCAAGCCACTCTACTACCTCTAACAGGCCCCAATCACTATGAAGGACAGGCAATGTCTGAGAAGGACCAAAAACTGAGCATGACTTATCAAAAACCTTGGGGACCTTTTTGGGTGGCATTTTCTGAACAACATATAAAACACAGAACTAAAACCAATATCAAGTCAAAGCAACATCAATGAAAGCACTTTCATCCAAAAACAACTGGCTCAAAAAGCAAACAAATATTAACACACCCAAAAACATCTCTTTCAAAAACCATCTTTAGAAAACAAGGTCAAACCTTTAATTTCAAATAAACTCTCATGGCAACCCATGAACTGACACATATATGACCATCCATTTCATTTCTTCACCAATTTCAAACAATTTCCAAATTGTTAAGCCAAAACGTTTCCCTTTAAAACCAATTTTACCAATCTCAAACCCATTTAAAAGGAAGCATCGTCATTTCCAAAACCCCTTTTTCATTTTTAAAAACACACTTACACAAACCAGAACCAAGACAAAACACCACTTGCACCAAACTATCGGTGAGAGGGACTAGTATTTATGCCCAACTCGGTGACATAGTAGTGAGTCATGCCCCAAGTGGGCAATAACACTAAGTGGAACTTGAAACGGGCACTTGGGTATCACATGGGTCACTACTCCATGTGAACTCACAACATGACACTGGCTCGCCTCCATTGTCATCCCTCAGTCTAAAACAAACCAGAACAGGACAAGGACTCAATTCTCAGACTACCTCTGGCGACTCGAGGTTTGGAACGAGCGAGGGTTCATGACGCCCTTACCATACCTACCTCCCGAGACCCGACAGTCCTAATCTACATCTACCAGACACCCCAAATAACAATCTCTCTTTGATACCATTTTGTCACGAACCAACCTAGGTCGACCCTGAACAGATTACTCGAGTCGGTCCATGGCAAGGCCTGAAGAGAGTTCTTGATCCCCATGGGCTGGCAACTAGTGTCGAGCATCAAAAATAACATGTGGAAACGATTTGGACCATAAATAAAACACAAGTAAATAAACAAAAACTGGCAATAAAAAGGAAACTAGCAACGAAAAGAGAAAAAGAATAAATTGCACATACCTCGACTGACCTACTGGGTCACCACCCAACTCAGAACCAAGCTCGCTCCAAGAGCGATGTGAAACTTAGAGGACCTGAAACTGAAAAGATATAATAGGCGTGAGAACTGAGATGCTCAGTAGAAATGACAAAATAAACCACGCCCAATGTCCCACCTCTAAAATGAAAACCATTCTTGCCAATTTGAAAATATGATATATAAAAATATGGTTTTTCCACTCCTTTAAAATAGGTAACAAGATTTTACTTTTAAGAAAAACCCCCTTTTTTCATTTCATTTTTCTAAATTAATTACCAAAGCATAAAAATCATTGCAATGAATTCTTTTTAAAGCCAACTAGTACCAAAAAAAGTTCTATACTGTAAAAAACAAAGTAAAAGTGTCATGAGATCAAATAACCAAAAGTACCATAAAAAAAGCAAGAGAATACAAGTATACAACCATGAGAATTTCCTAAACATCCCTAAAGCGATCCCTGGACGTACTTGGTTCGGAATCACCTGCCAGCGTATGGTGAAGCCCCTAAGTCAATAACCAACTAGCTGCCCTAACCTGGACTCACAAGTGGCACAGCCCGCCTGGCCTAACAGCAAATCCAGGAGGTACCAACCCGTCTAATTGGGGTTGATCATCAACCATCACTCGACCCTCTAAAAGACACTCAGGAACTCATGGTGGTTATATCACTATGTAGGTAGGAGGCTCTCACACGTGTGACTCAACTAACAAGTCATCACCACACTTGCCTACCCCAAACACGAACACTTCCTATGCATTCACCCATAAAGGGTTACCCTAGATAGGAGTGCCCCGTATACTTATATATATATATATATATATATATAAATACATGTCAAATATACAAAGTGTCAACCGGATTGTCACATCATTTAATATCAAAACCATTTCACAAAGCACTGTAAGTTTCCAACCAGGCGTTCACACTTTCAAAGTGACATAAGGTGTCGAACGGGCCTTTAATACCATCATTCCAATATACCATGAAAATATTCCAAACCAAATTCATTTCGCAAATCCATTTCCAATTCCAAGTTAAAAACACACAACATACTTAAAAAGTGTCAAATGGACCTTCATGTCATTGAATTGTCAAAACGCTTCAAGTTGTCAAACAAGTCAGGTTTTAAACAACATATTTAACCAAATCCTTTTAGTTTCAAAAAAATACACTTTACAACTAGAGAATTTTTAGTAAACTATTTTAAAATACTTAGGACACCTTCATAATTAAAAGAAATTTATAAAGAGGCTTAGATAGGTTATGAAAATTGATGGGAAACCAATCTCCAAGAGGTGAAATCCATTTCACCAAACACATATACATATCTACATATATAAATGCCACATGAATATGTAAACACACTTTCTTTTAAAAAAATGCTAATCAATCATGGAATTCAAATTAAAAGTGCGGACGTGGAGGACCGACCTCAAAAAGGAAGCGAATCAAGCCGAGGCACTTCAGCTCTTGGAGCTTTTGACGAAAACCGCTCACACTAGCACACACATACATTCTCATACATATATATATACCCTTAATCCAATGTACATATTCCTCACGCCATGAGGGAATATGTGCAAGGAAGATGTATATATGTACATATATACATATGTACCTATGTATGTGTGTGCGCACCACCAAGGAGCCACCAAAACTTTAATCAATTAACCTAGAGGGACCAACAATATTTAGAAAACAAATAACCATTTAAGGAACCAAGGTACAAGAATAGCATTGTTTTAAAGTGTCATCTTCACTTGAATGCACATCCATGTGTGAACCTAGTGCACCCATGGGTGTGTTGTCATCCAATGACACCCTCCAAAATCCATGAAAGACCAAAAGCCATTTTTATTTTCAAACCAACGCTTCTTTTCACCAAACCCATCAATATCACATAATTTAAAAAGGTGAAAATGAACATTTTAAAGATAAGGAGAGATTTCAAAAACAAATTAACAACCCACTCCACAAAAACACGATATTCCACATAAAAGTCCAAACCACAATCCGACCAATTTTAACATAATAATTCAAAGGAGAAACACCAAAAAAAACACCTAATTTCACTATTAAAACCTAATTGACGTTTAACCAATCACATTTGACACCATCAAACATAGGCAAAATTAAAGATTCACTTTGAAAACTATTTTTTGACAAAATCAACTACCATAAAAACACCATAACTTGCTAATGACACTTATTACCAGTGTGTGAATCATGTATAAAATATTATTGAAACACCCAAGTGTCAAATAAATTGCATTTAAAAGGAAAACCATGAAAAAACCTACCTCAATGGCATGCGACTGCAATGCCGGTTCAGCAGAAGAAAGAACCGAGCATTGTGGTCCCTTCGCACACCCCAAAACTGAGAAAAAACGCACAAACAAACCATACAATTAGGGTTTTTCCAAATTGAAAGGAAAAGCCCAAAAAATTTTGAAATAAAAATTGTCGGAGGAAGAGGTTACCGGTGAGGGAGGCACGGCTGGAGCGACGACCGTCAGAGGGGAGGGGAGGGGCGCCGGAGCAAGGCGGAGGGGCCGCTGGAGTGAGCCGGACGGAGGTCGGAGGTGGGGATCGGTTCGCCGGAGCAGGGCGGATCGGCCGAGGGGGGAGCGCCGAGGGGTGAGACTGGAGTGCCGGGAAGGTGCGGCGAGGGGGCGATCTAGGCCAGAGCGTGCAGGGAGTCGGGTATGCCGCTGGCCGGAGTAAAGGAGGGCAGGGGGGTCGGCTGGCCGGAGTGGCTGGGCGAGGGCGGTCGGCTGGCCGGCACAAGGCGGAGGGAGAGGCTGGGTGGTCGGAACCACTTGGGGGCGAGGGCGGTGGTCGGGAGCCGGTCGGAGCGCGCTAGCGACGGAGGGAAGCGAGGAGGGGGTCTGGGTGCAGCGCCGCGAAACGGGGTTGAGGAAGGGTAGCTCTATGTCACGACCCAATCATGGAGGTCCTGTCCCACACCAGCAAGAACATCAAAGCTTCGGTTCATCTGGTTAGTCCCTATTGAAGAGATGCGAGTCGCCCCGAAAAAGAGGATGATGGTGCGTGTCAACCTTGACACCACTGGTTGGGAGTTGGGGCCACTCTCCTGATGAGTCCATGGCAGGACGAAACCAGTGAACCTCATATATGAAGAGCTGGACGGCTGAACCCCGCCCGCCTTGGAGGGGGCTGGGGTGCCGCACGGGCGAACTGTTGTGCTGAGACGCTCAGCCCGTGACAAGTGGTATCAAATGTGTTCAAGGCAAGTGTTCGCGATGGCAGGCTCGAATGTGGAGGATCCTGTTATGTCCGAGAATGAGACCATGCCGACCGTTCCTAAGAAGAATGTCGGGAAGTCTCGTGAGACCGTGGAGACTCTTGAGGAGCATCTCCTAAGGGCGGAGGAGTTCCTTGCTGATGTGAAAGAAAGGCTCGAGTATGTCGAGGGAGACGATGAGGAAGGGGCACTAGGCGTCGTGGGCCTACGTGATGCGCTCTTCACTCTCCAAGACCGAGTGGCATCAGTTGAGAGGTACGCCAAGGAGAATGCTGCCGAGAAAGATGCCTTCATGGACTGGACAAAGGGGATCTTAGCACAGCATGGAGATGTTATGGCCAGGTACGACCAAACTCTTGATCAACTTAAGAGGGAGTGGTCAAATTATCGTGGCGAGTTGGCTAGTGGGGTGCTTGTGCGGGACACACCAAAGATCAATGTGCCTCGTCCAAAACACTTCAATGGCAAGAGAGATGCCAAGGAGGTAGACAACTTCTTTTGGCAAGTGGAGCAATACTTCGAGGCGATAGGCTTGATGGAAGACATGAGCCGTGTGAAGACCGTCGTTCTTTACTTTGGTGACGATGCATCTCTATGGTGGAGGATGAAGCACCAAGAGCTCAAGGATGGTGGGAAGGCACTTCCAGCATGGGAAGAGTTCAAGCAATGGGTCTATGCTCAGTTCTACCCCGAGGAAGCTGATTGGGAAGCAAGGGACAAGCTGCGAACTTTGAAGCATGCGGGGACAATCCATGAGTATGTTCAGGAGTATGTCTCACTAAAGCTCTAGGTACGTGGCAAGCCTGATTATGATCATATGTATGATTTCATCAAAGGTCTTCAGCCATGGGCACAACAAGAGGTGCGAGGTCGACGACCTAAGACCTTCACCGAAGCCGTGTCCATTGCCGAGTCCTTGGTGGAATACAAGAAGAAGGTTGAACCCCCTAAGCCCAAGAAGGAGTTCAAGGGTAAAGGTGGGGGAGACCAAGAGAGGAGGTGGAACCGAGATGCCCATGACAAGGGGAAGTCCAAGGAGCAAACCAAGGACTTCTCAAGGGAATTCAAGCCCCGAGGATGCTACTTTTGTGATGGGCCTCACACATGGAAGGAGTGTCCCAAGAGGAAGGCACTCAATTCCATGTTTGAAGAGGAGGAGGAAGTTCCCAAGGAGCGGCAAATGGGGACTCTAAGGCTCTTCAATGCATTGGAGGTGAAGAACCCACCTAAGGCGCCACCTAAGGATGGGTTGATGTATGCAAAGGTGGAGTTGAATGGGAAGTCCACCTATGCGATGCTCGACACGGGAGCCACACACAACTTTGTGGCCGAAGATAAGGCAAGGAGACATGGGCTAGTTGTGGCCAAGACGTCTAGTCGCATGAAAGCCGTGAATGCCACACCTCAACCGGCGAGTGGCATTGTCCGTGGAGTGACCCTTTGCATTGGCGAATGGAGGGGTGCTATTGATCTCATGGTGGTTCCCATGGATGACTTCAAGCTAGTGTTGGGGATGGAGTTCTTCAAGAAAGCCAAGGCCATACCAACACCTCACTTGGAGAAAATGGTGATTATGGAGGAGCGAAGCCCGTTCATGGTGACGACGAAGGTATGTGGCAATCATGACTTGTCTTTAATTTCTGCCATGCAAGTGAAGAAGGGTTTCAAGAAGGGAGAGGAGACCTACTTGGTTTCCTTGAAAGATGATGGGCTGGTGGACGACAACCATGAGTTGCCGAAGGAGGTGAAGGGTGTGCTAAGGGAGTTTAGCGACATCATTCCACCGGAGTTTCCCAAGAAGCTACCACCCAAGAGAGAGGTGGATCATGAAATTGAGTTAGTTCCAGGATCAAAGCCACCATCCATGGCACCCTATCGTATGGCTCCACCCGAGTTGGAGGAGTTAAAGAGGCAGTTGGAAGAGATGTTGGATGCGGGACAAATCCAACCATCCAAGTCGCCATATGGATCGCCTGTTCTATTCCAAAAGAAGCATGATGGCTCCTTGAGGATGTGCGTGGACTATCGGGCATTGAACAAGGTCACAGTGAAGAACAAGTATCCTATCCCAGTGATAGCGGATCTCTTTGATCAATTGGGCAAGGCACGGGTGTTCACCAAGCTGGACTTGAGATCGGGGTATTATCAAGTTCGCATTTCCATGGAAGATGTGCCGAAGACTGCATGCGTGACAAGGTACGGATCCTATGAGTTCCTTGTTATGCCATTTGGTTTGACTAACGCCCTAGCGACATTTTGCACCTTGATGAACAAAGTCTTCCACCAATACTTGGATAAGTTTGTGGTAGTCTACTTGGACGACATTGCCATCTATAGTGAGACAATGGCGGATCATGTGGAACACTTACAAACTGTGTTCAAGGTATTGAGGGAGAACGAGTTATATGTGAAGAAGGAGAAGTGTTCCTTTGCGAGGGATGAAGTTCTCTTCTTAGGGCATAAGATCAAAGGAGGCAAGCTCATGATGGATCATGAGAAGATCCGGGCTATCGATGAATGGGAGAGGCCAACCAAGGTTCCCGAGTTGAGATATTTCCTTGGGTTGGTGAACTATTATCGGTGATTTATTTGTGACTACTCAAAGAAGGCGGCTCCACTCACCGACTTGCTAAAGAAGAACAAGCCGTGGGAGTGGGATGTCAAATGCGAGGAATCATTTGAGGGCTTGAAGAAGACGGTCATGGAGGAACCGGTCTTGAGCTTGGCGGATCCGACCAAGCCTTATGAGGTACACACCGATGCTTCAGACTTTGCTATTGGGGGTGTGCTCATGCAGGAAAGACATCCCATAGCTTTTGAGAGCCGGAAGCTGAATGACACCGAGAGGAGGTACACGGTGCAAGAGAAAGAGATGAAAGCCGTGGTACATTGTCTTCGGGCATGGAGACATTATCTCTTGGGGTCCAAGTTTGTGGTGAAGACTGACAATGTTGCCACAAGCTATTTCCAAACCCAAAAGAAGCTGACTCCGAAGCAGGCAAGATGGCAGGAATTCTTGGCCGAGTTTGATTATTCTTTGGAGTACAAGCCTGGGACAGCCAATGTGGTGGCCGATGCACTTAGCAGGAAGATGGTGTTCAGCCACTTGTCATGTGTGGATGACGGGATCTTGGGTAGGATCAAGGAAGGCATGTCGCATGATCCTATAGCCAAGAACGTCTTGGCTCTCGCGGCGGAGGGCAAGACAAGAAGATTTTGGGAGGAGGAAGGCACTCTTCTTACCACAGGGAGGAGGATATATGTCCCAAAGTGGGGGAACCTGCGGAGGGATCTCATCAAGGAGTGTCATGACTCAAGATGGGCAGGACACCCAGGGCAGCACCACACCAAGGCCTTTCTAGAGGGAGCATATTATTGGCCGAGGATGGAGGATGATGTGGAGTCCTATGTGAAGACTTGTCTTGTGTGCCAACAAGACAAGGTGGACAATCAGTTGCCTGGAGGATTGTTGCAGTCATTGCCCATTGCAGAGAGGCCATGGGAGACAGTCACCATGGACTTCATAGTTGCATTGCCAAAGTCCGAAGGGTATGGGAGCATCATCGTGGTGGTGGAAAAGTTCTCTAAGTATGCCACATTTATCCCCGCTCCAGCAGATGTGACGGCAGAGCTCACCGCAAGGCTACTCTTCAAGCATGTGGTGAAGTATTGGGGGATACCACGACACATCATCAGCGATCGAGATCCACGCTTCACGGGCAAGTTGTGGACTGAGCTCTTCGGATTGTTGGGATCGAAGCTCCACTACTCTACGAGCTTTCACCCCCAGACGGATGGGCAGACAGAGAGGGTGAATGCCTTATTGGAGCTCTACTTGAGGCACTTTGTGAGTGCCAACCAGCGAGATTGGGCCAAGTTGCTTGATGTGGCTCAATTATCCTACAACTTGCAAAGGAGTGAGTCGACGGGGAAGAGTCCTTTTGAGGTGGTGACCGGACAACAACCCCTTACTCCTCACACAGCGGTACTTGGGGAGAAGTACCAAGGAAGCAGCCCAACCGCCTATACTATGGCCAAGGAGTGGCATGAGCAGGCCGACATGACAAGGACCCACTTGCACAAAGCTGCCAAGAGGATGAAGAAGTTGGCCGACAAAGGGCGAAGGGATGTGAGCTTCTAGCCTGGGGACAAGGTAATGGTGAAACTATTGCCTCAGCAGCACAAAGCATTCAGGAGGGTGCACAAGGGCCTAATTCGGCGATATGAGGGACCATATGAGGTCGTGCACCGAGTTGGGGAGGTATCATACCGCTTGGAGTTTCCTCCCAAGCTGAAGATCCATCCAGTCTTCCATGTGAGTATGCTCAAGCCATATCATGAAGACGTGGAGGACCCGAGCAGAGGGGTGTCTACAAGGGCACCTACCGCGGTTGTCGAGTCATATGACAAGCAGGTGGATCTCATACTCGACGATCGGATTGTTCGGCGACGTGGAGTGCCACGAAGCAAGGAGTACTTGATCAAGTGGAAGGGATTACCAGAGTGCGAGGCAACCTGGGAACCTGTAGACAACTTGTGGCAGTTCGCGCGGGCAATCGAGGAGTATCATCATGGACGCGCCGAGGACGTCGCCAGAATAGGTGGGGGAGGATGTCACGCCCTGCCAACTGGAGAGGAGACCCAGTGGTGAGGTTCTCTAGAATCCTCTAGAGTTCTCTACATCTCCACCAAGTTCCGGAATATTCCAGACTTCTCCGGAGTGTTGCGGAACACCCCTTGGGCCTTGAAGGGTCCGGAACATTCTAGGCCTCCATGGAAGGTTGTGGATCTCAACGGGTTCTAGAATGCTCCATGTATATTCTAGTAGAGTAGGCTAGAATACTCTAGAATCATGTGGATGTGTACATATTCTAGAATCTTGTAGAATTTGCCACCAAGCCCTATATAAAGGGAGTGGCTCCTCATTTGTAAAGACACACAGAAGTTGAGAGCATTTGAGAGCTTCTTTGCACTTGTGTCTTGTGAGCTTGTCAAGCACTTCCCTTACGATCCTTACTTCCGTTGTGAGTGTCGAAAGGCTGAACTCGTCTAGGCTTTGTGAAAGGGAAGCTAGTCGGGTGCCGCACGAGAGCTTGGGAGAAGGCCAAGTCCCGTGACAGTTGGTATCAAAGGGAATGTTCCTCGTGGTGTTGCGGAATGCTGTCAGATGGACCTTGGTGGTGGGAGCGGAGTCCCGGGGTGTCATGCGGAGATGACACGACGTAGAATGTCGCGCTTGCGAGATATCCGAGGCAGAGACGCCACTATGAAGGGTGGGTCTCATGGAGGTGGTTTTCGACCCTGAGAGAGAGGGTGGACCACGGTGGTTTGCGACCCAGAGAGTGGGTGGGCCATTGATGCCAACGATAAGGAAGGAGCGTCCCCTGAGGCCATGCTTGGTAACCGGTTAGTTGGAAGCAGTCGCGGACACACAGAAGGCCACGATCCTGCATGCACGAGGGCGTGCATGGAATGGTGGTGGGAGAATGTCACGACCCAATCATGGGGGTCCTGTCCCACACCAGCAAGAACATCAAAGCTGTGGTTCATCTGGTTAGTCCCTATTGAAGAGATGGGAGTCGCCCCAACAAAGAGGATGATGGTGCGTGTCAACCTTGACACCACTGGTTGGGAGTTGGGGCCACTCTCCTGATGAGTCCATGGCAGGACGAAACCAGTGAACCTCACATATGAAGAGTTGGATGGCTGAACCCCGCCCGCCTTGGAGGGGGCTGGGGTGCCACACGGGCGAACTGCTGTGCTGAGACGCTCAGCCCGTGACATCTAGGTTTGCATTTTTTTATAATGATGATAATAAGTATAATAATAATAATAAAACCAAAAATAATAATAATAATAATAATAATAATAAATAATAATAATAATAATAATAACAAAATAATAATAATAGTAGTATAACATAATAATAAATTTAATAATAATAATGATAACATCATTATTATTATTAAAACAATCTTTTAAATTTTTATTTCATCTTTATTATTTTATTTTGTTTTCTTTCCATTTTGTTTTCATCAAGATTTATTTATTTCAAGTGGTGGGCAATCGCACGGTCACCTGGGTCGACCGCGCGGTACCGCCAACCGTTCGGTGCCCGCGCACCGGTCTGAAACCCACCAAAAATGACAAACATCAAAAATTTTAACCCCGTGTTCAACCCGAAGCCGAGAAATAATAAAATAAAAATAAATTTAAGTCAGTGTGTGACATTACTTCGGGATTCCCTTCAAGAGAAAATGACATAGGGGACCTTTATCCCTAAGGGTATGAAGGATATTCATATCGTTTCTTTAGAAAATACAGAAGGCCTCGTCAAATGGTATAAGGAGGGTGTTGAATTTAAAAAAAAATGGTTGCGCCCCTGGTGTGACATAGATGGGGGAAGAATATAAGGAAGAAATGGATTCTTTAAAGGTTGATCTACAACACTTGAATGAGTCGATATAGGATATGATTAAATCATCTGTATCGGCTATGCTTGTGGAAGTGATGAGACAAATGCAACCAATGCAGCTTGCGCAGCCTTCCTACCCATATCTGCCACCTCCTTATTCAGATCTGACTATGTACTTTAATTTTCATGTTAGGGATCCCCGTGTACTTATTGTAGCATACAAAGGTGCACATCATCTAGGAGATTATGTACATCATCACCTTACGCAGTCGGGTCAGGTAAGACTAGCAGTACAAGATATTATTGATCTAATTTCTCCAATGTCTCTACCAATTGAGGAGGTGTTCAGAGTTGGACAGAGTATTGGCCATTTTTTTACTTTGGCCAACTAATCGTTGTCATCATCTGACATACGAGGTATGAGTTACTTTTCATTTTTTATTTATCATTAAATTCAAAAATATTTATAATATTTTCTTACACTCACATTATATAAAAGTATCTGATATTGAATGAATCGCTGTAAAGGAAATCACTACTACAAATATGGTTTATAATAGCGCTAAAAATGGCCTTTAATAGCGCTAAAAAAGCGCTGTTAATCTCGGCGAAGATAAAGGGGGTCCCCTTTATCAGCGCTAAGCAAGCACTGATAAAGGTAGTATTTATCATCGCTATTTTTAGCGCTGATAAATGTATAATATATCAGCGCTGATAAATGTATAATATATCAGCGCTATTGTGAGCGCTAATAAAAACTACCTTTATCAGCGCTCAAAATAGCGCTGATATATTATCCATTTATCAGCGCTTAACTAGCGCTGATAAAGGCCAAAGATCCTATCCAAAACCAGAACATGCACAGAACCTGCCCAGCACCTGCACGCATTACAGCACCTGCACATAGTCCAAACAAAACCTGCACACAACACCCACACACAAAGCACAGATGAACAAAAAATGATACATACATTTACTTGAAATCATGAATACAAAACAACACACTTCTATATACATTTCAAACAGTGTTTAATTTGGTTACAATTACATTTATCCAACAAACAGTTAAAAAACAATGATGTTCCATCCTTTTTGCATCCATTCGCTCTAAAAAATTGTCGTCCATGGCGGCGGTTTCCGAACAAAGCATTCGAACTGAGGAAAAATATTTCACCTACATAATAAAACAAATATTATGTTAGTAATACAATAATGAAATAAAGAATGAGGTTGCTAAATGGAATTATACTAGTGAGACACAAACATAAAATAACCAATTATACTAGTGAGGCACAAAACATAAAACAAATATTATGTCCCCCCCATTCCATAAAAAAAAGCACCCCTGCCCCCATCCCCAGCACACCCCCTACACACTGCCCACCCCCGAGCACACCCCCTACCCCTGCACACTCCCTGCCCCCTGAACACCCCCTACCCCCTTCCCCAGCACACCCCTGCCCACTGCACTTCCCCCCTGCCCATTGCACACCCCCTGCCCACCCCCTACATATTTCAAAAGAACCCAACACACCCCCTACCCCTTCCCCCTACCACTTTTCCCCCTTCCCCCTCCCCCAGAAAACCACCCCCGCCCTCTCACCCTGTCCCCTGCACATCATAAAGAAAATACCTTGTATGGAAATTGTGCTCAGTTTACATTATACACATCAATATATCAACACATTCTCATGTACTTTCATTCAATGTAAATACACATATATAGAATCTCTACATCTCATAAGAAAACCATCTTTAAAATTCACAAACACATTAAATCCATTTGAAAACACCCATCACACAACTTTCTCATTTCTTCAAACACATTTAAAGGACTTAAGCATGAAAATCCACAAGAAATACAACTGCATTCATTTTAAAAATAACTTTCAAGTCTATACACACCCCAAATTCCTTTGATAACACATTTTTAACCACACAAACATTTCATATAGTACACTTAGCAAGCAAATATAGGATAATAAAATCATCATATAATGTAAAGGCATGGAATCACCTACATAAAGCGTGGAATCTTTCAAAATCTGCTAGAAAACATAAAACCACACCTCCACAGTACCTTAATAAGGACTGATTAAACATTAATATTGAATATATTAATGGAAACCCATGTTTAACTTGTGGTATTCCATGAGTTTAACATCCCACAAGGATAGAGGGTCATGATTTAATATCTTAAAGAGATGTAAGACCTGGGTGGATCAAAACACTTATAAAGGTGGATCAGGTAAGTACATCTCTAAGAGGGAGCACCTGGAATCTTTACCTGATAGATGGATCAAAACGCTCAATGAGGTCTGACCCAAGTGTGGTGCATCCCATAAAGGAAAGGTTTCTCATTTTGAAGAATTATTCGGATGCCACTAAGGGAAATACAAGAGGGAAAATAAGCGAAGGTGTACCCCAGTGAGGGGGTCACCATGGTTTACCATTGGTTGGGATTTAACCTCATGGAGGCTTCCTACGTACCCTATTTAGAATACAAGGATCAAAACCCATATATTTAAAAGAGGTATATTGTAAGTATTACCCATGGTTAACTTTCCTTCACACTAGGAATACTCTTGGTTGGATGAGTATGGGTCTTGTGGGGCTTATGCATTGTCAGATTCTCAGGTTCTTCCAAGAGTAGCAATGGGATGAATGGGACATACATGCTAAGATGGACCATGTGAATGGCGTGATCCTTGTAAAGAGGCACGAGGCACAAAAAACATGTGGATCTATTTGTAAACATTATTTATGGTGGCCATGGGGCTTATCAGACTCCCCATACCTTCCATAAACACCTCAAAACATCACGAGGACCAGATTCTACATGATGGTGCATCACAGGGTTGATTCTTTTGATGATGTACTGGTCGTTTGAGCTTGGATTTCATATCAACCAGCCTTTCCCTTACTTGAATTATCCTGGGACACATATTTTGGTTCCAAAAAATCCCTCAACGATACTAATTATCTCATGCATCTACCTAGAAATAATTGTGCAAGTCAAACAACAACACATGTGCTCAAATACAAGTTCAAACAAACGAGATACAGAAAATGGATTTTGTTGATCCTCGGTGGTTTCGTCGTTCATCCCATACGCACTGCACACCATCATGTCTTACTTCAATATTGATTTGTTCAAAGATCAATAATATGAATCCGGGGATAGAAAACATTGAGTAATAAATTAATATTTCAATACATCGGAGCATTCTCAATTCACCAAAGAAGGTTGGAGGATAATCAATGATCATATATAGATAACATAAGTGGTAGGAATTCACCTTCATCCTATTTGTGTACAATCTTCCATCAGGTATGTTGCCCATTCGTTTCTAAACACATGTATATCATCTTATGAATATGAGTTTTTGCGACAGTCATAGTAGTACTGAAAAAATATAAATACATAAAGGATTAATAAATATTTTAAATGAACTTGTAATTATTTTCGAAAATACCTCATCAGGAATGCTAGTTTTTTGATGAAATACGATCTCTTTCATAAATTTACAAACATAATAACCACAGTCCTTTCTATTTGTTTGTTTTGGACACTATAGAAACATTGACAACAATAAGTAATTTGTTTTGATATGTGTTTGGATAGTGCAATGTTATTATATATACCCGGATACTTTTCCAGTTGTAGATCTTGTAGGCATGCTCATCCTTATGCCTTGGATTCATTCCATGCATTAGACGATATTGATGCACCGCCCTATCATAATAGAATCCTCATTAAAAGATAACATAAATTATATAACTAGATGTTTTGTTTTAAAATGTTGGATCTAGTGTATTACAAATTAACAAACGCCATCATGCGTGGTCGGTTTTTTGGATATCCATGCGTTGAATCCAGAAAATAAATCATTGGAGTATCCAAATTGACTGCAATCAGAATCCAATGCTCCCTAAAAATACAAAAAGGAATAAGTAAAGAAAGAAATGAAAATATAGTTGATATGATTAAATTTTAGAGTTTTACCCCTGCATCGTTGGTATTAAAAAGAGTCCGTCATCCGTAATTTTGTTTTCAAATGATTTGAGTAGGGATTACATTATTGCAGCCTCTTTAACAGAATCTATTTCGTCTTTTGAAGATGTGGTGTGAGGGCTAACGAGTCCAAATTTTTGTTCATGGGGAAATCCCTTCAAATTTTTTTCATATATACGTCTGCGACAAATATAAAATGTATTTAGTTAAAATTATCAAAGTATATCAGCTTTTGTAAAATCAAATCATGAAAACTTACCTCATGTATACATTTACAACTGAGGCGCCTAACCATTCATACTTGAGGACCTCATTTACATTTTCAGCACTAATGAAATCTGATATCTCCTCTCCATACATATCTTTTTTGAAAGCAACTATGTGAGTACTGCCGTCTTTCAACTTTGTATCCACATGAGCCTGCAATGATATTAACTGTAGATATAGAATGGGCGGGGTGAAGGTGCTCTCAGTAGACCGTTTCAATCGGTTGGTTGATCATTGAGATAGTTTTGAGCTGATATTTCGTTTCACCCCACAGTCTTTGTCATTCTGTAATAAAAGTCATCGGTTCAGACTTTTTTTCATTAAATGTTAAAGGTCCAGTTTGAAAAATAAATAAGAAATGAATACCTTTTTGTCGACATGTTTTTTTACAAGAACTGTCGGTCATGCGATGAATGTTCCAACAGCTTGTTCAACCGTATGAATGTCTTCATTGTCATTTGGAACAGGTAGCTTGGAACTTGGCTCATTAGCTACGTTAATTGACACTCTAAGATGATCTTTTGGAAGCTGTCTGTTGTGTAGCATGTCGTTTTGCGTATTGAACACCGTAGCCCTCGCTACGAGGCGATAGGTGGGAGTTGATAAATATAAATCACAGTCATTTTCACCCTATGGAATATTAGTACAAGAAAGGTATCAGTGTCTATGTAAATCACATTTCACAGAAACAATTATTAAAACATTGATTACCTCATCTAAGTCAGGTTTTTTAGGGGAATGGCTCGCCTCAAAGCTGGTGGGGGGTGGGGCGAGATCGTCACGCACGGGTTGTTGTTGAGTTGTTTCTTCTCTTTGCCTCCCCCCATCAATTTTGCTATCATCTCTCTCTGGTATTGTAATTCTTCTTGAAAAATAGATAATTGTTCTTGCAGCTTTTCCATTTTTTCATTTTGATCCTCCGCTTGTTTTTGTTTTTGAAAATATGTTTGAGGTGTCACCCCAAAACCCGCACCTCTGACGCGGCCATACTTTTCTGGCTGCTTCAAGGCTGCTGAAAGTATGTCTGCATCTGGTGAGATTGTTGTTGATTCTTGTGACTATTTCAGATAGAAAATATAGAAAAATAAGTAGTTATTGTAATGTAATAGTGATTTAAAGCAACTCAAATTTATATTATGTCATACTTACACATTTTTTCCACACTTTTTGTGTGTTTTCATCTATCAATGCCCCCTCTTTATTTACACGATCCTCCTTCCATAGCACATGGCGTGGGATGGATATGGATTTATATTTCGATTCATCAATCTGCATATAAATAGAGAAACATGGTTATGGTGTTGTTTTATGTCACATACTAGTAGTAGGGTAGATTTAAAAGACGTACTAATTTTTTCTCAAGTTCAGCGTATCTCATCCTTGCTTTACGGTAAGGGTACGCTGGTTCTGTTGCGCGTTTTTTATTTTCAGCACTCAGTAGCTGTTTCATAAATAAAAAACTGTCAATCAGAGTGATGAATACATGCAAACGTCAAACAACATATTACCCCACACAATGTACCTAAAAAGTATGCTCCCCACGACGGTTGCTAAACGCATCCCACGCTCCTTGGGATATCAAGTGTGTGTAAAGAGGAGGTGGGTGCGGCTTGATTTTCCCTTCTGCATCTTTAAGATGATATTTCGTTAAAATTGTGTGGAAACCTCTATGAATCCTTCCTGCAACTCTTAATACATATTCCTTGTGCGAGACATCTACTATAAATGCACTCTGCAATAGATGATGAAGAGTAAGTCAATGTTTTGGTATTTTATTTTATTTTAATAAATTAAAAAAATGATATCATAATGTTACCGTAATCTCTTCCCACATTAGTGTCTTCAGCCCGGTGACAACATGGTGCCACGAATGTACATCAATCTGCACGCGTTGCCGAGTGACGATTCCAATGTAGCTACTAAAGATGGCTTTGTTGGGGTTAACATGTTGGCATCGCTTATTCCATCCCACCTCAAATTTGATGCCTTTTGCTTTTGCCTTAAGAATTTTGGCCAACATTGTCAAACTACGACGCTCTTGTTTTTTTTCACTTTCAAGGTTTCATTTCCTACCATTTCCTCAGAAGTAGCATCAATATCTTCCCCCGGAGCGCTAGCATCAGCAATGGGACTAGTAGCAACAGGTTGAGAAACCTGTTGTACCTTAGCACTGGGACCAACAACAACAGGTTGAGAAACATGTTGTTGCTCTGCACTGGGACCACCAGCATTTGGTTGAGAAACCTGTTGTTGCTCTGCAGTGGGACCACCAGCTGCTGGTTGAGAGACCTTTTGTGCCTCGGGATTGGGCGCATCAGTAGGTGAAGAAGTCATTATCTGCAGAAGTAGTTTAATATTTAATTTAGATTACATAAAAATAGTAGCGAACATATAATAACATAACGTAACACAATGTATGTTACAATAAACAAATAACCTGATTATTGTACTCTCTTTTTTTTCTTTAAAGGCCGAAGTGATTTGACTCCTCTATCGACTATGTAAATTCCTTCATTGTGGTCTCCTCTGACATACAAAACACCGTCTACATTTGGACCACTGTGAAATGATTGTGAAGTCCCTATAAAAGGGTCAACCTCCGTTGAACTTTCATCTAACCCTTCAGTTGTTTTGGTCGATAACAGAACAATTGACCAATTTCAGTTTGCGGGGTCTGGAACATAAAATACTTGTACAGCCTGTGATGCCATTATAAATGGTTCATCTTTCTCCCCTTCCTTACTGAAATCAACTTTCACGAATCCTAATTCATCTATTTTAACAACAGTCATGTTATCAACCCACTTGCATTGAAAAATCGGCACTTTGAATTTCGTATAATCCAACTCCCATATTCGTTTGATGATGCCAAAGTATGACATATTCGCATAAATTGGATTTTTGTCCTTAGCACTGGAAACATGCATCGCCTCAGCCACAAGTGTAACCCCACTATTCTGCATGGTATTGTCTTCATCATGTTCATTAGTATAGAATGTATAACCGTTAACTGCATAAGCATTGTAAGATAATATGTACACACTTGCTCCTCCGGCTAGCCATCGAAGTCATTCTGAAATTGAGTCTGGATTTTCATCTAACTGTTTAAAAATATGGTCTCGAAACCATCCTATAAACTGTCGATTATGTGTATCTGATATCCATTTTTCAGCCCTAGAAGGATTCAAATGCCTAAGAATTTCTTTTTGGGTTTGAACATATGGGTCAACATCGAAACTGTTATGCAAAACGTAAAGGTGGGCCTGCTCCCGATCTGTAATATTGATTGTGACAACCTCTCTTCCCGAAATTCATTCACCCTCAAGCCACTCAGTGTGACGAGATTTCGGTAGGCCAATGATTTCCACACCAGACAGGTATTCGGTACAAAATTCAACAGCTTGCTCAACAATATATTTCTCTGCAATACAACCCTCTGGCCGACTTCGGTTTTTGACATACCCTTTCAAAATCTTCATATACCATTCAATGGGGTACATCCATCTATAATGTACAGGACCACATAGTCGAATCTCTCTCACCAAATGAACCATCAAATGAACCATCATATCAAAAAATGTCGGTGGGAAGAACATTTCCAATTCACATAATATGACGGAAATTTCTCTTTCCATAGTTGGCAATTTCGTCAGGTTTATAACTTTATTGCATATAGCTTTGAAGAAGAAAAAAAGCTTCGTTAATGTATGGCGGACATTCTTGGGCAAAATGTAACGTAAAGCTATAGGAATTAGATCTTGCATCAAAACATGGCAGTCATGTGATTTCAGACCCTTTAATTTTAAATCTCCAATTGACATGATGTTCTTGATATTTGATGAATACCCCTCTGGAACCTTTACGTCATTCAAGATGTTGCAAAACTGATATCTCTCCTGTCTGGAAAGAGTGTAAGCAGCAGGAGGAAGAAATGTTCATTTTTCACCCTTCACTGGTGCCAACTCTTCTCGTATTCTCATCTCAACCATGTCCAATCTAGTCTTAATTCCATCCTTTGTTTTGCCGGGTGCATTTAGCAACGTGTCGATGACACTATCACACATATTTTTTTCAACATGCATAACATCAAGAAAATGTCCGACATACAGACAATTCCAGTATGGTAATTCAAAAAAAACTGATCTCTTTTTCCAACCAGTTTTCGTAAGGTTTTTCGAAAATGGTTTACCAAAAGTAGTGTCCAAATCTTTCACATTCTCAAACAATTGATCACCTGTTAGTGGAGATGGTGTTGTACGTTCCTCTGAACTTCTGTCGAATGATGTCGTCCAAGATCGGTACTTATGTTGTCGGGGTAGAAATCTGCGATGTCCTAGAAACACGGTTTTCGATGAATGTTTCAACCTAATTGACTGTGTACCTTGTTCGCAAACGGGACACCCTTGAGTTCCTTTAATGCTATATCCTGAAAAATTTCCATAAGCAGTAAAGTCATTTATCGTCCCGTACAACATGGCTTTCAAAGTGAACTGTTCATTTTTGTAAGCATCATACATCGTAACACCTGAATCCCACAATATTTTCAAATCCTCGATCAATGGGGCCAAATAAACATCAATACCATTACCCGATTGTTTTGGTCCTGATATAAGCATAGATAACATGATGTATTTTCGTTTCATGCATAACCACGGTGATAAATTATAATTTACCAACATAACCGGCCATGTACTGTGACTGCTGCTTTGAAAACCAAAAGGATTCACCCCATCTGTAGATAACGTCAGACGAAGGTTTCTCGGCTCGTTCCCAAATTCAGGATATTCGTGATCAATTCTCTTCCACTGAGGAGAGTCTGCAGGGTGACGTAGTTTCCCATCTTTAATTATTGTATCTTCATGCCATGTCAATTTTCTTACAGTCTACTCACTTCCATATAGGCGTCTAAACCTAGGAATGATTGGAAAGTACCATACAACTTTCGTAGGACTATAATCATCTTTCTTGTATCGGGAAGCACCACACTTTGGGCATTATTTAAGTGATTTGTGGTCCTTGCGAAACAATATACAGTCATTCGTGCAAGCATGTATTCTTTCAGAGATCATACCCATCGATCATAGCATTCGTTTGGCATCATATGTTCGGCTTGGGAGTTCATTATCTTCTGGGAGCATGTCATTCAGGAGAGAAAGTAGTTCCGTAAAACTAGCGTCACTCCACCCGTTTCCTGCTTTCAAATTATACAGCTTCAATATGAATGACAATGCTGTATATTTAGTGCAACCAGCATAAAATGACGTTTTTGCACAACTCTTTAACTTCTCAAACAATTTTGGGAAATCACGAAGTTCATCTTCAATTGTCCTTGTCATTTCCTCAATACGATCTTCATCATCGTTCACATCTATAATCACACCCTCCATACGATCGTCTTCACTGTTCACGCTTCTAATCATATCAGATGATCTATAAAATGTTGTGTTCTCTGAGTCACTACCTACATTGGTTTTTCCCCGTGTTTATTCCAACATGTATAACTTCGATCTATTCCGTGACAGATCAGGTGTTCTTCCAACTCCTCTGGACTAATTTGTCTTGAATAACAACAACGTAAACACGGACAAAGGATTTGAGAAGGGTCACATGCATGATCTTCTGCAAACTTGATAAACTCTTTCACACCATCTTCATACTCTTTTTTCAACCGATTGGAATTCATCAATTCTTTATTCATATTCATCGTCTTTATGGGTTCGATCTCGAGAACTTGCCTAATATTATGTTTTAATTAATCAGGTAGAATTGTTTGGGTTTTATAAAAACAAATCATGGTACAAATGCCTTTAAACACATGTGAAATCCATATACATGGTGTGTCTAGTAGGGTGAACATCGTGTATGTATAAGATACCTGATTTAATCTGACATATATCAAATTTATTCCAAGTTAGTCTTACAAAGACTAAATTATGCCTTAGAAAATACATGACATGCGAACAAGAGGAAACCAATGAGTAATAGGAGAAAACAGTAATAAATATGATGTTATCTCAATGTACTCAAGGTGATGATAAGATGTTGGTCAAGATCAACTATGGGTTGGGAGTACACTAATATTTAATTGAAAAAAACTACTAAAAACTGATCCAGAAAAGGATGAAATATCCTATTCATCAAGTCCCTTAATACAACCAATGCATTAGTTAAACCAAAAATCATCGCTAAAAAATCATACAGGCCATAACTACTCCTAAAAGCAGTCCATGGTAGGTCCATCGATGTCCAACTCATCTAATGGTATCCTAATGTCAAATCTATCTTGGAGAAGATCATAGAACCTCATAGATGATCAATGTGACTATCAATGCATGGATGAGGATACATATTCATGACTCTCATCAGGTTCAATATCCAATAGTCCAACAAAATAATAAATACCAATCAACCATCTATTTTAGAGAACTATAAAACCCCATGGTAAAGTACTATGTCATATGAAACCATTATATTCTATATCATCAAATTTTAATTCAAACAACTGATGATCTTTTGGTGTTATTTTAGAAATTGTGATAGAAACTGAATTTTCTCTCAAAACTAACTAGATTATAAAGTTTATCTCTTTATTAAGAAGTAAATTTTATACCTCATCAGTGAAAACATCCTAAAAATGTACTACCATTAGGGGAAAAGAATCCTACAACATTCTAGCAACATCTACAATATGCCTGACTATTTGAGCCATTAGGGTACAGTAAATATATAATTATAACATGCTATTTAAAATGAAATGTGGAAACAGGAAATCATACAGACTCCTGATAAACCCATAATACAAAACATATCACCTAGTATATCTGTCACATATACAAATAAATAAATTAGAAAAAAACATGCTACAAAGCATAAAGGTACCATTAAATACTTACATTGGTCAACTTGTTTTAGAAATTGTTTATCTTCATCCATGCCTTGTACTTGCACCCATGAATTTGAAGGTGAGTATGCGTACACGATAGTTGACCTTCTTAGAGAAGAGTTTCTGGAAGAGTATAAGAGACATGAAGCAATGAAGATCTTGCTATTCATTGTGGCAATCAGCTTGTGCAACGTGGCCTAAGTTACAATACCTACAAGTTGTAACTTAGGTCGCATTGCACAAGTCGATTGCCACATTGTTTGTAGCAACCACATTTTATCCAACACTCTAATGATCTTCATTGCTTCATGTCTCTTATACTTTTCCAGAAACTCTTCTCTAAGAAGGTCAACTATCGTGTACGCATAATCACCTTCAAATTCATGGGTGCAAGTACAAGGCACGGATGAAGATAAAAAATTTCTAAAACAAGTTAACCAATGTAAGTATTTAATGGTACCTTTATGCTTTGTAGCATGTTTTTTTTCTAATTTATTTATTCGTATATGTGACAGACATACTAGGTGATATGTTTTGTATTATGGGTTCATCTTTGTCTAATCATATAACTATGAGATTATGTTATGTGATGAAAATTAATATGGATCCATCATCATTTCCATTGGGATAATCTTTGGGAATCCATATAACCATAAGATTAAAAACTATTTCCTTTGTATCTCATACATAAATATTCAACTCGAAGGGGTAGAACTTACCGCCCATGGTAACTCAAAATAAAAAAAAATGAAAACAAGGGTTGGTTATCCACAGAAGTCATCACACATAACCTTGGTAGACCTCTCACACATGTGAACCATCATAACCAACCAATTACCATATACTTCATCTTAGAGTCAAGATATCCCTATAGAACATATAGGGTATCCAATTCTACATCATTCACAAACAACCCACTTGTGTTGCTAAATATCAATAACATCTCTTATTTCGACACTCATCACTAATTATGAATCACATCCCTAGACATAATCATAATCACATTAAGACCACACTATCTATTATGGAAATCCTCACTGGAATTAGGCTCAAGATATGGTATCATTCCTATCTCACATCTATATTCACTATTTGGTCCTCACACACACAATATATAAATAATATACCAAGGGAATATCATCCATGGAACTCACCTACCACCTTGAGAGCACGAGGAGGAGGAGGATGAGGCGGCGTCAGTCGTGGCAGCGAGGGTGGAGGCGGCGGCGGCGGTAGAGGCGGAGGTGGTGGCGGCGGCAGAGGTGGCGGCGGTCGCGGCAACAAGGGTGGAGGCGGCAGAGGCAGAGGCGGTCGCGGTAGCGGGAGCGAGGGCGGAGGCGGCGGCGGCGAAGAAGGAGGAGGACGAGGAGGACGAGGAGGACGAGGAGGAGGAAGGAGGAGGACGAGGAGGACGAGGTCGTGCGGTGAGGGGCCTGGTTCAGCTTCCGCGAGAGCTTGACCGCGTGCAAGCGAGGATGACCTGTTAGGGTTATTAAATAAAAACCGACAGAACCTTTATCAGCGCTCGTTAAAAGCGCTGATAAAGGTATGTTTTATCAGCGCTAAAATAAAAGCGCTGATAAAACATTCATTTATCAGTGCTTTTTTAGCGCTGATAAAGAGCTACCTTTATCAGCGCTTTTATATAGCGCTGATAAAGGCATACCCCGTTATCAGCGCTTTCTGTTTAGCGCTAATAAAGGGCAGCGCTTCCCTTTCCCTGTTTTGTGGTAGTGAATGGAAATTTTGGATTCTACTGACTTCAAATATTCTTAAGGAAGCGGGTTGCGTAACAAAGTTATCACATGTGTTTCCTCTATTAGAAAATTATTATACTTTTTGATGAGTACTGATATATGTGGAAGAGATTATGCATTAAATATTTTTAAAACCGACATCATGGATGTTGTAAAGGGTGATCAGCTCACTGTACTCATGTTGTAGTTGTTTTCTATGTAAGTAAATTTCAATTATTAATTTATTCTCATTATGTAAACTTTTTTTATATTGACTTAATTAATGATATTTCTAATCAGGTATCTCCACGGTCTTTGCATCCAACACGATTTCACTTTTGTTTATGGTTCTATCGACCCAGAATACATTTCAACAGAAGTGATCTATTTGAAACAAGAAACCAGAATTGAATAAGTATATAAAAGATTAAAAAACACGAACACCACATGTTGGTTTTTTCCATTACTTGATGAGTAAGAACAAATATATAATTAGAACCTCTATTCATTATACTATTATTAATGCTGAATATTTTATTGTTTAGTGGATATTGGATGTTATGTGTATTTTTCCCAAAAAAAAGTAAAGCATATTGGTTGTGCACTTTATTGGGTGGTGTTCGAAGAATATTTAGCAAAATGTTAAAGAAGTAAGATTTATTCCATGCTTTTAGTTCTTTAATCTTAATTTTTTCAATTTGATAATTAATATTTGAAATTACAACAGGTCGTGGATTGGGTTCAACAAGGCTTGTTATCCAATAGTGTAACCAGATAAAATTGATTATGTGAAAGTTTAGGTAAATAACTTTTATATCAGTGAATACTTAGTTATTCTTACATATCTGAAATTTTTATTATTAAAATATGGTTTAAAAAACACAGTTTCATCATCAACAATGGAATGTTGAATATGGATATTATGTTTTACGATTCATTTATAAGATAATCACAACTAGAACAACAACAGATTTTGAAAACGTTAGTTTCATTACAACACTTGTAATTTAAATAAATATGTTATTTTTTAAATTTGTAACACTTTATTTTATAGGTTTTTGATGATATTTCTTTATATACATCCAATGACCTGAAACGCCTTCAAAATTTATTTGAACAATTTTTTCTAAGTTTGACTAATTTTGATATTTAGTTTCATTTAACTGTATATTTGTAAAAAATGTTGTAAAAGTTCTCAATGAGTTTTATTACTTTTGCATTGTATCTGTTGTATGTCTGCTATTTTTTATTCTACTCCGAGCTTACAAGTGTGGGATTATGTAATTTTCAATATTTTAAAAAAATTGACTTTCAACGTCGGTTTTAACTAAAATATGACATCAAAAGCATGGCAGGATGGATTTCCATGATGGTTTTTTATAAAATCAATGTTGAAAGGCCTTTGGATAGCAGCGTGCTTTCGATGTTAGTTTTTTATAAAAATGATTTTGAAAGTCCTCTATAATTCCTCTTATGGAAGGGTTTTTAACATCGGTTTATGAAAATCAATGTGGAAAGTTTTACTTTCAACATCAACTATATTATAAACCGACGTTAAAGGTGTTTTTTCCGCTAGTGAAATGCATTGAGAACTTCTGCCCAAATTCTCTTAGGTATTCCATGGTGCAACCTCATACTCCAAGCCTTTTTTTGTCGGTGTTTGATTCTTTCGTTTAGCCACTCCATTCTGTTGTGAAGTTTCGGGCACCGTCTTCTCATGCATTATCTCATTCTTCTTGAAGATGTTCTGAAAGTTGTATTTGGTGTATTCACCACTGTTGTCGAAACATAGGAATTTCAACTCATGGCTTCTCTCCCTTTCCACCATGACTTTCAATTGAATGAACACCTAAAAAACACTTGATTTATGCTTCAAAAAGTAAATCCAAAATTTTCTTGTTGCATCATCAATAAAGGTTACAAAATAAAGAGACCTCAAAGGACTAAACAGGAGAATGTCCCTAAACATCAGTGTGAACAAGTTCTAACTTCCGAGCTCTGGGCTTCCATCCATATAAATTGAAGGACACCCTCCTTTGCTTCCACAACACACAACTTTCACATCTCCCGATGTTTGTATGATCAAGCTAAAGTATTCCTTTTTCCGTTAGAACCTTCATGTTCTTCACGCTAAATTGACCGAGCCTGTAATGCCAAAATTTTGGAGTATCAGATGTTAATCTTTCAACCATTGCAATTCTGTTTGAGCTTCCAATCAAGTAAAGAGTTCCATCCTTTACTCCTTTTGCAACCACTATGAATCACCGAGTAACTTTCAATACTCGGTTAGAAAATGTAATTCTCATCCAAATGTCAAACTGAAATTAGGTTCTTCAACAGCCCTGAGATATGTCTAGCATTCTTCGATTTCAAGACTCCGCTATTTTTCATCAAGAAGGTCACGTCTCCTTTTATGTACTTCATTTTGGAGACTTTGTATCTGTATGACATTTCATGTATCATGGGATCTTGATTTTTATTTTATATTATGGTGTTGATTGGTGGATTTCTTTATATATTCCTGAAAAAATGAGGGCAATAACTCTCATGTGTGTGATTTATACCCTGACACCAACCAGCCCGGGTACCCTGGTAACCCGATAACCGAGCTGGCCCTGACATAGCCCGAAGGGCGTTCCCGATCCCCACGGGTCGACGACTAGCACCTGGAATCGTACAACATACAAGTGGGAATGATTTTTGCCACAAGAATGCAGAAGCAAAAGAAACAAGATAGTATGCATAACAAAAAGAAACTCCACTGGAAGTAATGTACCAGAATACAAAGAGGCACAAAAAGCCCAAAGTACTACAAACCAAGTACTAAAAAGGGAAAAACATTCCCTAAGGACACAACTCATCAAGACCAGAGATCAACAACTGGATCCACCTCAAAGAGATCCCTTGCCTTTGCTCGATCTTAGAAGAAGAAAGTCTACAAACACCCGAAGACAAAAGTAGGGTGTGAGCCTAAGCCCAGTAGGATACCACCAAAGATTCCGTAACAGATGTCAAATATAGATTATCCAAAGAAATTCTTTCAATTTTCAAATAAACAGTTTTGGCAGTTCAAAAGCATATTTTAACAAAACATGCTATACATTTTCAAATGATGGAAAAAATCAATTTAAGCAAAGACTTTACAATGATGGAATATTTTTAAAATAATGGATTAAGTAAAACATTTATATAAAACAGTTTATATAAATTCAGCAGGCATGTAAGCAGTTAAAAAGCGTTGGCATACATTTATATCTCAAATATAAATAAACAAGCGAGCAACATGATCATCTGCCAAAAGGTACGATAGTATTAACCAGCTATAGGATTCCACACTCTCTATGTGAACTTAGAAAAATGTGTACACACACGCCCCTATGACACTGGCCAAAAGAGACTCGTCATCAACCCATCGGGGATGTGACCCGCCGCAAGTATGTTTTAGAACGTTGTCGTAGTGTAGAGTGTATCCAAATAACTCACTAACTACCTAAGGCTTGCATGCGCTCTTACATGATGGGTGGACTATTTTAAGAATACTTAAAAATACGATCAATCTCATTCTTCCATTTCAAAAGTGCCAATTTCTTTCCATTTAAAACCAAAACATGTTTTATTCAAAAACATGCCTTTTCACAAGATAAAAACCAATGAGAATCTATCAAATCATTTTAAGCCATTTTCACCAGTTTGAAATCTATTCAAAACCAATTCCATCATTATACAATTTATTTCCACAATTAAATTCAACAATTTAATTGAAATCATTTACATCAAATCCACAATTTAAATTAAACAATTTAAATCGGTCAATTTTCATAAACACACCCAATTCAATGGAATTGGGGTTTCCCAAATTTCTATGCCAAAACCATTTCAAATATCTCAATTAACTGGAATCGAGTTTTTATCAATTTAATTGAAAGCAAATTTGAGCAATTGAATTTAAATCAACAATTGAAATAAATCAAGCAAATACAATGATAATCAATTTGGCAAGTCAGGACGAAACCACCTACCTTGAAGGTTTTGACCAAAACCACAATGGTTGAGAACGCTCAAGAAAACCGGGTTGCTCCTTCAAGAACCCGCATTAGATCTCTTCTATTAGCAAGATCAAGACCAAATCTCATCATATTTGACATCCACACACTTAGATCTACCCATAACGGGCGTAGATCTAAGAAATCGAGAGAAGAGGAGAAGTAGATCTTAGTAGATCTAAGAAACCGATCAAGAACGATAAAGAATGATCACATACCTCAAGAACCCGGCTTCGATTCAGCAAGAGGAGCCTTTGGATCGCCTCTGGAACGATGGGAGAACCTTCTCTGACCATAGGAGAAGACAAATCCCGAGTTAGGGCCGCTTAGGAGGAAAAACGAGGCACTTAGAGGCAAAACCGAGTGAGATCCACAATTTAAGGATCTCATTTAAGTGGTTGCACGGTTTGACAAACCGTGCGCTAGCCGTGCGTTAGCTTCCGCCTCGACCACCCTTCTCGCATGGTTTGGCCGCACGATTAGACAAACTGTGCGCTGCCCGTGCGGAAGCTACTGCCTCCAAGACCAAATGCGCACGGTTTGGCCGCACGGTTTAAACAACCCGTGCGCCGCTCGTGCGACTTCCCCTTTGCCCCAAAACAACATTTAAGGTTCTCCCGACTCTCCCAAGTCACTACTCCAAAACATAGGTACTTAGAAACATCAAAAGTACCTGAAAACGTAACGTGGTGTTATATACCCACAATTCTAGTTGCCAACTCGTAGCCTATTAGAGGCGGGCTTCAAGTGGGTCACTTTCATCTTTACTGCAGGCCCAAGAGCGGTTCTCAGTGGGGGCGGGTCGTGACATGTACTCATCCACTTGGGTGAATGACATGAGATATGTTTATCTGTCTAGTCATTCTATACTCGAAGAATCGAGAACGTATGAGTTGGATATATGAGATTGAAATACTCCATGTCCAATGATCACTTGATGTCTTGGGAAAATGAATTATATAATTATGCATACTTGTATATGATATAGTTGGTGGATATGGGTGTAGAGATATGTGATTATCATTCCAGATCCCTTTAAAACTTTAGTAGCATTGATACTTTTCTAGAGGCCTCCCATTGATTACAATATGGATTGGGGAATTCATAATTTTTTTCAATGCTACAAAGGCCTGTGGGGTCACACATTGTGGTTGCTTGAATGAGGATTAAGTTTTTTGTTACCAAGTGTTTGTACAAAACTTTGAGAGCTACCCCAAAAGTGTTTTGGAGGATATCCAAAAGAAGTTTGGATGATTTTTCAAAAGTTGTTACATATGATATAAAATATGGTGGAAATGAATGATAGATTTTCCAAAATGAGTTTTAAAAGATATTCAAAAGGATTTTTGCATATGGTTTCTCAAGTAGTTACATATGATGTGACATAAGGTGGAAGTTCACTAGGTCTATGTGGCTATAGAACGAGTGGGAGATTGATAAAAATATACACTAAAGGTCACACGACGGTGTGTTCTCTTTTACGATGTCGTGGTGTGTGCTGATATGAACCATGACATAGTGAGTGTCATTATGTCGTGGTGTGGTGCATAGTGATGCATGGATTATTCGATAATGAATGGAAATCATTTTTTCTCCTATTGTATGTTATCATTCCTTGTTTGATTATCATATTATGATGATGTGAGGAGTTTAAACATCAAGAATGGTCATTTAAATGTTTAATCGATCATTGTGAGAATTGAAGCGCATGTTGCGAAGAGTTGTAATGTTTGAATGTTTGAGAATTGTATCATGGATATGGCTAAACATTTCAATTCCAAGGATGGCCCTTGGAATTCTATATAAACAGGTTCAATTCTTGGGCAGTGTGTGTCGATTCTTCATAGAAACTCCTCAGATTGATTATTACTTTAGCTCTCATTTTCTTCAAGCCTTTAATCGAGGTTCTAAAGGACTATAGCTTGAAGTAGATCCTTCCCAAATGTTGGGAGATTCATCCAGCCCATGGATACCCTAAGTAGAAGGAGGCTCATTGGTTGCTTCATAATGATCATTATCAAGCTTATGTGAAAGAGCTTGGACAAATTTGAGATCGACAAAGAAAAGGTACTCCATTATTTATTCTATTTATTACAATCCAAACAAATAGAGAGATCCTATGGTAGAATAGGTTTTGGTTTATGTTTTCCACTGCGTTTGGATAAGTGGTATCCCCTCCAAAACTCATTGGTATCTTAATTTTTTTGTAAGCCCTAAAATGATTTTCCTCCTCTCTATGGTTCCCTTCCATCACCACTCGTGGTGATAATCCTCCTTCTCATCTCTTCCTCAATGCCTCCTTCTCATCTCTTCCTCAATGCCTCCTGCATCGGCCTCGTAGTTTGTCTTTTCATTACATTCAACCTTTTCTCCTCCTTGCTTTCAATCGACTATTTTAGGGTTGTGGTGTTCTTCAGCTTTATGTGGGTTGTTTTTTAGTTTCTCCCCTAACATCACTTTCCTTTTTTTTGATTATGACCATGGAGACTTAGATTCGTTGTTAGATGCATCATTGCTTGTTATTTCCTCATTTCTCTGATGGTGTTTCCTAGGGGTGTTCCATCTTCGAGTCATTTCGGTGATTTCAATGAGATGTTCCCTTTCTTTGGTGGTGGGTTCGCTTCGTACAGGGCTAAGGGGTTTTAGAGAGGTAGGAGTGCCTTAAGTCTGTCCTGGTGGAGATGGAGGGGGAGACAGTGTGGCGATGATAGTGGTATCTTTTTCAGTGGCTTGGGGATCATTCTAGCAGATGTTGGGGCTGGTGGGCTTTCACTAGTGTGTTTTTTTTGTGGTGGGGGGATCCCATGTGGTCTTGTTGTCCCGGAAGGCCTATGTTTATCCCCATGTGTTTTTTTTCCATTTCTCCCTTCTTTGTTTTGGCCAAGCCATCAGATGTTTAGTTTTCCTATTAATGGTTTAAGGTAGTGTGCAATTTATTGGAGTTTCGTCTGCTTTGTCTTAACGATGGGGTTCTCTGGAGGCTTTGGCTGTTTATGTCGAAGGCTATAAAAAATAAGGCATAGGTGTGGGTGTTGGAGAGGAGGACGCCTCAGCAACCATCAACAAATGATGACTCGCAACAACGGGTTCCCTTACGCGTGCTGAGCGGTGGTGCTCACTTCCTCTGGTAGCTCGACGAGGCCTCCTTGGTTCCTCACTAGTCATCTGTCTCATTGGCCTGTCATTGGAGAATGTCAGTGCTCCCATTTCTCATTCTCTTGCTCAGTTCCATCGATCCTATCTCTCTAATATACTCTTAGAGCAGCTGTTTTTTGAGGATTATCAAGGTTGTTCTTTTCAGGTGGAAGAGGGTCAATGAGCATGATAGTGGCTTCCTAAGGAATTGACACTGGGTGACGGTGGTGTCGGTTTGGGAAGCGGTGGCAATGCTCTATCGACAGCGATCATGTTTCAGGTGGACTTGGTTCGGCTCTGGCATCTATTGTGTTGTGGTTCTTGATGTTTCAATGTTGTTTGTGGTTGATTTTGTTTGGAGGTAAGCGATGGTGTGAGTGCCCAAAGGCGTTCGTTGTATCCAATGAGTGGTAGGTAGTAACGAAATTTGGTTGTCTGGTGTCAACAGAGTCTCAAGCGGCTAGCGGGTGGGAGCATTGGAATCTAGGCAAAGTCGTGGCGTGGGGTCCCAAGGTCGAGGGGTATTGAGGCACACACGTCCTGAGGTTGCACTGGCTGATACCCCTTGAGCTCCCCCTTGAGCTCCCCACCAAATTGCTCCGATTAACAAATGACCTGACCTACCCCAACGGTCCATTGTGGTTGTTGGTTTAGCTTTTGGCTTTAGGTTTTCAGGATGATGGGATGTAATGTCTTTTGGTTGATGTTAAGATTTCCACTCAACCCATAAAAATAGTTTCATTCTTGAAAAAAAAAGATTACTGAGAGAGATCAAGCATGAGAGAGAAGGAAAACCGATTGGCAAAGCAAGTCACCATCAGAGAGAAGGAAAGAGATGAAAGGAGAAGGGGAAAGAGAAAATGGAAGTGGTATTCAAATTATAATAAGCCATAATGTGATAAAAAAATGTAGTAGAAGTAAACTAGTTGCCCAACATGGTCAATCTCATTTTGAATCGTCAATAGATTCGACATTAGGTTGAAAACTAGTTGCCCAACATGGTCAATCTCATTTTGAATTTCAGGGAGGCGATCAAGGAGGAGAGTGAAGTTTCATGGGAAAAGAATAGCCCAGAACAAGGGAGAAGACCTAGGCAAGGGAGTAGGCAATGAAATATCATGATGGGTAGATCATTAGAGGGACCACAAAAAAAGAATCAGAATAAACGGCTATTTTAGGCGTAGGGTTTTTTTTTTTAGTTTTATGGGGTAGGTTATAAAATAATTGGGGAAATGGGGTTGTCCAGCGCCAAATGAAGTGGCACTGGACAAAAAAAGGGAAGAGCGCCACATGAAGTGGCGCTTTGACCCCACTCCCCCCAAACCCGATATATATATATATATATATATATATATATATATATATATAATAAATTTATTTATTATAATAAATATAAAAAAATACAAAAAATACATAATTATATTTTTTATAATAAATACAAAAATTATAATAAATTTACTTATTTATAATAAATATCTAATAAATATTATAATATTATTATAATAAATATACAGTTTTTATGCATTTATTACAAATATTATAATGTTATAATATTATAATATTCATTATAATAAATATCTAATAAATGTTTTAATAAATACTATTATAATAAATGCACAATAAATGTATAATAAATGTATAATAAATATTTATAATACATTTATATTTATAATAAATACTTATTATAATTAAATATAATAATATTTATAATAATAAATATCTAATAAATGTATAATGAATATTATTATAATAAATATACATTTATAATATCTATTATAATAAATATTATTATAATATTTATTATAATAAATTTATAATAAATATTTATGATAAATTTATTATAAATGTATATTTATTATAATAAATATTATAATATTTAATTATAATAAATATACATTTATATTAATATTTATAATAAATATACATTTATTTATTATAATATATATACATTTATTTATTATAATAAATCTACATTTATTTTATACATTTATTATAATAAATACGTATAATAAATGTATAATAAATATTACAATAAATTTATTTTTTAATTATAATATAATAAATGTAATATGTAATTATGTATCTTTATTGTATAATTATCATATCTATGAATAATTATATACTATAATTATATAATTATAAATATACATTTATTTATTATAATAAATAGGTAATTATTTATAAATGTAATATACATTTATTTATTATAATAAATATACATTTATATAAATATTATTATAATAAATATTATTATAATATTTATTATAATAAATTTATAATAAATATTTATAATACATTTATATTAATATTTATAATAAATATATATTTATTTATTATAATAAATCTACATTTATTTTATACATTTATTATAATAAATAAATATTATCAATAAATGTATATTTATAATTATAATATTTATAATTAATGAATATATTTATTAAAATATGTTTATTTATATTTATATTTATAATTAAATTTATAAATATATATTTTGAATTTATTATACCTTTAAAAATATAATATTTATAAATATATTCATATAATTATATTTATTTATAAATATATTCATTATTTATATATATATATTTATATAAATTTATAAATATATATTTTGAATTTATTATACCTTTAAAAATATAATATTTATAAATATATTCATTATTTATATATATATATATTTATATAAATAAATATATTTATTTAAATATATTTATAAATATAATCATATAATTATATTTATTTATAAATATATTCATTATTTATATATATATATATTTATATTAATAAATATATTTATAATTATAATTATAAATAAATATAATTATATGAATATAATTTAAATTTATTTATAAATAAATATTCATGAATATAATACATTTATTATAAATATAAATTAATAAATATATATTTATAAAATGTATTGTATTTATAAATATATTTAATAAATGTATATTTATAATAATTGTATTACATTTATAAATATAATAATAAATGTATTGAAATACATTTAATAAATATACATTTATTATAAAAAATAAATTTATTAAATAAATTTATTATAATGCATTTATAAAATACACTTACTAAATACATTTATTTAATAAATGAACTATATTTATAAATATATTTAATAAATATACATTTATTATAAATACAATACATTTAATAATTGTATTTAATAAATATAATACATTTAATAAATATACATTTATTATAAATACAATATAATACATTTAATAAATATACTTTTGTTATAAATACAATACATATAATAAATATACATTTATTATAATACATTTATTATAATAAGTGTATTTAATAAATATAATACATTTATTAAATATACATTTATTACAAATACAATATATTTAAATAAATGTATTTGATAAATATAATATAAATTTATTATAAATACAATACATTTATTAAATATAAATATACATTTATTAAATATACATTTATTAAATATACATTTCTTACAAATACAATATATTTAAATAAATGTATTTGATAAATATAATATAAATTTATTATAAATACAATACATTTATTAAATATAATGTATACATTTAATAAATATACATTTATTTAATAAATACAATACATTTAATAATGTATACATTTATTAAATAAATGTATAATTAATAATAAATATTATTATATATTTATTTTATTTATTTTATTATACATTTATTATAATTAAATATTTATTATAATTAATATTTACTATAATTATATAATTATTATATTTTTTGTATTTATATTTCTCTAATTATTATAATTGTATATTTATTATATTTATTTATTTAGTACTATTATATATTTATCATAATTATATATTTATTATAGTTATTATTTTTATCATTATAAATTTATTATAATTCCATAATTTTAATTATAATAATTACATAATTATAAATATATATATATATAAATGGGGGTTGGGGGTGGTGTGGGGTCAAAGCGCCACTTCAAGTGGCGCTTTGACCCAATTTTGTTCAGCACCACTTGAAGTGGCGCTGAACAAACCCATTTCCCAAATTAAAAAAAAAAAACCCTAACCCATTAAACTAAAAAAAAAACCCTAGTGGCGCTGAACAAACCCATTTCCCAAATTAAAAAAAAACCCTAACCCATTAAACTAAAAAAAAAAAAAAAAAAAACCTACACACTAAATTACCCCAGAATAAACTATGGGAAGGACTCCCAATGTTAAATGATGTTGATCAAGTGACAACTCAAGAGACTCCATATCTATATCACTTGAGTTCGTAGCATTTGCATTTGCATTTTCATAAGTTCGTCATTCTTGCACATCTTGACTTTTTATCCTATCAAATACCTTACTCTAATTTCAAATTCAACCCATCATATTATGTCACACGGACAGATTGTTGTGTCAAACCTAACAATCAGTTGGTGCGTCATAATGTAATGCGCTGGACTTTGGAATTGGAGGGTAAGGTACTTGAAAGGATGTTGATCCACTCGTCTTCCAAAGACTTCACATAATTGCATTTTATTTAACAAAAGCTTAACATTACAAACAGAACCCCAATTGTAAAAGAGAAAAAACCCCACAAACCTTCAAAACTTCAAGCCACTGGAAAATGCCCCAATGATTATTCTAAACATCTTCATCCGCAGAATGCCGCTACAGATTCCGCCCACAACGATCACATTTTTCAGAAGCATCCGAGCCACCAGCCTTCGCCGGCTTCATCTTCAGCATCTCCGGAAGATCATGTCTAAGAACATTCAACAATGTATCCGACCCTTCTCGGAGTTCATCCATACTGAAATCAAACAAAACCACGCTCTCGCATATCAAACTTGCAAACAGCGTTAGTTTCCCTTCATTACCTCATGGTCAGCGGAGGCGTCAATCGAATGATTGTATCGTGTGTGGGCTTCGCAAGGATCCCTCTCTTCTTCAGCAACAGGCAAATGTCGTAAGCAGAAACAGGGGAAATGGCCTCCTCGTTCAGCTCCACAGCACTGAACAGTCCTCTGCCCCGCACTTCCTTTATGATGCCCAAGAACTCTTTCTCGACCAACCCTAAATGATACCTAAACTCCGCGCCTGCCGCCTCTGATCTGTATGTGTCACAGTAATAAAGGATTTGCACATGTTTGTTTTTTTTGGCTTTGTATAACTCTGATACCATTTCAGAGATCTATCACAAAATCAGCTGACAATGTGAGGATGACCCAACAAAACTCTTCAAACGTCAAAATCTTTTGTATTCATTCAATATGAGACTCTTAACAGTTTCATACCTTCCTGCAAGTTTCTCATCTATGACAACATCCAGAGCAGCAGTCCCAACTGCACTGGCCAAAGGATTTCCCCCAAAGGTGCTGAGAAGAGGACAACATCAATAGCAAAATTAGCATATCAAGAAAAAGAAAAGGAAGTTGGCCGACATCACCAGATCTAGAGGTGGCAATTCCAATTCACAGGTCGGGTTCGTGTCCGGTTGGCCATCCTGTGAGCTTATTTAAGCTCAACTCTAGCCCGACCCATTTAATTAAATGGGTTGACCCGACCCAAACTGTTTATGAAAGGGTCAACCCTAACCCGATCCGCCCGCATTTTTAACTTTAAATATATAACAGACCGCATCATGTCATGTTCAACTAGTTAATATCACATAAAATCAATGACCTAACCAAATTGAATTACCCCATTTAGACTAAAAATAATCTAATTAATATGAAACATATGTTATCCGTGTAGCAACTCGGCCCTATTAAACCATTTTAAATAAATAATGTCTTATAAACATATTGAATTCTTTCAAATTAAGTTAAATATAAAAATAAAATATACCGTAAAATTAATTATTATTTGTTAAACCCGGTTTATTGTATTTCTGGATAAAGGGTGTTTAGTCCCACATCGAATTATTCCGACTTGTAAATCTTTTCATTTATCTATAAAAGAATGTCTCAACCTTTCCTTGAGGTAGGGACTTGTACCGGTCTACATGGTATCAAAGGGCGACTCCCGATAAGTTTTTTTCCCCCTCTCATCCGCTGTGCTCCGCCCTTCAGTGCGGCTCCTCCCGCCCGCGGCCCTCCGTCCCTCTGGGGCAGTCCTGCCTCCTCCTGCAGCTCCCTCCCAGCGGCTCCTTCCTGTGCGGCTTCCCGGCCCCGCCTCCCTCCTGTGCGGAAGCGCCGCACTACCCTCTCGTCGGCTGATCCCTGCGCGCGGACGGTCTCACGCCCCCCCCCCCCCCACGCAGGCGGCCTCCTGCGCTCTGTCGCGACGCTCCGTCGAACGGCCCTGCGCGCGACGACCCTCGTTGGCACTCCGTCGCCCTATGCTACGGCTCCCCTCCACCCATCGTCCTCACCGGTGGCAACGCCTCCTTGCACGACGAGTCGTCGGCCACCAGCCACCAGATGCGGCTCCCCTTTCAGCCCGCACGACCCACTGCGCCGACGACCTAGCGGTTGTTTGTTGTGCGACGACGCACCTCCAGTGCGACCACCCTCCTCTTCCAGTCGGCGACCCCTCCCTATCCACTGCTTCGCCACACGGCGGCCCCGACGACTGGTTCACCTGTACGCGGACCTCTCCTGCGGAATCCCTTCACCGGCCCCTCCTGCGGCGCCCCATCTCCAGCGACCTGCCTCCCACACGACGGTCCCCGACGGCTCCACCCTCCGCCGCAACAGCCCCCGTGCTACAGCCCCACCTCAGCAGCCTCGTCTGTCTCCGCAGCCACTCAAAGCCCCCCCCCCCCAAGCGACCACTGACTCTCCAATGACAGACCCTTTGATCCTTTCTCAGATGATCACCGCCTCCACTCGCCTTGTCGATGAGCGGTTTGATTCAACAAATCTTTCTGTCTAGCGGAAGACGGTCCCGATGTCTCGCACCGGCATGAATTTGACTCACACCTGGATGCTCCACCACCACTGTCAAATCCGAAATACAGGGTCCGGAAGCTTGCTAACAACAAGATCTTCGCGTTGCTTGTCAATTCTATAGATCGCTTGGTAAAGGATGTGACTCAGACAACAAACACGGTTAAGGAACTCTGGGAGTCCTTAACCCTCATGTATTCCAAAACAAACAATTTGGCTCGGGTGTCGGGCGTTCTTCACCGCCTGTCCACTATCCGCCAACAACGCCGTCCTTTTCCGATGTATTTCATCGAGTAGAAAGCCCTCCGTCGTGAATTACTTGAGTTGTGGCCCATTCCTCAAACACCTGAGACAGCTTTGGCCCAGCGGGACCAATTATGTCTCTCCAGCCTTTTACATGCCCTTAATCCCGAATATGCAACAACGGTCACAGAGATGCTCGTAAGCCCCTCCTCGCTTGAGATTCCGCTAGTTGAGGTAGAAACTTGTACCGGTCTACATTATTATTTTTAATGATTTATATTATTATATTATTATGCCAAGCCCAAACCCTATTAACTCGTGTCGTGTCGTGTCGGGTTATCGTGTTGGGTTCAAAATTGCCACCTCTAACCAAATCCAAAAGCTTAACTAATGACGTGATTCTGAAATTGAACTGAGTAAAGAGATCGTCAAGGAAATGAAGTGTTCACAACTGCAAACCTTCCATGCTCGCCTGGCTGTATGCATAGCATTATGTCCTCATCAGCAAGCACAGCACTGACGGGTATCACTCCACCACCCAAAGCTTTTCCTAGAATCTGGAAAACGGCCAAAAAAGAAGCCATCATAAAAATGAAAAATCTTATTTTCATGTTTTCAAGAAAATGAAAACACATAGATTTGCAACTTTTTATGTTTTCATGCTTTCCTTTCTCTTTTCTAAACATTTTCTAACATGTATTCTAATACATACTTGAAAATGAATTGTGCAGATTTTAGACTAATTATTGAATTTGAAAATTGCCGCACTGATTTTACTCTCTGTATATATTGTAATCTGTTTAATTTGTAATCAGAATATGCTTTTGTAATTCAGTAGTTGTGTAAATTGCCGCACTGATTTTAATCTCTGTATATATTGTAATCTGTTTAATTTGTAATCAGAATATGCTTTTGTAATTCTGTAGTTGTGTAATTTTTCATAGTCTTATATGAATTGTTTGTTTTAAGATATAGCTTCTTACTCATAATTGTGTTGGAGAAGTGTTTTTTTTTTATTCTATAGTTTGTTTTCTATTCCAGGTTTTCCGATAGTTGAAATGGTGGTAATTCTAATTTCTTTTTGAAATAAGGATATCACCTTAATCTTCCTATCTCTACAGTAGATCACTTATGTTTTGTTTTCAGGTACAATGTGCCTGTTTCAGTCTTTTGTAGATACTGAAGAAGATTGAAGACGTCCTACAGAAGATATGTTGTCTGAATTTTAGATATAATTCCAATTATCAGGATGAACTGCAAAATTGTGAAGTTTTCTATTTTATTTGGTATAAAACTTCCAAACATTAAATTTGTATTTTTATGGCTTTGTTTTTTATAATGTGTTTTTCTGTATTTTTGTTTTGAAAGGCCCATTTTATGTGGTATGATCCTTTATATATTTTTTATCATAAATGTAACCACGGTGAATTTACCCTCAGCCATAAATGAGAGCTTGAATAAAATTGGAACACGTCTCATGTACAGTTCTGAGAATAGGAGCTCTTACCTAAAAAAAACATATTTGAAAAAAGAACAGTAATGAAAACTAATTCACAATTGGGGTGGGATGGCTTGAATACCTTGTTGATTGATTACAAGTGTTGCATATATTTAATGTGAAATTATAATACCAATGAACACTAATGAAAACTAATAGCATTTCTTACTACAACATCCGGGCGCACTTCTTCCCAATCACAAGCTAACATTTTGCCAGTCCGTCCCAAGCCGGTTTGTATTTCATCAGCAATCATTAAGACGTTATAACGCGAGCAAAGTTCCCGGACAGACTTCAAATAACCATCTGGTGGAATTATAACCTAGAAAAATGAGGAGCATAAAGAAAAAAATGACAAATGAAAAAAAAACACAAAAAAAATTGAGTGTAAGAAACCTCAAACTACAATCCATTTTCAAAGATCTAACATAAATCACGCAAATTTAAAACATATACGTAAACGTCTAACACATGTGGCATGACTTAGATGTAAATCTGTTAAAAAAGTTGAATCTTCTTACAAGGAAAAATCACACTTGGAATTTGTGCTTCAATCATTGTTTCTTAGGTCATTCATGTGAGGGAGCAGGTTTATTGGTGTGGGCAGCTACAAAGGGATGAAGAGAAATTTTAAAAACAAAGGAAACTACTAATATAGCTTCAGGGAAATTTTGAGAATTCATAATATGATCATAACGTTGGATCTGCATTCACTGAAGTGGCCTCAATCACTGCCACTTCCACACCCAATCGTGTTTTTTGAATGTTTTATACAAATGCAATGGTAAAATCCTATAAAACATGTAATAACTCTTCTAAAAAATGGAATGCCAAACCTGTGATTTATTTTCTTAATTAAACAAAACACAACCAAAAAAAGCTAAAGAGGATTTTAGGTATAAAAATGAAGAAAAACAGATTTACTACAAATAAGGTTAGGGATATAAAAGGAGCGAATTGTTTTGAGGAAAAAACAACAAAAATATTGGGTTTTCTTGGGTTCTGGGATCATTTTCTGTTTTCGTTTTCCAAATATGTATTAGAAAATATGTTACAAAAATGCTTTAGAAAGTGAAGGGAAAGCATGGAAGTATAATAGTTGCATATCCAAGCGAATTCATTTTTTAGAAAACATGAGAACAATTTTTTTCACAAAAAGTTATCATTTTCTAAAAAGTGTTTTAGATGTGCATAATAATGCATTTTATAATACATTTTTGAAAAATGAAAACATAAAATGCTTTTCAAAACCAAATGCAATCTTAGATTTCAAGAAGCATTTTAAGTAACTAAATAAAATCAGTTCAAAACCTGCATACCCCGGCTTCTCCTTGAATAGGTTCAAATAAAAATCCAGCTATTTGATCTCCATTCTCTGCAAGCAGATCAAGAAATACGCAAAGTTTTCATCTGGAAAACTATCCAAATATTCCACCATCAAGTACAAATTGCATCTAAACCATTATCCAAACCATGAAATTTTCAAATGTGAACACTTCAGACCTTTGAAAATTTTTTCAAGGGCTTTTGAATCACCAAAATCAACTTTGAGATGACCAGGCAAAAAGGGCCCAAACCCACGAGTGGCCTCATTGTCACAGCTCATGGAAATAACAGCCAGTGTACGGCCATGGAAGCAGCCACAACAAGATACAATAATGGCCTGTGCATGACTCAAATCAGGAATCAGAATCCAACTTCTATCATGCATTAAACAGAGATTATATTCAACAGATGAACAAAAAAACCTCTACCTCATCTTTTGGAATCTTTTTCATCTTGTAACCCCATTTTCTTGCCAACTTCAGAGCTGTTTCCACGCCTTCAGCACCAGTATTCATTGGTAGCGCCATATCATACCCAAAAACACTAGTGAGATGCTTCGCAAATAATGGAAATCTGTCATTATAGAAAGCTCTAGAGCTGAGAGTCAGCCTTTCGGCCTGTTCCACTAATGCTTTCATGATTTTGGGATGGCAATGTCCCTGCAGCATGAAGCAATAAAGCTAAAGAATCTGATTCATTTCTCAAATAATACATAAACATAGAGGGTCGCTGGCACTACAACAGCAAATCATGAACATGAAGGAGCTTGATTATCTTTTTATCAGTCAAAATCTACGCCAGAAGTTTTTACCTGATTGACTGCAGAATAAGCTGAAAGGAAATCCAGATACTTGTTTCCCTCAGGATCCCATACAATCGACCCCTTTGCTTGAGAGAAAACAGCAGGAATAGGATGGTAACTGAATTTTAATCAAAATTGACCGTGAAAAGGAATTCAATTACGGGATACATTCAAACCGCAATCAAGGAAAAGGGTACGTTACATGAACCCTAGAATTAGTTTTGTCACGAAAAGGGAGGAAACTAATGCCCATAACCTTGTGCACTTAACCACATAGATTACAGAACACGCCCATGACTCTTAGAATACTGCATATATATAAACCTATCTTGCAAGAGTATTTTACACCTTTAGAAAATGAGAACGATGGTGACAACGGAACTTCAAAAATTCTTAGGTTTCCAAGAGATGGGAAATGATCAAATATTTACTGGCGATAAGCCAGACAAAATGGAGAGTTCGCTGTGAGATACAAAAAAAAAAACACATTAAATTGAAGAAAAAAACATGCAATATTGGGAAAGAAGACTCTAGATAACAAGAATTCGTCTACAGATCTATGTTTGCAATGCAAGCATGGATTCGTTAAAAATAAAAGTAGAAAAAAATAATGGAAGGAAAAACAGGTAGCAAAACATCATAAAATCAAAGTCAGGAATACTAAGGTGAAGAGTGGATCATAGGAGTAAGGGCGGGGGGGAACACATACTTGTGAGCGCTGTGCTGATACTCGAAATTGATGAGGTCTGCAGAAACGGATGAAGTGCCTTCCGGGAGAGTGGAAATTTTCTTTGTCATCCCCGTTTTGATTCCGTGCAGAAAGCACCGCAAAGGGCTCTTGAGCGCCATGGGTGAACACGCAAGAAACTTACGATCTTTATCCTTGTGATCGGGACTGATAGTGCCTTCACGGAAAAACAGGATCTCAGAGTGGTGCCCAGCAGAACCGAGTTCGGTTCTCTGTTGAACCACAAGCAGCTGATCAGTGTAAAATGGTATTTTAAAATTTTATTTAATGATACAAGCGTTGGAAACACCAAAAATAGAAGGGATAATGACAAGAGGGACTCAAACTCAAGTTAATTCCACTTAAGGACCTTGTCATTATATTTTTTATTGTCCATAGAACTGTGGGGGGCTTTGATTGGAATAAACGTCCAATTCGACCCTCATCATTCTTTCAAAATAGAATTTCATGGATGTTTTAAAAGGATCTCAAAGTTTTTTTTTAGGACAAGATTGAATGACATCATTTTATGTTAGGTAAGGGGGGAAGTTGGAAATTATTCTTTCCATTTGTTTGATTTTGAAGGAAAATGAAGGAATAAAAAGAATTTGGCAAAGGAAAATGTCACGACCGACTTCACTAAGACGAGGGAAGAGACATCAAATTGTCAGACCCTTCCTCCTTCAAGTTGAAGGAGAGATAATGATCATTCGAGTCCCGCCTTCAATAGGCCCCAGAGTGGCGACTAACACCATGGATATAGAATCTCACGTAAAAATGGAAGGCATTACCCTTTTTTATTTAATAGGATCGGAAGATAATACGGTAAATCCCAAACAACTCCACAAACTGAAAGTAAAAGTAATGCCAAAAATCCACTCTCATATGCATGTTAAAAAATTGATACAAGGTACAAGAAAACTCTTAGTACCAAAAGAAAGAAAAGTAGTAACAACTCCCGAAGCCCGAGCTAGTAAAGTCTGGCACGATCCTCGAGGTCCTCCTAGAAACCTGAAAGCAGTTTTATATACGTAGGGTGAGTATATAGGTATACTCAGTAAGGAAAACCAAAAGCTCTTGTACACAAATGGAGAGACATTCTAATGCCCCGTGAGAAAATATAGATAACCAAAGCACCTAAGGAAACTACCCACCCAGCCTCACCAAGGCACACTCCCCAAATAACACAAGTCAGGTAAAGTAATAGTAATAGCACATCGATATTTGGGCACCCCGCATCATTTTCCCACTGGTTATATAGGACTTCATACGCATCAGACCTCCCTCATAAGTTCTACTGCCGCCCCAACAACAACCTTGTGGGCCACCACAACCACGCATCCCGCCCGCAGACACCTGGGCCACCACAACCATTATCACGCCCGAAGACACCTAGGCCTTATTCCCGAAGACACTTGGGAAACAAACTTACCCGCACACACCTGAGCCAACCACCACAACACACCCTGCCCAAAGAGTCTTAGGCCATAATACACGTTAGATCGTCATAGCCTGCCCAAAGAGTATTGGGCTACCTGAGAGAGGGAGCAGAAAAGAGCTAATAACCAGTCACTCATAAGAATGTTGGGAAAAACACTCCCCCCCATGAAAATGAGGGTGTTCGGCACAGAGTGCTCAATATAGGTGGGGTGCGAATAAGAAATACAAGAACTAAATTTATACATATTATTAAACAAAAACTCATCCCAACCTAAGGGTTCCGAAACAGACAACCAACTCATTTACAACCAGAGCACAACCACCCTCGTTGATGTTCATACATGCAGGAACACACACCAGCCACAACCAGAGCACAACTCATTCCCATTATAATGTTCAAGTGATTCTATTTAAATATTCCTTCACTACCAGACATCTAATGGGCTTAGCCACAAGCCAAAACAACAACTGAAGGAAAACAACCAAGAAGCAATTTAAGCATTCACACCCGGTTCTCTTGTGAAGTCACAACAACAAAAGGGATTCGTGAGATCCCTTGAAGTACTGGAACCAAACCAAGCTCCAACATCCATCCCCACACAGCCTCAAATCCACAACCAACAATTGAACAACATGGGATCTCATCCTCATCCACGTCACCCCACAAGCATCAAGCAAAACAACCATATGTATTAGTAGAACATAGCAAGAGAATTTTCATATTTAACCACGCCATTTATCAAGTTCCTTCTTTCCGTTTGGTTTAACGGGAACTAGTGGAAAAAACGTTTAACACGTCGGCATTTTTCACGTCAGTTCTATATAACCGACGTGCAAAGCTGTAAAAATCGATTTATAATGTCGGTTATAAAATAATCGACATGATATATCGATCAAGATCCGTTTTTTAGGTCGGTTATTTTATAAACGACGTAAAAAATACTGAGATTAGCTTTTTTACGTCGGTTATGTTATAACCGACGTGAAAATCGAATCTGGCGCGCTTTATCACGTCAGTTATTTTATAACCGATGTCATAAAGAAAAGCTCGGCGCTTTATCACGTTGGTTATAAAAAAAAAGACGTGATAAAGCTCCATTTATAATCTTGGTTATTTTATAATCGACATTATAAATTATTTTCTACATCGGTTATTAAATAAGTGACGTTATAAACATAGAAAAAAATAGTTTATCACGTCGGTTATTAAATAACCGACGTTATAAAGCTTTTAAATGATTTATCGCGCCCTGTATTCAGTCATTTTGTTTTCTTCGATCGAGCGACCTGCGACTCGTCTCTCCTGCGCGGAAAACCTAGAAAGGATTCTTCGAAGTTGTGCCCTCTAGCCTCATTTTTCCAACATCATTCATCATATTTATTGTCACCAGATCTATCATGTCGACTCGCAACACTCAAGTAAGCCTCACACGGCTCGATTTCAGTTATTATTTTTCGCGATGCCCTAATCTAATTTTTTGAGATGTTATTTTTCTATCTTTGTTCTTGCTGTCATGGTAAGTTTCATAGTGTTCATTTATACGATGCTAAATTCTTTTCTGGTAAAAGAAACCATGGAAGTGATATCATGAAAGTTTACGATTTTTGTTTGTTTGTGTGTGTGCGCGTACAGGGGGTGTCCAAGGGGGTGGGGGGCTGTCCAAGTGGGTGGAGGTGTCCAGGGGGTGGGGGGCTGTCCAGGGGGTGGGGGTGGGGGGGGGGGGGGGTCCGGGGGGGTGAGGGGGCTGTCCAAGGGGATAAGGGTGTCCATAAGGGTGGGGGGTCCAGAGGGGTGAGTGGGCTGTCCAAGGGGGTAGAGGGTGCCCAGGGGGGTTGTCTAGAGGGGTGGGGGGCTGTCCAGGGGGTGGGGGCTTTCCGGAGGGGTGGGGGGCTGCCTGGAGGGTTTGGGGGGTTGTCCAGGGGTGGGGGGCTGTCCAGAGGGGTGGGGGAGGGGGGTTGTTTTCCAAGGGGGTGGTGGTGTCCAGGGGGTGTCCAAGGGGGTGGGGGTGGTGTCCAGGGGGGTGAGGGGGTTTTCCAATGGGGTGGGGGTGTCCAGGGGGTGGGGGTGGTGTCGAGGGGGGTTAGGGGGCGGTCTAGGGGTGGGGGGTGTCCAGGGGGTGGGGGGCTGTCTAGCGGGTTGGGGGCTGTCCAGGGGTGGGGGGCTGTACAGGGGGTGGGGGGCTGTCCAAGGGGGGTGGGGGGGGGGGGGGGGCTGTCCAGAGGGTTGGGGGGTGTCCAAGGGGGTTTTCAAGGGGGTGAGGGTGGGGGTGGTGTCCAGGGGGGTGAGGGGGCAGTCCAGGGTGGTGGGGGTCTCCAGAGGGTGGGGGGGTGTCCAGGGGGGTGGGGGCTGTCTAGGGGTGGGGGTGGTGTCCAGGGGGGGGGTGGGGGCTATCTAGAGGGGTGGGGGGCTGTCCAAGGGGGTGGGGGCGTCGAAAGGGGTGGGGGTGTCCAAGGGGGTGGGGGGCTGTCCAGGGGGTGGGGGCTGTACAGAGGGTTGGGGGGCTGTCCAAGGGGGTGGGGGCCTATCCAGAGGGTTTGGGGGGCTGTCCAGGGGGTGTGGGGGGGGGGATGTCGAGAGGGTTGGGGGTGTCTAGGGGGTGTCCAAGGGGGTAGGGGTGGGGTGGTGTCCAGGAGGGGTGGGGGTGTCCAGGGGGGTGGGGGGTCTGTCCAGAGGGGTGGGGCCTGTCCAGGGGGTGGGGGGTTGTCCAGAGGGCTGGGGGCTGTCTAGAGGGTTCGGGGGGCTGTCCAAGGGGCGGGGGGCTGTCCAGAGGGGTGGAGGGGGGCTGTCCAAGGGGGTGGTGGTGTCCAGGGGGTGTCCAAGGGGGTGGGGGGTGTCCAAGGGGGTGGTGGTTTCCAGGGGATGTCCAAGGGGGTGGGGGGGGTGATGTCTAGGGGGTGGGGGGCTGTCCAAGGGGGTGGTGGTGTCCAGGGGGTGTCTAATGGGGGTGGGTGGGGGGGGGGTGTCCAAGGGGGTGGGGGTGTCCAGGGGGTGTCCAAGGGGGTGGTGTCCAGGGGGGGGGGGGGGGTTGTCCAAGGGGGTGGTGGTGTCCAGGGGGGGGGGGGGGGTTGTCCAAGGGGGTGGTGGTGTCCAGGGGGTGGGGGTGGTGTCCAGGGGGTGGGGGGTTGTCCAGAGGGGTGGGGGCTGTCCAGAGGTTTCAAATTGTTGGGATTTGTGTAATTTTCAGTAGTGAATGTATACATATTTTAATATTTATACTTCATATTTCTTTTTTACGAAAGAGTGAATTTGGTATCCAGTTGCACCAGGATGTATTCTTTATGTACCTTAAGAAGAAAGAATTCAAGATGAATTTAAAACTGTTATATCTAATTATATTTTCTTTTTAAAATAATTTTCAAGCACATATTTTTTTTAAATACGCATAGATTTGTTTTATATTTCAAAATTGTTTTACATTCAAATTATGATATTTTTCATATAAACATATATTTGTCTTATCTTAAAAAGATGTATAATTTTGATATTTGTTTTAGGTAATAATGAGTCGAAGTTGGATTATGACACATCGAATGAGTAATGAATATGAGAAAGGTGTTGATGCCTTTTTGGAATTTTCTAAACGAAATGTTCCAAGCAGTGACATTTTTTTCTATCCATGCCTGAAATGTTTGAATATGAAGAAGTTGAAAATTAGAGAGATCAAAGATCATATGATTTGTCATGGTTTTAATCCAAGTTACAACCCTTGGATTTGGCAAGGTGAAATTGGACAGAATGTCAGATCTATTGATGATGATGATTCACAAGATGGTAACTCCGATGGAATTGAAGAAATGATTCAAGATATTGCAGCAGAACAAATTGAGATAGAACTGACAGTTTCTCATTTATATGGTGATACTGAAAAACCATTGTATCCTGGTTGTATGGATTTTACGGTTTTGTTGGTGATGTTAAGATTGACTAACCTGAAGGCGAAACATGGATGGAGTGACATAAGTTTTACAGAGCTGCTACAATTGATGAAAGACATTCTTCCAAAAGATAACGATCTTCTAGATTCACATTATAAGGCCAATAAAATATTATACTCGATGAGATTGGGATACAAGAAAATACATGCCTGTCCGAATGACTGTATGATATATAGTAAGGAATATGAATTTCTACCAGAGTGTCCTAAATGTGGGACATCATGGTATAAGGTGAAAGAAAAATCACAGGCTGATGTAGAGATTACAAAGATCCCTTTCAAGGTATTTTGGTATCTTCCTATAATTCATCGTTTGAAATGTTTATTTGCTAATTCACATGATGCAAAAAGGTTAATATGGCATGCTGATGAGCGGATATGTGATGGAAAAATACATCATCCAGCTGATTGTCCACAATGGAATAAAATTGATGAGCAGTATCCTATATTTGTAAATGAAATTAGAAATCTTAGACTAGGGTTGTGCACAGATGGAATGAATCCATATCGAACCCTCAGTAGCACACATAGTTCATGGACTGTTTTATTGGTAATTTACAACCTCTCTCCTAAAGTTTGTATGAAGCAAAAATATGTCATATTGAGTATAATGATCTCTGGTCCGAAGCAACTCGAAAATTATATTGATGTTTTCTTGTCACCATTGATTGATGATTTGAAACTTTTATGGGAGGATGGTATTAGGGTGTATGATTCTTATAAAATAGAATATTTTCAACTACATGTAGTGCTTATGTTCACTATAAATGACTTCCCAACATATGGAAATTTGTCTGGATACAATGTTAAAGGGCATAAAGCATATCCAATTTGTGAACAACAGACTTCATATTGTCAATTTCATCATGGGAGGAAAACAATGTACATGAGTCATTGAATTTTTTTTTCCTATGGATCACTCTTATAGAAGAATAAAAAATGCATTCAATGGCTCACAAGAATTTGATATTGCTCCAAAAACTTTATCCCCCGATCTATATTTTGAGAGGGTGAAAAACCTTGATGTGACATTGGGAAAGACACAAAAATATGGTAATGATAGACATATTTGGAAGAAAAGGTCAATATTTTTTGAGCTACCATATTGGAGATATTATGAAGTTAAACATAATATTGATATCATGCACGTGGAGAAGAATATATGTGACAGTTTTATTGGAACATTATTAGATATTAAAGAAAAGACAAAATATGGGTTGAATGCAATATTAGACTTACTATCAATGGGAATACGTTTGGAGTTTGCTCCCAATCCTAATGGAAGACGAACATTTCTTCCCCTGGCTTTTCATACATTATCCAAGAGGGAAAAAATTAGTTTTTTTCAGTGTCTTCATGATATCAAAGTGCCTCAAGGTTATTCTTCAAATGTAAAATTTTTTGTCTCATTGAAGGATTTGAAGTTGATAGGTATGAAATCTCATGATTATCACGTCATGATGCAACAACTTCTACCAGTTGCATTATGTGGAATATTGCTCATCTATGTTAGAAAGACTATAATGAAGTTGTGTTATTTATTCAATTCAATTTTTAATAAGGTGATTAATGTGAATGCTTTGAACATTTTGGAAAAGGATGCAATTTTTATACTTTGTCAATTGGAAATGTATTTTCCTCCATCTTTGTTTGATATAATGGTGAATTTAATGATTCATCTAGTTCAAGAAATAAATCTTTGTGGACATATATATCTTCGTTGGATGTATCCTTTTGAAAGGTATATGAAAATATTGAAGGGGTATGTTAAGAATCCATATCGATCTAAAGCCTCCATTATTGAAAAGTATATTTCTGAGGAGGTTGCGGAGTTTTGTATGAGCTACTTGGTTGCGGTGCAACACATAGGTTTGCCTCTATCCCGTTATGAATGAGTTAATAATGAGGGAAAGGGGATTCGTGGCTTGAAAGTCAAATCATTGTCAGCTGAACAGATAAAGAAGTTGAAATTATACATCTTGAATAATACAACTGATGCTCAACCCTATATCACATTGCATATTAATGATTTGAAATAATTTCATCCAAAGAATAAAGAAATGTGGATTTTGAATGAGCACAACAAAACATTTTTGTCATGGTTTAAAAAGACATTTCTTGGCAGATCAGATGTATCAGAGACATTAAAATGGGTAGTGGGTGGTCCATGTTTAAATGTGATAACATGGTTCGGTTATGACATTAATGGCTATACATTTCATATGAAAGCTCAGGACAATAGAAGTGCAGTTCAGAATAGTGGTGTATTGGTGTTTTCATAAGAAATGCATTTTTCGAGTGCTAAAGAAAAAAACCTAATTTCTGCATCAAGTTCATATTATTAAGTGATTGAATAAATATGGGAGGTTGATTACTTTAAAATTAAAGTTCCTGTTTTTAATTGTAAATGGTTTATAGGTAACAATAGTGTTAGACACGATGAATTTGGAATGATAGTTGTTAATCTTAATAGATTGGAAGACACAACTGATTCTTTTATAATGGAAACACATGCAAAACAAATTTTCTATGTAGTAGATCAATCAGATATGCAGTGGGATGTTGTTTTACAAGGGAAAAAACAATATGTTGGTGAGGATAAACTTGATGAAGATGCCGATTTATGTGAGATCCCTACTTCTATGGAAAGATTAGCAGAACATAATGATGAGCATGTTAAAGACATGGTTTGTGCCATAAAGAACGATCACGAAAAAGGAATTTGGGAAAACAATCCATTTTATACATTCCTAACATTACAGGTAACATATGTTTATTTCTTGTTTACATTTATTATTTTCATAAAATGTTAGATATTGTAAGTTTTTTCTTTATTAAAGCACATATTAAAACAAATAAGTATAAGTTTTTATTTATTTTAATTTTGTTTAGTTTACTTTATCATGTTTACCATTACATAAATTATATATCTATTATTTTTGTTGAATGACAATTAATTTACCATGTTTACCATGTTTACCATGTTTACCATATTTACCATTTTTACCATTATTTAACATGCTTACCATATTAACCAGGTTTACTATTACGTAACTTAGTACAATTTTCTATTTTCTGTTTACATTAGTATTGTAATATTTGAATTTGTATATTTGTGAACTAATGTTTGTTTTTTTATTTGAAGGATAATGATAGATCAATCAGTTGATCAACCACATGATTCTGGAGATGAGCATATTGGTCATAACTCTGGGGAGGAACATTCACATGCTCCTCTTGATGTTCCCCAATCTTCCTCATGTGCTCCCATAACGACAAAGAGTTCAAGAGTTGGTAAACGTGAGTGCACACGTTTACCAAAATTATCACTTGCCCGTATACAGGACCAGAGGATACTCATTGAGTTTGATGAGAATGATATTCCTAGAGGTCCAAATGCAAAAGATTTTAAGAGTTTTGTATCAACTAAGGGTAAGAGAAAAGTAAGAATTTTTCATGATGATTAGAGAAGTGAGGACAAAGTGACAATATCTCAGCTATGGGAGATGATTTTGGTAAGATATTTTTCTATTGTTTTCCTATTCATTAAATGTTTCTAGTATATATAATATGTTTAAACTCTTCTTTATCAGATGACATTTGATATTCCTGACACTAGAGGAGTCAGGAAGAAATGCTTATTGATGGATGCTAGGAGATGGAGGGATTTCAAATCAACCCTCTCATCTGATTTCATTTTTGGTCATAAGAGTCATGACAATCCATGTCATATATATCCTTTCATAGATGAATACACATGGAGACAGTTTGTCGAAAGTAGAAGAAAAAATTCATTTTTGGTATGGGCAATGTAAACTTTTATAAGATTTCTTATATAAATGATCTTATTAATGTTTTGTTAATGATTTCTTATTCTTAATTTACAGCAAACAAGGAAATCTCATCAGGAGATCCAATCTAAAAATGTATACCCTCATAGTTTATCTTGGAAAGGGTATACATTATTGGAAGAATAAATTATGGCGGAAAAATTACAAAAACTGATAGTTGATTATTCAAGATTTGGAGAGGTGGCCCCTCCATCACCTCCATCTAGACATAAAAAATGGAAGAGAGCTCAGATGGGAAAAAAAGGGAAATATCTTTTGGAAGATTCAAGAATCGTAATTGAGATGATTGTAAGATATATATTTTATTTATTTAAGTTAACTATATTATTCATATAATTTCAATCATTACATAAATGTTCAATTAATTAATATAGTATTCTCTTGAGGATTATAGCTCACAGGGGGTATTTACAGGTGCTGGGAGGCAAGATATTTTATCTACAACATTGGGAAATCCCAAACATCCTTGTCGTGTATGAGGATATTCAACAGGTGTATCGGTAAGAAAAGTGTTTCCACATTCTTCAAATTCTTTCGTTGAGGGTGTTTATAAAAATAGAATCCTTGGAGGCTGAAGTTCATAATATTAATGCGACGATGGAGGAAAAGATTAGAGCATCAGTACAGTCTATGTTTGCAGACATGCAAAGAAAATTTCAGACTGCAGCTCTCACTCCTCCACCTCCCCTTGCAGACCCCGTTATTTATCCTCCACCTCCGCTAGTAGCTCCCACTCCCCCACCTCAGCCTACAAACCCCATTTTTATCCTTCTCCTCCGTCACAGATTCTTACTTATTGCGAGTTGTATGTTGATGATCCTCAATATTATATAGTTGCATATGAGCTGGTATATTGTATAGGAGATACAATTCATCATCAACAGTTGGAGGTAGAGAATCATAGGGTCACTGTATAGGATATTATAGATAGATCAGCTCGAGTACCATTACCTACAGATGAGGTGACGACAGTTGGACATAGTATCAGTTATTTTTTAATTTGGCCATCCAGACTTCTACGACTCATTACCATAGAGGCATGTATTTTATATCTTCTATTTTTTTTTTATTAAAGTCGTTTTATCATTTAAAAACTAATATATTTTTCTATTTATTTTTACAATATTACTTCAAAGGTAAAGAAATACTGTATAGACAACACCAAAGACAAATGGCTATGACATCAGATACAAATTTTAGTAGTCTTGACAGATTGTCAAGATATTCAAATTTGTTGGTGGATCATTATGAGTTTCTAATGGAAGCTCATGTTTGTGGACATGCAATAATTGTGGGGATTGTGAAAACTGATATCATGGAGCTTGTTACTGGAGATAAGTTGGGCATCAACGTGGTGAAATTTTTTTCCATGTAAGTCTTAACACCTTTTCCCTGTGTTATATTTATTAAGAATGTATACTTATGTCTGTTTTGTATTTGGTGTCTTTATAAAATTTGTGAGAAGAATGAGCGGACAGATGTATATGGATTCATGGACCCACATTTGATTTCCCCTGAAGCACATGCATTGGATGAGGAACAAAGAATTCTTTATATTATTGAAAGATTTGAACAGAATATAGTCACACAATGTTGGATAATGCCTTTTTGTGAGAGGTATGAAACACATCTCTGAAAAAAAATTCAATATCTTTTAACATAAAAACCCACTAACCTTAAATTTTATTTTATCAGTGATCATTGGATGTTAGGTGTTTTTTACCCAAGGGAGAAAACACTTTATTGGATATGCTCTGTCCATGGCGATGTGCGAGAAAGTTTTAAGAATATGTTGGAAAAGTAAGTTTCAATTTCTCAATAGTTTTATATATTATAAGGAATTTTAAATTTATCCCATTCATATTATTTTCTATCAGAGTATGGGTCTAATTTTGAAAAAACACAAAGAAAAGGAGTGTAAAGATAAAATATGTAAATGTAAAGGTAAATATCCATTTATAATTTGTACTTTTTGATTTATTACATAAAAATAATATATTGAATTTACACTCATTCGAACAAAATTTTCATGACACTACTACAAATATGGCTTATAATAGCGCTAAAAACGGCCTTTAACAGCGCTAAAAAAGCGCTGTTAATCTCAGCGAAGATAAAGGGGGGGTCCCCTTTATCAGCGCTAAAATAGCGCTGATAAAGGGGAACTTTTATCAGTGCTAAAAAAAGCACTGACAAAGGTAGTATTTATCAGCGCTGATAAATTTATAATATATCAGTGCTATTTTGAGTGCTGATAAAAACTACCTTTATCAGCGCTCAAAATAACGTTGATATATTATCCATTTATCAACGCTTAACTAGCGCTGATAAAGGCCAAAGATCCTGTGCAAAACCAGAACCTGCATAGAACCTGCCCAGCACCTGCACACATTATAACACCTGCACAGAGCACAAACAACACCTGCACACAACACAAACAATACCCACACACAAATCACAGAAGAACAAAAATGATACATACATTACTTGAAATCATGAATACAAAACAACACACTTCTATATATATTTCAAACAATGTTTAATTTGGTTACAATTACATTTATCTAACAAACAGTTAAAAAACAATGATGTTCCATCCTTTTTGCATCCATCCGCTCTAAAATATTATCGTCCATGGCAGTGGTTTCTAAAAAAAGTAGGAAAAAGATTTCACCTGCATAATAAAACAAATATTATGTTAGTAATACAATAATGAAATAAAGAATGGGGTTTCTAAATGGAATTATACTAGTGAGGTACAAAACATAAAATAACCAATTAATGAAATTGGAGCATGGATAGGGCCAATAATCTATAATAATCAAATGGCCCAATGTTTAGTAGAACATGGGCTATTTAATGATTTGAGGGGGAATAGATAAACCTACAGTTTGTTTCTAAGGTTATGATGGTCTCACATTGATGGTTAATAGTTTGTCAAATAATGTGATGAACTTGTGTAAGGTATGATTTTTTGGGGAAGTATCTCTATATGGTTGAATAATGGATTGTAAGCCACTCAATGAACTATACGGACTAGAAGTGTGTGTATATTGATTCCCACGTTGTTGGAAAATGATTTATTTTACCCTTAGGCCTAATAATTCACCTAATTAATGAGTGGAATTAACAAATTTTCACTATCAACCATTAAATCGGGTTACCCTTGTATATCCCTCATTCCACTCAACAAAATCCTTTACACACACTCTCCTCCTTCTCCCTTCCCCAATGGGATATCTCCCTTACTTTTGAGATAAATCAAATATTATCAGTTACATTAAAAGAGTGGTGGAATATCTTCAACCCTATTATCCTCCTCTATATTCTTCTCCTTCTTCCCCTAACTTTGGTTTCAACTATTAGGGATTTTGGTCTCCATTCCACAGCATCATGATGCTATTGGATACCAATGATGGGCCTTTTGCAACGACATTAAACCTTGGCTATATACCTATAGCCACGGTTTAATACCATGGATATATGTCCCCCCATTCCATAAAAAAGAAGCACCCCTGCCCCCTTCCCCAGCACACCCCCTACACACTGCCCACCCCCGAGCACACCCCCTACCCCTGCACACTCCCTGCCCCCTGAACACCCCCTGCCCCATTCCCTAGCACACCCCTACCCACTGCACTTCCCCCTTGACCATTGCACCCCCCCTTCCCACCCTCTACATATTTCAAAAGAACCCAGCACACCCCCTACCCCTTCCCCCTACCACTTTACCCCCTTCCCCCTCCCCCAGAAAACCACCCCTGCCCTCTCAACTTGTCCCCTGCACATTATAAAAAAAATACCTTGTATGTAAATTGTGCTCAATTTACATTATACGCATCATATATATCAACACATTCTCATGTAATTTCATTCAATGAAAATACACATATATAGACTCTCTACATCTCATAAGAAAACCCTCTTTAAAATTCACAAACACATTAAATCCATTTGAAAACACCCATCACACCACTTTCTCATTTCTTCAAACACATTTAAAGGACTTAAGCATGAAAATCCACAAGAAATACAACTGCATTCATTTTAAAAATAAATTTCAAGTCTATACACACCCCAAATTCCTTTGATAACACATTTTTAACCACACAAACATTTCATATAGTACACTTAGCAAGAAAATATAGCACAATAAAATCATCATATAATGTAAAAGCATGAAATAACCTACATAAAGCTTGGAATATTCCGAAATCTACTGGAAAACATAAAACCACACCTCCACAATACCTTAATAAGGACTGATTAAACATTAATATTGAATATATTAATAGAAACCCATGTTTAACTTATGGTATTCCATGAGTTTAACATCCCACAAGGATAGAGGGTCATGATTTAATGTCTTATAGAGATGTAAGACATGGGTGGATCAAAACACTTATAAAGGTGAATCAGGTAGGTACATCTCTAGGAGGGAGCACCTGGAATGTTTACCTGATAGATGGATCAAAACGCCCAATGAGGTCTGACCCAAGTGTGGTGCATCCCATAAAGGTAAGGTTTCTCATTTTGAAGACTTATTCGGACTCCACTAAGGGAAATACAAGAGGGAAAATAAGCGAAGGTGTACCCCAGTGAGGGGGTCACCATGGTTTACCATTGGTTGGGATTTAACCTCATGGAGGCTTCCTACGTACCCTATTTAGAATACAAGGATCAAAACCCATATATTTAAAAGAGGTATGTTGTGGGTATTACCCATGGTTAGCTTCTCTTCACACTAAGAATACTCTTGGTTGGATGAGTATGGGTTTTGTGGGGCTTATGCATTGTCAGATTCTCAGGTTCTTCCAAGAGTAGAAATGAGATGAATGGGACATACATGCTAACATGGACCATGTGAATGGAGTGATCCTTGTAAAGAGGCATGAGGCACAAAAAACATGTGGATATGTCTGTAAACATTATTTATGGTGTCTATGGGGCTCATCAGACTCCCCATACCTTCCATAAACACCTCAAAACATAACGAGGACCAGATTCTACATGATGGTGCATTACAGGGTTGATTCTTTTGATGATGTACTGGTCGTTTGAGCTTGGATTTCATCTCAACCAGACTTTCCCTTACTTGAATTATCCTGGGACACATATTTTGGTTCCAAAAAATCCCTCAACGATACCGATTATCTCATGCATCTACCTAGAAATAATTGTGCAAGTCAAACAACAACACATGTGCTCAGATACAAGTTCAAACAAACGAGATACAGAAAATGGATTTTGTTGATCCTCAGTGGTTTTGTCGTTCACCCCATACACACTGCACACCATTATGCCTTACTTCAATATTGATTTGTTCAAAGATCAATAATATGAATCCGGGGATAGAAAACATTGAGTAATAAATTAATATTTCAATACATCGGAGCATTCTCAATTCACCAAAGAAGATTGGAGGATAATCAATGATCATATATAGATAACATAAGTAGTAGGAATTCACCTTTATCCTATTTGTTTACAATCTTCCATCAGGTATGTTGCCCATTCGTTTATAAACACATGTATATCATCTTCTGAATATGAGTTTTTGCGACAGTCATGGTAGTACTGAAAAAATATAAATACACAAAGGATTAATAAATATTTTAAATGAACTCATAATTATTTTCGAAAATACCTCATCAGGGATGCTAGTTTGTTGATGAAATACGATTTCTTTCATAAATTTACAAACATAATAACCACAGTCCTTTCTGTTTGTTTGTTTTGGACACTACAAAAACATCGACAACAATAAGTAATTTGTTTTGATATGTGTTTGGATAGTGAAATGTTATTATATATACCTGGATACTTTTCCAGTTGTAGATCTTTTAGGTGTGCTCATCCTTACGCCCTGGATTCATTCCATGCATTAGAAGATATTGATGCACCGCCCTATCATAACAGAATCCTCATTAAAAGATAACATAAATTATATAACTAGATGTTTAGTTTTAAAATGTTGGATCTAGTGTATTACAAATTAACAAACGCCATCATGCGTGGTCGGTTTGTTGGATATCTATGCGTTGAATCCAGAAAATAAATATTTGGAGTATCCAAATTGACTGCAATCAGCATCCAATGCTCCCTAAAAATACAAAAAGAAATAAGTAAGGAAATAAATGAAAATATAGTTGATATGATTAAATTGTAGAGTTTTACCCCTGCATCGTTGGTATTAAAAAGAGTATGTCATCCGTAATTTTTTTTTCAAACGATTTGAGCAGGGATGACATTATTGCAGCCTCTTTATCAGAATCTATTTCGTCTTTTGAAGAGGTGGTGTGAGGACTAACGAGTCCAAATTTTTGTTCATGGGGAAATACCTTCAATTGTTTTTCATATATGCGTCTGTGACAAATATAAAATGTATTTAGTCAAAATTATCAGAGTATACCAGCTTTTGTAAAATCAAATCATGAAAACTTACCTCATGTATACATTTACAACTGAGGTGCCTAGCCATTCATACTTCAGAAGTTCATTTACATTTTCAGCACTAATGAAATCTGATATTTCCTCTCCATACATATCTTTTGCGAAATCAAATATGTGAGTACTGCCATCTTTCAACTTTGTATCCACATGAGCCTGCAATGATATTAACTGTGGATATAGAACGGGCGGGGTGAAGGTGCTCTTAGTAGATCGTTTCAATCGGTTGGTTGATCCTTGAGATAGTTTTGAGATGATATTTTGTTTCACCCCACAGTCTTTGTCATTATGTAATAAAATTCATTGGTTCAGACCTTTTTTCATTAAATGTTAAAGGTCCAGCTTGAAAAATAAATTGGAAATGAATACCTTTTTGTTGACATGTTTTTTTAAAAGAACTGTTGTCCATGCGATGAATGTTTCAACAACTTGTTCAACCGTATGAATGTCATCATCGTCATTTGGAACAGGTATCTTGGCACTCGACTCATTAGCTACATTAATTGACACTCTAAGATGATCTTTTGGAAGCTGTCTGTTGTGTAGCATGTCGTTTTGCATATTGAACACCATATCCCTCGCTACAAGGCGATAGGTGGGAGTTGATAAATATAAATCACAGTCATTTTCACCCTGTGGAATATTAGTACAGGAAATGTATCAGTGTCTATGTAAATCACATTTCACAGAAAAAATTATTAAAACATTGATTACCTCATCTAAGTCAGGTTTTTTAGGGGAATGGCTCACCTCAAAGCTGGTGGGGGGTGGGGCGAGATCGTCACGCACGGGTTGTTGTTGAGTTGTTTCTTATATTCGCCTCTCCCCCATCAATTTTTCTATCATATATCTCTGGTATTGTAATTCTTCTTGAAAAATAGATAAATTTTCTTACAGATTTTCCATTTTTTCATTTTGCTCCCCCGCTTGTTTTTGTTTTTGAAAATATGTTCGGGGTGTCACCCCAAAACCCGCACCTATGACGCGGCCATACTTTTCTGGCTGCTTCAAGGTTGCTGAAAGTATGTCTTCATATGGTGTGGTTGTTGTTGATTCTTGTGACTATTTCAAATATAAAATATAGAAAAATAAGTAGTTATTGTAATATAATAGCGATTTAAAGCAAATCAAATTTATATTATGTCATACTTACACATGTTTCCCACACTTTTTGTGTGTTTTCATCTATCAATATCCCCACATTATTTACACGAGCCTCCTTCCATAGCACATGGCGTGGGATGGATATGGCTTTCGATTTCGATTCATCAATCTGCATATAAACAGAGAAACATGGTTATGGTGTTGTTTTATGTCACATACTAGTAGTAGGGTAGATTTAAAAGACGTACCAATTTTTTCTCAAGTTCAGCGTACCCCATCCTTGCTTTATGGTAAGGGTACGATGGTTCTCTTGCGCGTTTTTTATTTTCAGAACTCAGTAGCTGTTTCATAAATAAAAAACTGTCAATTAGAGTGATGAATAAAAGAAAACGTCAAACAACATATTGCCCCACACAATGTACCTAAAAAGTATGCTCCCACGACGGTTGCTAAACGTATCCCATGCTCCTTGGGATATCAAGTGTGTGTAAAGAGGAGGTGGGTGCGGCTTGATTTTCCCTTTTGCATATTTAAGATGATATTTCATTAAAATTGTGCAGAAACCTCTATGAATCCTTCCTGCAACTCTTAATACATATTCCTTGTGCGAGGCATCTACTATAAATTCAATCTATAATGGATGATGAAGAGTAAGTCAATGTTTTGGTATTTTATTTTATTTTAATAAATTAAAAAAATGATATCATAATGTTGCCGTAATCACTTACCACATTAGTGTCTTTAGCCCGGTGACAACATGGTGCCACGACTGTACATCAATCGGCACGCGTTGCCGAGTGACGATTCCAATGTAGATACTAAAGATGACTCTATTGGGGTTAACATGTTGGCCTCGCTTATTCCATCCCACCTCAAATTTGATGCCTTTTGCTTTTGCCTTAAGGATTTTGGCTAACACTATCAAACTACGACACTCTTGTTTTTTTGTGCTTTCAGGATTTCATTTCCTACCATTTCCTCAGAAGTAGCATCAATATCTTCCCCCGGAGCGCTAGCATCGGCAATAGGAGCAGTAGCAACAGGTTGAGAAACCTGTTGTACCTCAGCACTGGACTAGCAACAACAGGTTGAGAAACCTGTTGTTTCTCTGCACTGGGACCACCGGCATCTGGTTGAGAAACCTGTTGTTGCTCTGCAGTGGGACCACCGGCTGCTGGTTGAGAGACCTTTTGTGCCTCGGGATTGGGCGCATCAGCAGGTGCAGAAGTCATTATCTGCAGAAGTGGTTTAATATTTAATTTAGATTACATAAAAATAGTAGAGAACAGATAATAACATAATATAACACAATTTATGTTACAATAAACAAATAAACTGATTATTGTACTCTATTTTTTTTCTTTAAAGGCTGAAGAGATTTGACTCCTCTATCGACTATGTAAATTCCTTCATTGTGTTCTCCTCTGACATACAAAATGCCGTCTACATTGGGACCACTGCGAAATGATTGTGAAGTCCCTATAAAAGGGTCAACCTCCATTGAACTTTCATCTGACCCTTCAGTTGTTTTGGTCGATAACAGAACAATTGACCAATTTCGGTTTGCGGGGTCTGGAACATAAAATACATGTACTGCCAGTGATGCCATTATAAATGGTTCGTCTTTCTCCCCTTCCTTACTGAAATCAACTTTCACGAATCCTAATTCATCTATTTTAACAACACTCCTATTATCAACCCACTTGCATTGAAAAATCGGCACTTTGAATTTCGTATAATCCGACTCCCATATTCGTTTGATGATGCCAAAGTATGACATATTCGCATAAATTGGATTTTTTTCCTTAGCACCGGAAACATGCATCGCCTCAACCACAAGTGTAACCCCACTATTCTACATGGTACTATCTTCATCATGTTCATTAGTATAGAATGTATAACCGTTAACTGCATAAGCATTGTAAGATAATACGTACACACTTGCTCCTCTGTCCATCCATCGAAGTCATTCTGAAATTGAGTCTGGATTTTCATCTAACTGCTTAAAAATATGGTCTCGAAACCATCCTATAAACTGTCGATTATGTGTATCTGATATCCATTTTTTATCCCTAGAAGGATTCAAACGCCTAATAATTTCTTTGTGGGTTTGAACATATTGGTCAATGTCGAAACTGTTATGAAAAACGTAAAGGTGGGTCTGCTCCCGATCTGTAATATTGATTGTGACAACCTCTCTTCCAGAAATTCCTTCACCCTCAAGCCGCTCAGTGTGACGAGTTTTTAGTAGGCCAACAATTTCCACACCAGACAGGTATTTGGTACAAAATTCAATAGCTTCCTCAACAATATATTTCTCCGCAATACAACCCTCTGGCCGACTTCGGTTTTTGACATACCCTTTCAAAATCTTTATATACCGTTCAATGGGGTACATCCATCTATAATGTACAGGACCACATAGTCGAATCTTTCTCACCAAATAAACTATCAAATGAACCATCATATCGAAAAATTTTGGCGGGAAGAACATTTCCAATTCACATAATATGACGGAAATTTCTCTTTCCATAGTTGGAAATTTCGTCGGGTCTATAACTTTGCTGCATATAGCTTTGAATAAGAAACAGAGCTTCGTTAATGTATGGCAGACATTCTTGGGAAAAATACAATGTAAAGCTATAGGAATTAGATATTTCATCAAAACATGGCAGTCATGTGATTTCAGACCCTTTAATTTTAAATCTCCCATTAACACGATGTTCTTGATATTTGATGAATACCCCTCTAGAACCTTTATATCATTCAAGAAGTTTAAAAACTGATATCTCTCCTGCCTAGAAAGAGTGTAAGCAGCCGGAGGAAGAAATGTTCGTTTTTCACCCTTCACTGGTGCCAACGCTTCTCGTATTCTCATCTCAACCATGTCCAATCTAGCCTTAATTCCATCCTTTGTTTTACTGGGTGCATTTAGCAACGTGCCGATGACACTATGACATACATTTTTTTTCAACATGCATAACATCAATAAAATGTCTGACATACAGAAAATTCCAATATGGTAATTCAAAAAAAAAAACTGATCTCTTTTTCCAACCAGTTTTCGTAAGGTTTTTCGAAAACGATTTACCAAAAGTAGTGTCCAAATATTTTACTTTCTCAAACAATTGATCACCTGTTAGTGGATATGGTGCTGTACATTCCTCTGAACTTCTGTCGAATGATGTCGTCCAAGATTGGTACTTATGTCATCAGGGTAGAAATCTGCGATTTCCTAGAAACACAGTTTTCGATGAATATTTCAACCTAATTGACTGTGTACCTTGTTCGCAAATGGGACACCCTTGAGTTCCTTTAATGCTATATCCTGAAAAATTTCCATAAGCAGGAAAGTCATTTATCATCCAGTAAAACATTACTTTCAAAGTGAATTGTTCATTTTTGTAAGCATCATACAATGTAACACCTGAATCCCACAATATTTTCAAATCCTTGATCAATGGGGCCAAAAAAACATCAATATCATTACCCGGTTGTTTTGGTCCTGATATAAGCATAGATAACATGATGTATTTTCGTTTCATGCATAACCACGGTGGTAAGTTATAATTTACCAACATAACTGGCCATGTAATGTGACTGCTACTTTGAAAACCAAAAGGATTCACCCCATTTGTAGATAACGCCAGACGAAGGTTTCTCGGCTCATTCCCAAATTCAGGATACTCGTGATCAATTCTCTTCCACTGAGGAGAGTCTTTTGGGTGATGTAGTTTCCTATATTTAATTCTTGTATCTGCATGCCATGTTAATTGTCATGTAGTCTCCTCACTTCCATATAGGCGTCTAAACCTAGGAATTATTGGAAATTACCATACAAATTTCTTAGGACTAGAATCATCTTTATTGTATCAGGAAACACCACACTTTGGGCATTCTTTAAGTGATTTGTAGTCCTTGCGAAACAATATACAATCATTCGGGCAAGAATTTATTCTTTCAGAGATCATACCCATTGATCGTAGCATTCATTTGGCATCGTATGTTTGTCTTAGGAGTTCATTATCTTCTGGGAGCATGTCATTCAGGAGAGCAAGTAGTTCTGCAAAACTGGCGTCACTCCACCCATTTCCTGCTTTCAAATTATATAGCTTCAATACGGCTGACAATGCTGTATATTTAGTGCAACCAACATAAAATGGCGTTTTTGAACAACTCTTTAACTTCTCAAACAATTTTGGGCAATCACGAAGTTCATCTTCAACTGTCCTTGTCATTTTCTCAATACGATCTTCATCATCGTTCACATCTGTAATCACACCCTCCATACGATCGTCTTCACTGTTCACGCTTCTAATCATATCAGATGATCTATAAAATGTCGTGTTCTCTGAGTCACTACCTACATTGGTTTTTTCCCCGTGTTTATTCCAACATGTATAACTTCGATCTATTCCGTGACAGATCAGGTGTTCTTCCAACTCCTATGGACTAATTTGTCTTGAATAACAACAGCGTAAACACGGACAAAGGATTTGAGAAGGGTCACATGCATGATCTTCTGCAAACTTGATAAACTCTTTCATGCCATCTTCATACTCTTTTGTCAACCAATTGGCATTCATCCATTCTTTATTCATATTCATCGTCTTTATGGGTTCGATCTCGAGAACTTTCCTAATATTATGTTTTAATTAATTAGGTAGCATTGTTTGGGTTTTATAAAAACAAATCATGGTACAAATGCCTTTAAACACATGTAAAATCCATATACATGGTGTGTTTAGTAGGGTGAACATCGTGTATGTATAAGATACCTGATTTAATCTGACATATATCAAATTTATTCCAAGTTAGTCTTACAAAGACTGAATGATGTCTTTGAAAATACATGACATTTAGAACAACTTGAGCTAAAGGCGTGTACTTTAGATACATATTGAGTCACCTCACCAGCTATGCATCACATTTTTGTGGAATACAAGGTGTGTAGTCCTTACATGACCACTAGGGGTGTATAGTCTATACACATCAAGTCTCTATGGTATTTATACATGGTGTGAGTGAAGTAAAACACATGTCATCCTGGGGTGTTCATTCATAATTCAAGTATACGTATATTACCAATTTATATATTCCAATGTTCAACAAGAACCAACCAACATTCAATTCATTTAGTTCACAAACAAGGACCACCAACGTCCACGATTTTCAGTGGGGCGTTTAGCCCATACATTTCAAATTATAACCATCAATATCAAACAATAATAACATGAGAACAAGAGGAAACCAATGAGTAACAAGAGAAAACAGTAATAAATATGATGCTATCTCAATGTACTCAAGGTGATGATAAGATATTGGTCAAGATCAACTATGGGCTGGGAGTACACTAATATTTAATTGAAAAAAACTACTAAAAATTGATCCAGAAAAGGATGAAATATCTTATTCATCAAGTCTATTAATACAACCAATGCATTAGTTAAACCAAATATCATCGCTAAAAATTCATACAGGCCATAACTACTCTTAAAAGCAGTCCATGGTAGGTCCATCGATGTCCAACTCATCTAATGGTATCCTAATGTCAAATCTATCTTGGAGAAGATCATAGAACCTCATAGATGATCAATGTGACTATCAATGCATGGATGAGGATACATATTCATAACTCTCATCAGGTTCAATCTCCAATAGTCCAACAAAATAATAAATACCAATCAACCGTTTATTTTAGAGAACTATAAAACCCCATGGTAAAGTACTATGCCATATGAAACCATTATATTCTATATCATCAAATTGTAATTCAAACAACTGATGCTCTTTTGGTGTTATTTTAGAAATTGTGATAGAAACTGAATTTTATCCCAAAACTAACTAGATTATAAAGTTTATCTCTTTATTAAGAAGTAAATTTTATACCTCATCAGTGAAACCATCCTAAAAATGTAATACCATTAGGGAAAAAGAATCCTACAATATTATAGCAACATCTATAATATTCCTGACTATTTGAGCCATAAGAAAATACAATATAGATTGAATTGGTTCTACATGACCAGATAGAAGATTCCTCTCATCCAAGTGAAAATAACTCTATCTATTTTGGAGATAAAAAGGTAACTCTCATCTGGGAACAAATGATTTTGGATTGTTATAAAACAAACTAATCCATAACAAAACTAAAATAAAATACTATCATATAAAGCATGGGTGGTTCACAAAATAAATGATAACCACCAATATCTAGAGATCATTCCTTACAACATGTTATATTCTTGGACTATAATACCAATAGTGTGTCGATGGTGATAACACTATCCAAGATTTACACCTCTAATCCTAAATCATTTACAAAAAGAGTGAAAAAAGTAATGTGATTCTCTTTTATAAAAAATAAAATAAAGGGTAGATGATATAGGAATTGTACCATTGACAGTAGATGATCAAGAATCCACAATATCCATAGTAGACTACATAACATTCATATGAACATCCCCTAAACCCTAGGATGGATCTAGAATCCCTATGTTATATACTCTTCCTTATACTGTCATCCCGACATGGTGGTACAACATCCCCTCTCTTGACCAAAACATCCAATGGGACTCTAGCTACCTATTATTAGAGGAGTGTTTGAGTACTTCCCAATCCATGGTTCCATTCATGTTCCCATACAAAGTCTCTATTGTTGCATTCCCCTATAAAACCACATTAGGTGGATGAATCTTTTATAAGCATGACACCTCAATCGCAACACCATACAAACCAAACAATCAAAATTTTAGATTTTATAAAGCATCCCTTATTCAATTTTTTTTGTTAATTCAGGGGTTATCATAGAAGTTTTATCATCTTGGGGTGTTCATTCATAATTCAAGTATACGTATATTACCAATTTATATATTCCAATGTTCAACAAGAACCAACCAACATTCAATTCATTTAGTGCGCAAACAAGGACCACCAACGACCACGATTTTCAGTGGAGCGTTTAGCCCGTACATTTCACATTATAACCATCAATATCAAACAGTAATAACATGCGAACAATAGGAAACCAATGAGTAACAGGAGAAAACTCATCGTGAAGGTGTCGTTAAGCACATGGTAGAGGTGCGTACGTGGCAGAGGAGAGGCGCACAGCAGAGGAGATTTCCAACTGAAAAGAAAACATTAAATAGGGGAAACCCATGAGAATAAAATAATCTAAAACTGAGTACACCATTTACCACATCCCACAAACCCCAAAAGACAATGCATGCAAATAAATTTAAATTTATTGATATAAATCACTATCTGATCACTAATTTTTATTCAAACCATAAGAGAAAACAAATCCAAATAGGAATCAGAAGGATCACATACCTCGAGAAAAGAAATCCAACCATAATAGTGATAAAGCATAGAACAATGTGAACTATATGGAACTCAGGATGGGGAGTAAGCCATCATGTAATAACTCTAAGAAATTGGTGTGGTGAAAAAATCCCAACATCCTATTAGTATTTGTGGTGCGATATGTTATACTCAACACCCTATGTAAGGGAGTGTGATTTTCCTATATTATCAACAATTACCTTACCATCTTATGTTATCCTCTATAAAGGTGTATTTTAATTTTAACTATAATGGGGAATTAACTCCCATCCATCAATTTAATTAGGACCATTTGTATAAATAATTCATTATTCACATTCATATTTATATTACAAAACATGAAGAAAAACATCTCATATGTCCCATTATCCATGTACAATTTCATTCAACTAAATGAAATACACAATTATCATTCTATATAACATGCAGTAGATGGTGTTCCCTTTCAACCCATTATAGATCATTTCAATTCATTTAATTAATTCATTAAATTAAAATAAATCCATCATGTAAAATTCACTCTTCATTATTATTACATATTCAATTTTACCAAGAATGGAAAATTCACTAATAAGGCTCAAAGGGTCTTCAAAATGGGCCACAATCAACATGGAAATTTCTTACATGGTAAATTCCATTAAGAATCTAGGCCAAACACCTATAATGTGTCTTCAATTCCATTTATATACCCTTGTATCAAGGGAAACCTCATTTAAAAGATTAGACATAAGCTAAATAGGTGTTCAGGGTAGTTAATAATTTGACATTAAAGGGATAATTTTACTTGGCACACTCAAGGGGTGTCTATAAAAGAGTTTAAGAACATCTAACCCATGAAACAAGATTCAATAGGTGTTTATTGAGGTGCAAGGATTAAATAAAGAACTCAATAATATCAATAATCCATTGACTCTTGCAATAACACCTTAAATCATGATTTCACACGTTCAATTCAAGCGGTAGAAAAAAAATTTACCTGAAAATGAATATCAATAATGGTAGCGGCGGCGGCGGAGGCAGCGCTGGAGGCAGAGGCGGCGGAGACAGAGGCAGAGGCGGTGGTGGCGGCAGAGGCGGCGGCGGTCGCGGCAGCGGGGGTGGTGGCGGCAGAGGTAGCGATGGTCGTGGTAGTGGGGGCAGGGGCAGAGGCGGCGACGACGACAGAGAAGGAGGAGGATGAGGAGGAGGAAGGAGGAGGACGAGGAGGATGAGGGCGCGACGGCGAGGGGCCTGGTTCAGCTTCCTCGAGAGATTGACCGCGTGAAATTGAGGATGTCCTATTAGGGTTATTAAATAAAAACTGACGGAACCTTTATCAGCACTCGTTAAAAGCGCTGATAAAGGTATGTTTTATCAGCGCTAAAATAAAAGCGCTGATAAAACATTCATTTATCAGTGCTAAAAAAAGAACTGATAAAGGAATAACCATTTATCAGCGCTTTATGTTTAGAGATGATAAAGGGAAGCACTTCCCTTGCCCTATTTTGTGGTAGTGTGAACAACAAGGCATCATCTAATGCAGATATTATGTATTAAAAATTATGTATGAAATAGTTACAACTGGAATAGTTGTGAACTTTGACCTGGTAAGATTTCCTTTTAAACTTTTCCATAATATTTCATTTGATTTATTCATTATACATGTTAACTACCATCCTTTTAATTTGTAGCTATTTGATAACCCTCAACCCTATAGTTCTCAAGAGGTCAAACAATTACAAGTGGAATGGTCAAATTATTTTACAGGTTTGATTGGATTTTAGTTTTTTTGTAGTGTAAAATGTAATTTTGAATATTGTCATTATAATTATGTATTTGGTAGTCGTTTAGGTTGGATTTAGTTTTTTTTAAGTTGACATTGTAAGTTTTTAATGTTATATATGTGAATGTTTAATTTTGATCTACTTCTTGTTTTGGTCTACTTATGATGGTTTTTCTGGTATGGATTCTGGTCTGGGGGGGTGGGGGGGTTCCAAGGGTGTGGGGGTGTCCAGTGGGGTGGGGTGGGGGGGGGGGGGGGTTCAGGGGTGTGGGAGGGTTGTCCAGTGGGGTGGGGGATGTCCTGGGTGTCCATGAGAGTGGGGGGAGGGGTAGTCCAGGGGAGTGGGAGCGTTTCCAGGAGGGTGGGAGGGCTGTACAGGGGAGTGGGGGGCTATACAGGGGGTGTCCAGGGGTGTGGGGGTGTCCTGTGGGGTGAGGGGGGTTTTCAGGGGTGTGGGAGGGATGTCTAGTGGGGTGGGGGTGTCCATGGTGTCCATGGGGATGGGGGGGGGCAGTCCAGGGGGGTGGGAGGGATGTCTAGGGGAGTGGGGGATGTCCAGGGGATGTCTAGGGGTGTGGTGGGGGGTGTCCTATTGGGTGAGGGAGGTTTCCAAGGGTGTGGGAGGGCTATCCAGTGGGGTGGGGGGTGTCTAGGGTGTCCATGGGGGTGGGGGGAAGTCCAGGGGGGTGGGAGGGTGTTCAGGAGGGTGAGACGGTTGTCCAGGAGAGTGGGTTGATGTCCAGGGGGTGTCCAGGGCTATGGGGGGGGGGGGTGTCCAGGGGGTGGGAGGGTTGTCCAGGGGTGTGGGAGGGCTGTCCAGGGGTGTGTGTGTGTGTGTGGGGGGGGGGGGGGGTCCATGAGGGTGGGGGTGTCCTATGGGGTGAGGGGGGTTTCTAGTGGGGTGTGGGAGGGCTGCCCAGTGGGGTGGGTGGGGGGGGGGGTGTCCATGAGGGTGGGCGGGTAGTCCAGGGGGTGAGAGCGTTTTCCAGAGGGTGGGAGGGTTGTCCAGGGAGTGGGGGCTATCTAGGGGGTTTCCGGGGGTGTGGGGGTGTTCTGTGGGGTGAGGGGGGTTTTCAGGGGTGTGGGAGGGTTTTCCAGTGGGGTGGGGGGTGTACAGGGTGTCCATGGGGATAGGGGGATAGTCCAGGGGGTGGGAGCATTACCAGGAGGGTGGGAGGGCTGTCCAGGGGAGTGGGGGATGTCCAGGGGGTGTCTAGGGGTGTGTGTGTGTGTGTGTGGGGGGGGGGGGGTGTCCTGTGGGGCGAGGGATGTTTCCAGGGGTGTGGGAGGGATGTCTAGTGGGGTGGGGGTGTCTAGGGTGTCCATGGGGGTGGGGGGGGGAGTACAGGGGGTGGGAGGGTGTCCAGGAGGGTGGGAGGGCTGTCCATGTGAGTGGGTGGATGTCCAGGGGGTGTCCAGCGTTGTGGGGGAAGGGGGGTGTCCAGGGGGATGAGAGGGCTATCCAGGGGTGTGGGAGGGCTATCTAGGAGTGTGGGGGTGTCCATGGTGTCCATAAGGGTGGGGGGGGGGTCCTGTGGGGTGAGGGGGGTTTCCAGTGGGGTGTGGGAGGGATACCCAGTGAGGTGGGGGGGGGGGGTCTTGGGTGTCCATGAGGGTGGGCGGGCAGTCCAGGGGGTGGGAGCGTTTCCAGAAGGGTGGGAGGGCTATCTAGGGGAGTGGGGGGATGTACATGGGGTGTCCTGTGGGGTGAGGGGGGTTTCTAGGGGTGTGGGAGGTCTGTCTAGTGGGGCGGGGGTGTCCATGGGGGTGGGGGTGGGGGTGGGGTGTGGGACAGTCTAGGGGTGTGTGGGGGCTGTCCAGGGGTTGGGAGGGCTATCCATGGGGTGTGGGAGGGGTTGTCTAGGGGTGGGGGGGGGGGCATCCATGGTGTCCATGAGGGTGGGGGGTGTCCTGTGGGGTGAGGGGGGTTTCCAGTGGGGTGTGGGAGGGATGCCCTGTGGGGGGCGGGGTGTCCTGGGTGTCCATGAGGGTGGGAGGGCAGTCCAGGGGGTGAGAGCATTTCCAGGAGGGTGGGAGGGCTGTCTAGGGGAGTGGGGGGCTGTCCAGGGGGTGTCAAGAGGTATGGGGGTGTCCTATGGGGGTGAGGGGGGTTTCCAGGGGTGTGGGAGGGCTGTCCAGTGGGGTGGGGGGGGGGGGGGTTTCCAAGGTGTCCATGGGTATGGGGGGTAGTCCAGGGGGTGGGAGCATTTCCAAGAGGGTGGGAGGGATGTCCAGGGGAGTGGGGGCTGTCTAGGGGTGTGTGTGTGTGTGTGGGGGGGTGTTCTGTGGGGTGAGGGAGGTTTCCAGGGGTGTGGGTGGGATGTCCAGTGGGGTGGGGGTGTCCAGGGTGTCCATGGGGGGTGGGGTGGGGTGGGGGGTGGGGGGGGGGGGAATCCAGGGGAGTGGGAGGGCTGTCCAAGCGAGTGGTTGGATGTCCAGGGGTGTTTAGGGATGTGTGTGTGTGCGGGGGGGGGGGGGGGGGGGGGGGGGAGTATCTAGGGGGTGGGAGGGCTGTCCAGGGGTGTGGGAGGGCTGTCTAGGGGTGGGGGGGTGTCCATGAGTGTGGGGTGTCCTATGGGGTGAGGGGGGTTTCCAATGGGGTGTAGGAGGGATGCCTAGTGGGGGTGGGGGTGGGGGGGGGGGGGTGTCCTGGGTGTCCATGAGGGTGGGGGGGATTTCCAAGGGGTGGAAGCATTTCCAGGAGGGTGGGAGGGCTGTCCAGGGGGTGTACTGTGGGGTGAGGGGGATTCCAGGGGTGTGGGAGGGTTGTCTAGTAGGGTGGGGGTGTCCAGGGTGTCCATGGGGGTGGGGGTAGTCCAGGGGTGTGTGTGTGTGGGGGGGGGGGGTCTATGGGGGTAGGGGGGGGGGGGGTGTCCAGGAGGGTGGGGGGATTTCCGGGGGGTGTGCAGGGGTGTGTGTGTGTGTGGGGGGGGGAGTGTATAGTGGGGGTGGGGGGGTTTCTAGGGGTGTGGGAGGGCTGTCGAGTGGGGTGAGGGGGGTCTAGGGGTGTGGGAGGGCTGTCTAGGGGTGCGCGAGTGCTTTCTAGGGGGTGGGGGTGTCCAGGAGGGTGGGGGTGGGGGAAATCCAGGGGTGTGTGTGTGTGTGGGGGGGACTTTCCAGTGGAGTGGGGGGGGGGGGGGTTCAGGGGTGGGGGGGGGGGGGTCCATGGGGGTGGGAGTGTCTAGAAGGGTGGAAGAGCTATCTAGGGGGGGTTGTCTAGGAGGGTGGGGGACTGTCCTTAGGGTGTCCAGGGGTGTGTGTGTGTGTGTGGGGGGGGGGGGGGTTCCAGTGGGGTGGAGGGTTTCCAAGGGTGTGGGAGGGCTGTCCAGTGGGGTGGGTGGGTGGGGGGTTCTAGGGGTGTGGGAGGGCTGTCCAGGGGTGTGGGAGTGCTGTCTAGGGGGTGGGGTTGTCCAGGAGTGTGGGGGGGGGATGTACATGGGTGTGGGGGATGTTCAGGGGGTGGGGGCTGTCCAGGGGGTGGGGGGGGGAGTCCAAGGGTGTGGGGGGGTGTCCAGTGGGGTGGGGTGGGGGTGTCTAGGGGTGTGGTGGGGGCTGTCCAGTGGGGGGGGGGGGGTTATGGCTAGTTTTGGTTGGGTTTTGGTCTGTTTCAGGTCTTCTTTTGGCAGGGCATAACAGTTGGGGGGGTGTCCAGGGGTGTGGTGGGGGATGTTCAGTGGGGTGGGGGGGTTTTGGTCGGGTTTTGGTATGTTTTGGGTCTGTTTTAGGTCTTCTTTTGGTAGGGAATAATAGTGGTTGATCGGTTTTATTAAAAAAATTGTTTTTTACGTTAGTTATTTTATAACCGATGTAAAAATGAATGGGGATTGGTTTTAACATCAGTTATTTGAAAACCAATGTAATAAATGCATGGGAAATGGTTTTTACATTGGTTATTTTATAACCGACGTAATAAACCACAACTCTGAAGTGTTTTCCACATCAGTTTTTGATCAACTGATGTGAAAAATGCTTCAGATTTGTGTTTTTTATGTCAGTTATAAAATAACCTACGTAAAAAACAATGTTTATAACGTCTCCTGTAATAACTTCGTCCTAAAGACGACATAAAAAATAAAAAATAACCGCCGTTAAAAAACATTTTCTGCACTAGTGGGGGTGATCACACAATGATTATTATTCATTGGGAATCTATTTTATCGACCAACTTTACGTGATTAACCATTTTTCATGTTACATACATTCAATCACAAGATTATCCAGAAAAAAAAGGTTCATTAGTGCGCAAGAAAGGACCACCAATGACCACTATTTTCAGTGGGCATAATCCCATACAATTCAAAACATAAAAACAAAGATAAAAGAAATACAAAAACATCATCATCAAGCACACCCATTCATTATTTAGAGTCCGTTTATTATCTTCGTTAAGGTTTGATTTAATCCACATCCCAAAGAAGCATTATTACACCCACCCCACATGATACACAGTAAAGAGAGAATAAGGAAAAAGACTCTTACTTGGATGATCAACGATCAAAGTTTTCTCCTCGGGCCAAGAACTGGGGATGTGCGGCTTATAGAGGAAAAACTCCAAGGAATCCAAGGATGAGCGAAAAGCACTCCAGCACGGGTGCATGATTCGTATTAGAAGGAAGTCTCCAGGAACACTAAGAGAAACCAAAAGGAAAAAGAAGAGAGGATCTCAACTTAAGAAAAGGCCAGATCCTAAAATCAGGGAGACGATTTCAAAGTACTTAAAAGTAGAATCGTGGATCAACCACACGGTTGGGTGGTTTCACACGTTGAGATTAATTGAGATTTAATAATTATCCCCGAAGATGGTGGAGATAAAAATGTGAGTTAAAATATTTCCTCCAAACGGAGAAAAACATATAATAGGGGTGAAACTTTAAAACATGACAAAGGTGTGAAACTGAGGAAAAGGGCCACACATTTTGGTAACTTAAGGGTTGCCCGACTATTGGGGGTTTAAAATATCTTTTACTAAATTTAAATGGATTTGAAGGGGGTATTAAAACAATTTTATGTCAAAAGATATGTTACTAGGGAAAAACTGGAAGGTCCTGGAAAAACAGGGAAGGACTAATTGTTAGGTGAGTCACCATCGCCCTGGCACCGTCACCCTCGCACCATCACTCTAGCACTGTTGCTCTGAGACCATCGCCTTGGCATCGTCACCCTGGCACTGTCTCCCTGGCACCGTCGCCCTGACATTGATGCCAATTGGTGCTATGGACGCCCCATCGGTGCCACCGATGCCCATTGGTGCCATCGACGCTGATCGGTGCCACCGATGCCAATCAGTGCCACTAATGTCGATCAGTGCCAACGACGCCCATCGGTGCCAACGATGCCCATCGGTGCCACCAACGCCCATCGGTGCCACCGACGCCCATCGGTGCCACCGACGCCGATCAGTGCCACCGATGCTCATCAGTGTCACCATTCGTTCAAACCTAAAATTTGGAAAACTCCTTAATGAGTCACCGATGATCCCCAAAACACCTAAAACACCAGAATTTGGCAAAGTAATGCACCAGAAGGTTCCGAGCCATTACATCAGATACCTATAAAACTATTATTACCCTCAAGAATTCAAGAGTAAAACCAAATAAAGGGGGGGGGGGTCTAAACAACCACCCCGTATGATACCTCTTAGGGACAAACCACCCCAGAGTTGTTCGAAAGATGGAACAAGCCTCAATATCTAGGAACACCTCTCCCTCATCCATCTCCTGAACAACTAAAAATATACTACCACTCTTCTACCTCGAGAAATCACACAAACATATAAAGGTCACACCGTCCAGACATATGGGTTAGGGAGTCCCTTCCTCCATGTCAAGATATTATCCTCTTTGGGTGACACTGACTCACCTGCACGAGTTTAATCGTATCCATCTTAATGCATCTTGATTAGGGATTTGGTCATACCCTCCCCACAGTTAATACTTTTACACACATTATGAGAAAGAAAAACAACCCATCTTATAGCTAACAAGGTCAACACTACATCACAGTCAAGTACAAAACAAAACTCAAAACAGCTATGGGTACTGGGAACACCTCCCTTTCCTAGGTACTCTCCTTGAGGCCACCATGCCTCCACAACACATGGACCAAGGGAATGGTTCATCCACGAAGCACCTTCTCCTCACGATCCTCGATCCCCACTAGTTGATCCAAAAGCGTCGCATCATCCTCGATATATAGCTCTCCCCAGTCAAGGACACGCGAGTCATCGTGTAGATACTGACAGAGCTGAGACACATGGAAGACATCATGTACCCTATGTAGTAGTGGTGGTAGCGCCTGCTGATAAGACACTTCGTCAACCCGCCAAAACACCTCTAAGGGCCTGACAAACTTGGGATAAATCTTACTCCCCCTGTTGAAACTCCACTGCCCACGCCGAGGGGAGACCTTCAAGAACATGTGGTCCCCAAACTCGAACTACAAGGGTCTCCTACTATGATTGGAATACAACTTCTGCCGGTCCTGATCCGACTTCATCCTCTCACGCACAAGATGAACCTTCTCCGTTGTGCTCTGCACCACCTCCGGGCCAAGAATACCTGCCTCCCCAACCACTGTCCAGTACATAGGTGAACAACATGGTCGCTTGTACAAGGCTTATAATGGATCCATTCCAATGGTAGAGTGATATATATTGTTTTAGGAAAACTCTACTAGTGGAAAGTGTCGTACCCATGATCCTCCAAAGCCCAGAACACACACCCGCAACATATCCTCCAACATCTGGATGGTCCTCTCTATCTTTCCATCCTTTTGAGGGTGGAAAGTAGTGATAAGGCATAGTTGGGTGATAAAATCTTGTTGTAATACCCTCCATAATTGGGAAGTGAAGCGTGTATCCCGATCCAAAATGACAGTTTTGGGAACTCAGTGTAGCTGCATAACTTCAACCATGTACTTCTGCGCCAAGGCATCCACTGCATTCAACTTCTTAATTGTTAAGAAGTGAGTTGATTTTGTCAACTAATCCACCAATACCCATATGAAATCACAACCTCCATCAGCCTTGGGTAGTCTTGTGATGAAATCCATCGAGAAGTCATCCCACTTCCACTCAGGGATGTCTAAGGGCTGTAACAGACTGCTGGGAACACAGTGTTCAACCTTCACTTGCTGACACATGAGGCACTTTTCCACAAACTCCGCCACTGCCCGCTTTACCTCGATCCACCAAAAATGACCCCTCAATCCCCAGTACATCTTGGAAACTCTTGGGTGTACCACTAGGGGTGAGTTATGGAACTCACCTAGAACTCTCTCGTGCATTTACACCAGGACAAACAACTTTCCACAAAACACCATCCAATTCTGACCATCTTTCAACCATCCTTCCAAAGCATTGCCCTGGATAACGCGATCACGCATCACTTCATCCTCTAAGTCCCCCACTGATACTCCTCTAACTGTTGTACCAAGGAATACCTCACCTTCATTTGGAACATATAACCTCTATCATCCTCCACCCTTACATCCAGGTGCAATGCAACCAACTCCTCTACTACTTTCCAAGCATCTGCTGACTCACGAACCAAATCCCTCTACGACTTCTTTCTCAAGGAATCGGCCACCACATTCCCCTTTACCAAGGGGTGGGAGATATCCAATTCATAGTCTTGAATAAAATCCATCAACCTCTACTACCGCAAGTTCAAGTCTCGCTGGGATAAGACATACCTCAAGATCTTGTAATCTTTGAAGACCACAAAACGTTCTTCGATGAGGTAATGCCACCAAAAATTCAGTGCAAACATAACCTCCACAAGATCCAGATCATGGGTGGAATAGTTAAGCTTGTGAGTACATAACTTTCTAGACCCATAAAAGATCACTCCCCACTGCTTCATTAACACACATCCCAAGCCCAGCCTGGAAGCATCAAAAAACACATCAAACATTACCCCTTCCTCTAGAAACCTTAGCACTGGGGCAATGACCAGCTTCCCCTTCAGATAACTGAAATCCATTTGGCACTTCTCATTCCAAACAAAAGCCTTCTCTTTCTTGGTCAAGGTTGTCAAAGGCACTATAACTCAAGAGAAGTTAGGAATGAACCTCCGGTAGTAACCTGATAGACCTAGAAAACTACAAACCTCTACCATGTTCTTGGATGATACCCAAGAAACAATCACTTCGACCTTCAATGAGTCCACTGATATTCCCTACTTGGACACCACGTGTCCAAGGAAGTGCACCTCTCATATCTAGAACCTGCACTTGGAAATTTTTTTGTAGAGATGGTGGTGTCAGAGGACTTACAAAACTATCCTCAGATACTTGACATGATCCTCCTCTGATATTGAGTAGATTAGAATATAGTCAATAAAAATGTCTACAAACCAGTCCAGATATTCGTAGAAGACAGAGTTCATGAGCCCCATGAACACGACTGGTGTGTTCGTAAAGTCGAATGACATGACCATGAACTCAAAGTTCCCATATCTACATCTGAAAGAAGTCTTCGAGATTTCACCCTCCTTCACCCTCAAATGGTGATATCCTGACCATAGGTCAATCTTAGACAACCAAACTACTCCTTTTAATTGATCAAAGAGGTCGTCAATCCTCAGGAGGGGGTAACGGTTCTTGACTGTCACCTGATTCAGCCTTCGGTAGTCTATACACATCTTAAGACCATCGTATACCTTCTTCGCAAACAAGACTGAAGCACCCCATGGTGACTCACTCGGTCGGATAAAAACCTTCTTCATCAAGTCATCAACCCAAATATGCAACTCCCGCAACTCAGAAGGTGCCATCTGATAGGAATCCATCAAAATCAGAGCACCGGGTTGTAAGCCTATCTCGAACTCAACATCACGTCGAGGGGATAGAGTCACAACCTCTATAGGGAAAATGTTTAGGAACTAATTGATGATCCCCAGGACTTCCACCATCTCTATATCTGCCGAATTCATTGACATATCAACTAACAAGGAAAGAAGGGGCTCCACTCTCCAACTGCCCTCCTGGAAACTCCGCTCGCCAACAAAAGTTACACGCTGGATTTCCATATCCGAGAATATGAACCTTCCCCATAAGAATTCAATAATATCACACATAGAGAAAAACCATTAGATGCCTAAGATGACATCATATGGATGCATCTGTAGAAAAATAAGTTCCTTGCTGGACTGATGTGACCCCAACATCATTATGTATCCTCGACAAACATAAGACAAGCTGGTATGACCTCTGACTGGATTACTCAATACTAGGGGCATGAGAAGTATATCTACGTCTAGACCCAGAGCATGAGCTAGACTGGGTGTAACTAAGGAGTACGAAGCTCCTAAATCAAACAAGGCACAAGAAAGAGTACTAAACAAGCGAATCGTACCTCAAACGACCTCCAGACCTGCTGGAACTGCTGCCTCCACTGCATGTAACTATCCACGCCTAGATCCTCTTCCACTTGGATTTTGAATGCCTCCCAAACCAAGCCCTAGTAGAGGTCCCTGAGGAGTGTTTTGAGGTTGGCCTCCTCTTGCAACATCTTCTCTCAGAGGAGCAGGAGCTTGCTGTCCCTACTGCTACTGCTAAAAGGGTCTGGTTGGAAACTTCTGCTGTTGAGGTGGGTGGTGAACCTGCCCACCTCCACTATACTGCACTTAGTTTGGGCATTGATTCCAAATATTCCCACAACTTCCATAGATAAAACACCTCAATCCTAGTCTCATTGAGAAAGGGTGAGTACCGGGAGATCGAAACTGGAACTGCTGAGGTCTAAACCCCATCGACCGAAACCTGGAAGGCCCTGATGCTGGAGGCATGCTGCTAATGGACTTTCCCTTAGACAAGCTCAACTAGAACCCCTCTCATGGCACACCTTCCGGCATGTGCATCCTATCCACCACTTCATCCTTCTTCTGGACCACCAAGTACGTCGGTAGAGTGAAGGGAGGGTCGGAGTGCCTCCTCTAAACGTCTCGCTCGAGACTCCTTATTTGGAAAGAGGATGGGATAAAAGCAAAAAAGATCCTTGAACTTGATCCCCAACTCCCTCACTGACATAATCCCCCGCTGGAGGGAGAGTAGATCTTACCTCTTCTTATCCTTCATGGTGGAAGAGAGGAATTCCACCCAGAACTCCCTCTCAAAGTCGGTCCACAAAACCTCAGCTTTCTTCTTCCCCCCATGATAAAGCGTCCACTATTGACATGACGCTCCCCACATCTGGATCATGGACAGAGGAACCCAGTACTCATCCAGTGCCTAGATCAAGCTGAAATTTATCACCAAATCCTCGAGCCATCTTTCTGCCTCCATGTTTGTGATGCTGCCCTCGTACTTCCCGAGGGTCTACTGTTGAAAGGCACGGAGCGTATTCTTCCACTAATCATCCTCCTCCTCTCGATCAGTCCCCCACTGATCAACCAAATCATCCTCCTAGGACTCAATCACCTGCACTACTCATGGACATCATCCGGGTGCCATAGCTGTAAGGTAAACAAGGAATTCCTAAGACCAAGTAGCATAGAAGATCTATTTTAAAATTTTCTTAAACTTATTATTACATTTAAAATTCCACAGAACATCCAAAATACACAAGAACACAAGTCATCATGATGCATGTACCTTTCCTAGGGCCTCTAACCTAAAATCAGTGTAGCCTCACTTGGTCGTTTGGTAGTCCCAAAGTCCTTGCATCGGATCACGAGGGCCCCTAAAATCCCGTGTCCTAGCTAGTCTTCCTTGGCCTATTTCATGCACCAAGATTACCTAACATGGTTTCCCTACCATCCCATGCAATTCTCACTGTGCCTAACCCCAAAATCCATCCTATCTCTCAACCATACCCTCTGATACCATTCTATCATGACTCACCTTCACCAAGATGAGGAAAAGGGACAACAAACTGCCAGACCTTTCCTTCTTGAAGTTGAAGGAGAGATAATGACCCCCGATTCCCGCCTTCAATAGGCTCTGAAATAGTGACTACAACCAAGGGTATAGAATCTCACGTAAAAATAGAAGGCATTACCTTTTTTTTATTTAATAGGATTGGGAGATAAGATGGTAAATCCCAAACAACTCCACAAACTGAAAGTAAAAGTAAATCTAAAAATCCACTCCCATATGCATGTTAAAAAAAACTGATACAAGGTACAAGAAAACTCCAAGGAAAGTACCAAAATAAATAAAATAATTAACAACTCCCAAAGCCCGAGCTAGTAAAATCTGACACGATCCTCGAGGTCCTCCTAGAAACTTGAAAGTAGTTTTATATATGTAGGGTGAGTATACAGGTATACTAAGTAGGGAAAACCAAAAGCTCTCGTGCACAAGTGGGGAGACATTCTAATGCCCTGTTAGAAAATAGAGATAACCAAAGCACCTATTAAGGAAACTACCCACACAAACTCACCAAGGCATAATTCCCAAATAATGCAAGTTAGGTAAAGTAATAATAATAGAACATCGATATTTAGGTACCCCAAAACACTTTCCCACTGGATATATAGGACATCCTATGCATCAAACCTCCCCCACAAGTCCCACTATAGTCCCACTACCACCCCAAAAACAACCTTGTGGGCCACCACAACCACGCATCCCACCCATAGACACTTGGGCCACAAAAACCACACATAACCATGCTTGTAAACACCTGGGACACCACAACCACTTCCATTCCCGCAAACACCTGGTCCACCACAACCATTGTCATGCCTGAAGACACCAAGGCCTCATCCCAAAGACACTTGGGAAACAAACCCACCCACACACACTTGGTCCAACCACCACAACACACCTTTCCCAAAGATTCTTGGGCCATAATATACCTTAGGCCACCACATCCTACCCTAAGAGCCTTGTGATACCTAGGAGAGGGAGAATAAAGGAGATAATAACAATCCACTCATAAGAATGTTGGAAAAAACACCCTCCCCCAAGAAATGAGGGTGTTCGGCACAGAGTGATCAAAATGGGTGGGTGAGAATAAGAAATAAAAGAAATAAATTTATAAATATTATTAAACAAACACTCATCCCAACCTAAGGGTTCTGAAATAGACAACCCGCCCATTCACAACTACAACACAACCACCCTCGTTACTATTCCTATATACAAGAACAGACAACAGACAACAGCCACAACCACAACACAACCCATTCCCGTTATCATGTTCAAGAGATTCTATTTAAATATTCCTTCACTACTATGCAACTAATAGGAATAACCACAATATAAAACAACAATTGAAGGAAAACATCCAAGAAATAATTTAAGCATTCACACCCAGTTCTCTTGTGAAGTCACAACAACAAAATGGATCTGTGAGATCCCTTGAAGTACTGGAACCAAACCAAGATCCAACATCCAGACCCAAACATCCTCAAATCCACAAAAAACAACTGAACAACAAGGGATCCCATCCCCATCCACGTCACCCCACAAGAATCAAGAAGAAAAACCATGTGTATTAGTAGAACATAGCAAGGGAGTTTTTCAGATTTAAACATTCCATTTATCAAGTTTCTTCTTCCCGTTTGGTTAAATGGGGTGATCACACAAGGATTATTATTCATTGGGCATCCATTTTATCAAACAACTTTATGTGATTAACTAGTTTCCATGTTACATCCATTCAGTCACAAGACTATCCATAAAAATAGAGGTTCATTAGTGCGCGATAAAGGACCACCAACGACCACTATTTTCAGTGGTCATAAGCCCATACAATTCACAACATAAAAACTAAGATAAAAGAAATACAACATCATCATCATAAAGCACAACCCTTCATTCTTTAGAGTCCATTTATTATCTTCATTAAGGTTTGGCTTAATACAAATCCCAAGGAAACATTATCACACCCACCACGCATGATACACAGTAAAGAGAGACGAAGGAAAAAGACCCCTACTTGTATGATCAACAATCAAAGTTTTATCCTCGTTCCAAGAACCTGGGGATGCATGACTTATAGAGTAAAAACTCTGAGGTCTCCAAGGATGAGCGAGAAGGGCTCTAGCATGGGTGCACGATTCATATCAAAAGGAAGTCTCCAGGCACACTAAGATAAACCGAAAGGAAAAAAGAGAGGATATCAGCTTAAGAAAAGGAAAGATCCTAAAATCAGGGAGACAATTTTGAAGTACTTAAAAGTTAGATTGTGGATCGATCATGTTTTTGGGTGGTTTCACACGTTGGGATTAATTGAGATTTAATAATTATCTACAAAGATGGTGGATATACAGTTGTGAGTTAAAATATTTCCTTTAAACAGAGAAAAACACATAACATGGGTGAAAATGTAAAACATGACAAAGGTGTGACACCCAGAAAAAAGGCCACATGTTTTGGTAACTTAAGGGTTGCCCAACTATTAGGGGTTTAAAACATATTTTACTGGATTTAAATGGCTTTGAAGGGGGTATTAAAACACTTTTACGTTAAAAGATACGTTACTGGAGAAAAACTGGAAGGTCCTGGAAAAACAGGGAAGGACTCACCATTAGGTGAGTCACCATCGCCCTGACACCATCACCTTGACACTATCACCCTGGCACAGTTGCCCTGACATCGTCGCCCTGGCACGGTCACCCTGGCATTGTCGCCCTGACACCATCCCCTGGCACCGTCGCCCTAGAACTGATGCTGATTGGTTCTATGGACGCCCCATAGGTGCCACCGATGCCCCATTGGTGCCACCGACACCCATTGATGCCACTAACGCTGATCTTTGCCTCCGATGCCGATCCCTGCCACCGACGCTCATCAGTGCCACCATTCATTCAAACCTAAAATTTGGAAAACTTCTTAATGAGTCACCGATGGTCCCCAATACACCCCAAACACCAGAATTTGGAAAAGTAATGGACCAGGAGGTTATGTTCCATTACATAAAAACATATAGAGTAAACAATATGGCCAAACTTAGCCTGGAACCATGTGAGCAAGGTCGGATAACTGAGAGGTAGTGACAACAAGCTCAACAACAACATATGGTCTGGGTGGCACTGGCGGGGTGGGGCTTAGCACTTGGTCGAGCTAGGGAAAAGAACAAGGGTCCTAGTGTGGGGAAACACCATGGGAAAACCACAATGGTGGGTTAGCACACTCCTAATTATGAAGAAGTCAAGAGACAAGGTAGATTTCTGACGCAATACTGTGATGTGGGCTTTATTCAAGTAAAAGAATATAAACACATACTGTATAAAATGATGTCGCTCAGGGATTCTTCCTCCTCATGCTCAGAGTTGCATACTGCAACACTCTTACCATGTTTGTGAAGTGGTCGCAACAATAAAAAAGATGTCACACTACAATTGAGGTTGACATGCTGTGGTTCACTTAAAGTGAGGAATGTAAGAGTAACTGCAATAGGGGCTATATGTGTAAGGGTCATGCTTTATGCATGGGGGGTTTTCAACTTTACTTCAGAAAAAAGGATATTCATGGGAGTGAGTCGTACCACACTTAGAGTATTGCATCATGATTCCGTATACGTATAAGTGCCTCCATGGAGATTTTTATGCACAAGAGTCTTCATTTCATAAAGGAGAAGCATGTGAGAGTTTGTTCATTGCGAGTTTTGGAGTTTGGATCTCACATCATGATGTAAAGTTATGTGTTGTGATGTTTTCAACATTGATATATTGGAGTTTGCATGCAACGTGTTCACCCCGTGTCACGGTTGTGATGGTGAAATAGAGGCGATATAGTGCTGGATCTAATAATCAAGGGAGATGTTCACACCATGTTGTGAATGACGTTGTAGTGTGTTGCTAGCAGTTGTATTCTATGATAATGATGTAGGTGGGTTTGTGATAAAAATGGAAGGAGTTTCTACAACATGTTACATTGAATTCACGACGTGTCCATGAAAAGACAACGAGGAATTAGTTTTGAATCATGTGGTATATTGTCATGTCATGTGTTTGTTATTTGCAGCAAGATATATCAGTTTGGATATCTTCTCTCCTTGCAATATTTTTAGGGTCTATTTTGGAAATATGGGAGTAATGCAACAGATGGTTTTTCATACCTATCTATATGGATTTTGAGTTGGGTATTAAAGAGGATAGATAGAAGAAATATAGAGGAGATACATGGGGATATCAGGGGTTTGACTTATAAATAAAGGTCGGGTGTTTCACCTGAATCATCATTCTTTCAGGGAGGATCAATCTGGACTGGAGGGAGATTCACTAGGGTCTGCTACTGATAGTGCCTCTGGTCAGTTTATATATTTTTTGGCTAGAATGATGGGATAGTTTTTGTGTCATGGATTTTGTAATGAAAGGATATTGGGTATTTGAAGTAATTTTATTTTTATGGTAGTTTATGTTGATTTTTTTTTCTTTTGTTATATTTTTATAAACATCTTCTTCATTCTCTTAAGCATGATCATTATCTTTTGAGTGAGGGAGTGACTTTTTTGATGCATTAACTAGTGTGTAGATCACTCCATGACCATTGGGTGGATAAAATAATATGTTTAAAAAAGGATTTGGGTTACCAATATCCTTAATCAACCGAAGTTATTGACTATAAGAAAAGGGTGTTTTTGAGTTAGAGAGTGATGGCCATGACCAAGGATTTACTTAGATTCAATCATAACAACACCCATACTATCCATCACACCTTTATGCTTCAATATCATATGAACCTAGATTTTAAAGAGCCCGATACATCTCTCATTCATTGTTATTTTAAAGTATAAGTAGCTTCCATTCTATCTTATTTTGTCTTGACTATTGAGTTAGAGTTTTTTTATTAAGATACCTTGTCTCTGTGGCTTCAACCTCTATACATGAATCTCATTTACTAAGCTTTAGTAGTTTTAATTATTTGGATGTTATGTTTATAAATTTCTAAACTTGATAAATCGTAGGATGTAATAATACCCTGTAGGTCGTAAAATTTTTTGGAATCATTTTCAAAGACTTGGAATTTGTAGGAGATTCTGATTCGATAGATTTAGACAATGTATTTTCTTATCTCATTCTATTTTTTATTTTAGTTTAGATTTTTTATTTTTGTTTTTTAAGTGGTTGAATGTTTTTGGTTTTGATTGTAGATTTGAGACATCATGAGTTCTCAATATTCTTGGTGGTATGGATGGGGGATCTTTTTCAATAAACTGTCGTAATCAAGATAAAGATATAAATCCAAGGATGGGTGTTGTAACACCCCAACCCGAACCTCCAGTTTTGAGATGAAGTGCCACATAACCTCATGCGTGCCTCCCTGTATGAAAGAGGTTGTTAGCTAGAAATGAGGGTCTAGAGTAACATGGGGAGACTATACTATCAACAATCATATCCATAACAGGTTAGTAAAATATAAATATAATATAAAAAAATATTATAGTAGAAGAAAACACAAATAAATTCTATAAAGGATGTCATGCAAAGTCATACAAAAGTAATCAATGAACCCCCAATGTGGTAGGTCAACAAGTATTGTAGAATAACTAGAAATGATAAATAAAGAAATAAAAGTACAATGAAAACTATTTGGAGTCTGTCTCAGTACCGTTTCCATATCCCAGCTCCATGATCCTCATCAACCTATCGCAAGGCCCTTTCCCTTTGTCAGATCTCTAGTTATGAAATCTTCAAGCACACCAAGATGTCTATATAGGGTGTGAGTTGTAATATCCTGAATCGGGTGCCACATGTGGGTTCCTCAAGATGATTGGTTACATGACCTCAGGTGCACCTTTCCATATGACAGAGGTTGCCGACTAGAAGTTAGGGTCTAATATATATACATGAGGAGACTATACCCTCTTTATCAAAGTAGCACAATAGTGGAAATAAATAACCAATAGCCAAGAAATGGTAAACAATAACCAGAATAATACCATAATAATAAATATCAACATCACATGATGATTCAAAAATAGGAAAACAATATCCAAAACCAAAGCAGTAGACATGTCATTCCATATATGTGTTAAGTGATAAATGAAAACCCAAAATAAAGACACTAACAACTCCAAAGCGGGTCCTAAAATCATGTCTGGTTCCCTAATCCATGCTCTATCTCATCTCAATAATCTAACATATGACCCTTTCACTTACACTATTATGAAAACATGAAGTCTATTCAGGTACCGATCAGGTAGCCCGAGTAGGGTGTTACCACAATTTAGTAGCCCACCACCAACGACGCCTAAAACAATATACAGTCTATAACAGTGTATGTAGTTGTATAAAGAATAAAATACATAAGATAAAGCAAACAGTTTTCACATTAAATTATTATTTAATTAACCACATAAATTCTTGGGTTCATGATGACACTCGAACCATCAATACCTGCTTTGGATCATCCCATATTCTGAACCATCCTCAAATGGATATCATAGTTCATTCCATCATGGGTTTTAATTAATCATTTAATTCCAATTCATATTCAAACAATGGAGTCCTAGAGAAGTAGTCTAGAATACCATGGGTAATTGGAGTAGAAATCCCTATCTTTCAACTCAGTGATCACATGAAATACATATATATATATATATATATATATTGGGGGCCTAGAAAAGTATTCTAGAACCCCATGGGTATTTATAGTAGCATTACCTATCCCAAAACTCAGTCACAAACATCACATCACATGGTTTCCTATTCTCAACCATTTATCAACCATTTCCATAATTCATTATTAAACTCATTTCATAAATTATAAATCATCATTTCAATCATATATATACACACCATGGGTCGTTATCAATTTCATAAACCATTAATCAATCAATTTCATAATCCCATTATTCACCAATTTCATTATCACATATTTCACCAATTTAATTATCACAATGGAGAAATAATCAATTAATAAATTCAATTTAGAATGTAATTTCTCAATGTGTCAATTGTAATTATACAATTATATACACACAATTATAATCAAGACTGTGGGATTTGACCATTAGATCACCCACCTCAAGGTTGTTGATGAATGTTAGCCAAACTGAAATCCCCAATTTGACGTGGAAAGATCAAGATCACAATAACGTGAAAGATCTAGGACCAAAACCTAAGATCAAGATCTAATGAAACATGATCCATAAAAATCTAGATCTAAACCCATTACCAATAGAGGAAATAATTATTCCAAAATATGAGATAAATATGGTAGATAAAAAGGAAACTAAATGAGAAGAGATTATATACCTAAAGAGGATCCGATCCTTCAATCAAATCTTCAATTTTCCAAGAAAAGGGTTAGAGGAGCCTTGGAGTCCTCTTAGAAGCCTTAAAAATTGAAGGAATTAAAGTTTGACTGAAATAGGTTATTTAGGGATAAATATCAAGGGTTTGATATTTTTTTAAAAAAAATCAAAGCTTTAATTCCCTGTATGCACAGTTTTCAGGGTAGGGGAACATGATTTTCCAAACCGTGCGCCTTAACTATGCGCCTCTACTTGGGGGGGGGGGGTGTACGATTTCTCCAAAGGGGATCATAGTTTTAAAAACTTTGTATCAACCATGAAAACCCCCACTATTTCAGGGTGCATGGTTTAGGGAGGGAGGCCACATAGTTTTTCCGAACCATGTTCCAACTGTGCACCAGCTCCTATGCCTCCAAAAAGGGGAACACTATTTCTTGGGAAAACTGCATGGTTTTCCCTAACTGTGTATATCCCCTTCGGCTTCTAAATTTCTCTAATTTCACTCAAAATAGCCCCCAAAAAAACCCAACCAAGGTAAAATAGTTCCTAAAAATGAGCACGAGACATCTCCAGAAAGGCCGGGATCTTACAATCTCCCCAACTTATAACTTGTCCATGAGTTGTATTCCCAATCATCTCTAAGGTTTCTAGGAAAAAAGGTCAGGCCACTGAGCCTACATATTTGATTATCTCTCCCATGTTTCCTCTTGAACACGTCCATGAAACCAAAAAATTTGGACTATCAGCCCAGTCTTTCCCCGCAACACTTTCTCACTATGTTCTATAACACGAATCAGATGTCTCTTAAAGGACGCATTGGCCTTAAGCAGAACATCATCAACATCAATCACATGAAAATGGTCAAGGTGATACTGTCAAATCTATGACACATGAAAAACATTGTGCATAGAACCATACCTTAGTGAAAGAGCCAATCAGTATGCTTCCAGCCCGATTCTCTCCATAATCTCAAATGGTCCAAAAAACCTGGGCACCAACTTTCCCTATATCCGAATCCTACAGTGAACCAATCTTGGCGATACTAGAAGGAATACATGATCAACCACTATAAAATCTAGGGGTCGATGGAATCGATCAACATATGACTTCTTCCTACTCTGAGCCATAGTCTTACACTTACGAATCAACTAGATCTACTCTGATGTATCCAACATGAGACTCAATCCCAAAATCTTTAACTCGCCTACCTCTATCCAACATAGAGGCGATCTGCATGGATTTCCATAAAGTTCCTCATATGGTGCCATCTAAATAGTCACCTGATAACTATTATTATAGGTGAACTCAAGAGCATTAAGTGATTCTCTTAAGACCCACTGAAATTGATAATGCACACTCACATCATATCTTCTAAAACTTGTATAGTACATTCTGACTACCCATATATTTGTAGGTGGAAAGACATGCTCAGAAATACCTACATACCAATCACCTTCTATAAGCCTTGCTAGAAACGCAAAGTGAAACATGAGTCATGGTATGAAACTATGCTCCGTGGAACCTAGTGCAGATGGACTATCTCCTAAATGTACGAATCTCCCAACCGATCTATTGTGAAACTCTCCAGGATAGGTAAGAAATGAGCTACATTTTTTAATCGATCCACAATCACACAAATAACTTCATTCTTTTGAGTCATTCTCGAAATACCTGCCATGAAGTTCATGTCAACTTCATCCCACTTCCATTTAGGAATGGGCAACGACTGTAGTAAACCACCGGGTCATTGATGATCATCCTTCGCCTACTAACAAGTGTAGCATCATATCATGAACCCTACAATCTCCTTTTTTGTAACCATCCAACAATAATGTCAATGTAGGTCATGGTATATTTTGGTCAAACCAAGATGCACCGCTCACTTTGAGGCAAAAAATTCACACATCACCTCCTCTCGCATACTTGTAGGCACAAAAAAACAGTTCCTGAAATTGATGATATCATTTAAACTCTTGTGATCGGTATACACAATATACTTTTCCCTAATAGATAATTCCATAACACATTAATTCATAAACCACTAAAGATAACTGGAGGTCTTCGTAGGGTAATTCCGTTCATGTGGGATCATCTTCCATGGCCTATATGTCGCAACTTAACCCCCATGTATCAACACTGCTCCATGTCCTATATCATATGTTTCACAAATCACCATATACTCCTCACCTGACTTAGGTAGGATCAAGATTTATGTGGTAGTCAAACACTTCTTCAACTCCTAGAAAGCATTCTCACATGATTTGGACCATTAAAACTTATTCCCCTTCTTATTCAAGCCTCAAAGTGGTGCTGTTAAGATGGAAAAGTCTTAGATGGACCTATGATAATAACCCACAAAAACCAAAAAGATAAAGATATAAAAAAAATTATTGGGTTGCCCCCAAGAAACCACTACCTAAACTTTCTCTAGGTCTATTGACACAACTTCCATAGATATGATGCGACCAAAGAAATATACCCCATCAATCCATAATTGACACTTAAATTGCTTTACATATAGCCGATGATCTCTCAGTGTACTCAGGATGATTTCAAGATGTTGGGAATGATTTTCATGAGTTTTTGAGTACACCAAGATGTCATCCACAAAACAACCAAAAACTGATCCAGGTACGGGTGGAAGATTTGGTTTAGTAAGACCATAAACACATCTGGTGAGTTCATAAATCCAAAAAAAATCACAAGTAGATCATATAGGCCATACCTGATTCTAAAATATATTCATTGTATATCATATGGTATAACTCTTAAATGATGATACCCTGATCTCAAGTAAATCTTGGATAATACACAAGATCCTATTAACAGGGCAAAGAGATCAGTGACACATGGAATAAGATATCAGTTCTTCACTGTCATCCAGATCAACTTTTGGTAATCAACACATAAACACAAGGAATTGAGATCCTTCTCAGCAAAAAAGACTAGAGAACCCCAAGGTGATGTACTCGGATGGATAAATCCCTTATTCATGAAATCTTCTAGATGAGTCTTAAGTTCTCGAAGCTCCGTTGGTGCCATTCTATAATGTGGTATAAAAACTGAATCAGATCCCAGCATGAGCTCAATTTTAAACTCAAAATCCCTGAGAAGTATTTAGGAAACACATCTTGAAACTGGTCCACTATGGGTGGAAAGACATCATACTTCACACCCCCTTCATCCAATAAAAGACTTACAACTTGGGTGGTGAGATCCTCTAGTTTCTGACGAATTGGACTTGCACAGCCTGCCTGGATATTCTAATCTCTATGATGAACATAATTTTTACCCTCATGAGACGTAAAGATCACTCTCCTTCGATAACAATCAACGTGGGATTGGTACACTACCAACCAATCCATACCCAAAATCAAGTAAAACCATGACATGTAAAGTATGTAAAGATCCTAATAGAAATGATACTCCACAATCTTGAGAGAACACCTCTTACATAAACAGATGTCCCTCAACCTCACTCCTAACGGTGTGTCAATCATCGTAACTCCACTCATAAACTTCAATTTTAGACTCAAACCATTCAAAATTTTCATAGATATAAAAGAATGAGAGGATAATGTATCAAATAAGGTACTAAAAAGTGTAGAATCTACAAGAATAATACCTCTAACTATCGATGGTAAAACCTCACTATCCACAAGTGAAGGTTAAAATACATGAAAATATCCTTCCCCTATTCCCTATGTTGTAGTCTGAGTCCCTTGAGCTACTAAACTCTACTGATATGAGTTCTCTTGCCTCGACGTACCATATCCACTACCTCGATCACCACAACCAGAAGAACTCGAACTACCAGACTGATATTGGGTAGAAGACCCCCTTTTAGTACTCTAACTTTTCCTGGCTCTACTATCATTACCCATCAATCACAGGTTTTCTAAAATACCTCTACAAGTGACCCATCCTAATGAAATCTTGGCACTCTAATGGTGGTCAGGGACACTAGATACAAATGTGTCCCAACCCACCACACTTGTGGCAGTATATTTTGTTACTACTCTAATAACCGATCCTTCTCCTTGGACACTCTATTTTCTATATCCATGGTTGACATTATCATAGTGATGCTTCTTACTCTCATAAGATGTATCTCATGGTCATCCAACAAAAACCAATTGCATTCCACTGGAAGCCTCCTCCAGGTTCCCCTAAAAAATGAGAGTATGATTAACCACTTTAGCAAAATTCTTCATCCTAAAGATGTTTACTTAGGATATAATCTCACATTTAAGCCCATATTGATTTTTTCCACAATTGACTCATCTTATGACAATGTTGGAACAAAGATATACAAATTAGTGAAGTGACTGACATAGTCCATCACATAAATAATTCCCTGGGTCAACTGCATAAACTCATCTACCCTCTATTGCCGGAGCACCTTAGGGTAAAAGTGTTCTAGAAAATTCTCTTGAAAGTATTTCCATACCATATTCTCCAACTACTCATCTTGAGTATGAATGTCCCACCAAAAATTCCCTCAACCACATAACATATAATCCACCAGCTTGACTCTCACTAGTGCAGAAAACGTTATTTATGTCACCATTTTTTACATCGGTTATATATAACTGACATGATAATCTGTGAAACGTGGTTTTTTACTTCAGTTATTTTATAACCACTGTAAATAATGCGGTGAGTAAATTTTTAACGTTGATTATTTTAATAACCAATGTTACAAATCGCACACGTTCGTTTTTTACGTCGGTTATAAATTAACTGACGTAAAAAACTAAAGCGCGGTGTTTTTTATGTCGTTTATTTGATAACCGACGTAAAAAACGAGATATATAAATTTTTTTACATCGGTTATAAAATAACCGACGTAAAAAACTATGATTTCTGATGTATTTTTTTACGTCGGTTATTCTGCATCAAGTGCATATTATGGAGTGATTGAAGACATATGGGAGGTTGATTACTTTAAAATTAAAGTTCCTATTTTTAGCTGTAAATGGTTTATCGGTAACAATAGTGTCAGACACGATGAATTTGGAATGACACTTGTTAATCTGAATAGATTGGAAGACACAGCTGATTCTTTTATAATGGCAACACATGCAAAACAAATTTTCCATGTAGTAGATCAATCAGATATGCAGTGGGCTATTGTTTTACAAGGGAAAAAACAATATGTTGGTGAGGATGAACTTGATGAAGATGCCGATTTATGTGAGATCCCTACTTCCATGGAAAGATTAACAGAACATAATGATGAGCATGTTGAAGACATGGTTTGTGCCATAAGGAATGATCACGACAAATGAATTTGGGAAAACAATCCATTTTTACATTCCTAAAATTACAGGTAACATATGTTTATTTCTTGTTTACATTTATTTTTTTCATAAAATGTTATATATTATATGTTTTTTATTTATTAAAACATGTATTAAAACAAAATAAGTATAAGTTTTTGTTTATTTTAAGTTTGTTTAGTTTACTTTATCATGTTTACCATTACATGAATTATATATCTATTATTTTTGTTTAGTGACAATTACTTTACCAGGTTTACCAGGTTTACTAGGTTTACCATGTTTACCATCTTGACTATCTTGACCATCTTTACCATTTTTTAACATGCTTACCATATTACCAATGTTTACCATTACTCAACTTAGTACACTTATCTATTCTATGATTACAGTAGTATTAAAATATTTGAATTTGTATATTTGTGAACTAAAATTTGTTTTTTTATTTGAAGGATAATGATAGATCATTCAATTGATCAACCACATGATTCTGGAGATGATCATATTGGTCATACCTCTGGGGAGGAACATTCACATGCTCCTATTATGAAAAAGAGTTCAAAGGTTGGTAAACGTGGGTGTACACATTTACCAAAATTAGCACTTTCCCATACGCAGGATCAGAGGATACTCGTTGAGTTTGATGATGATGATATTCCTAGAGGTCCAAATGCAAAAGATTTTAAGAGTTTTGTAGCAACTCAGGCTAAGAGAAAAGTAAGCATTCTGTATGATGACTGGAGAAGTGTGGATAAAGAGATAATCTATTAGTTGTGGGAGACGATTTTGGTAAGATATTTTGCTATTGTTTGACTATTCTTTAAATGTTTCTAGTATATATAATATGTTTAACCTCTTCTTTATCAGATGACATTTTATATTCCTAACACTGGAGGATTCAGGAAGAAATTATTATCGTTGGATTCCAGGAGATGGAGGGATTTCAAATCAACCCTCTCATCTGATTTAATTTATGGTCATAGGAGTCATGAAAATCCATGTCGTATATATCCTTTTATAGATGAAGACACATGGAGAAAGTTTTTTGAAAGTAGAAGAAAAGAGTCATTTTTGGTAAGGGCAATGTAAACTTTTATAAGATTTCTTATATAAATGATCTTATTAATGTTTTGTTAATGATTTATTATTATTAATTTATAGAAAACAAGGAAATCTCATCAGGAGATCCAATATAAAAATGTATACCCTCATAGTTTATCTCGGGGAGGGTATGCATTTTTGGAAGAACAAATGATGGCGGAAAAATTTCAACAACTAAGAGTTGAGTCTTCAAGCTCTGGAGAGGTGGCCCATCCATCCCCTCCATCTAGACATGAAAAATGGAAGAGATCTTGGAAGGGCAAAAAAGGGAAATATCTTTCGGAAGAATCGAGAATCGTAGCTGAGAGGATTGTAAGATATATATTTTATTAATTTAAGTTAACTATTTTCTTCATATAATTTCAATCATTACAGAAATGTTCAATTAATTAATACAGGACTCTCTTGAGGAGCAGAGTTCATAGGGGGCATTTACAGCTACTGGGAGGGAAGATATTTTATCTGTAGCATTGGGAAAGCCTAAAAATCCTGGTCGTGTAAGAGGATATCCGACAGGTGTATCGGTAAGAAAAGTGTTGCCACGTTCTTCAACTTCTAAAGTTGAGGGGGTTTATAAAAAAAAGAATCCTTGGAGGCTGAAGTTCATAATATTAATGCGGCGATGGAGGACAAGATTAGAGCATCGGTGCAGTCTATGTTTGCAGACATGCAAAGACAATTTCAGACTGCAGCTCCCACTCCTCCGCCTCCCCCTGTAGACCCCATTATTTATCCTCCACCTCCACCAGTAGCTCCCACTCCCCCACCTCAGCCTGTGGTCCCCATTTTTTATCCTACTCCTCCGCCGCAGCTTCTTACTTATTGCGAGTTGTATGTTGATGACCCTCAACAGCATATAGTAGCATATGGGTTGGTATATTATATAGGAGATATAGTTCATCATCAACAATTAGAGATAGAGAATCAGAGGGTCACTGTACAGGATATTATAGATAGACCAGCTCGGGTACCATTACCTACAGATGAGGTGGCGACAGTTGGACATAATATCGACCATTTTTTAATTTGGCCATCCAGACTTCTTAGACTCATTACCATAGAGGTATGAATGTTATATATTTTATTTTATTTTTTTATTAAAGTTATTTTATCATTTGAAAACTAATATATTTTTCAATTTATTTTTATAGGAATACTTCAAAGGTAAAGAAATATTGTATAGACAATAACAAAGACAAATGGCTATGACATCAGATACAGATTCTAGTAGTCTTGACAGATTTTCAAGATATTAAAATTTGTTGGCGGGTCATTATGAGTATCCAATGGAAGATCATGTTTTTGGACGCGAAATAAGTGTGGGGATTATGAAAACTGATATCATGGAGCTTGTTACTGGAGATAAGTTGGGCATCAACATGGTGCAAATTTTTTCCATGTAAGTCTTAACACCTTTTACCTGTGTTATATTTATTAAAAATGTATACTTATGTCTGTTTTGTATTAGGTATCTTTATAAAATTTGTGAGAGGAATGAGCTGACAGATGTATATGGATTCATGGACCCGCAATTGATTTCCCCTGAAGCATGTGCATTGGATGAGGAACAAAGAATGCTTTATATTACTGAAATACTTGAAAAGAATATAGTCACACAATGTTGGATGATGCCTTTTTGTGAGAGGTATGAAACACATCTCTCTCAAAGAGTTAATTATCTTTTAACATAAAAAACCACTAACATTAAATTTCCTTTTATCAGTGATCATTGGATGTTAGGGTTTTTTTTCCCAAGGGAGAAAACACTTTATTGGATATGCTCTTTCTATGATGATATGCAGGAAAGTTTTAAGAATATATTGGAAAAGTAAGTTTCAATTTCCCAATAGTTTTATATATTATAATGAATTTTAAATTTACCCCATTTGTTTTATTTTATAACAAGGCATGGGCCTACTTTCGAAAAAACACAAATAAAAGGAGTGAAAAGATCAAATATGTAAATGCGAAGGTAAATATCCATTTATAATTTTTACTTTTTGATTTATTATATAAAAATAATATATTGAATTTACACTCATTCAAATAGAATTTTCATGAAAAACAAGGCGTTATTGAATGCAGATATTATATGTTAAGATTTATGTATGAAATAATAACAACTGGGAAAGTTGTGAATTTTGACCTGGTAAGATTTCCTCTTAAACTTTTCCATAATATTTCAATTTGATTTATTCATTATACACATTAACTACTATCCTTTTCATTTGTAGCTTTTTGATGAACCTCAACCCTATACTGATGAAGACATCAAACACTTACAAGTAGAGTGGTCAAATTATTTTACAGGTTTGATTGAATTTTAGTTGTTTGTAATGTAAAATGTAATTTTGAATATTGTCATTGTAATTGTGTATTTGGTAGTCATTTAGGTTGGATTTAGTTTTTTTTTGAAGTTGACAATGTAAGTTTTCAATGTTATATATGTGAATGTTTAATTTTTTTTATACTTCTTGTTTTGGTCTACTTATGATGGTTTTTCTGGTATGGATTCTGGTCTGGGGGGGAGGGGTTCCAAGGGTGTGGGGGGGTGTTCAGTGGGGTTGGGGGGTGTCCAGGGGTATGGGAGGGCTGTCCGGTGGGGTGGGGGGGGGGCAGTCCAGGGGGTGGGAGGGATGTCCAGGGGTGTGGGAGGGCTGTCCAGGGGTGTGGGAGGGATGTCTAGGGGTGTGGAAGTGCTGTCCAGGGGGTGGGGGGTATACATGAGGGTGGGGGGGGGGGGGGGGGGGGTTGTCCAGGGGTGTTTGGGGCTGTCCAGGGGGTCGGGGGGTAGTCCGGGGGTGTGGTGGGGGCTCCAATGAGGTGGGGGAGGGTTTTCCAGGGTGTGGGGGGTATACATGAGCGTGGGGGGGGGGGGGGGGGGGGGGGGGGTTGTCCCGGGGTGTTTGGAGCTGTCCAGGGGGTCGGCGGACAGTCTAGGGGTGTGGTGGGGGCTCCAATGGGGTGGGGGCTGTCAAGTGGGGTGAGGGGGTGCTATTCAGGAGGGTGGGGGGGGGGGGGGTTGTCCAGGGGTGTTTGGGGCTGTCCAGGGGGTTGGGGGGCAGTCCAGGGGTGTGGTGGGGGCTCCAATGGGGTGGGGGAGGGCTGTCCAGGGGGTATACATGAGGGTGGGGGCTGTCAAGTGGGGTAAGTTTTATATGTTATCAATGTAAATGCTTAAATTTTCTTTAGTTATTGTTTTGATCTCCTTATATTTTTGTGTTACGAATTCTTGATTTGGTTTCTGGTTGTTTCTAGGGGAGAGTAGAGGATTGCATTCATTTTTTTTAAAAAAATTTGTCTTCCACGTTGGTTATTTTATAACCGATGTGATAAAGAAATCGTGAAGGGTTTATCACATCGGTTTTTTTAATAACCAATGTGATAAACACCTATGGCATGGTTTATCATGTCGGTTATTTAATAACCGACGTGATAAAAGACCTGGGAAATGGTTTATCATGTCGGTTATTTAATAACCGACGTGATAAACCCCTCCCCCCTGGACTGGTTTAGCACGTCAGTTATTATATAACTGACATGATAAACCATTTCCCAGGGGTTTATCACGTTGGTTATTTAATAACTAACGTGATAAACTCCCACGCACGTGTTTATAACGTCGGTTATTATATAACCGACGTTATAAACCCCCCCACGGTTTATCACGGCGGTTATATAATAACCGACGTTATAAACCCCGCCCCCCTGGTTTTTTCACGTTGGTTATTAATTAACCGATGTGATAAACACCGCGATGTTATGTTTTTTACGTCGGTTTTTAAATAACCGACGTAAAAAATGTTATTTATAACATCGTCCATATTAACATCGGTTAAAAACTGACGTAAAAAATGAAAAATAACCGACGTAAATAACGTTTTCTGCACTAGTGTCTCTTTTCAGTAGGAGTCTCTAAATGGTCAATAATTGTCTGGATAGACTCAATACATAACTCAAATGTCTCAGGTCCACCTTCTTCGATGAATGGCAGAGGGTGTTGCAACTAAAACTCTTGTGTCAAGTCAGACATATTTCATATATCCCACCCTGAGTCTCTTTCTATAAATTTTATAAAATGAGAAAAGTTCTTAGGGAGCTTATGTACCACTTCTTCACCCGGTACTATCCAAGACTCAGGTTCCACTAGTAGAGGATCATTTCTAGCCATGACATCCTTCTATCCTATCAACAAGTGTCATTATGGAGGTATATCTCTAAAATAACAAACACACTTCTAAGGATACATAACACATTGTTAACACATTTTAATGAGATTGATTCACATAGATCCATAAAAATTCATCCTCTATACCCTTCCATATGGTCAAAACTGAGACACTATCACTACCCTCAATTATCCCTCACTCTCTTCATGACTAAAATAGAGTAAAAAACTTCCATATATTAAGTTTTCCCATTATAAACCCATTTTAAACATTTCAATTACCAAAATTACCATCATTTACCCATTTAAATATATTATTAGGCACATTTTCATTTAAATTTCACAAGTAAGGAAATGAATTTTCATTTAAACAACTAAAAAAACCCACTTTTCCATGAATTCCTAAGATGATGAATGTCATATAAAATTATGAGTGCCTAGAATGATGCATGTATACTAAACTACCATGCCATACCGAACCACAAGTAAAATCATAGAAAATAAAAACATCACACAATGAGTGCATCATTAAAAGTGAAATAACATTTAATTGTAATAGAAAATACCATGAATATAAATCCAACCTTAGGTACTTGGGTTTACCCCCATGCATGGGTTAGCTACTCTCATGCAGGAGCTCATGACCAAGGATCGACTCATCCTAGTCTCTTGTATATAATTCTTAAATAATAATACATCTTGAAAATAAAATAAAACCACCTATGATATCACTTTGTAAAATCCCATCCTGAGTTCCATATACCAGTGCCCCGAGCCGATTGGTTACATGACCTCAGTGAACCTCCCCATACGCTAGAGGATGACGACTGAAAACAAGGGTCTGATATATATACATGGAGAGATTATACCCTCTTTATCAAATTATTACAATAATAGAAATAAATAACCAATATCCAAATGATGGTAAACAATAATAAAAATAATACCATAACAATAAATACCAACATCGCATGATGATCAAAAAATTGGAAAACAATATCAAAAACCAAAGTAGTGGATATGGCATGTCGTATATGTGTCAAGTGTAAAATGAAAACCCAAAATAAAGACATTGAAAACTCCAAAGTGGGTCCCAAAATCATGTATGGTTCTCTCATCCATGATCCATCCCATATCAACCATCTAACATAGGGATATTTCCCTTATCATGTCCTATAAACATGAAGTCTATTCGAGTACCAATCAGGAAACCTAAGTAGGGTGTGAGTAAAACTCAGTAGGCCACCAACAATGATGTTTAAAATAATATATATTCTATAACATTGTATATAGTTTTATAAAGAATAAAATCGATAAGATAAAGTAAACATTTTTCACATTAAACTATTTCTTAATTAATCACATAAATTCCCAGGTTCACAATGACACCTAAACCATCAATGCATGCTTCAGTCCATACCAGAGTCTAAACCATCCTTAAAGGGATATCACAGTTCATTCTATTATGGGTTTTCATTAATCATTTAATTCCAATTCACATTAAAATAATGGGAGACTAGAGTAACAGTCTGGAATTTTATGGGTATTTGAAGCAGCAGTCCTTATCCCACAACTAAGTGATCACATGCAACACACACACAAACACAAACACACACACACACACACATATATATTGGGGGCCTAGAGTAGTAGTATTTCACCCCATGGGTATTTGGAGTAGCAGTCCATGTCCCACAACTCAATCAAAAACATCACATCACATGTTTCCCCATTCTCAAAAATTTATCAACCATTTCCATAATTAATTATTCAACCCATTTCATAAATTATAAATCATCATTTCAATTATATCAGAACACCCCAAGGTCATTATCAATTTTATAAACCATTAATCAATCAATTTTATGATCCGATTATTCACCAATTTTATTATCTCATATTTCACCAAATTAATTATCACAAGGGAGAAATAATAAATTAATCAATTCAATTTAGAATGAAATTTCCCAAAGTGACAATTACAATTTCATAATTACATGCACATAATTGTAATAAAGACTACGAGACCTGCCAATTAGATCACCTACCTCAAGGTTGTTGATGAACGTTCACCAAACTGAAATCCCCAATTTGATGTGGAAAGATCAAGATCACAATGGTGTAGAAGATATAGGACCAAAAACTAGGATGATGATCCAAAAAAACATGATCCATCAAAACCTAGATCTAAACCCATCGCCAATGGAGGAAATCATCCTTCCAAAATATGAGAGAAAGATGGGAGGGAGAAAGGAAACCAAATGAGAAGAGATTACATACCTAAAGAGGAGTCGATCCTTCAATCAAATCATTTATTCACCATTAAAAGGGTTTTAGGAGCCTTAAAATCCTCTCTAGAGCCTCCAAATTCATAGGAATTTGAGTTAGGATGAAATAGGGTGTTTAGGGATAAATAAACGGGGTTCATTTTTTTTTAAAAAAACCGGAGATTTAATTTCCCGCACACATGGTTTCCTAATCAGGGGCGCATGGTTTTCCAAACCATGTGCCTTAATAGTGTGCCTCTACTTGGGGGGGGGGTGTAAAGTTTGAAAAACCATGCTATAACTATGAAAAACCCCACTATTTCAGGGTGCATGGTTTGGGGAGGGTGCCTACATAGTTTTTCTAAACCATGCACCAACTATGCACCACCTCTTATGCCTCCAAAAAGGGGTGCACAATTTTCTGGGAAAACCATACGGTTTTCCCTAACCATGCGCCAACCGTGCATAGACCCTCGGGCTTCCAAATTTCTCCAATTTCACCCAAAACAAACCCAGAAAAAACCCAACCAAGGTATAAACAAAACAAGGTAAAATAATACCTGAAAACGAGAACGAGACATCTCTAAAAAGGTCAGGATATTACATGAGTATACGCCCAGGAGGACACCTCTAATGCAACCTTAACATAATCTCACATGTATATATATGTGTATAACATGTCAAAAAAGTTAATAACACACAATAATATAACCAAACATACATGGAGAAAACAAGAATTGACCAAGATGATATGAACCCCGATTATACTTACTTCAAAACCACACCGAAAGAGTATCATAATAGTACTGTATGATTTAGACCATGCTAAGAAATTTTATCTTCCTCTAAAGATAAACCCCACACCCGCATTTATGGGAAAATATGTCTGCCTCTAAGAAAAAACACATTCCACCTTTAAGGAACAATTCCACACCCACCTTTAAGGATAATAATTTCTATCCGCCTTTAAGGAAAAGTGTGTTCCACATTTAAGTAACAACTCCGTGTCCACCTTTAAGGACAATAATATTCATCCAACTTTAAGGACATGAATTTTACACCTTTAAGGAATCAAATAATTCTATCGAGGCCACCTCTTAACCCGACCACAGAAACAGAGTTTCCATCAACCATGCACAAACTAAATATAAGGACTAACATGGAAAGTAATAATATAAAATGACAAGCATATCAGTATCCATATACACACACATGTGATCAAACATGAAACATGGTCTCATGGGCTACACACACACATATGATCAAACATGAGACATGGTCTTTATAACACCTATAGTTTATGGTATACCATTATTTTATGCATTTTTGTGTGTGTTTGGACTCTTTGAGTTACCTTACATGAAGAGTTCAGGTGAATAAAGAGGTAATAGTTTGGAAATTGTCTACAGGGAAAATTCACACCATGAATAGTACATTTATGTTGTGAACTTTGTGCTAGGAAGATGATTTGAAAGGATTTAGAGTGTTAATGGTTTTCACTGGGTGAATGGATTAGGCAGTTCAGAACATGAAAATTATTCATGTCATGAATGGGTTTTCTAGGTTTTAAAACAGTGAAAATGCATTTTTCAGTGGATATCAAGGAATTAACGATGTGAATCCTCAATTCATATCATAAATTGGTTCGAGCCTAGCCAGTTTGACTCAGCCTGTGATTCTAAAATTTTGATTTGGTTTCATAATTATTCCTCTTGACTTAAAGGGCCGAACTAGGTGATTCTGGTGATATTCGATGCCCAGAATCTAATTTCAATGGATCTTCATGCATTCGATTATGGAAATCAATGGTTAGGATCTCATTCCTACTTCTCATCTTGGATATCATTAGTTTACCTTGAACAGAACCATAGATTAGTATTATAATACCTAGATCTATTTGTTTGAATATATTTTGATGAGATATTATTGGGATTTAATAGAGAAGAATAAGTAAGAGTTTAGGTTTATGGAATTGGTTGAGATCTATCATACCAAAAAGAATAAAGCTAGGTGGTTTTTTCACTCTTTTCACTTTTATTAGAACTCAAAGGCTTTTTGGTTACTAAAATATTTCTCTTATATTTTTCAATGGTTTTTACCTGGTAAAAATCTATTAGTAATTCACTTACTGGTTGTCCATGAAATCAGATTTTGAGTGTTACCACAATGGTTTTTTGAAATTAATTAAAATAAATTTCTTAAATAAAAAATTGGGTTTGGTGTATGAACTTGGCATAACTAGGTTTTTAGTGTCATCCGAAAAGGTATATAGTTGATTTGGATTCATGATTTCATTATATGGGGCCTTGATAAAATAGAAATGGTACTCAGTGCTAACTGAAAAGGTGTAAGGAGAAAATTTACACCAAGAGACGGTTTAGTGGAGGACGTATCTTAACTCATGAGCATAGGGAGATGTCATTTGACATGCATGTGTGTGTGTGTGTGTGTGAACATGGATGATTATGCCAAAATAAAATTTATAAATTGCTTCTAATTTTTGAAAGAGAAACTATTTTGGAAAGTGGTTTTGGAAAACCTATTCTTCTAATATCTTTTAAATTGTGACAAATTTTTAATACTTTTATATCCTTCCTACCTATTTTATATCTTGTGAGATAACCTGTTTCTAGTCATAGTGGAATGTGGGAAAAATATTGGGGGTTTCCTACTGGGTATGATTAATCATCACCTGTATATGCACTTTGGTGTGTATGAAAATGCTATTTCCCAATATATAATAAAGATACTGGTTTCTTACTTTTATTGCGGTGCTATATGATGTCGTTGTTATGGTTGGTGGAGTTGTAGCATGGAGTTGGTTGTTAAGGATTGGTGCCACCTCGGTACCCTAGTTTTACTTCTTTGAAGTTTTAGTTTCTATCTCATACTGTTCTACTGTTACTCTGATATTTTTCCCTATTTATTTGTCTATTGATGGATTGGACACTTTTATCTTGGTTGGGTTTTTGTGCATGCATCATTTATATAGATGTATATGGTTTTATTTATTTTATCTTATTATATGTGTTTGTTTATAAAAGGGTAAACCATTCCCTCGTGTCTCTTCCATTCAAACCCTTGGAATTTATTACCATTTTTTGGTGTCCAAGGAATTTCACATAAAGTTAGTAACACTTCTGCCTCCACTCAAGCTATTGAGTTGGAGCATGATGTTACAAATGGTATTAGTATTATTTGGTCCTTGAGTTGGGTTGGTAGTAAGGATTTATGAATGCCATAACTTGAAACATATAGTTTAAAAAGACATAACCAACCTTTTTATACTGAACTTTAAGTTACCAAGGTGGTTTGGGTACCAAAGTGATCTAATACACTTATAGGAAAGTTTTCAACTCATCATCATGGGTTTAGCCGATGAGTGTAGCATACCATTCATTAGTATTGAGTTTTCCCACTAGAACTAAATTTTCACATGGTTATTTGATTTTGATTTTATGATATTATGATAATTATTTTGATATATAAAATATAACCATGTAAATATTAATAATAAAAAGTTCTAAATTTTTTATTTCTGAAATAGTTTGTAGAGAAAATATGACAACAATAAGGAGAACAAGAAACTAGTGAGAGGGAGAAAATGAGAATATAGTTTCACTAGGACCACAAGTAAAACAAGATTTAGTTTAGAATATAGTGAAAGAATTTTAGGTTGTAGATAAGGGACCTAGAAATGAGGAACCTCATCAGGTAAATCACTCAGTAGACTTTCTAAAGAAAAATCCACCTACATTTCATGGTGATTATAGACATAAGAAAACAAAGGTGTGGCTGAGAAAGATGACCATGTTTTTGACTTCTTGGGGACTCTAGATGAGATGAAGGTTAAACTAGCAATGTATATACTTGAGGACCTGACGCTAGCATGGTGGGACTTAGTTGTTCATGCTAAGTTGGATCAAGATCACAGTTGGAAAGGTTTTTTAGAATTTTCAATAAAAAATTATTTCAATAAAACTTCCAGATAATGAAGACAACAAACTTATTTAAACTAGAATAAGGAAGTATGTCAGTGATTGAATATACTACTAAATATACTTATCTTGTTTTATTTTCACCAGAGGTAGCTACCAGTGAAAGACTGAAAGCTCGAATATTTTTGGCATGTCTCCAATCAGAGGTTCTCTCAAAGGTTGTGATGTTCTATATTAAGGACTACAAAAATATGGAAAGTAAGGCCCTGGTGGGAGAAATATACCTTGCAAGTAATCCCATTAGAGGAGACACCTTTGTTTATCTGAGTGTTGTTGGGAGATTTAGCATGGGAAATTAATACAATAGGGAGAGTTTATCGTAGGGTAGTAGGGAAATAGAGAATCAATCCATGAGACTAGTCTCTTATCCAATACATTTCAATAATGAACCAGGTTGTTTCTGTTGAGTTAATAGGATTTCCTTATGACTTTTCCATTCATCTATGTTTTAAAAATTACAAACACTCTATCTTAAGGCAAATTTATTTTATCTTGATAAGGAAAATTTTCCTTCCTCAAGGAAATTTTTCTTTACCTGTTTTTCATTGTTCGTTCTTTAGTATCTCTAAGTCTAACTCTTTTTGGTTCTAAGTGTAAAAATTGGCTTCAAATGTAAAACCTCAGATTTCTATAAATACTTAGATATTAATCATTCTGAATTCAGACTCCAAATTCAGACTCCAAACACTCTGAGTTCAGACTCCAAATTCTCTAAATTCAGACTCTGATCTTTCTGAGTTCAGACTCTGAAATATCTAAGTTCAGACTCCGAATTCTCTGAATTTAGACTTTGAACTTTCTGAATTCAAACTCCAAATTCTCTGAATTCAGACTCTAAACTTTCTAAGTTCAAACTCTAAATTCTCTGAATTCAGACTCTGAACTGTCTGAATTCATACTTTGAATTCTCTGAATTCAGACTCCAAATTCTCTAAATTTAGAATCTGAATATCCATGTATTATAAACTCTGAATATTGTTTGTTTAGAATTCGAACTTTATTTTCCTTAGACTCTCAAAAACTATATTTGGTTAAGAAACCATATTTTTCTTACCCTTGTTTTAGTTATAAAATGATGTCGTATGTTCTGTTACTAACTAACTGTTGGTTGGGTGACATGTGTACAGGTCCCTCCGAGATTTAAAGAAAAATATGACCATTGGAGGAGGGATCTGACCATTGGATTTTTTCATATAAATAGGATCTCATTTGAATGATCTCCAAATGAGTTCCACACTTGTTTATCACTAGAGATTACATGCTGTTGATGTGATTTATAGAGAGAGATTCTCTCATTCCTTGTGTGTACTAAACATCTTGTTCAGATTTCTTTGTGCGAATCTGATTGTTGCTGTGTACAATTGAGGGCTTCCAGGGATAGTAAGACAGAGGTGCTGACTACCTTAAATTTCAAGGACTTCCTTGCCGAGGAAGACAGAGGTGAAAAATACCTTTAAGTTCGAGGGCTTGCGAGGATAACAAGACAGATTCCGATATTCCTATCAAGGGATTACCTTGGTGTGGGTAAGACATAATTTCTTGAAAGTATAAATCAAGGGAACTTTATCCAAGTTTGTTGGATACCCTACTCTTTGGGTTAAAATATTTCATACTTGTTACTTGTTTTTATTTCAAGTTAATTTCCACTGTATTTTGATTGATAAGGAAAGTATATCTTTCTTATACTTCCTTGTTCTTTTATATACTCTGATTAGTAAGATTCTATACACTTTAAGGTAGAATCTTTTTCTTGTAATCTTTTCTTAAGGTTCATTTCCAAAACCATATTTCCAGAACCTAGGAAGTTTCATTTTCGGAACCATATTTCCAGAACCTAGTAAGTTTGTAGAACTAAGAGTTCTTGTGAATTTATCTTGTTTTACTTTGTTAAACTCTAACAACTTTAAACATTACAAAGGAATTTTTAAAGTATACAATTCACCCCCTCTTGTATTTTGAGAATCTACATCATATTTCGATCCTACAATTGGTATCAGAGAAGGTCTTTGAAATACTTATATTCACATATAAGTTTTCCTTGCTCATGTTTTTCATTGTTCTAAATTTTCCTTAGGAATTTTTATCTTGATTACAAACTTTTTCTATTAACAAGATTTCCGTGGAAAGATATTTTTGTTAGGATGACAAGAATAAATATTGGTTCAATAGACAATCTTAATCCTACTAGACCACCTATCTTTGATTGTAATGATTATTAATATTGGATAGATCGCATGAAGAATTTTGTTATTAACACTGGAGTGGACAATTTTTTCATGCTTACTGAAGGATATAAAATTCCTGACAAGGAAGTTAGTACTTTCACCAACCAAGAGAAGCATGAATATCAACTGAATTATAAGGTACGCAATACTTTGCTTTATTCCATGACTAGATATATATATAGCCATATTTCATCTTGTGAAACAAAAAATTGTGTATGGAAGAAGCTTGAAGTTACTCACTTTGGAACTTCAAAAGTTATTGAAACTAGGAGAGCCATACTCAGAGCTGAATATCATAGTTTTTTCTTTCCTTATAGAGAACCCATATGTAAGGTAAAAAGAAGGTTCATGACTATTATCAACATCCTACAATCAATGGGTGAGAAAGGATTAGATGATGAAGCTCTTCTTGATAAGATAATAGACATCATGCCTAATGAATGGGAATCCAAGAGAACTGATATAGATGAGAATAGGAAAGTTACTCAGATTTCTCTTGATGAGCTATTTGGAACTCTTCTTCAACATGAAACCAGAATGAAGAGAGATGATGATAATGTTAAGAAGAAGAATGGAAATGGTAGTGTTGCTTTTACAACCACTTCAAATCATATGAAATCAAGGAATCCTAAGAGAGTCACAAGATCTAAATCTAAGAAGTTAGTTATTCAATCTGATTCTAGTTAAAGTGATGCTTCAGAAAAAGAGTTAGAAAATCTTTCTTAGAGGATGAAAAATATTGTTGGGTAGAAGAACTTTCAATCTAGGTACAAGAAGAAAGAAAGAAAAGACATGAAAGACTCTGAAGTCACTTGTTATAAATGTAAAATATTAGGACATACAAGACTAGATTGTCCCATGCTTAAGAAAAAGGATAGAAAGGAAAGGAATTCTGAGAGGAATAAAAAGAATTATTTCAAGACTAAATCTAAGAAATTTTTGAAAGCTAATGACACATGGAGTGCTATTGGTGGTGACTCTTTTGATGAATCAACAGAGTACAAATCTTCTGGACAGAAGACTCTTGGTCTTCTAAAAAAGTTACCTATTGAAAATCAATGTCTAATGGCCAAGGTAAACAATGATGAATCCATTACAAATGTTTCCTTGAATGAAAATTATACCGATGATAGATATTATGAATATTCATATGACGAGTCTTCCTCATCAGAAGATAATACTTTACCTACTTATGAATAAGTATCTAGATTTTCTAAACTCCTTGAGAATGAAAATTCCAAACTCAAGAAAAAACTTGATAAGGAAAACTCTAGAATTTCTATTCTTACTAAGGAAGTATCATATCTTTCTAAAGATATTGATGAGAAAAATGATTATTTTGAAACTATTTCAAAAACCCTTGATAAAGTAAATTTTGATAAGAATAAACTTTTTAAGGATCTTGAAAATGTAATTTCTAGTAAAAATATTTTAGAGACTAACTCTAGTTCTAAAACTAATGTTTTTGAGAATAAAAACTTGATTATAAAACTTAAGTCAGAAATATTTTCCTTGAGGAAGTTTTTTTCAAAATTTACCCATGGTAAATAAAATTTTGATAAAATGTATTCTCAAATACGACCTCCAAGAAATCGTTCTGGTTTTGGTTTTTCCCAATCTAAAAATGTTTTCAGTAATAACTATTTTGTTACTCAAAGTGATCCATTCTTCACTAAATGTCAGTGTGGTGGGCATTGGGAATTTTTTTTCTTAAACAAAACCCAATCCTTATGTTTTCACAAAGATTATTTTTCTAAGAAAATGTGGATTCCTAAAATATTACTTTCTAAAATTTCCGGATCCAAGCAATTTTGGATTTCGAAAGTCTAAATTTCTTATTTTCAGGAAAATAAGGAAATTACCAACAACAATATATGGTACATGGATAGTGGATGTTCCTGACATATGACTGGTAACAAAAATTTCTTTGAAAATATTATCAAGACAAAAGGAGGAAAAGTAACTTTCGGAGATAATGCTCAGGGATAAATTGTTGGTATATGTAACATTATTCTTCTTGGAAAAACTTTTATTTCAAATGTCTTATTTGTTAAGGGTCTCAAGCACAACCTCATCAGCATAAGTCAATTATATGATGAAGGATACCTTGTGAATTTTAGGAATGACAAGTGCTTAGTACACAATTCCAAGGATGTGTTTATTCTCTCAGACCATAGGCAAGAGAATGTATATACTCTAAACTTAGAAGACCTTAGGAGCTAAGATCTACCTTGTCTCAGTGAAATGGAGGATCAATCTTGGTTATGGAATATAAGGTTAGGACACTTAACCTTAGGAACCTATGTAAAATCTCTAAGAAAAGACTAGTTAAGGATCCACCGGAGCTTAGATTTGATTCTTCAAATGTTTTTGATCCTTGTTAGTATGGAAAGCAACACAAATAAAGCTTTAAATCAATCGATGAAGTCTCAAATACTGATGAATTATAGTTGGTGCATATGGATCTCTTTAGTCTAACACAAACTGGAAGCATTGGAGTCAAGTATTATGTATTTTCACTAGTTGATGATTACACTAGATTCATGTCGGTCTATTTTATAACAATGAAATATAAAACTTTTTCTTATTTCAAAAGTTTTAGAGACCAAGTTAAAAATGAGAAAAACCTTCCATTGATAACTATTCATAGTGATCATGGAGGAGAATTTTAAAATTCTGATTTTGAAACTTTTTGTAGTAGAAAAGGAATTACTCATAACTTCTCAGCTCCAAGGACCCCTCAACAAAATGGTGTTGTTGAAAGAAGAAATCGAATTCTTTAAGAAATAACTAGAAACATGTTGAGTGAATATTCAATAGCTAAACACTTTTGGGCTGAAGCTGTAAGTACTGCTTGTTATACTATAAATCGAGTTTTAGTTAGACCTTTTCTAAATAAAACCCCTTATGAGTTATGGAATGGTAGAAAACCTAGACTTTCCTACTTCAAAGTATTAATTTTGAATACTAAAGATAATCTTCATAAATTCACACTCAAATCTGATGAAGGAATTTTCTTAGGATACTCCACAACTTCTAAGGCTTACAGAGTTTTTAATAAAAACACTTGCACTATTGAAGAAACAGTACATGTAAAATTTGATGAAATTGATCCCTTTGTTTTTAAAAAACCTCAACCTACATCCGTGGATGTGTTTTCAAAAACTGATTATCAACCCTTGATAGAAAATACTTTTGACAAGGAAAAGGTTCAAGAAAATGTTTCTGAAATATTTACCCCAGAATATTTCTTACCACATGTTGATGAACAAGTTTTACAAAAACCAAATCAGTTGTTTTTAAGGAATCATCCTAGTGATAGCATCATTGGTGATGTAAATCAACCTGTAAGGACTAGAAGTTCCTTAAGAAATGAATTAGAACATTTATCATTCCTTTCCCAATTAGAACTAAAAAGCACTGATGAAGCTTTAGGTGATGATGATTGGATAAAATCCATGCAAGATGAGCTAAATGAATTTGAAAGGAATAAAGTCTAGAATTTGGTTGAAAGACCTAAGGAAAATTCTGTTATTGGTGTAAAATGGGTCTTCAGAAATAAGTGTGATGAAAATGTAATCATTGTGAGGAATAAAGATAGATTAGTTTCTAAAGGCTATAATCAACAAGAAGGAATAGACCATGAAGAAACCTATTCTCTAGTAGCTAGACTTGAATCTATTCATATTCCACTTGGTTTAACATCATTCTTCAATTTCAAATTTTTTCAAATGGATGTGAAATGTGATTTTCTTAGCAGTTATGTTCAAAAGGAAGTTTTTGTTGAACAACCTCACGGATTTGAAGATTCAAAACATCCTGAACTTGTTTTCAAACTTAACAAAGATTTATATGGTCTTAAACAAGCCCCTAGAGCCTAGTATGATATACTTATGAGATTTTTGCTTCAAAAAAATTATGTTAAGGGAAATACAGATCCAACCCTTTTTATTAAAAAAGATAAGAATTTTTTTTTGATTGTTCAAATTTATGTTGATGAAATTATATTTGGTTCAACTCAATAATATTTAACTTATTCATTTGCAGATCTAATAAAATCTGTGTTTGAAATGAGTATGATGGGTGAGTTAACATTTTTCCTAGGTTTTCAAATTTCTCAAAAACCAGAAGGAATTTATATATCTCAACATAAGTATATTACATACCTTCTTACAAAGTATGGATATGACAACACTAAAAGTATAAGTACTCCCATCAGTACCTCAAATTCACTTGATCTTGATGAAGCTGGGAAACCAATAGATCAAACATCATTTAGAGTTATGATAGGAAGTTTATTATACTTGACAGCTAGTCATCCAGACTTAATGTTTTCAGTATGCTTATGTGAAAGATATCAATCCAACCCCAAGGAATCTCATTTAAAGGCACTGAAAATAATTTTTTTCTACCTAAAGGGAACCATGGATTTAGAACTCTTTTATTCTTCTAGAAATGATTTTGTTTTAAAAAGTTTTTTGGATTTTGATTTTGGAGGTTGTAGAATGGATAAAAAAAATTACATCTGGAACTTTTCATTGCTTAGAAGATTCATTAGTTTCTTGGTCATGTAAAAAACAACACTCAGTATCACTTTCCACTACTGAAGCTGAATATGTAGCAACTGGAAGTTGTTGTGCTCAAGTGCTGTAGATGCAACAAACACTCACAGACTATGACATGAGTTTTACTAAAAAAAAATATTGTGTGATAATACTAGTGCCATTTACCTAATAAAAAACCATGCACATCACTCCCGTGAAAAACACATAGATATTATGCATCACTTTCTTAGGGATCACACACAAAAAGAAGATATCATTCTTCAATTTATCAGAATTCAAGATCAACTTGATGATATTTTCACAAAATCTTTACCCTATGATAGATTTTAATACATTAAATAGAAGTTAGGAATGATAACCGTAAGGTAATCCTCCATGATGACTTCCTGTTGAAACAAATCTCCTTATAGTAAGAAACTCTTTTTCATAGGGAGAGTACATTTGCTTGTTAGTTAGAATGAAAATTTTTCTTAATGAAAATTTTTCATAATAAAATTTTCTTATAATGAAAATCTTTCGTAATAATGTTTTTTTACCTGTAATGGAAATCTTACATAGTATAAAATTTTTCGTAGTCTAAAGTTTGTTTCATAGTCTAAAATTTTTCATAGTCTAATTTTTTTTTCATAGTCTAATTTTTTTTCGTAATGTAAATTTTTTTCGTAGTCTAATTTTTTTTTGTAATCTAAATTTTTGTTTCGTAGTCTAATTTTTTTCCTAGTCTATTTTTTTAATCGTTTTCCGGAATCTAAAAGTTCTTCAAGAAGAATTTAACCTCATTATGAAAAATTTTCCTAACACTCTGGAAGGTATGTTTTCTTTCTTAAATTTTCATAATCATATTTTCCTTGTTGGTATCTTTCATTTTTTTTCTTTTAAAAACCTTCAGATTCAATTTCCTTAAATCTGATTGTTTATCCTTAAAAACCTCAAAAGATCGAAATCTATCAAATTTTCTTCTGCGGATATCATCTCAACCGTCAGATCAGATCAAGAAGTTTTCAGCCATTGGATATTTCATGGAAGCTGAATTGTCGCTTCAATTACCTATATAAAGGAACCCCGATATCTTTTCCTACATTTAAATCCAAGATTTTTCATTTTAAAGCTATGCCCTTCCTTCTTAATCCCGTTCCAAAGTTCTCAAAGTTTCATTTGTTCTGAATGTCTGTTGAAGCATCTTCTCAGAAAGAAATGTCAACTGTCAAGGAAATATCTGAATGAAAGATTTATAGAGAGAGGTTGGTCTATCCAAATTTCTTTGCTAAGTATGACTCCATTATCTCTAATAATACCAAGCTAAATGGGTGGGAGAGTATTTTCATATCGAAACTGAAAGCACAGGATCCGGTGTATCTGGAATTGCTTGTTGAATTTTATGAGTCAGTAAGTTTCTTCAAGGAAGAAGGCAGAGAAAATTTTTCTTTCAAGTACTACGGGAAGGCATATTATTTTTCATACAGTAAGGATTCAAGTCTAATTGGTATTCCCTATGAAGGGGAAGCTGAGATTTGTACTCATAAGTTTCCCGATGAATCAAGATCTTTTAATAAGGAAAAGTCAATGGAGTGCCTTGGCTTGAAAGAAGTGAAGACTCTGAAGATTCTTCATCTATCTACAAATCTCTGGATTCTAGAATGTGGGTTCAAGGCTTTGTCATACCAAGAAAATGAGACAAGGATACTCTGAAGAAGAGTGATATGTATATCTTGGATTTCTTGGAAAGCCTCAGAAAGATAAACTTGGTTAAGTATATCTTGATTATGATTCAGAATATTAAGAATGGTAATTTGAAGTCTCATATTTTAATGTATCTGACCATTCTCTCTAAAATGATAGTTCGTTGTTTAGAATCCTTCAAGATTTTATGCTCTTCCAAGCCCAGAAATTCCAAGGTGATGCTCTTAAGTGATGATACTCTTAGGAGAATGAAGATTGGATTTAATAGTCAATCCAGAGAATTTTATGATCTTTCGGAAGAGGAAGTCAAAGCTCTGCAAAAGAAATAGGAGGTGGATGAAACCTCTAAGAAGGGTGGAAAGAAAAGGAAGTCCAAGGAGCCAGAAGAGAAAGCAAAATCCCCTATGGCTAAGGAAAGTTATTCAGCACCACTGAAGCCTAAGAAGAAAAAAACCTACACTGATGAAGTCATAGAAAAGTGGAGAGAGGATAAGAAAACCAAGAAAGTAAGAGAGCCTAGTTTTGGTTTGGATCCTACTGAATAAAAGGTGTTAAAAGAAAAGGTTGATGAAGATCTTGAGAAGTAACATAAAGAGAAGAAGCAAAAGAAGAAGATTTCTGAATCCAAAATAGTTCAATCTCTTCTTAAGGCTGCTGAAAAAGCCTCTGAGAAAATCCAAGCACCCGAATCTTTTCTGTAAGAATCTCTTCCTGAGACTCTAGGAAATAAGTTTATGATTCTAGAAAAATTTCAAGAAGAATAAATAGTTGAAGAAGTAGAGGAATAAGTATAAGATGATGAATAAAGCAGTGGTGATACTGAGGATATCATAAAGCAAGTAGAGGATTTTCATGAGAAGGAGAGTTCTTTTGAAAAATTATTATTCCGAACCTCTTAAGCCGAATTGTTAAATCTTGCTACTCCTGGGAAGGATGAAGATAAGGGTGAAGATGAAGTAAATAAATTGTCTGAGGAAGAAAGCATCAATAAAGATTTCATCTAGCCAAAGGATGTTGAGGTAGGAGTTGAGAAAGAATAAGTTGATGAAGATAACATTGTGCAGTTTTCAGATAGTGAGCGTGAATATCCTAATCAACAAGAAGTCACTCTAAGAGCTGATAAGGGAAAGTAGGTGGTTGTGGATACACCTAGAAAATATGTGGTGAAGCAAAAAGATGCTGGTACTTCATGAAAGAGTAAGGATATTGAGATAGAAAAATAATCCTCACCATCCAAGATCTCAGACTCAGAATCGTCCTCTCTTGGACATGATTTCATTGTTCAGTCATTGAAAAAGCTAGTTGATACAATTCCCTTAATTCCGATTATTGACTCAAGGTGCCAAATGATTCAGCATTCTTATAACCAGAAATTGGATTCTATTTCCATGCTCATGGATAAGTTCGTAAATCTTGAGGCAGATTTAAAAACTTTCTTCATTGAATACAGAGCTCATAAAAGGTCGTATAAAGAAATTAAAAAGTGGTCAAGAAAGATAGTAGAAGAGCTCATAGTTCTTTATGAGTTTCAAGATAATGTTAAAGATGCTTTTGACAATGAAGATGTGAGGATCAAGGATCTCACTAACAGTTTTGAGGAAAAATTATCTCTTGAACAAACTTCTTGGAAGCAAGAAGTCAAGGATCTGAATAGTAAGCTAAATTCTGTGGCAATGTATTGGAAGTTAGAAAAGGATCTCAGAATTGAATTTGAAGAAAATCTTGATAAGCAGAATGAAGTGTTGAAGGCTCAGGCAGAGACTCTTAAGGATCAGGAAGAGAAGATAAAAGCCTTAGATAAGAAAACTGAAGATCATGATCATCTTCTTAAGCGTACAGAGGAAGATCACAAGGAGCTCAAGAAGTTGAAAACCATTGTGAAAAAGCTGATGCCAAGGATAAAGAAGTAAAATCTTAACCAAATCCAATATTTTTTTGTATTTTCTTCATTATACAAATTATTTCAATCCTAATGAATTTTTTTTCATTTGCTCTCTATTTTTGGTTGTCTTGTACTAATTTTTTAGGTACCATATTTTTTCCATTCCCTTTATTCCTTTTTTGAAAATCACAAATGTAGAGAAAGGAATGTTAAAAAGAATACTAATTAAAGAAGAAATTTCCTTAAGAAAGGGGGAGTTGATCTAAGGGGGAGTTCTTATCAAAGATGATTTCTGTATGAGAGAAAATGCTAAATCTCAATCAGGAAATCAAGAATACAATCCTTAGATATTTCAAAGCCTAAGGGGGGAGTTAGTTGTATTCACCATTACTTATATGTAAAGGGAGATAAGTTTTTTTAAAGTCCAAAAAGATAAATTCTAAGTCCTTGTATTTTTTTGTAAGGATGTTTGTGCTTTCCGAAAAGGGGGAGATTGTTGAGTCAATAAGGTTTCCTTATGACTTTTCCATTCATCTATGTTTTGAAAATCACAAAAACTCTATATTAAGGCAAATTTATTTTATCTTAATAAGAGAAATTTTCCTTCCTCAAGGAAAATTTTCCTTACCTATTTTTCATTGTTCGTTCTTTAGTATCTCTAAGTCTAACTCTTGTTGGTTCTAAGTGTAAAAATCGGTTTCACATGTGAAATATTGGATTTCTATAAATACTTAGATATAGATCATTCTAAATTCATACTCTGAATTCAGAATCAAAACTCTCTAAGTTCAGACTCTAAATTCTCTAAATTCAGACTCCGAACTTTCTGAGTTCAGAATCCAAAATCTCTGAGTTCAGACTCCAAATTCTCTGAATTCAGACTCCGAACTTTCTGAATTCAAACTCCAAATTATCTGAATTTATACTTCGAGCTTTCTAAGTTTAGACCCAGAATTCTCTGAATTTAGACTCCGAACTTTCTGAATTCAGACTCCAAATTCTGTGAATTCAGAATCCGAATATCCATGTATTATAGACTCCGAATATTTTTTGCTTAGACTCTGAACTTTATTTTCCTTAGACTCTGAAAAACCATATTTGGTTAAGCAACCATATTTTTCTTACCCTTGTTTTAGTTATAAAATGATGTCATACTTTCTGTTACTAACTAACCGTTGGTTGAGTGACACGTGTACAGGTCCCTCCTAGATTTAAGGAAAAATATGATTGTTGGAGGAGGGAGCCGACCGTTAGAATTTTGCCTATAAATAGGATCTCATTTGAATGAGCTCTAAATGAGTTCCACACTTATTAATCACTAGATATTACATGCTGTTGAAGTGATTTCTAGAGATAGATTCTCTCATGCCTTGTGCATACTGAACATCTTGTTCAGATTTCTTTATGCGACTCTGATTGTTACTATGTACAATCGAGGGCTTCTGGGGATAGGAAGACAGAGGTTCCAACTACCTTGAAGTTCAAGGGATTATGGGGATAGCAAGACAAATTCTGATATTCCTATCGAGGGCTTACCCTGGTGTGGGTAAGACATACTTTCTTGAAAGTATAAATTAAGGGATCTTTATCCAAGGTTGTTGGATACCCTAATCTTTGGGTTAAAAGATTTCATAATTTTTACTTGTTTTTGTTTCAAGTTAATTTCCACTGAATTTTGATTGATAAGGAAAGTATATCTTTCTTATACTTCCTTATTCTTTTGTATACTCTAATTAGTAAGATTCTATACACTTTAAGGTAGAATCTTTTTCTTGTAATATTTTCTTAAGGTTCATTTCTGGAACCATATTTCCAGAACCTAGTAAGTTTTTAGAACTAAGAGGTCTTGTTAATTTATCTTGTTTAACTTTGTTAAACACCGACAACTTTAAACATTACAAAGGAATTTTTAAAGTATACAATTCACCCCCCTCTTGTATTTTGAGAATCTACATCATATTTCGATCCTACAGTTTCCAGTGTGGAACACATTCATAAAGGAATAAGTAATACACATCACCACTAAGAAATGACTTCCACTATGATAAGAAAGGGAATTTTAAGATTTATTGTCATAAAAACCCGATATCAGTAGGTGGAACTAGCTCGAATTAGCCTTAAGATTCATATTCTAGGATAGAATAGTCTTATCAGACTAGTACCCATCCATAGACCTAGGTAAATCAAGATACATCTAGGAACAATTCATTCATTCAAGTATCACCTCAATAAGGAATCAAGATCTATCCCATGATATACAAGTGGTAGCTTTATAGATTATAGAATATTATCATTAGTAAACAACTGGGTCCCTCTACAGTGCAATGTACCTTTCTTTTGAACTCAAATATTATCCATGTATTATTTGATACTAGTGCATCACATTATTTACTTGATTCTTATAGGGTTAAATAATTGAGATTACATGTGTAAATTATGCCTCATATCATGAGTATTAAGACACCCCTTGGAAATCATGAGTGTAGAGGATTCAAATTCCCAACATGTTCCATTACCATTAAAGCAGTATATTTTTTCTTAGAATTTAAAGTCTTATAGATAGATTCTTTTGATGTAATATTTGGTATGGATTGATTAGTGGAATTTAAATCCCATATATACTTCCATGATTGACATGTGATGTTCACATATCTAGATGGATATCTTCATTTATTCAAGGGGGATTGGGATATAAATGCAGGTAGTGACAGACCTCCAGTGATAGTGGATGGATAAATTTAAGGCTAGTTAGTAGCAATGACCTTGGATTCTTTGGATGAAATAATACATGAAACTCATCCTACTATAGTGGATCAATATCTATATGTCTTTCCAAATGATTAATTTGGGTTACCACCTGAGTGGGAAATAAAATTTTCTATCGATCTAATCCCAGAAACAAGCCATGTTTCATTACCATCTTATAGAATGTATTCAATGGAGTTGTGAGAGTTAAAGGTTCATCTAGAAGAGTTGGAAAGTAAATGTTTCATAATTTTGAGTACACAGCCTCAGGATGTATCAATTTTATTTTTAAATAAGATAAATGGTAATCTCTGGTTATGTGGTGACTATCGTAAATTAAATCATGTTACAATAAAAAATAGATACCCCCTACCTTGAATCAATGATCTATTTGATAAATTAAAGGGAGCTAAATAGTTCTCTTAGATTGTTCTAAAATTAGGATATCATCAACTTAGAGTTAGTAGAGACGATATTTTGATGACTGGATTTCAGATTCACTATGTCCATTATGAATATATCATCATGCCCTTTGTTCTGACAAATGAACCTATAGTTTTCATGGACTTGATGAACTGTATCTTCCACAGGTACCACAACTCCTTTATTGTAGTATTTTTGATGATATTATGGTTTAATCTTAAATTAGGAATGACCATGAGGAGTAATTGGACATTGTATTGAGTACATTACAAGACCATAATTTGTATGCTAAGTTTTACAAGTGTGACTTCTGGATATAAGAAGTTCGTTTCCATGGGAATTTTATTTCCAAGGAAGGAATATCAGTTTACATAGGAAATATAGATACAATCATCTCTTGGAAGACATCAAATAATTTTTTTGAGATACATAGTTTTATAGGATTAGTAGGCTATTGTAATCAATTTATTCTAGATTTCTCTATAATTTATTTTACCCTGACTGATTTGATAAGAAATGGTATTTTGTTCATATGGAATGATAATTATTAGAAAATATTTATATAACTTAAAACTCATATCACCTCAACACCCATCCTAATCTTTCTAAAACTGGGTAAGAACTATTTATTATATTATGATGTATATAGATCTAGTATTAATTGTGTTCTCATGCTGGTAGATCATGTTATGGCCTACAGTTTAAGTAAATTGTGAGAATATGATAAAAATTATCCAATAAATGACCAAGAAATATTTTTGGTTGTCCATGCCTTAAATATCTGGAGACATTACCTATTTTGGGGAACATTTCATAGTTTTCACTGACCATAAGAGCTTGAAACATATCTTTTCTCAAAGAGATGTTAACTTGAGGCAATGAAGATGGATATAGTACCTCTATATGTTTGATTTTGACTTGGTATACACACCTGGTGAAGGGAATTATATGGTAGGTGCATTGAGTCATAAGTCTTATAGATAAGTGGTATAAGAATATCATGACCAATGATAGTTGATGAGTATAATTATTGACATATATCTGGATTGTGCAGCATAATACGAGCATGTAGTTTTCTTTCTAGTTAGCCTTGTTCTTGACTTGATGAATTTAGTACATATAATCAAACCTCAGATCTTGATTATATCACCATTAGGTCAAACCTAAATGGAAGAGAGACTTATGACGGCAGGATAGAGGATGAAAATTCCTTATTACATTTTTAGGGCTGAATCTTAGTTCCTCAGTATTTCCAGGAACAACTTCTTTTTTCTTATCACTTTTAAAAATGGGTTATTTACCCAGGTATTCAAAAAATGTACAAAGAAACAAAAGTTCATTTTTGGTGGTTAGGTATGAGATGCAAGATAGTTTATTATGTAATAAAATTCTTCACTTTCCAATAGGTAAAAGAATATATTTCAATCTATGCCTATACTAGTATGGAACTGGGAACACATTGTAATAGATTTTTTCATAGTTCTATAGAGAGTGATGTAGAAGCTTGGGTTATTTGGTTGATCATGGATCAAATAACCAAGTCAGCACACTTTCTCCCTATTATAAAATCCAACACGGTGGAGGAATTGAAAGTGTTGTATATCCGAGAAGTGCTCAAATTGCATGGATTTCTAGTTTTAATTATTTATGTCATAGATCCTTGATTAAATTTTCAATTCTTGAAGTCTTTACAAAAATATATTAGGTGTCAGTTGACCATGAACATAAAATATCATCTGTAGGAGGATGGGCATCTATAACGTACAATTCAGACATTGGAATATATGCTTAGAGATTGCATCATGGACTTTGGAGGTTTATGGGATAAACACATGCCTTTGATTCAATTATATTATAATAACACATTTTAGGAGATAATAAAAATGGAACCATTCGAGGCTTTTTATGACCTTCCTTGTCATTTTCCTCTATGTTGGGTGGAAACTGGGGAAACATCATTGATTTTAATGATTCTTGTTCACGAGATTACGTAGAAGATACAAATGATCTGGAAGAAGATGTCTATGATTCAATGATAACAGAAAATACATGGAGAAAATCATCTTCCACCCTTATCTTTTGATGTGAGTAACCAAATATTCTTTAATGTGTCATCAAGTCTTGGCCATTGACTCTTAGGGAAACAAGGGAAGTTAGCACCATAGTATATGGCACTATTCAAAGTGGTTGAATGAATTAGCATTGTTGCATATCAGTTAGACTTAACATCAATATTTAGTGTTATTCATAACATGTTCCATGTTTCTCAATTTAAGAGGTATCACACGGATCCTCATTATGTGATAAGTTGGGATCGTGTTATTATTGATCATGATGTGACTTTTATCTATTAAGGACACACATGTTCCACCTTTATGGACACACATGTTCCACATTTATGGAATTAGATAAGTATGTTAGGGCCACCTTTCAACCTAAAAACTAAAACATAGATTCCACCATCTGTTTACAAATAAAATATAAGTAATAACATATAAAGAAAAAATATAACATAACAATCATTATTATTAGTATCCATACACACAAACACATGTGATTAAACATAAAACATGGTCTCATAGGCCACACACACACACATGTGATCAAAAATCAAACATGGTTTCATGTGCTACACACATATATTCATGTGATAAAACATCAAACATGGTTAAACATGCTAAAAAACATCATATCAAGATAAAAAGTATATACACTACCTCTATATGGTAAGGAACTCCCTACCTCAAGATTGTAGATGTCAACATCAAGGTTTTCCAAGAAGGTTTCCACCCAAATAAATCTCACACCCAAAGACCCTAATAACCATCTACAATGTCACATAAGAGTTCAAGAATGGATATTCAAATAGAATAACATCAAGGGTATAAGGAAATATACTCAACAAATAAAATTCATGAAGAGAATCACTACTGAGATGTCATAGAAGACTAATGATCCTAAATAATGGTTATTGTTACACCAATGTTGAGAATTATCTCACTAGATTACATAATTAACCATATTATAAGTCATAAAAACCTCATTCTATGATCATTCAAGAAAGGAGAAGATCTTGGATGAAAGAAGTACTACTCATCAAAAGATCCCACAAAAATTTCCCAAACTAGAATCAATATCAATGGTGGATGAATTGAGACCTTAGACCGATCAAAGGGAAGGAAAGATCGATCCAAACATGAAATAAATCAGGTATTGGATGAAGTCCACAATACCAATTGTCACTCTATCAAGAAAGCTCCAAAAATATATAATCTATGAGAGGGGATGTGAATCAATTAATAGAATAAGGGAATTGATTAATATCACCTTCAAGACCCCTTATTATGAGCATACATGTTTCCCCTTTAAAATAGATGATATATGATGATGAAAGTATAAATTTTGTCTATTTAAAAAACCAATACAATTCCAACAAAATCTCCACCATAGTCATGGAATAACCTATTTTGAACCAAAAAAGATTTTAAATACTTAAAATCCACTCAAAATCTCACATGGTTCCACCAAAGCATGACTAAACCCAAAATAATTAATAGAGAAGATAAAAAACAAGTCTTAAAACATTAGAAACAAAAATTATATGGATTTATAGTTGATACAACTTCACTTGAGGATGAAAGAAAAAGTTCTCTATGATATGGAAGTAACATTAAAAGTAGTGTTATAAATCTTAGAGAAAAAGGAAAATGAAGCTTATAAATCAAAGGAGGTACCCAAATAGGAATCCAAATTAAAGGAAAAAATTGAGGATAAATCCAATGGTGATGTTGATATTGAGTCTAAATAAAAAGCGATTTTTGATGATGAGGATAAATATAAGATATAAAATAGAGAGGACACCCTCACAATTTCTGAGACAAAAGAGTAAAAAGAGAAATAATCCTAGATAAAAGAAAACAAGGAGGAAAATAAAGGGATGACTACTAAAAATAAATAAGAGTATTAAATATTTTTAAGATGAGTGATAAGAATAAGTTGTAAAAGTGGAATACTATCAGGTTTGGATAACCCATGAGTTACTTCTTCATTATTTATAACTATCCAAATTCAGGTACTCTCATCAATAAAGTATTAAGCTAGTTTCAATGAGAATGAGGAGACGTATCACACCATATGAGTGGGAATTTTAGTAATGGTTAAATTTGGACCATGTAGCTTCTTTACATACTACTATTATGTGATACATGAGGTAATTTATAGCTTAAAGAAATTATACAAATAGATTTATGGGAGTAAACCCAAGTTTCTTATAATTTATTAGGAATTAATTTTTAGGATTACTTTTAGGAATTTGTTTTAGTATATAGAATCAATCACCCTTATTATTTTTATCTTTAATTGAATATACCTTTTAATTTCATTGTTTTTTAGATCAATGATGATGAATAAAGGCACACGATTAGAAGATGAGAAAAAGGAAAAGGGAATAGATTCATTGGATAGGGAAGCTTTTCTTTGAATTCATTATCTCTTTAAATTTCCCTATATTTGTTCACATGTTTTTTGTGATTAAGGTAATTTGTATTCCACACTTAGATATATTTCTATATTTTTTTCGATGATAAATTTTTTTCCTTATAAATATCATCATGAAAATTTTTAGATATTATATTTAATAAGACTGAATGATTAATATGATGGATGGATGGGTAATTATAAGCATGAAGGTATTGATTTTATGAATCATGATATAGAGAGATTAATTGATTTATGTTGATGAAATTCCTCATACATTTTTATGCTTTGATTTTTTGAAGTTTATGTTGATTAATTTATTATTATTATTCATTCCATGAGTGATTTTACAAAATTTTACGTTTCCCATTTTTGAGAGGGTTCTGATCTAATTTTTAATATTCTTTATTATACCCTATTTCTTGAGTTATACTTTGGACATGTTGTCTACTATAACTTTCATTAATATATTATTGAATATATGGAAGAAAAAAGTCACATTAAGATGATTGGAATATTTATTATTTAATCCATTTATACCTTTAATACCTACCTTTACATTTGATAATTCTTTTAATCCTATAGAATCCATGAATTAAATTGATAGGTAATAAAAATTACAATCCAATTTATCCTTTATGACTTGGTATTGGTATTTTTTTTTATAATTTACAATGTAATAGGTGTAAGGGAAGAGGTTGTTCCATGGTGTGAAGGGGATTTTGTGTATTGAAAAAGTAAATACATGAGGTATTATCATTGGGTATGGGGTAAAGGTTAATAAATCTACTTTAATTTTGATTTATTATTTACCCTCTAAAAAGTAAAAAAAATAAAAAGAAAAGAAAAGAAAATATTATTAAAGTAAATGGGAAAATCATTATTGAAACATAGCATCAAATGAAAAAATGATTTAAAAAATGATTTAAAAAATGAATTATTGTTTAAAAGAGGGTGTTTATTTCATTATGATAATTGTTATGATTTTTGAGACTATGAGATGAAGAATATGAGTGTTTGGTGATATCATTATTAGAGGATGTTTTTTTGAGATTTCTATTGTTTATCATGAATTTTACTTTAGAGTTTAACATTATTTTTTACCATTATGTTTTTTCACATAAATTACCTAGAAACCCTTAGCCTTAGAGTCATTTTATCTTTTTATAGAATCCCTAATGATTAATTTTGATTATTGTATTTATAGAGTGAAGATTGAGATACTTTATATGCATATGGTTAGGATGCATGTACTCAATATTTGAATATAAATCTAGTAAAATATACCCTAAGTAATGAGAGTATTTTTTTTCTATAAAGGTAGATCGATCTCAAGTGGAATTAATAGTAATAATAAGTTGAAATATGTGAATGTAAGTTAAGAAAAAGTATCTTCATTTTAAGAGTAAAAGTAAAATACATGGTTGATTAGTTTTATTGAAAAATGAGGAGTTGAAAATATATTTTTTTGTGATGCTTGAAACTTTATTATTTATTGATAATTGTTTTATTTTGTTAAATGTTATGTTTAAAAATTGGTAATGTTCATGCTTCATGCATGGGGTTTTGTTTAATTTACCATAAAATCATAGGGGTTTGATGCATGGGAGTGAGTCACGTCATGCCAAAGGTTTCCACGCCATGAATCCAAATAAATAAAAGTACCTTCAGGGAGATTTACATGTGTAAGAGTCTACATTCCATAGAAGATCAGTGTGTGAGGGTTTATACTTTGTGAGTTTTTTAGATCTTGGAGCTCACACTATGATGTAGAGTTGTGCACCATAATGTCTATTACATGGATATATTGGATTTTTCACAGATCCTGTTAATTCCATGTTAGATAAATCTCACATTGGTGATTGTAAAATGAAGGTGAGATAATCCTAAACCTAAGAATGTAGGGAATTTTTTTCATTGTGGTATGATTATGTCATGACGTGTTGGTAGAAGTTGTATTATATGATAGTGGTGAATGTAGTTTTTCAATAAAAATGGAAGTATTTATTGTAGCGAGTTACATGGAATTCATGTTGTGTCCATGCAAATAAATTGAGGAAGGGAGTATTTTCATGCTGTATAGTAAACTATCATGCCATGTCTTTGGTATCTGCAACAAGATATATCATATTGGCTATCTTTTCTCCCTGTAATTTTTTTGAGGTCCTGTATTGGAAATATGGGAGCAATGTGGGATGTGGTTTTTCATACCTATATACATATAGTTGGATTTGGATTTTAAGGAGGATAGATAGTGGAGATTAATAGAAGATACATGGATATATCTAAGGGAGAATTCTGTTTATAAATAAAGGCCAGGTGTTATATTTGGATTATCATTCTTTTAGGGAGGATCAATCTAGAGTAGAGGGAGATTCACTGCTTGGGGTCTACTACTACTAGTTCCTCTACTTAGTTTAGGTATTTATTTTTTTAATTTCATTTTTAAAATTAGGGGATATTTTTTATGTCATGGATTTTTTAATGAAAGGGGATTGAATATTTGAATTAATCTTATTTTTATGGTAGTTTTTGTTGGGATTTTACATTTTTTAATTTTTTAGAAATATATAATACATTATATTGAGCATGAAAATTATCTTTTGAGTGGTACAATTATATTTTTGATGAATTAACTAGTGTGAATATCTCTCCATGACCATTGGATGTGTTAGGTACTATTTTTAAAAATCATTTTGGGTTACTTATCTCCTTAATCAACTGAAGTTATGAAATATAAGAAAAGGGGAATTTTCAAGTTAAAGAGTGATGATCGAGGATAAAGCTTCACTTATATTCAATTACAATAGTGAAATTACTATAAATAGTACCTTTTATTCTTTAATATCTCACGAGCTTGTATTTTTTAGGATATTGGTGTGTCTCTCATTCATTTTTCATTCAAAGTAGAAGTAGATTTTTTTCTGTATTAGATTGTATTAACTATTGAGTTAGAGTTTTCCTTATCAAGATACCTTGTCTCTTTGGATTTGACTTCAGTACTTTCATATCCTATACTATGCTTTAGTAATTTCAGTGAGTTAGATTCTTAATTTATAAATTTCTAAAGTTGATAACCCATAAGAAGCAATGACACTTTATAGGTCATCAATAATTATATATTATAAGGAACAAATAAGATCTATTACATGGTGTGATCTTAATGGGGTACTATGATCATAGAGGTCAACTATGTCACATAAAATCCAAAACCAATAGGATAAATGTTTGACCTAACATAAAAAACATAGAAACACAAATCAAATACATTTATCTAAAACAGATTTCAACCCTCCCTCACTATAAACCCCTCCCGATACTAAAAAAAGTATTTAGTCACATTTTTATTTGACATTATTCATGTTTATAAACATAACTAAATTGATCATTCTTGTTTTGTAAAAACATAGGTTAATGAGGTGTTAGTAAATCACTAATAATTAGATATGTCTTTAAAAGTTGGTAAGTATTTTTTTCATTAAACATTTATTTATTTTTTTTTCAAATAATCGTGTCTTTCCCACATCCCCTCACCCCCAGTGTTTTTAAAGTTTTTCACATTCCCTTGTTTTCACCCACCTGTCCACCCATTGACCCCTCTGCATCCCGACACCAAATGACCCCTCTATGTTCAACACCAGCTGACCCCCCCACACCCATCCACACACTCCACCCACATACCATAACCCCACTATGTTTTTTAAATTCTTCAAATCCTCAGCCCACACCCACCTATTTTTCATTCTCACACCCCAACGACATAAACCATGGTGCTCCTATACCTTCCATATGACCATATGTCCACAAACTGCATTACAACCATTACCACAACACCATCATCATGATATACCACATACTACATGATAATTCACATCAAAACCACATATCACTACATCATAAATGAACCTCATATCCCCATCACAGTAGGGTATCATTAATATAAAGGTTATTAACCTTATAACCTATTACTATCATGCATGACCCACATAATGTAACACATCCTCTATTATAACATCACTAATTTATATCATATTCAATCCAATATTTGTCCATCAAAACCCATGCATCATAACCTTATTCCATAATAATCAATACTACATCTTAAAGGGAGGGTAGGGAAGAGGGAGTATTAATCCATCCATACCCTCACCAAATTTGATGTTTAGGGAAAACACCCAGAACCCAAAACATTTAGTAATTGGTAAGGTTATCCAACTTAGGCGGGGCATGTATAAAATCACAAGGAAAATATATCATTTAATACAGTCACATGTTTTCCTAACGTAAAGTTTAATTCTAATTCCATTCTACCAAGTCCCATAATCACCACCAAATCACATCTACTATTCACTAATAGTTGTTTCCATCTCTATAACATAAATATGCCTAGCCATTTACAAAAATATCCAGATCAACATTCATAATTCCCCATTTATTCTTATCATTATTCATTTTCTATATTTATAATTTTACCTCCCACGTTAAATTCTTTATGTAATTCATTAATCATATTTAATGACAAACCATTCAATATTCATCACCCATATTTATCTCAGTTTCTAACCAATTATCCCAAATATTATTATCCCATAAACCACCCATTATTTCCTAAATTCCATCCCACTAATCTTACTATTTTTATTATTTCCAACCAAATTCCATGCCACTAATAATTTATAACACATCTCCACAACAACTAAACCAAACACCCCAACAACCACCATGAGAACCCATGTCAAAACCCCCCACACATCCAAAATCAACACTTACATCAGCCATTCATTCTACCATATCAATGGTCACAAATCCCATGAAAATAGAGAAAAAACATCTATACTAACCCCAAATAAAGACTATTTAAACCACATTAAAAGGATCACAATAAAAAATTACTATCCATAGAAAAAACCAGAAGTAAAACTCAACAACCTATCTCTTTTAATCATTCTTTTCATAAGAATAAATTATCACCATCACCAACATCATTACCAAAATTATATATTTCCAAAAAACTATTTCATTAATATAATTAAAAAAGTATCCTTTTATGATAGTTTATTATAGTAGTTAATCCCAGTAAAAAATAAATATTTCAAAGTAGCAAATAAAACTAACAGTAGAAAATAAAATTCACTGAAGCAACATCAATAAGGAATTATCTAGATATAAAAATAAAAATAAATAATATAAATCCCATGAGATAAACTTTTCCCCTTCAATTTTATCATTCCACCTATTATATTTATTTGGTTAATTTATACCATTTACCTAGTTGAAAGAAGCAACATGAAAATTCCATAATTTACACAAATAAAGAAAATAAATCTTGAATACCCTACCTTGAATGGAATTCTAATAACTTTTTATGCAAGAAAAAAAGATAATTAGAGGTGATCAAAAGGATGATATATTATAAGGAAAACCTCAAAAAATTATGAAATAGTAAATCCCATCAAACAATGACCCAAAACCAAAACTAACTACCACTCCTAGGGAGAATAGGGAATGAACCTGTAAGAAGATAAAAAAAATAAATTTAAATAAAAAGGTTATTAATCTCTAAAAAAGGGCTAAAATTTATTGAAAGGTAATAACATGACTCTAAGAACATATTTTTGTCCATCTAGGGTTTGAAAGAAATAAGAAATATCTGAAATAGAGGTTGATCACCTCAACTTTATCCATATGCATGAATCATATGGAAATTCTCCCATACATTTCTTTCTTTTTAAATACAAGACAAATATTCTAATTTTAAATTTAAATAAGGCATGATAATTATCATCACATAAAAACATTTAACCTCTCTAAAATCATGGGTTAAATCTTATAGGGTGAAGGAATTTATTTAAATTTTTAAATTACCAATTTATTGGATTTATGATTGATAAACCCCTATTAATCATAAAATATGATTGAACCAAACCAAAATTTAATATTGATAAGGTCTATATTATCCATAAAATATAATTTAGTATAAACTAGAAAAATGAGTAAATTCACCAAGGGAAGACTCTTAAATTGGGAAAATTTACTCTTATGCATCAAAAATTCAGTAAAGGGATGACTCTTACGCTTGATGGACTGACATAGTCCATAAATTCATGATGATTTGATAGTATTTAATGAATTTTATTCCCTAATTTTTAGTTATTCATTGAATTTTGATGAGTTCTCAAATTAAATATTCAATTCATTTTAATGCGTGAAACTTTTTTAAAATGGCCAAATTTGGAATTTAATTTACTTATTTTTTGAAGTAATGTGAATGGATTACTATTGATTATCCTTTATCATGTTATTATAAATGACTTGGAACATGGAGTGCAACATTGGATGTCATTATTGATAAAACAAACATTAAATAAAGTTATTATTCTTGGATGATTGTTATGTATTTATCTTTCCCAAGAAATCATGAATAATTTTCAAAGGCATGAGTCCATATAATACATTTTAGCTCTACATATGTGTTATTTTCCACCATCATATGAGCCATTTTCTCTATGCTTGTGTGAACCCACCTTGGTTTATGTGTGAATATGCCTCTATATATGTGTGAACATGCACATGTGTATGTATCATTGAACTCTTTATATGTGTGATTTTCACCTATGAATGTGCCATTCCAGCCTATGTATATTTCATTTTCCAAGTGAGTATGTGTTATGATTTTGTGAAAATAGCTGAAGGATGATAAAAATAGACATCGGGGGACTCATATCCACTTCAAGATGAGTATTTGGGGTGCCACTTCATCATGAATGCAATAAACTAGGGGAGACCACATGGATAATAATGTGAAAAATATTTCGATCAAGAACACAGAAAGATAGTTGTATATTTTTAGGAAGATGGGACTACATAGAGATTTGAATATATGAAGATAAAGAAACTTTATAATAATTCAAAAATAGAAGATATTTTGGGATTTAACTAGATGAAATAAAAGTAAATTTATGATCTTAAAGGGTGAGTCCGAAAGAAGAGATACTTCTTCTAGAGTGCAGATAGTTCATGCAAAAATCCTATAAAGAACCTACACTACTACTGCTTCTATTTTCATTTTATTTTTCTACTTTAATTAGTTTTTTAATGTTTTATTCCTTTCGATTCATCTCTAATACCATTATAATGGAGGGGTAATTTTTTATGTGATTAGGGAATGGAATTTTTTCCTTTTGTAATGCTTCAGTCTTCACACTTCAATGAATAAAACTCTTTCTTTCTTGTTAATTTATTTCAATATTCAGTAGCAGTTCTTAATTTCAAATGGATTTGTTTTTTATTGATTTTTTTATTTTTTATTTCCTTGGTTGATGATCCATAACCTCCCTCCACTTAGTTTCATACTATATATAGTGGAATTGTCTGAGTTGAGTGGTGGAGTTCTTTGAGGTTTCTGGCATGTGTTGAAGAAAAAGTAGTCCCTCTTGGATAACTTAGGAGGAACTAGACCTAGTTGGGTATTACCTAAGTAATCTATGAGTGATTTTATATACCACTTAAAAAAATATGAAGGGAAGTCTAGACCAATTGGAAAGAAAAAACACCCTCTTGAAAAGGCATAAAAGAGAGAATAAAGACTATACACTTCCCTTCCCATCAAATATGTTCCAATCAAATAATATCCAAAAGGAATAAATTCAAAGATCAATTATAGAAACATTCCAAAAATTTTAAATCAATATTATCATTCTATAATATCTCAAATAAATCCAAAATTATACCAAGTTCTTATAATAACTACACACTAACAATATAAGGATTCAAGGGAATGAGAGGGTAAACATGGGAAGTAGTGTATCAACTCTCATCACACCATAACTACCCAAAAAGTTTCAAAATATAAGGATATTTTCTATCCATTGCACCATTAGTTGACTAAAATTTTCAGATTATTTATATGATTTAGGTTCTTACATTAATTTCATGCCTCACTTAGTGTTTAAATCTTTATAGATGAGAGAATTAAATCCTACAAGAGTGGTGGTACAACTTTCAAATAAACTTATGGATTTTCTAGTAGGATTATTAGAGTATGTACTAGTTAGAGTGAAAACATGATATTTCTATCTGAGTTTTATGTACTCAACATAGAGGAAGATAAGACACTGGCACACTCACCCATAATTTTGGGTAGACCATTTCTAATGATATCCAAGACCGTCATCAATGTACATGAAGGAACACTTACCATGGAGTTTAGAGATGACACTGTCCACTTTAACATTTTTGACTTCATGAGGCACTCATCAAATTATAACTCACTTATTACACCTTAACACTTTTAAGATATTGTATCTAGTGAATATTTAGGTAATTTACATGATTTTTTAGCTATAGGGAAACATTTTATGCTTTAAAATTCCATGGATAATCATGCTATCTAGAATTCTATAAAATCTATTTTTAGATTGGAGGAGGAAAATTCTGAGTTTTTTTATGTATTTGGTTGTTTATTACATGAAGAGGAAGATGATATATCATCTTTTTTGTATTATATCTAATCCTTGGAAGTGATGGACCCAAATCTAGATTTATTTTTAAAACAAATCCCAAATATAGAATTAAAACCTTTGACCACCGATTCAAAATATGTATAGTTAATGGAAGGATATAAGATACCAGTGATAATTTATAATAACCTATAAAAAAACCAAGAACACAAATTTATTATACTTTTAATAGAGAATTTGCAAGAAATTGGGTGGAGTTTAGGTGACATTCCATGCATTAATACCAAAATCTTATTGTATAAAATATTACTTTAGGAGAATCCTAGACCTATTAAGTGGACTAAAAGAAGGATAAAATCAACCATGATGTATGTTGTGAAAAAAGAGATATATAATATTTTATATACTTAAATCATCTACCCTATTTTAGACTCACAATGGGTGAAACCCATTTACATTGTTCCTAAGAAACTAGGCTGACCATTGTGAGCGATGGACCAAATGAGTAAATACTAGTGAGAATTAAAAATAGTTGGAGAGTTTTAATTGATTATATGAAGTTGAACTGGGTTACTAGGAAGGATAATTTTTTATCCTCTTTTTTGACCAAATGTTATAAATATTGGTTGGGAGGACACACTACTATTTCTTCGATGGATTTTTAGCTACCTATTTCCCCATAGGACCAAGATAATACAACCTTTACATGTCCCTTTGGAACATTTTTTTATAAGAGGATTCCATTTGGATTATATAATTCCCCATGTACATTCCAAAGGTGCATGGTACGTTTATTTTTAGATTATATTTAAGAATATCTAGGAGTTATCTTAGATGATTTCACTATTTTTGGAATTTTCTTTAACAATTATTTGTAAAATAAAAAAATGTTTTAAAAACATGCATTGAAAATAACTTTTTTTTTGAACTTTGAAAAGTTTTATTTTATGGTAGAAAGTGGAATATCCGCTGGTAATTTAATTTTAAAAAAATAAATGTGGTGGATAAATATAAAATTGAAGTGATAAATTATTTACCTTACCCAACTTGTGTGAACCATGCTAGATATTTTTTAAGACATATAAGGTTTTACAAGAGGTTCATCAATGGATTTAGTAAGATTTATCTTCATCTATATCAATTAATTTTTAAGGAATATAAATTTGATTTTAATTTTGGGTGTATAGAGTCTTTTTATGAGTTTATGAAAATATTGATCACACCACTGTGATGAAACCACCAAACTAAGAGCCTCCTTTTGATTTAATTTATGATGCTCCCAACCAATATATGGGGGAAATCCTATCCTAAAGAATTGAGGGCATACCATAAGTCATTTACTATGATTAAAAAACATTGAATATTGACCAACACAACTAAATAAAAAATTAAATGGAGTTTTAGTAGTTGTATTTTCTTTTGATAAATTTATATCGTATTTACATGGAACCAAAGTAATCATAATTTATGATCATGAAAAACATAAATATTTGATAAAGAAGGATAAATCCAAACCCATGATGGTTAGATGGATTCTACTACTTCAAGAATTTAATGTGGTGATCAAATACAAGAAATTAACAGATAATCAAGTGGTTGATCAACTGATCAGGCTGCCCAATACAACATAAATTGAGATTCTGGACCAATAAATAGTGAATGACCACATTCTAGGAGAGAAATTATACTTGATATAAGGATAGGTTCCTTGGTATACTAACATGGTATTTTTTGGAAAATTTTTAGGTCCCATATCACTTAAAACCCCAATAAATTCTTACTCTTAAATTTGAACCAAAATTTTACATATAGGAAAATCCATTCATTTGGAAAATTTTTAATGATAAAATTATAAGAAGATACTAACCTACAAGTGAAATATAGTCTATTTTTGATTTTTTTTCAAACTATAGATTATGTAAGACACTCTAGACCCTAAATAAATACTAGGAATGTGTTAGAATCAAGAATTTTCTGGCCTAACTTTTTCAAATATACACTTGAATTGTTAAAATAGTGTAAAATATCAATTTTTTAGAAACATTTGAAAGAGAAAATAAATGCCTAAAAAACCCATTAGTTTTTGTGAATTTTTTTAATTATAGGGAATATATTTCATGGGACCTTTTCCCATGTATTTTAGAAATTATTATATCTTTCACACAGAAGATTATTCTTCAAAATGGGTGGAAGACTAAACCATCAAAATTGATGATTCTAATTTTGTGTATATTTTTTCAAAACTAATATTTTTTATAGTTTATAAGTTCCAAGATCCATTATCAGTGACTAATGTACCCACTTCTGAAATAGGAGAATTATTTACTTTATAAGAAAGTATAGAGTATTTCATAAGACATCAACACCCTACCACCCAGAAAAAATGGCCAAGAAGAAGTTTCCAATAGGTAGATCAAATATATTTTGGAGAAAACCATTAAACTAAAAAAAATTATTAGATATAGAGGTTAGAAGTGTAGGATTGTAAGAGTAGCTTAGATGAATATACTTACAAGAGGGTGGGGGGGGGGGGGTGAATTTTAGTTTAAAAAGTTTAAACTAAACAAAACAAAAAACCTATTAAAGTAAATTTATCGGACTCAAACTCAGTTCGATTATCAGAGTGAAGATCAGAATCAAAATGTGTCCAATTAATATCAAAGTATGTTTTTATTATATTAACAATTACAATGATAAAAAAATAGAATATAAATATGAGTATGATGACTAACTTTCTATTACATGCACATTGAAATAAGAACTTGTAAAAACAATAAATATAATAACTAGTAATAGTAAGAATGAATTATAATCTATATTAAAAGATTTAACTCTTTTAAACTTAAGAGTAATGTAGTCAATAACCTTGACTAAAGTTATCCACAGTTCTATACTTACTGTAGAGTATGTATTTCCTTACTTGAAAGGATTTCGATATGATGATCATAATAAGCTCTATCTTCCTATCCCCAGAATCCCTCGATATGATAATCAGAGTATATCTTCCTATCCTTAGAAGCCCTTGATCCGATGGATCAGATTCACCATCTTCCTATCCTTAGAATCCCTTGATTTTAATAATTATTAGACAAAAAATAAAAATGAAAAAGTTATAAAGGAAACAAACTAATAAGGATTCCTTATAATGACAACTCTACAAATAATTACAAAGACCACGAATGAGTAGTTCACACTAAGAAATCTTCGGAAGAATTTATTTGAGAAATGTATCATCCGAAAACTCTTCAACTGATTGTCCATTTATAAGTGGAACTCCAATGGTCATATTTCTGAGATTTTTGTAATGGCCTTAGATAGTTAGTACTTTATAGATCACAATGCTATGGCATAATTGAATGATCGACATCATTTTTATTTAACACCATTATAGTCTTAAAGGTATTACTTACGATAGAAATAAGTCTTATATATTCTAATTATAAACATATGGTATTCTAATGAACTTTATTATAGTTTTTCAATATGATAATACTTATGAGGTTCAGTCCAATTGTTTCGGTACTAGAATCAGTCTAACGGTCATGAATTTTATCAGTATGAGAGACAAAACAAAAGTCTAACTCCTGATCTGATTAAAGGTAAGTCTGATATATCAAATGCATTCTCAATATGATGATCTTAATAAAGTATGATAGGTTTATATTTGTAATACATTATAAATTTTTCTATGTATGGTAAAATATAATGTTTTCTACAAAAACATAATAAAATAATTAGGACATAAAAAAAGTTAGTAAACATGTTTTAAGAAAGTTTCTGTGATTTCAAAAACTAAAGGAATGAAAAAGTAAGAATTAATAATTTTGACTCAAAAATATCCCCCTTTTTGGAAAGAACAAATCAAAAAACAAAAATGAAAAAAAATAACTTGAAAAATTTATATTCCTTTTTTATTTTAAGAACTACGAAGTTATTATTTACCACTTAACTCCCCCTGAGTTTGTAACACTTTTAAATATGATATAAGTATTAGAATAATTATTCCTTAAATAATACTTATCTCCTTATGAATATTTCTCCCTATAAGGAGAGTATATATCCTTTTAAAATAAATCCACCCATAAGAATAATATCTCTCATTTTAAAATAAATACTCACACTTAATAAAACATTATACCATTTTAATAAAATTTCCCCCCAATTTTGATTTTCAAAAATGAATGGGAAAGAAATCGAAGTTTCCTGAAATTTTAGAAAAATAACATACAGAATAATATTAAACCAACGAATCATCCATATAAGTATGAAATAATATATAACCATTTGGAATTATAAAAAATTCAAGAAAAATGGTATTAGATAAAAATCAATTCATTCATTGAAAATTAAAATGTTTTAAAAAAATACATCAAAAGTTCAAAGAAAAAATCATTCTTTCTTCATAAAAGTCTTTATAAAGACCTTAATTTTCTAAAACTCAAGTCTATACTTCTTCAATTTTTCAATATTTTCTTATAGAGTGGTTTTATTCTAAACTTCATCTTTAAAACTTTCAATCTCTTTAGAACACTTTCTATTCTTTTATTTCACAAAGAAAATTTCAGCTTCACATGATCTGAGTAGGGTAATTTCTAGCTCAAAATTCTAAACTTTTTTGTTTTAAGACCCTTACATCCTTTGTCTGTTTATCCGCAACAGCTATAAAATTTTCTACAAGATTTAATTTGTCTTCTATATCATAGGAAACCTTGTTAAAGGAATCGTCTGATTAGAACATAAGTTTTTTTACTTCAAAAAAATGGCCATCATGTTATCAAATATCAATATCCTTTTGGTTATACCACTTTAGAATACGATTGTAGGAAGTTTTTTGAGTTTTTAATTTCTCTTAAAAAACATTCAAATAAGCCTCAATCCTTATCACTGTTTTTGTCAAAACCTTTAGTGACTTCAATTTCTCATTTATAGACCCCTAAAACAACTTACATCTTGATTCAATATTGGGTATATATAGAATTTGATCTGTTAATATTTTCAAAAAAAGGAAGACATATCAAAACATTTCTGATAAATTATTCCTTTGGTGTCTGATTGACCAGACTTAATTAGGGGAGGTTTTAGCCTACTAATTCCGGTGTCAAATTCTTTGTCTTTATTATAATTTTACCTTAAAACCTTATTCTCATATAAGATTCAAAGAATATCCAAATCTTTATTAGTATATCTTTGTCAAATGGTTTTGTTTGAGATTTTTTATCCTAATATTCTTCCTTATAGGATGGTTTCTATTCCTTTTATGATGAAGTATTTTCTTCCTAAGTGATTTTTTATTCTCATCCTTATAGAACTGAGAGGGTAAATCTGATGAAGATGAATATTCTGATGAATCATTATCTGACTTAGTTTCTTCATCATCATCCTTGTACTTATCTTTCTACTCTTTATATTCTTCTTATTCTTATACTTATACTTCTTATTCTTTTAATACTTATTCATATTCTACTTCATCTCCTTCTTAAACTTCCTTATCAACTTCTTTATCAAGTTCTTCTTCTAACTTTCCTTCCATTATCAAAGATCATTTTCTATATATCTTTGGTTTTGATTATTTCTATGGTACATTTGGAACTAATTATTCCATAACTATCTTTTCTTTTCCCTTGTCCACCACTGAAGGAATATTTTCAGTAAAAATTGTGGTTTCTTTGAAAATTAATTCAGCTTCCGGATTTACTTGGTCAATATGGGAAGTTAGAATCACTGGATCCTCAGAATACATTTCTAAAATTTTTAACAAACTCTCAACAATTTTGGCTTCGTGTAATATCTTATTTTCTATTTCTTATTTTATATTATTATTAAATCTATTCAGTAGTTTGGATCTTCAATGATTTGGATTTAGTAGGGTCAACTCTGAAATCTGGATCCCTTGGCTTCTTCTAAACCTCATGAGTCATCATCTTCTCAAAAACATCATTAAACATTTTATTTTGTTTATTTTTATTGATAGGTGGAGAATTATAAACCTTTCTTTTTTTTCTTTTTTCATCTTTCTCTAGTTTCCTTGATGGTTGGGAATCTAATGTTGCACCATCAACCTTTTCAACAAACTTCTTTGTGTGAGAATCAAAATGTAACCTCATTCATGACATAATGTCTTCACTGATAAAATAAATCTTTTCTCTATCTGGATACAGTTTTTTTCCACATTGAAAATATCCCTACACTTAACTATCAAATTATTAATCAAATCCAGAAACATTATTATCTTCAATTTGATGGAAGAAGTTTTGATATTTTCTACCATAATGAAGATGAAATTAACTAAGTCAATATTCCTAATATTTACTAAATAATCAACAAAAAATGTGTCTGAAACCATCAATGTATCCATATATCATTTCCTTGGAATAAAGTAACCTTGCATCCAAAAATCAATGATTCTATTATCCAGATAAAAATGAGATACTTTTCTAACTTTTGTATAAAACAAAAGTAGATAATCTTTAGATTTTTTTATTATCAAATGTTCCAAGTTTGTTTGGTATCTTAAATGAAGGTAAATAGGATTATCCTTCTGAAGGGACACCAACTAAGTCCACTACCCTTCTATAAGAAAGTTTGTACATCTTAAAAACATATAAAAATAAACCTTTTTTTACATACTCTTTAATAAATTGAAAAAATTCATAAAATCTTGTTACTACTTTAGGATAATATAAATCAAAATCCTTTTCTATATTCTCTATAAAAAATTGATTCCCATCCTTGAAAAAAAATAATTTCCTTAAGAGTAGAATTATACTTGTCAAACTATGATATTTATATCAACCTTTATCTAAAAAAACTACATAGTATAATCCTCTTTGGTGTCCATCAGAATGAGATCTGAGATCGGCGATTAGACATAAAGGTAAATAATCAGACTCATTACTTTGAAGGGTGCATCATCTCAAGTGTGAAAACTCTAAAGAATCTATGTGGGACATAGGGTAACCCCCCTTATATAGGCGCTAAGTTTGAATATTCAACTTCTATAATAAAACCAATGGTTTATATGTAAACCATTTCTGATCTGACGATTAATATTTATTCAAAGAATGTTTTTTAAAAAATTATTTTAACTCTCAAAGTTTTAAAACTTTTATCGAAATGAGGATAATTCCGACAAGGAAATTTTTTAATTTTTTTAAAAAAATAAGGTTTTTGTTAAAAAAAATTATAACAATAATAATAATTATAAAATAAAGTAATGAAATAGTGAAAAAATAGAAGATTACCTTTCAGAGTGGAAAGTTTTATCATTATTATTAACTTTTTCTTCTTGGTTTTTTCAAAATAAACATATTACGATAGTTTTGAAATTTAGTCTGATTATGATAGTTTATTTTAAAAATTTATAACAAATTTTTGAGTCTGGAAATTTTATAACAATTTCTGAGTTTGAAAAATATTTTAATAATTCTGCCTCCGAAATGTTTTGTAAAAGTTTGAGTCCAAAAAACTCATTATGATAATTTTTGTAAGAAAAACTTAAATAAAAGATTTAAGAAAAAATAAAATTTTTGAAAAACATAAAACATATTTACTCGCTCGATGAAAAGGAGTATATTAATATAAGTAGATGGGTAAAAAAGAAGTAGATATGAATGATCATTTTACATTGATCATTCCAAGATTCTGTTTAATATATTCAAATCTATCAAAACTAAGGGGTTTAGTAAAAATATCATTAATTTGTTATTTCTTTATGATGATTTGTAGAATTATATATCCTTTAAGTTATGATACCAAGGGAAATATTTTCTTATATATATTTTCTTATCATGTGAGTGATATGATGGGTGTTTAATTAAATCAATAGAACTTGTATTATCACAAAGTATTTGAGTTTTAGTAAAACTCATGCCCTAGTCTATGATTGTGTGTTGCATCCATAACCCTTATTCACAATAACCTCCAGCTGCCACATATTCATATTCAACAATGGAAAGTGATAATGAGTTTTGTTTCTCACATGATTAAGAAACTAAGTAATCTCCTAAGAAATGATAAGTTATGGATGTAATTTTTCTATCTATTCCACATACACCCAAGTTAGCATATGAAAAAAAATTTAATTTGAAAATATTTCCATAAGAACAGAATAATCCTAAATCCATATTTCCATTAAGATAAATAAAAATTCATTTTATATCTTTTAGAAGGGATTATTTTGGATTGGTTTGATATCTTATACATAAGCATACTGAAAAAATTAAATCTGGATGACTAGATGTTAAGTAAAATAAACTTCCTATCATACCTCTAAAAATTTATTGATCAAATGGTTTCCCAAACTCATCAAGATCTAGAGTATTGGAGCTACCAATAGGATTAATAATACTTTTAGTATTGTCATATAAAAATTTCCTAAGAAAATATTTTATATACTTATATTGATATATAAAAGTTCCTTTTGGTTTTTGTGAAATTTGAAAACATAAAAAGTATGTTAACTGACCCATCATACTCATTTAAAAATCACACTTCATAAGATCATCAAATAAATCTATTAATGATTTTTGAGTTGAACCAAATATAATTTAATCAATATAAATTTGTATAATAATAATATATTTTTATTAACTTATTTTATAAAAAGAGTTAGATCCACATCTCCCTTAACAAAATTATTTTTCCAAAAAAATAAAGTTAACTTATTATAACAAACTATAGGGTATTGTTTAAGTCTATATAAAGATTTGGTAAGTTTATAAAAATATTATAGATATTTTTTATTTTTAAAACTAGGTGGTTGTTCTACATAAACTTCATCCTGAACATATCCTTTATGAAAAGAACACTTCACATCTATTTAAAAAAGTTTGAAATTAAAAAATGCTGCAAAGTCTAGAAGTATTCAAATAGATTCAAGTCTTACTATTAGAGAGTAATTTTCTTCATAATTTATTCTATATTATTTATTATATACATAATTAAAAATTATAGCTTTATTTCTAACAATTATTCCATTTTCATCACATTTATTCTGAAAAAACCATTTTACTCCAATTATAGAAGTTTCATTAGGTCATTCAATTAAATTCAATAATTTGTTCCTCTTAAACTCATTGAGTTCATCTTTCATTTCCTTAATCCAATAATCATCACCTAAAGCCTGATCAAGATTCTTAGGTTCAAATTGGGATAAGAAATCTAGATGTTCAATTTTATTTCTTAAGGAACTTCTAGTCCTAACTGGTTGATCTACATCACCAATGATACTTTCACTAGGATGATTCCTAAGAAACAAATAACTTCTTGGGTTTTTGAAAGTCTGTTATTCAATAATAGGTAGAAAATATTACTAAGGAATAACTTTAGAAACTATTTCTTGAGTTATTTACTTATGAGAAGAACTTTTTAAAAAATGTTGAAAATTAGTTTTATAAATAAAATTTAAGGATGTAGGTTGAGGTTGTTTAAAAAAAGGGATTGGTTTCATAAAACTTAACATTCACTATTTCCTAAATAGTACAAGATTTTTTATTAATAACTATATAAGCCTTATAAGTAGTGGAATAACTTAAGAATATTCCTTCATCAGATTTGGGTGAAAACTTATGTAAATAATCTTTAGTATTCAAGATGAATAATTTGTAACCAAATACTTTGAATTAAGAAAATTTTGGTTTTATTCCAGTCCACAACTCATAATGAGTTTTATTAACAAAATTTCTAATTAAAACTTGATTTATAGTATAGTAGGCAGTTATAACCACTTCATTAAAAAAATGTTTAGCAAATGAGTATTCACTTAGCATAGTTATAGTAATTTCTTAAATAATTCTATTTCCTCTTTCAACTAGACCATTTTTTTGGGGTGTTCTAGGTGATGAAAAGTTATGTTAAATACATTTATTACTACAAAAGTTTTCAAAATCATAATTTTAATATTTTCCACCATGATCACTAAGAATAGTTATCAAAGATATTTTTTCCCATTCTTAACTTTGGCTATTTTTTTAAAATAACTAAAGGTTTCAGATTTATTTATAAGAAAATAGAACCAAGTGTATGTAGTGTAATCATCAAATAATACATATACATAGTATTTTCCACTAATACTTTCTGTTTGTGTATGAACAAATAATCCCATGTTCACTAACTGCAAATAAACAGAATTTGCGACTTCACTAATATATTTAAAACCAAACTTATGTTTTTTACCATACTAACACGGGTCACAAACTTTTAAAGTATCAAATATAAGTTTCGATAGATCCTTAAACATCCATTTCTTAGTCAACCTAGATAAATTTATAAGGTTACAGTACCCTAACCTTCTATTCCATAACCAAGAATTATTTTCTACTGCACTAAGGAAAGCTAATTCTTGGGTCTTAAGGTCTTATATATTTAGTGCGTGAACATTCTCATGATGATTGGCATAAATAATAAATTCATTCTTGGAACTATGTACTAAAAATATATCATTCCTAAAGTTCACAAGGTAAAATTCATCACATAATTGACTTATGATTAGAAGGTTGTGGTTAAGTAATACAAAAAATAAAACATTCTAAATAAGAACTTTTATAATAAGAATAATGTTACCTATTTTTATAATCTCTCCTTGAGCATTATCTCTGAAAGTTACCTTTCTAACTTTCATCTTGATTATATTATTGAAAAAATATTTGTTTCCAGTCATGTGCCTAGAATAACCACTATACATATATCATTTTTTTTTGTTTTTGTAATTTTTTTTTATTTTCCCAAAAACAAAAAGAATTGTTTTTTGGAAGCCAAACCTTCTTAGGTCTGGTATTGTTAGAAAAAAAAATTTAGGTAACCACATTTTTCTGAATTTATTTTGGGAAAATATCATTGCCTTAGAAAAATAACCCTTATGAAAAAATAATGATTTCACTCTGTTCAAATAACAATTTTTACTTTAGTTACCACCACTTTGGCACTAAGTGAAAAAAGGTTCACTTTTAGGAACAAAGTAATTGTTACTAAAAATAGGTTTTTTTTTATTTGTAAAACCCATTTTAAAAACCATTACTATTAGGTATAATTTTTTTGTACATATTTTAAGAGTTTTCCTCAGTAGTAGAACTCTAATAAAAGTTTCTTCAAACTATAAATTTAAAATTTTATTTTGATAACTAAATTTTTATTATCATCTGTATTAGTTTTAAAACTAAGTTTTGTTTGTAAAACATTTTTCTTAGAAATAAAATTTTCAAAATATTTCAAAAATAGTATCTTTTTCAAAATTATATTTTCAAGATATTTAGAAAGATTTTACATTTCATTAGTCAAAATAGTTCTTCTCGAATCTACCTTAGAAATTTTAGCTTTGGAATTATCAAGTTTTTTACAAATATTACGATTTTTATTTTCTAATTATTTTTCAATTCTAGAAATTTCATTATAAATAGTTAAAGTATTATCTTATGCTGAGGAATATTATTCATCATAATATGTAGAAATTTTCTCATTATCACTTTTAAGGTAATTTTAATTTAAAGATAAATTTGTAAGGGATTAATTTTTTCATACCTTAGTCATTAAACATTGATTTTCTATGGGAGATTTAGCAAAAATACCAATGTTCCTTTATCTAGAAATTTAATTTTCATAAAAAATTTTAGAAGAATACCCACCACTAACACTCTATATATCTTAATATTTCAAAACTTTATTTACTTTTAATTATAATATTTATTGGTATTTATTTCTAAATTTCTTTCATTTCCATCTTTCCTTTTCAACTTTGGACAATCAAGTTGAATATATCCAACTTTCTTACATATAATAACAAGTGACCTTAGAATATTTCTTTCCACCTTTATCCTTATAACCTTTCTTATATTAGTATTGAAAATATTTATTTCCAAAAATCTTATTCATCCTTATAGATATATTATCCAACTCATTCTCTGAATTTTCTGATGTACTATAATCTGACTGAACAATAACTTTCTTCTTCCTCAAATATTTCACAACTTTCTCAGTATATTGAACTTTAGTAGATATAGTAGATGTTATAGAAAAAGAAACACCTCAATTTTTTTTATATTTTTTAGCATCTCCTTTTAGTCTTCCCTCGTATTTCATGACAGTACTAATAAAATCATTAAGAGTAAGATTAGTTAACTTCCTTGTGTCATTCAAAACTATTATTTTTTGTTCCCACTCATTGGGAATTATATAAATAATCATTTAAATTAAAATTTCATCATCAAGACCTTTTTATCCAAGTGAATGTGAAATATTTATAATATTTATGAATCTTTGGTGCATCTTGGAAATTGATTCTCCATATAGAAAATCAAAAGCTTGGTAACCAGCTCTATATATATCTCTTCTTGTTTCCATAAAATTTGTATGTACCAAAATGTTTTACTTATAATTTACTCTAAATAATATTTATATCTTCACAAGATGATATATGAATATAGATATTCCTTATCATAGAACATAATAAAGCATTTTTAACTTTTTAATTCAACTGATATTCTTGCTTCTCAGCATTAGTAATAGCAGAAACTTCTTTATTAGGAATATTTTATTTTCTAGTAAGCATAAAGAAATTATTAAATATAGTGTTGATCAAAAAAAATTTCATTCTATATATCTAATACTCATATTAATTCTCATAAAATATAGGTAGTTGACTAGGATTCAGATTATCAAGAGATCCAACATTCATACCTACCATATTAATATAATAGAAACCATTTTTTATAAATACATTCTAGTGTAATAAAGATTATAAACAAAAAGTTTATATAAAAACTTAAAAAACTTGTAGTAAGTAAAGAAAGTAAAAACTCATTAAGTATATAAGTAGTATAATTAAAAAGACTAATAATGAGTAGTTCATGCTAAGAAATATTTAGAAGACCTGAGTTGAAAAATTTATCAGCCCAAAACTCTTCAAATGACTGGATATTTATAGGTAAAGCTCCAATAGTCATATTTTTGAGTTTTTTGTAATGGCCTCAGATAGCTGGAGCTTGATAGCTCAGAATGTTCTGACATAACTGAATGTACGATGTCATTATTTTTTAACACCATTACAATGTTAAATGTATTACTTATGATAGAAACATTCATTATATATTAAAATTATAAACATAGGATAGTATGATGAACTTCCTTATCATTTTTCAATACAATAATCCTTATTAGGACCATTCTAATTATGTTGGTATAAAAATCAGTCCGATAGTCATGAACCTTTTCAGTACGATAGACAAGATAAAAGTCTATATCCTGTTCTGATTAAAGGTAAGTATGATATATTGGACTCATGATTAATCCAATGATCGTAATGAATAATTATAGGTTTAAATTCATAATACATTAGAACTTTTTCTACGTATGGTAAAATATAATGTTTTCTACAAAAATGTACTAAAACACTTGGGGCATAAATTTTTTTAGTAAACATATTTTAAGTGTTATTGATTTACAAAACTAAAGGAATGGAAAATTAAGAAGTAATACATATGAATCAATAGAAAGAAACCTTAATATATTATATGATAGCCTATAAAACACCCATAGAAATGATCCCATATAGGATGATTTAGGTAAAGAGCTTCCATCTACCTTTGGAGTTGAAAAAAAAGAATATTGGACTGTGAGAGAAATAAATATACAATTGAAAATATCCAAAAAATAGAGGAATCTATAGTTTCAATATTTTGAGAAAATTATAAGATATATTTTTTTAAACTCCCAAATTTATAAAGAAAATTCTTTAGTGGTTCATGACAAGATCAATCTGTAAAAAGACTTCCATATAGGGGATTAAGTGTTTCTTTACAAATCAAGACTCAACCTAATTTCAGGATAATTTGTTTATAGATAGTAAGGTCCATTTATATTCACTAATTTCTATCCTTTCTCTGTTGTTCATGTTTTGAAATAAGTATAAGAAAAATAATTTACTATTAATGGGCACAGGTTGAAGAAGTTTCATGGAAACTTTCCATAAGAACCAATGGTGCAAATCACACACCTCCAACTTGTTTATCATTGAAAACCATTAGGATGTTCCTCCCATTGAAATTTATTTTATTGATGTGATTATACTTTAAAAATAACCATATTATAAATATTCTAAAATACATTTAGGACATGGAATAATTTATGTGTGGGAGAGGGTACCCTTGTAGTTTAGTATTTTAAAAATTCTCATGTCTTTTTCAAAAATTTTATGTGTTTCTTTTTCTTTTTCAGTGTGTTTTAAAACCCATTGATATTATTTTGAATGAAATTTCAAAATTTTAATCTATACCAATGTTTAGGAACTAATTTTACCCATTTAATCACCTTAAGTGAATGCTAAAATGAACTTTTTTAAAATTCAGAGTGATGAAAATTCATGCAAATCCCACTAATTTTTGAATCTTATTCCATGACATACTATCTTAAATTTTAATCATACACCAGAGAGGCTTATGAACCTATATGAAATTTTAATAAAATTCCATTTTTCTTAAGATAACTAATAAATGTTTGAATAACTATAAATTATTGAGTAATACAGTCAAAACCTTAGATCATTGAGGAATTTTTTCTATAAATGAATGCACCATTATTTTGATTTTAAATACCCTTCTACAAATAACTCTATTTTTAAGCCTATATTTAAATTTAACCCTTATATCCCTTTTTATCTAGTAATTACCTTGTTTGGTAGTCTCATTACATGCCAAAAATGTCTATCTACCTTTCTCTAGAAGTTGATTCAAAATATAGGTTGAATTAAAGTGTAGGGGAGGAGGAAAGTAAGCTAGAATAAGATATTATGTTGAATATACTTGTGTTGAATAAATAAAGTGATGAAATTTTTTTGAAACTATTTTGTGATAAAAATATTATTGTGAATAATGAAAAAATTTCCTAAATATTATCCAAATATGGGTATGAAAGTTCAATACTATTTGAAGTGAAAAGTACCTCTCTTTACCTAAAAAATATGATTCTATTAAAAAAATTCCAAATATGAATTCAAGATGAAACAATTAAAAAAATGGGAAAAGAAGAAAAAATATATCATTTATTATGAAGTTATTTAATGTGGATTACCTTGGGAATTAAGGAGGGTTTGGAGAACAACTAAAGTTTCTTGCAAGCAGAAATTTTCTATGAATTTTTTTATACCCATGTTTTCCAGTGGAATCTATTTGGAAAGAAGCAATGAAGCTATTTAAGAAAGGCCCTAGAACACATAAAAAGGAATGAATAATACTTTATAATTTGGGGCAAGACATATCTCACACTTACTATGGAAAATCCAAAGTCCCACTATGACTTCAAGAGTATCACAAAAAGAAAAAAAATATATTTTGAAACCTACTAAAGGAAACCGAGAGAGGAAAGATTTTATAATACTAAAATATAAATGGTGTAGACTATTCTTAAAGAATTTAAAGGTTTGTATTTGTATTATTATAAGAATAATAAAACGTAGGAATCCATTCTTAAAGGAGATTGAAAATAATTCAATTTTATTCAAAAATATATCCAAACCACCTAATTTACCTATGATTTTATTATTAGAAATCACCAACACTTAAGATATAGAAACACCCTAAAAATTACTTATTATATGCATAAAAACTTGAATCATTGGGTGGATATGAATAAATTCATCAATCCTATGTTGAAACTTGCATGATATCAGGATGAAAAGAAATTTTCTTTGAATTCATGCTTGATTAACGAGCGAAATATTTATAGAAAGGCATGAATAAGTGTTCATGAGTGGATAAAATAAGTGGAAATTAATTAAATGTAATTAATAAATAAAATGAAATCAAGAATAGTAAATGTACATGATAATAAAGATAACCATGGTGTTTAAAAAGGAAATTCATATTGGCTAGTTTTTGAATTTTTCTTAGGTAATATTTTAAAAGATCTCTTGACTTGGAGTCCAAGGATTAAGTGTAAGGGAATTAACCCAACCCATAAATTAATGATATTTTTTAGTATTAAATTTATTTAATTACCTCATATTTAGTTATTCATTAAATTCTGATGATTTTTTGAATTAAAATTTCAAATAATTTGATTGTGTGAACCCTTTTTAAAATGGATAAATTTGAAATTTAATTAACTTATTTTATTTTTAGAGTAATGTGAATAGATTGATACTGATTATCCTTTATCTTGATATTGTGAAGGACATGGATAATGGAGTGAAACATTGGGTTTCATGTTTGATAATACAATTATTGAATAAAGTGGTGATGATTGAAGGATTGTTATAGATTCGTCTTCCCAAAAAAATCCTGAATAAATGTAAAATACATGAGTGTGTATGAGTAATTTTAGATTTATGTATGTTTCATTTTACACATACTATGAGTCATTCCCTCTGTGTATGTGTGAACCTACCTCTGTGTATGTGTAAACCTACTTCTGTGTATGTGTTAATCTGTACCTGTGTATGTATCATAAACCTCTGTGTATGTGTGATTTTCACCTATATATGTGTCATTCAAGCCTTTTTATGTGTCATTTTCCAAATGAGTATGTGTCATGCCATTATAAAAATAGCCAAAGGATGATCACAAGTATACTTCAGGGAACTCATTCACACTTCAATATGAGGATTTAGGGTTCCACTTCATCATTCATGCAACTAATCAAGAGAGTATAGATGGATCATAATATGAAAAAAATTCAACCAAGAATAAGGGATTAAATATATGTATATTTAGTAAGATAGTATCGAGTGGATATATGAAGATATGAAGAGAAGAAAAATTTCTAATAATTCAAAAAGAGAAAAACCATGGTATTTAACCGGCTAAAAGAGAAGGAAATTAGAGCTATTAAAAATAGGGTGAGGCCAACGGAGGATAGATTTCTTCTGAAGTGTGTAGAGTTCATTTGTGATTCTTGTGAAGAACCTACACTATTATTGTTTTTTTTCTTTCCTTATTTTTGTAATGTTTTATTCTTTCACATTTATATCTGGTACCCTTTTAATGGAGGGGTAATTATATTGGTTGTTAAGGATCAGAAGGGTTTCATTTTTTACTACTTGAGTCTTCAAACTTCAATGAATAAAAATATATCTTTCTTATTAATTAGTTTTAATATTTAGTATAAATTCAAAATTTAAAATGCAGTTGTGTTTGTTTAATTTTTTTATTGTTTAATTTCTTGATGAATGGTTTATAAACCACCTCTACTCAATTTTATACTATATAAAATAGAATATTATGAGTTGAGTGGTGAAATTCTTGGTGGTTTTATGCATATGTAGAAGGGGCAGTAGTTACTCTTGGATCTATTGGGAGGAATAAGTAATGATTGGGTATTTCTTCAATAGTTTAGGAATGATTTTTTGTATCACTTATACACATAAGAAGGAGATTTGATTAAGGAAATTTTTTTGTTATGTTTATTCTCACCAAAACCATTCAAAAAATGGTGAGATGTGAAACTATTTTTGATCCTCTAATTCATTAGTCAATAATAATAAGAGATAATAGTTTGAGGAACTAGGATAACATCACAATTAAGAATTCAAACTTGACTCAATCACCCTTTCATCATCTTATTTTCAATATCTATGTTGTATTTCTTATTTTTTATAAAACCAAATAATTTTAATCCCCATTTTTCTTAAGTGACAATTGATTTTGTGAACTAATCTATGAATACAACCCTAGGTTACCACCACTACTACATTTAACCTAGGAAAATAATTTGTTTTTCCACGCCCCAAGATAGGATCAGTGTTAAGGATTCACATTTAAAAATATAAAAATTCTCATTTACATATAGGAAAAAAACTCTTATATATTAAAATTTATTTTTTTTAAAACCAAAAAATTTTAGACCCCCTTTTTCTTAAGTGAAAATTAATTTTTTTCACTCCTCTCTAGAGATAAACCTAGGGTTACCACTGACACTATATTTAACATAGGAAAATAATTTATTTTTCCACACCACATGATAAGATTATTGTTAAGGAGTTAACTTTACGAATGGAGAAATTTACTTTTACATATAGTAAAAATACTATTATATTAAAATTTTCCTTTTATGTATGAAAATATTACTTTTGCGTATCTAGGGTTTAATTTTATGAATTGAAGGCTTTAATTTTATGTATTAGATATTTACTTTTATGCATGAAATAATAAATCTTGTATATATAAAATTGGAAAACAAATCAATACATAATGGACTTTCCTAAGGGGTAGGGTCAACATGTAAGGGTCATTTCATGGTAAAGGTAATGCGTAACTGACATTTACATGGCCAAGGTAATATATAAGGGTTATATTAGACTTATCCAAACTTCATAAAAAACAAAAAAAATAGATAATTACTTTAAAACTCAATTTAAAATGGAATAAACCTTCCCCAAACTCTAAAACTACCAGAAAACATCCTTGAACTCCCTCAACACCCAATAGATTACAGAGGAAGGGTTTGGAAAAATTTGTTCCCTTACAAGGGAAATTAAAATATCCAACATTAGAAAATGCTAACATAAAATGGACACACAAATTCTATGAAATATTAGAAATCAATTTGTCATCTCAAAAAAAATTCAATTATGTACAAAAACATATCCAGGTATATAAATGAATGTAAAACCTTAGAAACATATCTAGGTACCTAACACAACACACTCAAACTATTACCATTGAAACTACACCAATAACCATGCTTACCACTATCTATTTCAAAGAATATGTCCTATACATAATGAAAACTATATCATTTCTTAATTGATCATAAATAAGGGAGTATAATAATACCCAGTGGGATATAACAAGCATTTATCAATATTTTAGTGTACGCTTGTGCATGTATACTAATAACATATAGTGAAATAAATATAGATAATTGTAGCCTCAATGCTCAAAATAACCCAAAGTCAAGTAAATTTCATGATGTAAAATGAATTTTATGTTTTTCCTATAATTAGTACCAAATATCACCACAAAACACTCATTAAATAATATATCTTATAAGTTTAGTAACTCATTCCAAAAGATAAGTCTTAAAAACAACATCCTTGGGAAAGAATATTTCATCATTATAAACAAAAAAATCAAACACTATTGGAGTACCAAATTGATAGAGATCAAACTATATCAATTAAAAACCACTTAAAGTATAATAAACAATGGGATATCTCACTATAACCATTAGTATGTAAAGGATCATGAATAACCTTATAATAATGTAATGACCCAAACTTTTATATATGGAATTTTCATTCTGAATAAATATGTGTGTGTTAAAGTTAGTAATATAGTATAGTTTAAAGAATATGCAACACATAATGAAAACCAATAATAAATTATTATATCAATTTAGAACATTAATTTTAGAGAATAAATATACTCTATAAAATTAAAAATAGTATAATGAGACAATAACCATAAAAAAGTAAAACAACTTGAATTGAAAAATTTGGATCATTATGGTCTCTAAAAATTATCACACCCACAAATAACATTGTGAAAAAGAATCAAAAAATTATTAATGTAATCAAAATTTTGAAAATGAATCATAAATAACCTTGAGAGGAATTGAACTAAATGATGAATCGAGGAAATAATTTGTATTTAAAGGAAGTATAAAACCAATATCACTATTGTAATAGTAAAAATGGCCCTTATGAATAGTAACATGACTATTTTAATAATAAAAATAATATTTGGGTATCTCATAAAATAAACATACAAGAAATTTATATTACAAAACAATTAAATAATTTATTTTAAATATGATAAAATAAATATTTGACACAAAAAGAGAATAATTGTATTTTTTGGAATATATATATATATTATTTTCATTAAAGTAAATTTTATTTATAAATATGAAAATTTAAAATAATTTTTTTAGTAAAATGTTTTTTAAAAAACTATTTTTTATATAATTTTATGAAACTAGAACTAATATTTCTAAGGGTTAGAAATTTTATCGGGTTATAAAAACTAGTATTTTTCAATAAATAAAGATTTTATTTAAAAAATAAATTTATCATAATTATAAAACTATTTTGAAAAAATGGATTTCCTTTTTTGAATCACCACATTTAATTTTTTTTAGGGTTAAGTTCTTGTATTTTTCATAAATAATAAAATACAGAGTTGAATAATAAAATACTGTATAAGTATTGTATTTTGTAATAGTATATATGAATAATTTTTTAGGTTTATAGAAGTTAGATGAACATTATAATGTATAATTTATTGTTAAATTTCAAGTCCTTTACTATTTAATAAAAGGTTTTATCATTATTTGATGATATAATATTTTATTCTAAAACATCCCTCTTGTTCCTGTAACGTCCCAGTTCCGGAAGCCACCCAGAGGCACCCCGTACCCAGTTGGTCACATGGCCTCAAGTGAATTTCCCAAAACGCCAGAGGCTACCAACTAGGAGTGAGGGCCTTGGGTGTGATTGTGGGTAAACTATTCCCTCATTGGCAGAGTACACAACGGAAGAAAAATAAACATGCAATAGCGGAAGCAATAATAACCAACAATACAACAGTAGAAGACTAAATCAACAAACTGAAGTACATATGTATATATGAAATGATGCATGATACATAACTAGGAAAGTAGCCAAACAATTCACAAAGATGGAAAACACTACAGTACTAAAAAAAGTAAAAAAGAAAAGTAAATAGCTCCTTAGCATCGCGAGCCAAAGCTCGGTCCCATGCTCTCCTGCTCCAAGCAATAAAGTTCCAGAAGTCGAAGGGCACTTTCCCTTATCTACACCTACAACAACATAGTCTGCATGGGCCCAAAAGCATGGCCCAAACAGGGTGTGAGATAAAATCCCAGTAGGCATTCACCCGAAGATCTCTTCCTAACAGTCAGTGAGTATATGGTAGGTAAAAGTACAATAAGCAGTAAACAACAACAACAAGCAGTAGACAGTAAACAGTAAGTAGTAAAACAAGATGATACACAAGAGAAATCAATCCACAACCGATAACAGCAGTGAAACAAACAACTAACAAGCATGAAACCCTATGGGAAACACTCGTAGCCATCCCCTCTGTTCCTATCCAAGAAGTACCACAACCCTATGGGTAGTGCACTTAGCCTAACCCCTCTGGCTTGGTCGTAGGAATTTATGAGACTCTATGGGTAAGCTCACTCGGTCAATTCCCCTTATAGTATAGGGTAGTCAGGGACTCTATGAGGAAGATCACACGGTCTAACCCTCTTAGCCCCAAGGTCTAGAGACTCTTTGAGGAAGCTATCTCGGTCAATTACTCCTATAGCCTTAGGTATACCATAGACTCTATGAGGAAGCTCACTCGATCAATTCCTCCTCTAGTTTGGGAAGGTTCTTAAAGAGATTCAAACAAGGTAAGACTCTCTAAGGAAGCTCACTCGGTCTAACCTCTTGTAGTCCATAAAATCCAAGACTCTCTAGGAGCTCACTCGGTCCATCCCCTCTGTAGTCTGTAATATCTAAGACTCTCTGGGAATCTCACTCAGTCTATCCCTTATAGTCTATAGCACCAGGTTCTCTCAGCCCCGTGCCAGTCAGTGCATAATAATGCTATAAGGCCAAAGTACACCTATAGAGATACTTGGCTAACCAAAGTACACCTATAGAGCTACTTATCTAAACAGTCTACAAGGCAACAAGAATGTCATGAGTTTCACTTCAACCTATAACCGCGAGGCATGAAAAAAGGTGTAGCAGCCAAAGGAAAATGAGACCCAAAGGTCATAAACAGAACAAAGAAAGGGAAAAAACATCCAAGCACAACAAATTATCCTCTAAAATGGTCAAATTACCTCTACACAAGCATACAGGAAAGGCAGGAAAACAACGAAGGAAAAAAGGGGTAACACGCAATACCCCATTCACGGGTATCGGTGGAAATTCACACATAAACTCAGAGACTTTGAACTGTAAGGCACAAACCACCTACCTCAATTCTAGGAGATCGATATACTTGAACCACAACGACTAATTCTCCCTAGAATGTTGTAGATCTGAGAAAACACACAAAATGTTCAACCTTAGATAACTTGAGAAGTTCGAAAAATTGAAAAACAAAGCTCAAGAAGAAGGAAGAACTCACCACTGCACTTCCAACGCAATCGACAGAGCTCGAATTAGAGAACGGATGGAGGTTCAGGAATCCAGAGAAGTTTCGCAGCTGTACAGTGTTTCTCAGTCGAACCAGACCTAGAAGAAGATGATTATGATGATGAGGCGCGACCCCTGTCTGTTTAGTGAAAAAAAAGAAAAGTACACGGCATGTATTTTTAAAGTACACAATGTGTAGTGGGTTTTTTCTGTACTCCTCCAAAATCGGCCTCCACATCACCTCTACACACCATATTTGTGGGCCGGACATGACCAACACATAGTTTCGAGCGGGAAAAGAGTACACGACGTGTACTCAAGCAATACATGACGTGTACTTCAAAAATTTCCAGAAACTCCAAAAATTCTCAAAAACTCCAGAAAAAGAAAGACATACCTAAAATGAAGATCCGGGTTCTTAAAAACTTCCCCCCTTAAAGAAATCCGTCCCTGAATTTCCCTAGATGGGTGTAGAAGAAGAAACCTCGAATAGCTCCGGCCACTGCGATCGAATCTCGGCCTCCCTCTCCCAAGTCTCGTCCTGTACTCGCCCGTACTGCCATAGCACTCGTACCAGAGGAACATACCGGCCTCAGATAACCTTTGCACTGCGATCGAAAATCCAGATAGGATGCTCTTCAAATGACGCATCCACTTCGAGCTCAACCTCCTCAGGCTGAAAGACATGAGATAGGTCTGAAAAGTAACATTGGAGCTGAGAGACATGGAAGACGTCGTGCATATCCCGGTACCTCTGAGGTAGTTGAAACCGATAGGAAACTAGCCCAACTCTCTCCAATACCTCAAACGGCCCGACGTACCACGGTGAAAGCTTATCTTGTCTCCGAATCCTCTTGTGTTCCAACCTCGGTGCGACACGTAGGAAAAACTGATCTCTGACCTCAAACTCTAGAGGTTGTCTCCGCTGATCAACATAAGACTTCTATCGAGACTGTGCTGTAGCCATCCTCTTCCGAATCAACTCTATCTGCTCTGAGGTCTCCTGAACAAGATGAGGTCCTAACAAAGCTACCTCTCCTACCTCCAGCCAGCATAAGGGTGATCGGTATAGCCTACCGTACAGAGCCTCGTATGATGCCATCTGAATGGTCACCTGAAAACTATTGTTGTAGGCGAACTCCACAAGAGGTATATGCTTCTACCAAGAACTGCTGAAGTCTAAAATACAATCTCGGAGAATATCCTCAAGCACCTGGATCGTGCGCTCGTACTGGCCATCAGTCTGGGGATGGTATGCTGTACTCAAAAGTACCTGTGTACCCAAAGCCTTATGAAGTCCCTTCCAGAACCGAGAGGTAAAGCGCACATCCCTGTCTGAAACAATGGAGTGTGGAACTCCATGTAGATGTACAATCACTCGGATATACAGTCATCCCAGGTCATCAACACTGAAGGTTTAATTGATCGGAAAGAAGTGTTCTACCTTCGTAAGCCTGTCGACGACGACCCAAACAACATCACTTCCCCGAGGTGACCTCGGTAACCCGGTCACAAAGTCCATCGCGACATCGTTCCACTTCCACTCCGGAATGGGTAACTACTGTAAAATCCCTGCTAGTCGCTGATGCTCTGCTTTCACCTGCTGAAAAGTAGAACATTTCATGACAAAACCAGCAACATCTCTCTTCATACCTGGCCACCAGTACTGGCGATGAAGATCCTGATACATCTTGGTGACGCCAGGATGAACTGACCAAACTGAGGAATGAAAATCCTGCATCAGCTCCTCGCGTATGTCTTCTGGCACCCATACGCATCCTTGAAAACACAAGATCTCATCCTTGCCCACTGTCCATCCAAGAAGAGGTTCCCCTCCTGAAAAACTCTCCCGTAGGACTAAGGCCTCCGAATCTGATAGCTTCCTCATTCGTACCTGATCAAGAAGTGTAGAGGTAATAACCACAGATGAAAGAAAGGTCTATCCCTGCCTATCATGCACCTCCAGATGCATCTCAAAGAATAGAGCCATAAGCTTCCACTCACTGCTGGCCTCCTGAACTACCCGAATCTGAGTTCGTCTGCTCAACAAATCTGCCACTGCATTGCCCTTTCCCGATGTATAGGTGATCTTGAAGTCAAAGGACTGAAGATACTCGACCCACCTGCACTATCTCAGATTCAGATCATGCTGAGTGGAGATATACTTGAGACTCTTGTGGTCGGTAAAAACCACAAAGTGCTCTCCTAGAAGATAGTGTCTCCAACAGCATAAGACATGAACAACTACTGCCAACTCCAGATCGTGCGTCGGGTAGTTTCTCTCATGTGGCCTCAACTGCCTAGACTCGTATGCAAAGAACCCATCTCCCTACATAAGAAAAAATCCTATCCCGATACCCAAAGCATCACAGTAAACAATATAGCCCTTTCCCAGCTCCGGCAAGACTAGTATCGGTGCTGACGTCAACCTCCCTTTCAGCTCCTAAAAGGCTGACTCAAAAGAATCTGACCATAAAAACTTCTCCCCTTTCTCGGTCAGAACTGTCAACAGTGCTGCTAGGAGTGAGAAGTCCTGAATGAAGCGTATGTAGTACCCAACCATCCCTAGAAAACTCCACACCTCAAAAAAATTCTTCGGTTACTCCCAAGAAACTACAACTCTCACTTTACCTGGGTCCACAGATACTCTAGCCTCTGAGATGACGTGACCCAAGAAGTGAATCTGATCCATCCAAAAGTGGCACTTCGAGAGTTTAGCATATAGCCGATGCTCTCTTAGTGTAATTAGAACGATCTCAAGATGTGTGGCATGGTCGTGTCGAGTGTGAGAGTACACCAAGATATCATCTATGAAGACCATGACAAAAGAGTCCAAGTATGGATGGAACACTCGGTTCATCAATGCCATGAAAACTGTTGGCACGTTCATGAGACCGAATGGCATGAATGTATACTCGAAAAGACCATACCTGCTTCTGAAAGCTGTCAAAGGTATATCTGATGGTCTAACGCGCAACTGATGATAATCAGACCTCAAGTCGATCTTCAAGAACACCCGAGCTCCTCTAAGATGGTCAAAGAGGTCATTGATCCTCGACAAGGGATATCAAAGTCAACTGGAAGATATTCACCTGGGAATAGATCTCCTGCCTGAGACCGTCCTCAAACTTCCTAGCAAGAAACAACTCATCACCTGCTGGGATCGGTGTGAAATGCTTCAGCTTAGTGAAACGAGATGAGTACTCCATAACAGAAAGAGTACCCTGATGTAGACTCATAAACTCCCGGGCTCGGTCGGCCCTCAGGGTCTCCGGATATAAGTAGTCATAGAAGGTGCATCGAAACTCATCCCAAGACATATCCTGCTGACGCCCTGACCGTGATATCACCTCCCACCACCTCTTAGCGGTGTCTCAGAGCATATAAGTAGCCAGCTTTACCCTCTTCTCTGGAGGGATCTCTAGGTGCTCAAATATGGTTAGTGTGGCCTCTATCCACGACTCTGCAGCCTGTGGTCCTCTATCCCCTGAAAAAGTAGGAGTATGTTGCTGCTATAAAACCCACATCAACTCAGCCATCGACGGGGCAGGAGGAGGCGCTCCCTGGAAGGTCTGCATCATTCTTAGGAAGTCCTCCTTGAACTGCGCCTCGGCGCCTACAACGGGTATAACAACTGTTTCCAAGGATGGAACAACAGGAGGATCTACAGGAGGTCCCTGGTCGGCCATATCCGGTGTCTGGTCACCATCTGGAAACTGACACATGACCGGAGGATGTCTTGGAGGCATAGCTTTGAAAGATCAAAAGCAAACCATAGACCAGGATTAACAAAGATTGAAAACACAGGGGTACAAAATGGGAACAGGGGAAGAAACTATAAAGTTTTACAAAACACGACTACACAACGTGTATAAAAACTACACGATGTGTCTACTTAAGCCATTAACATGGGTGTGTACCCCTTCCTGACAGGTTTTGTAACACCCCAAACTACACGGTGTGTTGTTCCCACAAATGGTGTGTACTTGAACTCTAAAACCCTGCCCGAGTCTCCTTACACGGCTAACCTACACGATTCAAACTAACCCCAGACTACACGGCGTGTTCCCTAGGGACACGGCGTGTACCAGACACTACCTCGGAGGCCCGTGTTGTTAGTTACATGACCGTCTATACATCTTGACCTTATACGGCGTGTTCCGAACAAACACGACGTGTATAGGAGAAGGTGACACCGTCCCATGTTGTTCATGACACGATCGGGTACCTAGGCAAGACTACACGGCGTGTTCCAATAGCAACACGGTGTGTCCTTGAGAAGGTTATAACGACTCGTGTTGTTCGTGACACGGCTGGGTACCTGGATAGAACTACATGGCGTGTTCCTTTACAACACGACGTGTTCTACTCAGGATTCCCCGTCCCGTGTTGTTAGTGACACGGTCGGGTACACGGCTCGAAACTACACGGTGTGTACCTACCGTACACGGTGTGTTTATGAAGGTATTTCTAAAACAGCGTGTCCATGATCACATGGTCAGTGACACGGTCTAAAAACTACACGGTGTGTAGTCAAAAATACACGCCGTTTATTCTGGGTTTTTTCTGGGCAGTATCTCAAAAACTGTACAGAAGCCCAAAAACACTGAAAACATGGCAAAGAGGTGACAAATTCCGATTCGTGAGGGCCCATACTCCCCACGAATCAAATCTTGGCATCCCCTATAGTCATGTACAAGAGAAAACAGGATCATGATCCACCAATTTCCAATTCAAGAGGGCCCATAACACCTAAAGAATCAAAACTTGGCATTCATTTAAGAAAATTTCAATACAAACAATCTTCTAACAAGTAGAAAAGATTATATCAATCATCTATCACAACAACATTCATAATATACACAAGGTCTATCACAATAGCATGCAATCGCTAATGCACCCTAGATGGCATGGCAAGAATGCATGGCATGTGATCTCTACAAGTGCCTATATGATGCATGAGATGGCATACCCTCATCTCATCGGGTTGCGACAGAAATAGAACCATAATATCAAAACAATAACAGTACAAATCATGTGAATCACTCTAGGTGAAATCATTTCAACCGTAAAATCTCAAAACCAGAAAACCGCAATAATGAGGTAGTGTGGATTTTCCCTGTACACGGGTTAGCTACTCCCGGGCACAGCTTATTACCAAGTACCGAATCCGTCCGATCCCTGGATAAAGTCTCCAAACAGTAATGCAAGAGAAAATAATTCCTTTGATACCACTTTGTAACGTCCTGGTTCCGGAATCCACCCAGAGGTGCCCCGTACCCGGTTGGTCACATGGCCTCAAGCGCATTTCCCCAAATGCCAGAGGCTGCCGACTAGCAGTGAGGGCCTTGGGTGTGATAGTGGGGAAACTATGCCCTCATTGGCAGAGTACACAGCGGAAGAAAAATAAACATGCAATAGCGGAAGCAGTAATAACCAACAATACAACATCGGAAGACTAAATCAACAAACTGGAGCACATATGTATATATGAAATGATGCATGATACATAACTAGGAAAGCATCCAAACAAGTCACAAAGCTAGAAAACACTACAGTACCAAAACAAGTACAAAAGAAAAGTAAATAGCTCCTCAGCATCGTGATCCAAAGCTCGGTCCCATGCTCTCCTTCTCCAAGCAATCAAGTTCTAGAAGTTGAAGGGCGCTTGCCCTTATCTACACCTGCAACAACATAGTCTGCTTGGGCCCAAAAGCATGGTCCAAACAGGGTGTGAGATAAAATCCTAGTAGGAATTCACCCGAAGATCTATGCCTAATAGTCAGTGAGTATATGGCAGGTAAAAGCACAATAAACAGTAAAAAGCAACAACAAGCAGTAGGCAGTAAATAGTAAGCAGTAAAACAGGATGATACACAACAACAATCAATCCACAACTGACAACAGCAGTGAAACAAATAGATAACAAGCAGGAAACCCTCTGGGAAGTACTCACATCCATCCCCTCTAGTCCTATCCAAGAAGTACCACAACCCTCTAGGTAGTTCACTCAACATAACCCCTCTGGCTTGGTCATACGAATTTATGAGACTCTTTGGGGAAGCTCACTCGGTCAATTCCCCTTATAGTCTAGGGTAGTCAGGGACTCTCTGAGGAAGATCACGCGGTCTAACCCTCTAAGACCCAAGGTCTAGAGACTCTCTTAGGAAGCTATCTCAGTCAATTCCTCCTATAGCCTCAGGTATACCATAGAATCTTCGAGGAATCTTACTCGGTCAATTCCTCCTCTAGTCTGGGAAGGTTCTTAAAGAGATTAAAACAAGGTAAGACTCTCTGAGGAAGCTCACTTAGTCTACCCTCCTGTAGTCTATAAAATCCAAGACTCTCTGGGAGCTCACTTGGTCCATCCCCTCTGTAGTCTATAATATCTAAGACTCTCTAGGAAGCTCAATTGGTCTATCCCTTATAGTCTATAGCACCAGGTTCTCTCAGCCCCGTGCCAGTCAGTGCATAATAATGCTATAATGCCAAATTACACCTATAGAGCTACTTGGATAACCAAAGTACACCTATAGAGCTACTTATCTAAACAATCTACAAGGCAACAAGCATGTCATGAGTTTCACTTCAACCTATAACCGCGAGGCATGAAAACAGGTGTAGCAGCCAAAGGCAAATGAGACCCAAAGGTCGTAAACAAGAACAAAGAAAGGGAAAAAACATCCAAGCACAAAAAATTATCCTCTTACATGGTCAAATTACCTCTACACAAGCATACAGGCAAGGAAGGAAAACAACAAAGGCAAAAAGGGGTAACACGCAATACCCCGTTCATGGGTATTGGTGGAAATTCACACATAAACTCAGAGACTTTGAACGGTAAGGCACAAACCACCTACCTTGATCCTAGGAGATCAATATAATTGAACCAAGATGGATGATTCTCCCTAGAACATCGTAGATCTGATAAAACACACAAAACGTTGAACCTTAGATAACTTAAGAAGGAGGAAGAATTGAAAAACAAATCTCAAGTAGAAGGAAGAACTCACCGCTGCGCTTCCAACACAATCGACAGAGCTCGAATCAGAGAACGGATGGAGGCTTGGGAATCCAGAGAAGTTTCGCGGTCGTACGACGTCTCTCGGTCGAACCAGAACTAGAAAAAGACAATTATGACGATGAGGCGCGGTCCTGGTCCATTTAGTGAAAAAAAAGAAAAGTACACGGTGTGTATTTTTAAAGTACACGGTGTGTAGTGGGTTTTTCCATACTCCTACAAAATTGGCCTCCATGTCACCTCTACACACCGTGTGTGTGGGCCGGACACAGACATCACACGTTTTCGAGTGGGAAAAGAGTACATGGCGTGTACTCAGAATGTACATGGAGTGTACTTCAAAAATTTCCAGAAACTCCAAAAATTCTCAAAAACTCCAGAAAAAGAAAGACATACCTGAAACGAAGATTCGGGTTCTTACAGCTCTCATATAAATACCACCCTCCACCTCCCAATTTCTACCCAATTATTACTTATTGAATAGAAAAATATATAACAAAATAAAACTCATAAGACATATATACATGTTTTATAGGTTCTAGTCTTATCAAAAGACCATTCTAATAATCCTTAAGGTGCTATCTTAAGGTGGTTGTCTCAATGAAGAAAGTAAGTCCCCAATCTTAATCTCTTTCAATTTCTTCATTATTTTTTTATTCCACCAATTTTTAAATTTAATAAACTAATGTTACATAATTAAATTAATTATATAATTCTACTATAATATTAATTACATCATCATATAATTTATATAATCCATTTTATGGTTTTTTATTACATTCGTTACATTATTGACGGTTTCAATCACCTATGTGGATGATGTTATAAATCATCTATTATCCCCACTTATGGATGGTTTTAAAAATGTATTTAATAAATAAATATAATATTTATAAAATTATTAGGACCCTGGAAAGATAAATTGGTCATTATATTAATTATATTAATAATAAATGATCATAATAATTTTAACCGCCCAAAACAAGCGTACGGAGAAACGTTTCATAATTTTTTTGGACCATCTATTAAACTATAGAAATTTTGTGCTAATTGAATAATTAAAACTCCATAACTCTAAAATTTTGGATATATAAACTGATTTTACAATAAATTTCTGATCACATTGTCGCGCGTGTCAAATTAGTTGTTTAATTCTGACTAGAATTTCTGCAGTATAGTAGCAACCCTAGGCCGTCTCTCGACGGAGCCTTAGATCATTAATTTAAAAAGAGGGTTTTGATTATGAAATTAGAAGTGGAATGTGGTTTTGTAAAACTTTTGTGTTTGATGATTAAAGATGAAAATATAAAATGAAATCGATAAAACAAGGTAGAAATTAACAAGATTAATTAAGTGTAATCAACCCAGGGTACTCTCATGATGTTCATCCTTCATCACTTCATAATATAGGGTTATGATCTTTTAATACCTGTTTTGTAACACCTAGAACCAGAATGTTACTGAGTTTATACTATGAACCCTCCTAGGGTTCAGTCGAAATCACACAATGATTCACTGGACACCGCCAATGATTGGGTGATTTGTGTTCGACATCATAACCGAGACTCACCAAGGCAACACACGAAGAACTCGAGGTGCTGTCCAAGTTTGTATGTTATTTCATTGTGATACCATGAAATAAATGTACCTATCCTTAACAGTGCTTATGTGAGTTCAATTTACCAATATGAACCACACAAACACCACAATTGGAAGGGGGGAAAGAAAGTGGTGAACGGTGTGTGAAACATCACATGAATGGGTACCCCCAAACATGATCATATGAGTTGAGCATGACATACCAGTACATAACTCAAAAAAAAAGGATGATTAAAAATAACACAACAAACTAGAATTAAAAATATCATCCAAATATTACAAACATGATGCTTGGGATTTACATCATGTTCCCCCCGGGTGATCACAAGGGGTTTAGAAACCTATGGGAGGGGAAGAAGAAGAAGATGTTGAAGTAGCACTTCCAATAGCCTCCAGAACTTCTTGGGATGATGAAAATACCTATTTGGGACTTCAAAATGGAAGCACCTTTCCTCTGGTTCTAACTACCAAATGGGGTACCCAAGGTGCCAATTTATAGGCAAAGTGGGAAGGTGGTTTAAGGCACCCAGATTTCTTCAACCCACTTGTACCACTTTTTTCGACCTCCAGACAACATTATCTCGCTTTAGATAAAATAAAAAAGTTGTAGACCCACATCTTGAATATATCCACCGAAAGTTTGGCACCATTTGAACATATAAAACTAGAGATATTGATAAAATAAAGAACACCATATCTGACTTTGTGCAGATTTGATTCCCTGGACAGATCAGTTCTTATGGGCATTGTAGAGGCCGAATGAGGATTCGGTTCCTTAATATTAAATGTATCCCATTAAATTTTGGACCAGCCCACAAAATATGATCCCATTTGGATGCACTTAATTTTTTGAATAGGAACAACAATGGAAAAGTCTTCATAGATCCATGCAATTTTGGCCCATTTTTCTTCCACTTCATCAAGGTCCCTCCAAATCATCTCCTCCTACATTGAAATAATAATAACAAGTAACATTGCCCATTTTAATAGTGATTAAAATTAATTCATTGATTAAAACATAAAGTTAAATTTATTATTATATTTGGAATATTCATTACAAAACTAGTTTAAAACAATAGTTTAAGGGTGGATTTGAATAGTGAATCGTTGTGTGATTACTTCCATCACTATCAATAAACCGATTTGACCATGGAGTCGTGAAACATATATACTCAGGATGGTGAACATAAAAATAATGTATTTATAAAATGATTATAAAAAACATAAAAAAATAAAAATAAATGAAATATAAATGAAATTTTTTCCTAATAAAGCATTTAATGAATTTAATTATATTATTTAGGATTTTATATGTATATACCAAGAAATTCAGGACTCAAGGTAATGGAACTCCTAAACCACCCTTTTTTTCATTTGATTTATACTATTTCTATCTTTATCTCACTTTCTTTCTATATTATTCACATATAATTTTATATATTTCATATATACATTCCTTATATATATATTTAGTTTATATTTCTTTATTTTATAGGGATATATAACTTTTTCAAGTTCACATCTCATTCTCTTCTTTAAAGAAAACTTGAATAAATGTAAATTTTCTATTTCTTATTTATTTTTATATACCACCACTGTAAAAGTTTTAATATTATATGAATTTTTAAAAAGAAACAATATTTTAAGAATAATTATTCGAGGACATTTCTAATTTTAAGGAAAACCATATTCACTTATTTCCTTCAAAGGCTCTTTACTCAATTATTAAAACATTATTTAAAGGGTCTATTACCACACCCACTTCTTTACCCCATTCTCATGATATTTTCTTCAATTGATCTCTATCCCAATGAACAATATTTATTTATTCATATATTAACATGTAAAAATTCTTAATCTCCTATTTTATTTGGAGTCATTATGATATATCATTAGATAACACTTTAAGAAATGATTATGTAACCCATTTTATTTTCATGAGTTTTATTTTACATTGTGTAAGATTTAATTAAGTGGCACAAATATGCATGTACATATAATAATGTGATGGGTAAGTCTAAGATTATACTGAACCTGATACAATAGGTAATATTTTCATGTCATGAGATACCATGTATGGTGCATGGACAATAAGCCTAACACACTTTGTTATACTGTCTTGGTAGTGAGACTTAACTTATGCTTATTATGTCATGTTTTATATTATTTCCAAATTCTTATGATTCCATGATATTATTATTTCATCTTCTTTATTCCATTATTCCATGTGATAATTTATGACCCTCCTCTTCTATGATATAATATTAAGCTACTTAAATCATATGTTATACTTTATTATCATGATTATTTACTTAATAGGATTTTTAATCTCACCCTTTTCTTTTATATATGCCCTAGGGTATCATTTTTAGTAATTAAATAACAAAGGTAATTAGGAGTACATTATAGATATTAAAATAAATATGATGTAGTTTATTTTTAAGTTGATGCATTATGTAACTAATCTCAAAAATACATTATACCTATATATTTTTGAGGTGTTATTTATGGATTTTTATATTAAAAATCATGTAATAATATGTGTAAAAGACTCAGTTTGCTATAAGATTTCCTGTCCACGAGATATCACTATTAGCACTAATCATATCTACTTTCATATCATGCTAATATGACATTAATATTTGTTTCCATTATGTTTATCACCTAGCTGAAATCATGGATATCAAAAAATCACTTTTTGGTGCTATGGTCTCACCATTAATCTCTAATAGTGGTCATATTCAATGATATCACTGAATTTAAAAGAAATTTGATAGTTTTTCATATCACCCAATTCAAAGAGAATACCCTTACCTTTAGGGAAATGGGATAAAATTAGTTAAAAGTTATAATTTAGCATCCAAAGATTGGTTAAGTAGTCAAAAGGTCCCAAAAAGACTGTATAAGGACCAATAGAAAAATCCCTCACATTTTTCCCACACTCCATGATGGTTTCGGGTGCAGCGGAAGCGTTTGGAGGTGGGTTATATATTAAGATTTATTTTAACAATAATTTCTTGAAACCAAGAGTGAGGATCTTGCACATAAAATTTATAATTAATTTATTTAATATTTGAAGAAATAAATACCCAGGCTTATGAAATTTATTTGTTGGTGAATGTTGATCATCTACAAAGTCCCTTTCATATTACCTTCATTGCACTATAAGGATCGAAGGATACAATCCCTTTAGTGGTAATCCACACATTCTCTTATGATCTATAAGAAACACCACTTTATATCTAGGTGATAGCGTAAAGAGTTTATTATCTTTTGTTTTTTTTGTTCTTGATCACTCGTTATTCGGTCTTGAAAAAATCTCTCTTATACTTCTCGTTCTTGAGAGTGAGAGAGGAGGAGGAGTTGAGAGAGAATTCATTGTGTGAAATAATTATCTATTCACAATTTTGGATTCTCTACATAATTAACATAGACATCTATTTATAGAGCTAGGATTTGAGTTAAAATATTATTTAATTTCATATTGGACATTAAATAACATTTATTATCTTTAATAAACCTCACGCCACATAATAATAATTGTATGATTATTGTTTTGTGGTGCATGCCAACTTGTGCAATAACATATATTATGTAATATGTATTTTCAATTAATATTTGTCACCAGACCCAGCATTGGTCCATTCTAACTCATCTAGAATTTATTGAATAATTAAATAAATAATTTATTCACAATCTAGAGAATAAATATTTATTAAAATATTCAATAAATAAAATAAATATTTTATTCACAAGAAAGTGAATAAATATTAATTTAATTTATGATATCAATATAACTTGAATAAAATTATTCCTCTAACTTGAGTATGATATTTATTCCATTAATTAAACTCAAATAGAATTTAATTGATATTAAAAGAAACACTTAGTGTGTGACCCTCTAGGATTATTTCTAATTGGAATTATGCAGACTTGCTTAAATTCTAAGATTACTGTCTAGTAACGGGTCAAGGAAACTAAGAGAAATAACTTAATTTCATAAAATCAACAACCATATATGAATGTTCACTATGTAATATAATCCCTTTATCACAATATCTCATCAAACAGGTTGCGCATCCATGTCACCAACTTATATGATCAATATGTCTTTATTTGAATATCTTAAATAAACATGCTGTTACACCATATCCAAGGAATTTAATGTGACAGTTTTATTCCAATCAAAGGTCTGAGATATCATCTTCTATAAATATGGAAGGGAAAAATACTTCCTCAGCTTATTCATTAAGGACTTGTCACTCATGACACACCCAACATATTCAACTTCACCATAAACTATTATCATCATGGGTTATGAAATACATCTAATTACGTGAGTTATAACAAGAATTAATAATAATTTTAAAGTCTAAGGAACATCACACACACTCGTAGATAAAAATAATCGATGACACCAAAACATGCGAAATTCCTACTGGCAGGTTTGTTCTCATAATCTCCCATCTCGACGATTACCAAGTGCAAACTTCATGAGAAGAAGCCTCATATTCTTATGATTACTCACACCTGACATTATATGTACTATGGTTCCCATTATAGTACATTATATAACCACATAACATTATTTGAGAATATCTTCATAGCACATAAAGGTTCTCATCATAACAGGTAATTGTTATGACCTTATCAATGCAATGTATACTCTATGACATTATTACATTAGAGTCATAGAGAACAAAAAAATATTTATAATAAGATTTTTTATTAATATTAAATACATTGAATATTCATGTAATCAACGTATAAAAAATTGATCCTAAGACACCAACCACAAAAAACTCCCACTTGGACTAGAGTCAACTACCTATCACCATCAGTCCTATATACCTCACATGATAGTCATGTTTTTGCTGAGTCAAGGCTTTATTAAAGGGGTCAACCATGTTGTCTTCTATGGAACTATTTCTTACTACAACTTCAACTCTCTGATAAAAATCCCTCAAGATATGATACTTCTAAATTATGTTATTTTTCCACCGATGTGACCTTGGATCTTTTACAAGAGCCACCACTATAGTATTATCACAATGGAGTGTGATAGGATCTTTACTGATAGGTACCACATTAATATATTGGATAAAGTTTCACATCCATACAGCTTATTTATATGCCTTATAAGCCGTAATATACTCATACTCTACTATAGAATCTGTAACCACATCCTTCTTTGAGCTCTTCCAGCTCACAACACGTCCATTAAAAGTGAATATGTATCCCGTTTGTGACTTCATGTCATCTTGATCAGTTTGGAAACTAAAATCTTCATATCCTCTGATGATTGGTTCCTAATATACTCCATAAACTATGAATATATCCATAAACCAAAAATATATCCTTAGTTAAGGAACCATAAATTTGATTAAAATCAAGGTTTATAAACCCTAAATTTCATTAATTTCTTGCTACATTGCATCCAAGATGAACCCTACATTTAGAACTCCTCTTTCCATCTAACCTAAAGGGCTCGCTGTATCTCTTGAAAAATGATAATGGAACTTCATATCTAATATAAAGAAGATGAAAAATACATTAAAGACCTAGAGAATTCTATATTCACTTTTCTATTTCAACCCGAAACATGGTGTATTATATGCACTATGATATTACAATGATAAATGGAAGAAGGTTTCATGCTCCAATATAGTCTATCTTCATGATATGCTGTAACCAACTAGAAACTGGGGATGGTTTCCACCATATATACATCAAATTACCTGTATTCACTATGAACATGGGATAAAACTACTGTACAAAACTGTAGTTATCTTCATGAAGATACATCAACTACTAAAAGATCATTGCATACAGTATCATGCAACAAAAGTGGAATTTTCACTGGTATTTACAGAGCTATAGTGGATCGAATAAAACCCCCCCCAATATTTTACTCTGTTTTCATGATGGAAACACAATATTAGTGTCCTCCATGAATTTATAACATACAAGACATCATCTAATTCAAGTTAGTAGTGTTTCTTTGATAACAGTTGAAGGATCCTAACCTCGTCTCACCCTCTCCATGCATGCTAGAGCTCATATCTCCAACTAGTTTCTCACATCTAAAGCTCGATGCCCCACCATTTGAATAGGAATCTATTTATTCTAAAATAATAACTCTTTAACTTTAATTAATTCTTAAATAAGGATGGTAATTCCATGAGATACCTCACACCATGAAGAATATACATAACTATGATGTTGCAATAATTAGATCTCGTACAAGAAGGTGTTGCTGCATGTAAGATGAATGAAACACATGCCCTATACAAGAGATCATATGGAATTGAAAACTTGGAAATTTTTATGCACTCAATGTATACAAGCTAAAGGGAAATCAAATAGTTTTAAGATGATATTCATATTCACTACATTGGGAACTCCCTGCACATGGAATGAAGCACAAAATTCATATTTTATGGAGTTTGAATATTATATTATTTTTAAATAATGGTATTATCAGATTTTTATAAATTATAGAATAAAATAAGATCAATATTTATTATAATTTTATATATTTTCAAAGCAGGTTATTATACTCTATTTTTCTCTATTATTAGTATTTTAAGTTGCTGTATTTTTATCTATAATATCTTTAGTTTTTTATTATCTGGATAAATTCTCATAAATTTATAGGATTGTGATCAAAGTGTTTTCAAAGGTTTTGGTATAGATTTTAAAGAGAAAAATTATTGGTTTATCCTAATGTAATTTTTATGATAATAAGGAGGACAATATGTTATTTAAATTCAATTGTTTGAATTTTCTTATGGATGTTGCCACTAGTTTTCAGGAATTATTTCAGCTAATTTAAAGGAATATTTTAATTGGTATTTGAATATATTTTGGAGGATAATTAAATGATAATGTTGAAATGTCATAATATTTTAAATTCATTTGATATAGTTTATTTTCAAAATTATTTTCATAAACAAAGAGTGAAATGATGCAGCGAATTTCATGGAGAAATTTATGGAATCTCTTGACTCAATTTATTTTTAATATATGAAGGGGGAGCTTCTAAAAATAATAGAATATTTTTATTCTCTATATATAAATATTTCTTTGGTAGGTTAAAAAGAAGAGTGTAGATGAGAAGAAAGTTAAAAGTATTATGAAAATAAAAGTGCTACACAATTTTCATTCTAACATTCTTCATTTTGAAAAAGAGGGAGAAGAATTCTATTTATATCATTATTGTATCTTAGTAAAAATAAGAAGAATTCCCCCACACCTTTTTTTATTCCTTTGGTTTTTTTAATGAATAATAAGTCTGTATGACATTGAAGATTATTTTTCTACTCCTGTACATTCTTGAAGATCATATATATCTACCAGTTTTGGCTGTAATTGTGTGCTGAAGCTGTTCTAATAATCTATATCTTATCTCATTCTACTAAAGTGATTAATTATTTTACTCTATCATGGAAGAGTATAAAATTATCATACTGAGATATGGATATTTAGGTTCCATATAAAAGAACATAAAGCATATGAAAAGGCCTTACTATAAGGTTTCAAATGCCTTCACTTGGTTGTAGAGGTCCCTGGGAATAAGATATGCTTAGTTATAATCACCAAGATTATAGAGTGAGTGTTGGTGGAGTGTACTAGGCGTTTTATATAGAGAACCTTACTTTTTATACATATATAATTCATCTTTTAATATTAATATTCAATACATAACATAATGATCCATTCCAGAATCATATAGTTCTAGTACCTTTTGAAACTTAGATACATAAAAAACTAGTTAATAATATATCTAAAACATATCCCACTTAGTTATTTATAACTAGAACCCTTCTTATAAATATCATAAATAATACAATTCTTCATAACCTAGGGAAAGGAAACATAATAAAGGGTGAGTTAAAATGTCCAATAAGGTTAAATAAGGGAGATATCAATATAACATTAGCATAAGGGTATGATAACATGATCATAACATTAAAAAATCCATACCTTGCATATCATATATCATAATATTGAGCCATGTAATAAACATTGGTAGTTAATAAGACATGAATCATAAAGGAATCAAAGAACATGATCCATGAGATCATAACATTGGTATAAAACATAAGTTTTTGGAGTACACATAAGTATAGAAAATAATTTCCTTAGTAGCCAATGCTCACTGCCAAAACTATCATAGTGGATTGGGTTCACTCCCCAAAATATCTTTGTAGTCAAGGTTCACTCCTTAGACTATCTTAGTGTAAAAAGTCCCTTACTGAAATGGTTTCACTATCCATTTCACACATATTTATCTAATGAAATATCAATATTTACCCATTGCATTGGAAGGATGTATAATTATATGCCTACCCATCACATAATTAAAATCATACATATTTGTTACATAAAATCATAAAAAAATCATCAAATCATAACCCATGAAAATAAATGGGTTTCATAAACATTTCATGAAAACATAACCTGTGTAAAAGAAATAGGTTTTGTAAACTTTTTATTACTCCATCATAGCATTACCCATAGAAAGGAACGAGTTTCATGAAAATTTTATCATCATAATAATAAAAAATCTAGAGAAATAATAAGGAATTTATCATTAGATCATATCCTAATTAAAAACTTAAGTAATATAAAATTATGTTATCTTAGATGAAAAATGTATTTAAAAGATCAATTATAACATTTCATGAGGAAAATACCCTTTTTTCTTTAAAACCACTAATTTAAAATATAAAAATTTCCCAAATATTATGGGAAACATTTTCTTTGAAAATAACCTTGAAAAATTATAAATTAATCTTCAAATCATTGAGTGGTCATGATAGTGGGAAATTTCATTCATTTTGTATACATTAAAACAAATATTCCTTTCACATTATCAGTAAAAATTCAAAAGCACCTCATTTGGAAAATGACAAGAAGATTATATTTTTTTTTGTAAAAAGACAAAAATGGTTAAAAATATATTTAATCAATCATTTTATATTAGTAAAAAAACTCTTGAAAACATTTTTATAAAACATGGACATGGAAGATGAATTATTTTTGAACGAAGAGAGAAATGAAGATGGTTTTCCTTAAAAACATTATTTTAGTATATTGAGTGATTATAAGGGGGAAAATTAAAGGAAAAAAAATTTATTCTACATAAATAAACTTATTATAATAAAATTCAAGAGTTTCTTGAGAGTTATATCATAATATTTCATTATTAGAAACTTAATAATAAAGATTCTTGATAAATAATGAGATTGTAACAAAAAAATATTACCACTTTGGTACCATTTTAATTTTAATCCCCATGAAAGAATGATTTCAAATGAAACTTTAAATATCATGATCATAAGGATAATAATTATATAACATGTCAAATTATAGTCTATAAACCTCATAAAATAAGATAGGTGCATGTGTCAACATATTTCCAAAAGAAGATAAATTGAGACGATAAACCCTTACCTATTCATACATGTTCAAAACTACTGTATAATAAATATAAGTTTATTATACATATATAATAAAAAAATACTCATATATATCATGTCATATATGATATACTTATAAAATTTTATCTCCCATTTATTAATAATTCTTTATTAAAATTACTATTCCGGGTGATATCTGCTTCATTTTTCATGTATGTTTTGGTCTATGTACTTTGATCATGGTTACATAATCTTTATAATTTTAATCATGTTATAAATATAATATATATTCATTATATACATTTATAAATTCATCCATAAATTAAGAGATAGAAAAAATAATTATATCATTCATAGAGATGGTATGCCATACGTACGCAAGATAAATACTTTCACTTACCATTTGATGGGAAAGAGAGGAGATAATGGTGATTTCATAATCATAATAACATTTCAGTAAATTTAGGATAATTGATTTTTTATTTTATGACAAATAACATAGATTTAGAGGATTTAAATACGAAGTAAAAATGAAAGTGATCGGTTAAGGTGATTACCTCAACTTTGAAAGAACTCCTTTAGATCTCCTCTTAAGGATCACAGGGTATGTATTTTGGGAAGACTATCACCTATAGAATGTGTATAAGGAATTTTATAAGGGATTATGGTATTTTAGGTCCAATATATAAGGCTCAATATTTTGTGAATAAAGGAAAGTATGGATGTCCTTTTATAATTGAAGGGAGGGGCACTCTTAGGATTTCTTATAATATTAAAATAGAATAAAGTAATTATCTATCCAAATGAATTTAAAAGATAGGGATTAGAAGTTAATATAGTATAAGTTTGAAATTAAATTAAAAAATAAAATTTGGAAAGGTTTAAGTGGTGTTTTAATCCTTATATTTTGGTTTAATCCTTTATTTAACATATTTTAACATTAACCACAATAACAATTTTTTTACTCTTAAAGGGTTATAATTTTAATTATAAGGTAAATATTGAATAATAAATAGAAAAAGGATTAAATTTTTGACCATATATTATCCTAATTATCCTATTTATTTATTTTTGTAAATAATTTAATAAAATATTATTTTGATAAATATCATTAATGTCCATTTTTGACATTATTCATTTAATTTGACTTGAAAGATATAAATAAAAAGTTTAAATTCAAGTATAATCCTTTAAAATAATAATAATATTCCATATTAATCTATGATTTTTTAGATCACTATAAATCAATCAAATTATATTAATTTTCATATATAAAAAATATGTTATTTTTTTAATAATTAAATAAATACTGTATTAGCATTGCACAAGAAATTAAGGTAACTATTTAATCACGAAAAATTAAAAATAAATTTCCATCATGAAAATAATTTCATTATTCTCAAAATATACAATTATATTAGTTACTAAATTTATTTTTTTACTATGATAACACAAAATAGATATTTAAAACTAAGATAGTAACAATTTTTAACTTCCATTGCTTTAAACATTATATAGGTCATTTTCATAGAAAAATTTCCATTAAAAAAGTAAATTTTGAGTATAATTATGGATGAATTATCTTAATAAAATAATAAATAGGATAAAAAATATGGCCTTATCACATAGTTTGAACCTATATTAACCCAATTTACACTTTATAATAGTGAAAATTTTACTACAGTTTCTATTCATATTAGCAAAAAATAACATGGGTCTATTTTCTAAATTTGGAAATCCTAATTACAAATATGGAATCCATTTTATCAAATTCAACATGCATAAGTGGTGGAAATTAATCTTAAAAAAATTATGAAAAATGCGATGAATTCCGATTTTTAGGGAAAATACATTTTAAGAATAAAATTTGGTTTATTATTATCCATTACTTAGAAAAATATTAAATAAAAGTTAAAATATTGAATATATAATATTTAAATTGAATTAAAATAATTCACCAATAGTTATTAATTTAATTTATTAAGATAAAAATACATTATGTACATAAACAAGTTTTTTACATAAATATTTATTTTTCTTTCAAATGAGTTTTATTTTCATTTCTAATCAATTAATAAGAAATAAATTTTTATTATAAATGTGTAAACAATATCTTTTTCATAATTTATTTATTCCTATTCATACCCACCAATATAATGACTATGTGATAACTAGAACATTAAAAAATAATGTTTTAATAGTATGTCGTGATTCATTTAATCTTGGTGTTGTTTTTAACACAAGCTATCAAAGAAATTAAATTTATTTGAAAGAAAATTATTTCATAAAATCTCAAGGAGTTATATTCTAGCCCCATTAAAATGAATTTAACTCTCAAAATTCATTACTTTAATAAAGAAAATTAGTATATCTCTATTTCATCACATCCTTAGGTTCTCACATATCTTATTCAAGTTTCTAATTCCTATAGAGAACTTTCACCTGATGAGTAGTATTTTCCCGTAGATATTTATCTCTATGATATAATATTTTTATCAATTTTTCTTCATAATAAATATCATAATCCATTGGTATGAACTATGAGTTCAGTATATGTGATGGATTAGTTATGTACTTCTTCAAGAGAGATACATGGAACACATCATGAACTTGAGAGAGGTTCGATGGAAGTACCAAATGATAAGCTACCTTACCTAATCAATAAATAATTTCAATGGGACTAATATACCTAGGGATCATATTTACTTTCTTCAAGAATCTCATAACCTTATTCCATGGAGAAATTTATAGAAACACGTTCTTACTAACTTCAAACTCTAAATATCTTCTAAAATTATTAGCATAACTTGTTTGTTTACTATGAGCTTCATTGATGTGTTGTTGAATGAATGTAACTTTATATATCATTTATTCAGATATATCAGGTCCCAATTGATTTCTTCTCCAACTAAATCCCAAAAGGTTGGAGTTCTACACTTATTTCCATATATGGATTCATAAGGGTGCACCTAAATGCTTAAGAGAAAGCAATTATTGTAAGAAATCTCGACCAGAGGAAAGTATTGATCCTAATCACCTTTGAAAACCATAGAAAATGATATAAACATATCCTATACGGTTTGAATGGTTCTCTCAAATTGACCATTTATCTAAGGATTATAAGCTATTATAAATCTTAACTCAACATCCAGAGATTAACTTGCTAACATACTAAGCACCGATATGCATACTCATAAATATATCTCTTCACATTGTCCCACAAAAAATTCTATTTCAGATCTCTATAAATCTTTATACATCCTAGATGAATAGAGAATTATGAACTATGAGCCTCATCCAATATTTAAATATTCAAATTTATTGTGGATTGAACACATACAAAGTTCCTAAACCTTATCATTCCATTATAATCAAGGTTAAACTTAGGAACATTTATGACCTTCTTCTATAGCTATACATATTTATTTTGTACCTATTTAATATTTACATGGATAGAGGGTTGAACAATAATTTGAGAAAGATGATATTTATCCCCTTCCATAAATATTTAAAGATTCATCCTTTTAAAATATATAAATATTAGATCTTTTGTGATCGTTATCATATATATGCTAATATGATCCTCTCAACTCAGAGCATATTCCACCTAGTTTGCTTTCTGAGGGTGGTAATGTATTGATCAGTAATATTATTTAATCATCTCCAACCATATTCTATAGAGCATATTAAAATATTTCTGTGTGGAAATATTCTTTAAAAAGTTATGATCATTATATATATAACAAATTTCTCTATAAATATAATGCCTCCATATATTTAATACAAAAATTACCACATCTAAATCCAAAATCATGATTTGGACAATTTTACCCATGAAACCTCAATTGTAATGAGAAATAAGATATCACCATATCATTATGCATGAGAATAAATCATAATCCCTTTGATGATTCACTATATATTAAAAACCCTTCTCCACTATAGGGTAATTAAGAACAAGTTCTTTGACGAACCTTATCTCTAGTTCCCTAAAATTTTCTTCACATTAATTATTCCAAAGGAACTTGGCTCCCTTATGAGTTGAATTGGTAAGTGGATTATAAATTTGATATAAATTATCTACAAAGTGCTGATGATATCTATGAAAACCAAGAAAACTATGGATCTTAGTCACAGTGGTTGGTTTGGTCCAATACTCAACAATTTCTATGTAGGATGGATCTACTTATATACCCTAACTTGAGATTATATGAACAAAGAATTAAACTTTCTAAAGACAAAATTCACACTTGGTAAATTTTGAATAAATATTCTCCTTCTTCCATGAATTTATCACAATTATCAAATGATCTTCATGGTTTTCCTTTATCTTTAAATATATAAGAATATCATCTATAAATACTACAAAAATCCAAGAAAAATAATCTCTAAATATTCTATTCATTAAATCCGTAAATATAGTGGGGGAATTAGTAAGGTAAAATATAATAATTATAAATTCATAGTGTCCATACCTTGTATGGAATGTTGTATTGGGAATATCCTCTTTATTGACCCTCATTTCATGATATCCAGAACAAAGTTCAATCTTAGAAAAGTATTGAGCTTTACACAGTTGATCAAAAATCTCATAAATATAGGGTAAATGATACTTGTTCTTGTTTTTGATCTTGTTAATTTACCTATAGTAAATATAGATTCGAATTGATCTATATTTATTCTAAACAAAATGAACAGGAGAACCTCAAGGTGATTCATTTGGTTGAATGAATCCGTTGTCAAGATTTTCTTGGAGTTTGTTCTTTAATTACTATAACTAAATTGGGACCATTCTATATGTAGTATTTGAAAAAGGTTTAAAACTAGGTATGAGTTATATTGAGAACTCAAATTAACGATTTGGTGGAAGATCAAAAAATTATTATAGAAATACATAAAAAAATTCCCATAAAATAGTCATATCATCAATGTTGAGTTTCTTCCCAACCATCTGAGATAAACAACACTTTTGAATAGGAATCAAGACCCATATGATTGATGGGGTTTCCATTGGAAGTTTATATTTATTGTTGCACAGGTAAATGATAATAGGTTGATTCAGAATATAAAAATTGACTTACTTTCCCCAGTAATTAATGTGGGAATTATTTAAATAAATCCAATACATGCCTAAAATAACATCAAATTCAACTAGATGGAGAATAATAATATTTTTAGGGAGTACATTCCCATAAAATTCAACCGGAGAAGAATCATTGGCTTGAGATGCGATCATTTTACCATTAGAGGATTTCACTACTAATTCAACATATAATCATTGGGGTAGAATTTTAATACCCTTGGAAAATTCTTCAGATATAAAATTGTGGGTAGAACCAGAGTTAAATAAGATATTAGAAGTTCTAGAGTGGATGATAAGTGTACCTTTCACCATGTCATTATCATAACCATCATAAAAAATAGCTATTTCATGAGATTTATCTCTCTCTATTGTCTTAAGAGGTTGATGATGTTGATTATCATCATTAACCTTTAGATTTGAGTACCGGTTAGGAAAATTCCCATAATCCTTTAACGTGGAACACTAGACTGTGGGTGGTTCATTCTGTGGATATTTCTCTCGATTTAAATAATTTTCTAACTTCTTCCCATTATTTCAACATTTTATTTCCTGATGACTTTAATTTATACACTTCAAAAATTTACTAATACCCTTAAGATAATTTCTGCCTTTTTTCCTTCTACACATTGATCATAAGGGATAGATCATATTCTTCTTTATATGATTTTTATAATTTACTTTTAATTCAATCTTTTTTTTTCTTATAAAAACTATGAGATTGATGGGTAACTCTAATATCCATTTCCAAATTGATAGAACATCAAACAATTTCTTCATAGATACTGATGTATCTTATGGAAAATTCTTTTTAGAGACATGGTTTTAAGGCATTGAAAAATTGATCAACCTTACTTTTAGGTTATACAATAATACAAGAGGTGTAACTCACAAGTCTCCTAAAATTTGTCTCATAGGTACTAGTAGATTCATCACCATTCTTCTCTAGCTCAAGGAATTTCTTCTCCGTTTTTTATGAAGAATACGAGAAAACTACTTAATGAAAATAATATCTTAAACTTATCCTATTCCATAGTCAATTTATTCCTCTTTCATCATATTCATGATAATTTTCCACCATTGATTCACTTCACCTTCTAAACCACTAACAGCCAAAATGATTTTTTAATGCTCTGAACACTATATAATGGAAATTATATTTTCAATGGTACCAATCCATTTCTTAGAAACTAGTGGTTTAACAAAACCACTTAAAAAAGGTGGGAATTTTCTCCTAAAGTATTCAATAAAATTTTGTTACTTAATTTTATCATTTGGAAGTTCATTATGATTCATAGATTAAGAAAGTTATATAAGCATCAAAATGATATTTTTCATTCCAACCCCCATAAAATTTTCTTTCTCAAGTGTACAATCGTTTTATTTTCTATTATATTCACCATTAACATGATTTCTTGTGTTCTAGTCATAAAATAAAACCAAAAATATTAGCGCGAGAAACAATAATCATAGTGGAAAACTACATAATCATGAAAAATTATTTATTGGATGTCTAAATCAAGACACCATATTTTCAATCTATGGCACCTTAGTTTTATCCTAGGTCATGCATGTTAATTAATAAAACTTTAGAATGTTATCATAAACTTAGACTTATACCTAGGATTCTCATTAATTTTTTCTTATCCTATTTTATAAAGGTAAACTAAATGATGATTTGATACAAAATATAGTGTCCCATTCTTTTCATACAAAGATATTTTATCTTTTTAGATGAATATTTGTTACATAACATAATGATCCACACCATAATTGTATTGGTCTAATGCCTTTAGAAAATTGGATAGACAAAAAATTGGTTCATAAGATATATACATTATATTCCACTTTGTTCTTCATATATATCACCCTTCTTAGACATATTATACTCATTACCTTTATTCACAACATAGGGAAAGGAAACATAAGAAAGGGTGATCTCAGATTCTCAGTAAGGTTAAATTAAGGAGATATCAAAATAACATGAGAATAAGTGTATGATAACATAAGCATAAAATTTGAAAATAAATACATTGAATATCATAGATCATAATTTTGAGTCATGGAATAAATCTTTCTAATTCATAAGACATGAATCATGAAGTAATCAAAGAACACGAGCCATGAGAGTATAAAATTGGCATAAGACATAAGTTTGTGGAATACACATAAGAATAGAAAATAATTTACTTATTAGTGAAGGATCACTAACAAAGATATCACAGTGTATTGGGTTCACTCCCCAAACCATATCAGTATTCAAGGTTCACTCCCAATACTATCATAGTAGAAAAAACCCCTTAATGAATTGGGTTCACTCCCCATTCCAGTTCTGTTTATCGCACAAGATATCAATATTTACCCAATATATTGGAGAGATATATAATTATGAGCCCACCAATAATATAATAAAAATCACACATATGTGTTCCATAAGATCATAAATATTCATTATATCAGAAAAAATGAAAAGAAACGGGTTTCATAAATATTTCATCAAAGAGTAACCCATGTAAAATAAATGGGTTTCATAAATATTTCATCACTTCATCATAGAATTACCTGTGGAAATGAATTAGTTCCATGAAAATATTATCATCATAATCATAGACTATACCGAGAAAGAATAAGTACGGTATTATTGGATAATATCCCCAGTAAAAACTTAAGTAACATAAAAGGAATTCATCTTAGATGATAGATCAACTGTAACATTTCCCAAGGAAAATACCATTTTCTATTTGAAATCACTTATTTAAAATCTAAAATTTTTATAAGTATTAAAGAAAACATGTTATTTGAAAATAAAATTGAAAACTTATAAATTAATCTTCAAAGAATTTATTGGTCATAATGGTGGGGAATTTTGTTCATGCCCTATACATTAGAATAAATATTCCTTTCAAATTATCTATAAAAAATAAAAGTACCTCATTCAGAAAACAATAAGAATATTAATTTTAAAAAAATTTTTAAAAATTAAAAAACGGGTAAAAGTATATTTAATAAATAATTAGATATTATTAAAAAAATTCTTATTTTTTAGAAAACATGACAATGGAAGATAAATGACTTTCTACTAAACAGAGAAATGAAGTCGGTTTGCCTTAAAAACATTACTTCAGTCTATTGAGTAGCTATAGAGAAGAAAATGAAAGGAAAAAATTTATTCTACCGAAATAACCATAGAAGAATAAAATTCATGAGTTTATTTAGATGTTTATCATAATATTTCATCATCATAAACTTAATCATAAAAAACCCTAATAAACAATGAGATTGTAACATAAAACCCTTACCTCTTTGGTAACATCTGAATTGAAAGACTCATGAAAGAATAAATTAAAATTAAACTTTAAATATTACATTAATAAGGATAATAATGATATAAAATTTTAAAGGGAAGTATATACACCTCATAAAATAAGATAGGTGCATGATATAACATATATCCAAAATAAGATAAATTGAGATAATAAACCCTTAAATCAGGTATGACTTTCTTCGTACGTGTGTGAACCTCATTTATAATAAATTTAGCTTTATTATAAATATATTAAAGAACCCCAATAATATATATCATACCATATCTTATTTAATTATAACCTTTATCACCTATTAACAATTCATTATTAGAATCATTGTTCCGGGTGATATCTGCTTCATCTTTCATGTTTGTTTTGGTTCGGTAGTTTTGGTATGTGTACTTTTATCATGTTTCCATCATCTCTAAAATATTAATCATGATATAAATAATATATATATATACATATATATTTATTATATAAATATTTATAATTATCCATAAAAGTAGATATAGCGAAACAAATTACACTATTCATGGAGTCGGTAGGTCGTACGTATGCACGAGCGACACTTTCACTTCCCATTTGATGAAAAAGAGGGTGGATAATAGTGATTTAATAATAATAATAATAAAATTTAAGTATATTAAGGATAATTAAGTTACTATTTTATGATAAATAAAATACATTTATTATAGGTAATGAAGAAGTAAAAAAAGAAAGTGATCAGTTAAGGTGATTACCATGTCTTTGAAAGAACTCCTTTATATCTCATCTTAAGGATCCTATGGTTGGTATTTTGGGAATAAAAAACCTCTAGAATATGAATAAGTAAGTTTAGAAGGGATTTTTGTAGGGTATAGTCAATCTAGAGGGCTAAAAATGGTGTAAATAAGATAAAGGATGAGTACCCTTTTATAATTGAGGGGAGGCTCACTCTTGGGATTTATTAAATGATTAAAACATAATAAAGTCACTATCTTGAAAAATTCATAAAAAAGGAAAGGTATTCAAATATAAGATAGCATGGGGTTAAAATACCATCAAATAATAAAGTTTTTATGGGTTTAAGTGATGTTTTAAACCGTATCTTTTGTTTTAACCTCTTAGTTAACCTATTTTAACATTAACCACGATAACAACTTTTTCAGTCTTAAAGAGTTATAATTTTACTTATAAGGTAACTATTAAATTATAAATGGAAAAAAGATGAAATTTATAACCATATCTTATCCAAATTATCCTATTTCAATATTTTTGTAATTTTTTTTAAAAATTTAATAAAATATTATTTTGATGAAATATCATTAATATAAATTTTGAAACTATTCATTTAATTTAACTTAAAAGAGATAAATAAAAAAAATTTAAATTTGAATATAATTATTTTTATACAACATTAATATGTCATATTCATCTATAAAATTCATATAACACTATATCTCACTCAAATTATATTCTTTTTAATATTTTTAAAATTATTTGTTTTATTTTTATAATAATTGAATAAATATTATTTTAGCGACATGAAAGTATTAAGGTAATTATTTAAATCACTAAAAATTATAAATAAATTTCCATAATTAAAATAATTTAATTATTCTCAAAACATTAATTTATATTCATTCATAACTTTATTTTTTTTTCTATGTGAACACATAATATATATTTAAAAATAAGCGAGTGACACTTTGAAACTTTATTTCAAGGAAAAGTGTTCATTAAACAAATAAATTTCAAGAATAAGGTGATAATGGTAGAATTACCTTCATCTAATAAGAATTAAGATAAAATATTATGACCTTATCACTTATTTTTAACCAATATTACCCCGATTTACACTTTACTAAGGTGATAAATTTTACCACTTACTATTCATACTAACCAAAAATAAAAGGGGCCTATTTACAAAAATTGAACCTATATATTCAAAATATATAATCCATTTTATCAAATTCAATAACCATAATTTTAATAAATTAATTTTAAAAATAAGTACACAAAATGTGACAAAAACTGTTTTTTTGAAAAATATATTTTTAAGTGTAAAACATGATATATTCTTATCCCATGATTAAAAAAATATTAAATAAATGTTAAAAAATTTGATTTAATATATAATATATAAATTTAATTAAAATAATTTACTAATAGTGATTAATTTAATTTATTAAGATAAAAATACATTGCACACATAAAAATAGTTTTTTAGATTTTTTTTGTTTTTCTTTCAAATGATTTTTATTTTAACTTCCAATAAATTGATAACCAATGAATTTATGTTATACATGTGTATAATATATGTTTTTAATAATTTATTTATTCCTACTTATACCTTCCTATCCAATGTATAGGTGATAACTATCATATTAAATAATAACATTTTTTATTGTATATCTGGTTCGTTTAAACTCGGTGTTGCATGTAATGCAAGCTATCAAAGAAATTAAATTTATTTTAAAAAAATATTTCATAAAATATTTAGGTGTTATAATTTATTTTCCTCAAATCACTATATAGCATTATTTCATATTCTTTCCTTTATTTATTTTCCACTACTTATTCATCTTTAAGAGATAGGGAAAGAATTGACTTATTTCAAGAGGGATGTTTTGTTTTTGTTAAGAATTTTAAAAGGACACAATTCACCCCATATAATTTATTCATCATCATAAATTTGACACAATAATTAATATTATAAGTTTTTATCTATTGGATATATTTTTCTTTCTATAAATATTTTAATATATTACTATTTCTACTCGATATCAACAAGTGGTATCAGAAGGTTTTTATATTAGAAAATGTTAAATATTTATTTTGTCTCTAATAAGTCTGAGTTAAAGATCCAGATGGAGAAAAAAAATTCAATAGACGATCTTAGATAATATATATTGATGATTCATTCTCTTATGTTAATAGTGATAATTATGGATGTTGGAAAGAACACATGATTTTTTATTTGAAGAATCTTGGAATAAATGTTTACTTCAAAGTTTTCAAGCCTTATGAAATTACTAAAGGAGAAATGTAGAAGTAGAATTAGTATAAAGAGAAAAATTATGATATTAATTAAAAATATATGAAATATATTGTTTTTGGATTAGTAACTGACAAATTTAATCAATTTTCTTAGTGTGCCACATCTTATGAAATATGGGAAACCATTGAATTTTCCTATGAAGGAAACAATAATATTTATTAATAATGAAACAATACTGATAAACTTAAATTAGATATCGTTGGTATATAGTTTGATGAAATCACAACTCAAATGAATAGAAGATTGATAAAAGTTATAAATGATGTTTCTTCCTTGTGAACTCCAATTCTAGAACTAGATCAGGTGATAAAGATACTTATATCTTTACCTTCTAAGTGAAATGGAATATCTACTACTATTAGGTAATCCAAACCAGTTAAAAATTTAATGATAAAATAATTGATCGAAACCTTGATGATCTATGAATATGAGATGAAATAATAAACTAAAAATCATATTTCTATCTAAAATAAAAATGATTCACTCAATGTTTTTATGGATGGATTTTATGATTCAAATTCTAGAAATTCAAGGTTAAGTGATGAGATATTAGATCTTACTAAAAAATTAAAAAACCTGTACAAATATAGAAAATATAAATTAAATACAAATAAATAGAAGGTGTCTAGATACTATGAATGCAATAAGAAAGGCTATTTGAGACTCAAATTCCCTTTGATTAAATATTAAATAAAATATAATCCTAAAAGAAAATCCAATAAAGCTATGAAGACAACTTAGAATGCTTTTGAAGATTCAAGTTGAGAATATACTTCAAACTCTGAAGATGATTATGAAAAGAAAAAGGTAAATATATGTATAATGGATCATGCTGATAAGGTATAATCATTATGCTATCAAAGTTATAATTATAAAATTAATTCTTTTCATGAACTTACTAAATATTGCGTTATGCTTTAAGTTAAATTTTAATCCTTAAATAATGAGAATAAAAAATTTAGAAAATATTTTTATGCTATTTTTATTGAAAAAGAGATATTGTCAAATCATATTTCAGATTTAAGATCTAATCCTTCCAAAAATTATTATGATTTGAATGAAAATAAAATTAAGTAATTATTGGATCAAGTTGATTCTTTAAAAAAATATTCTAGTATGATTTTCAAGTGAGAGAATTTTTTAAATCAAATTATTGAAAAGAATAAAATTAATTAAGTTAATCTTGGTATATGTAGTAATGGAGAAATTCCCAAATTATATAAGAATTATTATATTCATGGTTTGAAAAGAAAAATAATTTATACTATTAAATATTTTCATTAGGGTATTAATAGACATTATTCTATTGATTGTTATTTTAGAAATACTAAATTTTTTGATGTAAAGTATGTTCATTATTCAAAATCTTTATCTAACTAAGTATTTGAAATTTATGCTCAAAATAAACAAATTTGGTTACCTAAGTCTTTAGTTTCTAACATAGCCAGACCAAAAAACATATGGGTACCAAATGGAACTTTTATTTGAAATTTCACAGGTCTATTCCACTGGACTTAATTTTTATATCATTAAGTTACTACTTTAAATACATTTATATATAGATATTGAATAACTATAAAGTAGTTCTTCATTTAAAAGGAAATATCTTTAGAGATGGAACTTATGAAATCTAGAAAGTATTTCATTTATATTTTAATATTTTATTTAAATTTAATAACTATTTTATATAGGGGAAAAGATCTTTTGAATGTTTTATAGATTTATTCCTCTACATTTTATTATTATTATTATTGAATTATTAATTTCTTTTCTCACTCTATTATTTTATGTTAATAATTAATTTGTTTAATTTTTTTTAAAATAATGTATTCTCTTTAAAATTCTATGTTGGTATGTGTTAATCTATCAAAATATATTTTTCATCAATCATGTGTTTAATATTTTACTCTGAAAATTAATGACATGCACAAAAAAATTATTATTCAAAATTCTATAAAATTATTTTATTTAAAATTATTTGATTTTTTATATTATTTGAATATTTTAATATTTACGCTTAGTCTTAGGTGGTGTTATTTTTTTTACATGTGTTTAAATATTTTTTTATTATAGCATGAAATAAATTATTTGATATATATTCATTGAAAATCATTTTTTATTAATTAAATATTATTTTACATGTTTTCATGGATCATTATGTATAATATTTTATCCTTTTAAAGGAAGTTTTAATTAAGGGGAATTTTATATTGCTACATGCACTAGAAACATATTTTTCAAGTTTTTCTTGTTAACACATATTTTTGGTCTTTTATAAAGTGGGACAATTGTTTTTCAAATTTTAAATCTATTTTATACTTACAAAAAGTTGGAGAGATATTTGGTATTGATTTAGGGTTTTTTAATTATCAAAAAGGGGGATAATTATGAGTGTATCCTTTCCATTCTAATCTTGGTTTTAATAATTACTTCAACCAATTTTTGTTTACTAATACATTTTTATGTGATTTTATATTTAATATGTCTGTGATTTTTTATATCTAACATGATTTAGATTATATTCCTACAAGGATTTTTTAATTGGAAATATAATAATAATATTTCCATTTTATTTGTTTATATCAAAAGATAATTCAGTTGTTTCGATCGGAAAAAATTACCCAAAGCCTTTATAAGTTTTTCAGTGACATTGGAGTTTTTCTATTTAAATTTACCTATATATTTTGATAATATTTCAAGATAAAATTTTTTATATTCATACAAAACTTATAAATTTGGATAAACAAAAAATTTATCTAAATTTCATTAGTTTATGAGTAAGTCTAAAAAGATATATTTGGTGCTCTAAAAATTCACCAATGTTCATGAAAATTTTCAGGGATTATAAAATCTACATATTTTTTTTAAGGTTGAGACGCAGAGGCCTATTTATTGAATTAGAAAAAGTCCAAGAGAGGAATAAGGAAACAATAAAATATAAGGAAAAAAATAGGAAAATTAAATTGTTTTAGAGTGGGTACTCATGCTGTGGTAAGGAAGTCTCCCACCTTTGCTGCGGGAGTGGAGAACCCTGCTTCCAGACTCTGCAAACATCCAATCGCCACCTTTATCATCCAAAGGTGCGTCCGCAACATCGGAAGTAGTCACAGTGGGGGTTGACTCAACATCACTAAAATTGGCAGATAACAAGTCAAATGGATTTGATACATTGACATTACTTATTACCTTATCAGGAGTCGTTGTGATATCCTGCATGGGCTTCATACCATCCTTCTGAAAAGAGGTTCCATTCCTCTCCAACTCCTTCATGTCAGTGCTATGCACACCCTATTATTTACTGCTGGTAACCAAAGTACCTTCATTAGCCAGTGCACCAATGCGAACACCTGAGACCTGTAGTGGAGAGGGTTCCAAAACCGCCTCATTCTTTCCTTTCACTCTACTTCTATCACCATTTATAGCTTGACCTTTGGTCTTAAACTTATCCGAAGTTGCAGAAACAATCAGTAACTTACCTTTCCTCGATTTAAGGGCATGCAACTCATGCCTAACCCTATCATCCATAGCCTCTTGTGCTGAGCGTTCCCTTTCATCTTGACTATCTTCTGAGTCATATCCATTTATTTCACCATCCATTCCTCTGACAAGATCATCCTTAAAAGAGATGCTTCCCTTATTTTGATTACTTCCTTCAGTGTTATCAGAACAGCTTGTTCCATCCACTTGTGGAGTGGAATCAACCCTTGGTAAGGGATCCTCAACATCAATCCTTCGGACCATGTCACCAGGTTGTACAACCTTTATCTTCTCAATATGAAAATTAACCACCAACGACTCATCAGTATCCTTCTGAATAACGTCCGGCTTTTGCTTTCGTCAACAATGCAATGCATCATGACCCTTAATTTGGAAGTTAGAGCATAGTACATCTCTCCTACATTGAAAATCTGAATGTCCAATAATTTTACAAACTTTACAGAATGGTGGCATTTTCTCATATTCAATTCCTAATCAAATTTCATCATTAGATGTAGATAAAACAACCCGATCAATCAATGTAGCACTTAGATAAATTTCAAACAGCACCCGCGCATAATTTCATGCATTTATCCCTACATTTCATTGAATATGAACCCTAGATTTATAACTCTTCTTTCTATCCAATCCAAAGGGCTTGCTTCATCTCTTTCAAAATGATACAAGAACTTTATCTCTAATATGAAGAAGATGCATAGTACATTAAAGACCTAGAAAACACTATATCTAGTTTTATTCTTCAACCTAAAATGTGATATCTCATATATACTATTATATTAGAATGATAAATGGATTAATTTTTCATGCTCTAATATAGTGTATCTTCATGATATGATGCATCCAACTAGAAACTGAAGATGGTGCCCCCCATGTATGCATTGAATACCTTATATTCAATGTGAATACAGTCTCAACCTACTAAATAATATTGTAATTATCTTTATGTAAACACATCACCAGCTGGAAGATCACTATATGCGGTATCACACAACCATAGTGGAGTTCACATCAGTATTTAAGGATCTATAGTGGATTCAACCATAAAACACCATTGTTTTGATATGTTTTCAAGCTATAAAAATAGGATGGGTTTCTACCATTCATGGATAATGTATAAGACGTCATAAAATTCAAGTTAGCAGTGCTTATTGTGATAATAACTGAAGGAGATCAACCTTAACTTTCTCTTTACATGCATGCAGGAGATCATCTATTAAACTGGTTTCTTCCTGCTGAAGCTTGATTCCATACTAGTTGAACATGAATCCATTTATTCTAAAATAAGAACTCTTCACTATTCATGAATTCTGAAATGAGGATAGTAATTCCATGAGATATCTCACACCATAAAAAATAGACATCACTGGGATGTTTCCACACCAAGAGGTCATACAGGAAGGCTTCATCACATGTAATATGTATGCAATGCATTCCCTGTATAGAATCTCATATGGAATTGAAAATAAGGAACTTTGTATACACTCCATGTATATAAGCCAAAGGGAAATCAAACTAAAAGAAGATGATATATATATTCACTATATGGATAACAACCTACATATGACATGGATTATGAACTTCATATTTTTAGGATGTTAAATATTAGATTGTTTTGGAATAATGGTATTATCAGATTATCAAAAATCATAGAATAATGTACGATCAATATTCTGCATATTTCTAGATATTTCTGAATTAGTTTATGATACTCTATTTTTCCTTTATTATTGGTATTTTATATTGTATTTTATCTAGAATATTTTTGGTGGTTTATTAACTGGATAAATTATAATATTTCTAAGTATTGTGATCTAAGAGTTTGTGAAGGTTTTGGTGCAAATTTTAAAGAGAAAAATGATTGGTTTATTCCAATGTCAATTTTTCCTGAGAAGACGGAGGACAATAGTTTATTTAAATTCAAATGTTGAAATTTTATTATGGATACTTCTGCTAGTTTTCAAAAATTATTTTAGCTAATTTAAAATAATATTTAAATGATTATTTTAAAATATTTTAGAGGATCATTCAATGATCATGATGAAATGTTAGAAGAGTTTTAATTCATTTGAAAAAGTTTTTTTTTGAAAATTATTTTCTGAAATAAAGAGTTTAACAATTCTGCAAATTTAATGGAGAAATTTTTGGAAGATCTTGACTCATTTTATTTTGACTATCGAAAAAAGGATCTACTACAATTGCTAGAATATTTTTATTCTTTATATATAAATATATCTCTATTAGGTTAAAAATAAGAGTGAATATGATAAGAACATGAAAAATATTACTAAAATAAAAGTTATGCACAATCTTTATTCTTATCTTCATCATTATTAAGAAGATACAAAATAATTCTCTGTCAATCATTATTCTCTCTTTATAAAAAGAAGAATAAGTCCTATATGAATTTGTTTATTCCTTTGGTTTTGTTTAAAGAAGAATAAATCCATGTGACATTGAAGATTATTTTTCTACTACTGTGCATTCATGAAGATCATCTAAAACTATCATTTTCTACTAAAACTGTGTGCCAAAACTATTCTAATAATTTACATCTCATTTATTTTTATAGATTTGTTAACTTTTTATACTATATAATGGTAGAGTTTTAGATTCTCATAATAATCTATGAATATTAAGGTTCCCTATAATATAACCCAAAGACCTGGTAAAATCCTTATTTATAGGTTCCAATTTCATGAACTCAGTTATAGAGGTCTTATGGAAAATGAACTATTTAGTTAAAACCACAAAGCTCATCAGAGAGCATTGGTGGCATAGAATAAGGTATTTCTATGCCCTGAACCACTATAAATCACTAAGACTTATTATTTCCTTTATTTATTTTCTTTTTCTTACTCATATTTAAGATAGGAATAAAGAATCAATTTATTTCAAGAGGGACATTTTATTTGTCAAGATTTTTCAAAGGACACAATTCACCCCCTCTTGTGTCTTCTTCCTCATCATTACAACATAATAATTGGTATTATAGGTTGGGCTCTATCAAATGTATTTTTCATTTTAGAAATATTTACAGATACTAATATTCCCAATTGATACCAACAAGTGGTATCAAATGTTTATTCTCTTAGAAAATATTGAAGATTTATTTTGGATTTAATAAACTTGAGTTTAAGATCTATAAGAAGAAAAATTTCAATGGATGGTCTTAGATAATTTATGTAAATTATTTGTTCTATTTATTTTAATGGTGATAATTATGGATTCTAGAAAGAACACATGATTATTTATTTTAATAATATTATAATAAAAGTTTACTTGAAAGTTTTCAAGCCTTATAAAATTCCTAAAATAGAACTCTGGAGAAGTAGAATGATGCTCAAGAGACAAATTATGATCTAAACTCAAAATCTATGAATGTTATTGTTTGAGAATTAGGAAATGATGAATTTAATCAAGTTTCATAGTGTTATATAACTTATTAAATATGGGAAACCATTTCATTTTACTATGAAAGAATTAAAAATATTCAATAGATAAGGTAAAATACTGATATACTTAAATTTGATACATTCAGGATGCAAGAAGATAAAGGAATCACTCAGATGAATGAAATATTGACAGAAGTTATCAATTACGTACCTACCTTGAGAACTCTATTTCCATAAATATGCCAGGTGTTTTAGGTAATTAGAGTTTTAACTTCAAAGTGGAATAGAATATCTGCTTCTATTTGATAATACACATTGATTAAAAATTTAAATATGAAATAATTGATTAGAACCTTGATAATGTATGAAGTTGTGATGGAATATGAAACTAGAAATCATATTTATATCAAAAAGGAAAATGATACACTCATAGTTTAGATGGATTAATTTTATGATTCATATTCTATTCATTCAGGTTTAACTGATAAGCTATTAGATCTTGATATTTTTTTTGGCAAGCTATAAAAAGAGAAATTAGAAATTAAAGAAGAATAAAGAGAATGAAGTCAGATGATATGAATGTAATAAGAAAGATAATTTGAGACCTTACATACCGTTGATTAAATCTCAAAGGAAATATGATTATAAATGAAAAGGAAAGAAATCAATGAAGGATACCTGGTGTTCTTATGAAGATATAAGTGGTAAATCTACTTCAAAATATGAAGATGAGCATGAAAAGAAAAAGGTAAATATATTTTCTATGGCTCATGCAGATGAGGAATAATCATCTTTCTCTAAAAGTTTTAATTCTGAAAGTATTTATCATAGTGAAATTAATAAATATTGTTTTATACTTCAATATAAATGTGAATACTTAAAGAAAGTGCAAAGAAAAATCATAAATTCTTAGGCCACTATTTTTTTTGAAAAAGGGAGTTTGTAGAATCATATTTTAGATTTAAGATATAATTCTTTGAAAAATTATTTTTCTTTACATAGAAAATAATGTCAAGTAATTATGGGATGAAGTTGATTATATAAAATTGGTTTCTAGTATACTTAGCAAGAGAGAAAATTATCTAAATAAAATTCTCTACAATGTTAAAATTAATAAAGGAAAGCTTAGTATTGGTAGTAATAGAGAAATTCCTAAATTATATAGAAACTATTTTGTTCCTAGTTTTCAAACAAAAAACATGTCTACTGTTAAATGTTTTTCATTGTGGTATTAAAGGATATTATTCTATTAACTGCTATTTTATAAATCCTTAATTTTTTTTGATGTCAATCATGTTGATTATTGAAAAGATTTATCTGAATATAAATTTGAAATTTCTACTCAAAATAAACAGATTTGGATACCTAAGTACTTAGTTGCTAACATATCCAGGTTCAAAATCATATGGGTTTAAAAATAAACTTGAATTTTATATTTTGCAGGTCTATTCCACTAATATTCATTTTTGTATCATTAAGTGGCTACTAAAAATTCATGGATATTTCTTTATTTTATAGATATCAACCTACTAAAAAGTAGTTTTTTATTTGAAAGGAAATATCCTTAGAGTTGGAACTATTAAAATATAATAAGTATCTCATTTATATTTTAATATTTTATTCAATACCATAACTATTTTATATAGAGGGATACATGCTTTTAAAATTTTTATCACTTTATTCTTCTACATTTATTTACTCTTATAGTAGAACTATTAATTTTTTTCTCACTTTATTATTTAATGTCATGAATTAATTCTATGAATTATTTTGTTAACATATTTCATGATATTTAAAATTATATGTTGTAATGTGTTCATCTATTAAATGTTATTTTTCTTCTAAGGATATGTTTAATATGTTATTATAATAATTAATGGTATTAAAAAAAAACTATTATTCAAAATTATTTCAATATCTTCTATTTAAAATTATTTGATTTTTTTAAATTCACTGAATATTTTAAATATTTATGCTAAGTATTTAGGGGAGTTATTTTAATTTTTTATCTTGTGTTTAAATATTTTATTATTATGGCATGAATTAAGTTACATGATATATATCCATCGAAAATAATTTGTTATTCATTAAATATAATTTCAAATGTTTTCTTGGTTATAATTTTAAATGAAACATTAATCAAAAGGGATTTTATATTGCTTCATGTACTAAAAACACATTTTTCATGTTTTTCTAATTAACTCATCTTTTTGGTCTTCTATAAAGCATGAGATTTTTTTTTTCAAATTTTTATTTTTTTGAACCTTAAAAAAGGGGGATATATATTTGGTAGATATTTGGGATTTTTAATTATCAAAAAATGGGAGAATGTTGAATTTATCCTTTCCATTCTTATCTTGGTTTCAATAATTACTTCAACCCATTTTTGTTTACTAATAAAATTTTTTAAGTTATTTTATATTTACTATGTATCTATGTTTATTTTATATATTATGTGATGTAGATTTAATTCTTAAACCATTTATTTAGTTGGGAATATAATAATATTATCTATTTTTGTGGAAAGATAATTCATTTTTTTCGATGGGGAAAAATTATCTGAAGTTTTTATAAGTTTTTCAGTGACATTGTATTTTTTTTGTTTAAATTTACCTCTATATTTTGATAATATTTAATGATAAAATTTTATAATTCATGAAATACTTGTCACATTGTATAAATAATATATTTATCTAAATTTCATTAGTTAATGAGTGAGTACAAAAAGATATATTTGGTTCTTTAAAAATTCACAAAATTTGTCGTAACTTTTCATGGTTTCTATAGTCTATAAATTTGGATGAATATTGTATTTCATTGATTATATTAGATACAAATATATAAATCACGTGTAACATGGTGTGATGTAAATCCATGAGATTTATATTAATTTTTTAATTTACATAGAATAATAAAAAGGTGTTTTGATGATTAATAAAATATAGGATGTTCTGCAATATTTTTACTAAGTTGTAATTTTTATATATTTTGTTGCTTATGTTTTTCAAAGATATTAGGAAATGTGGAATTTAGGTTGAGGTGGTTCTTTATCCATTGAAAATTTATAAAATTTTACTAAATTTAAGTCTTCTGGGATGAATTTTGATTTTGTTGTTAAGAGGATCTAAAAATATGGTGAGGTCTGAAGGTAAGTTGTTCAGTTTTTAGAAGGTTTTTTGACCCCTGTGTTTTTATCCCTAAATTAAAATTATTTTTAAGGAATCATATGTTCTATTAAAATTAAGGTTCATAAACCCTAAATTTCATGTGTTGATCCCTACATTTTTTTAAAGATAAACCCTACATTCAGAATTACTCTTTTTATCTAATTTGAAGTGCTCACTGCCTCTCTTGAAAAATGCTATAGGAACTTCATATCAAATATGAAGAAGATGAACAATACATTATTTAAATGGAAAATTCTATATTTAGTTTTCTACTTTAACCTAAAACATTATGTATTATATGTGAAGTGATATTATAATGATAAATTGAGGAAGGTTTAATGCTCTAATACATTGTATCTTCATGCTATGATGTAAACAACTAGAAAATAAGGATGGTGTCTGGAATGTATACATAAAACTCCTTGTATTCACTATGAACAAGGGATGAACTTTATTTACAATACTATAGTTCTCTTCATGTGGATACATCATCTATTATAATCTCACTATATATAGTATCATACAACCAAAGTGGAGTTCACACTACTATTTATGGAACTACAGTGGATCAAACCAAAAAACACCATTTTTTTACTCTTTTTAAAGTTGGAAACATAATATGGGTGTCCACCATGCATGGATAACATAAATAACCATGTAAAATTCAAGTTTTTATTGTCTCTTGTGATAATAGTTGAAGGAGCTAAGCCATTCCTCATTCTATCTATGCATGTTGGATCTCGTATCTCTAGCTGGTTTCTCCCCACTAAAGCTTGATGCTACATTGGTTAAACATGAATCCATTTATTCTGAAATTATAACTCTTCACCCTTCATTAATGATGAACTGAGGATGATAATTCCATTATCTACCTTACACCATGAATAATATTCATCATTGGGATGTTGCAGTAGCTAGAGCTCATACAAGGAGGCTTCATCACATGTAATATGAATGCAATGCATGACTTGTACTGAATAACATATGAAACTAAAAACTGGTAACTTTTTATTCAATCCATGTATACAAGTCATAGGTAAATTAAAATAAAATAAGATGATATTCAGGTTCACTGTATAGATATATCCTTGCATATGGCATGAACTACAAACTTCATATTTTCAGGATCTTGAATGTTATATTATTTTGGAATAAATGGATTATCAGATTATCAAAAGTCAAGGAATAATAAAAGATCAGTATTCTGTATATTTTTAGATATTTATGAAGTAAGTTATGATAATATGTTTTTATCTATTCTTGGTATTTTAAGTTACTTAATTTTAATCTAGAATATTTTTATTGTTTTATCAACTGGAAAAATTCTATTAAATTACAAGGATTGTGATCAAAGAGTTTGTGAAGGTTTTGGTGTTTATTTTAAATAGAAAAACGATTAGTTTATTCTAACTTCATTTTTTTCTGATAAGATAGATAATATAAAGTTATTTAAATTAAAATGTTTAAATTTTCTTATGGATTCTACCACTAGTTTTTAGGAATTATTTCAGCTAATTTAAAGGAATATTTGAATGGGTATTTTAAATATGTTTTAGAGGATCATTCAATAATGATGATTAAATATTGGAAGATTTTATATTTTTTTGATAGAGTTGATTTCAAAAATATTTTCAGAAATAAATAGTTAAACAATTCTATTAATTTCATGGAGAAATTAGTGGAATCTCTTGACTGAATTTATTTTGATTTTCTGAATAAGGAGGAGATGCTGAAACTGCTAGAATATTTTTATTTTTTATATATAAATACATATCTAGAAGGTTAAAAAGAAGATAAAAATGAGTATAATATAAATAATATTATGAAAATAAAAGTTCTTCACATTTTTTATTCTTCCATTCATCATTTTTAAGAAGAGATAAAAAAATTCACTGTACATAATTATTCTCTCTTGGTGAAAAGAATAAGAGGGTCGAGAAAACTTTGTTTATTCCTTTGGTGATATATAAAAAAGAATAATTCTTCATAAAATTCATGATTATTTTTCTTTTATTTTTCATTCTTTAAGATCATCTACATCTATCATCCACAACTGAAACTGTGTGTTAAAGACGTTCTAATAATCTACATCTCATCTCTTTTTATTGAAGTGTCGATTACTTGTACTTAGTCGTAGTATAATTTTATCTTTTCATACTAAGATGTGAATATTTAGTTTCCCTATAAAAGGATATAAAGTCCATATAAAATATTTTTTGTAAGGTTTTAACTATCTATACTCAGTTTTAGAGGTCCTTGAGAAAGGAACTACATAGTTAAAATCACCAAGCTCATGGAGAGAGTGTTAGTGGAGTGGAATAAGGGATTTTTATACCCCAAAACACTACATATTAATGCATCCTATTATTTTATTTATTTATTTTCCACTACTTACTAATCTTTATGAGATATAGAAACAATAAATTTATTTCAATAGTGATGTTTTTTCATGATTTTTGAAATGAAAAAAATTCACCCCTACTGTGTCTTCATCATCATAATTCAATCACAAAAAACTATTTTCACAATATTAAGAATGAACATGATGAAGACTAGATCCATTCAAAATATTGAACTTGAACTCAATGTGATTATATATGTTCACAATGTTATGAATACCTATGCTTATTCCATTCCATAATTGTATGTTATATTCTTATGTCACGCTCTCATGGATCATATTTATTAACTCATGTTTCAAAACTCTTTTTATTCATATATTATGTTATTATAAGCCTTATTATATGATTTATGATATATTATTTTTTAGGTATAACTTTCTTATATATCCTGACTACAAAAATATTCTGATCTTATGCACACTTATGATTTGTTATTGTTATCTCTTATGTTTACCCTTATTGTGCATCTAAGATCCCCCTTTATTTTGTTTCTATTTATCCATATTATGAATAAAATTAATACCTAATATGTGTCTAGAATATTATCTTGTGTAGAGGATTTGTGGGAGATATTGGAGGATTGTTATATATTAAGTGGTTTCTTATAGAGTGGAAAAATATACTTTTGATTCAAAGGACATGGGTTATACTGGTTAAATATTTTTTATAATTTTCTAAAACTCTAAACCTAGAAAGGCCATTTAGTTTCAAATGTTTCATTATATTTTAATTATTGATGTGTACCAAATATAGTGTGTAAAAGTTATGTGTTTCTAGAAATATATTTGAGAGTATAGTTCTGGGGTTCCTCATACCCATAGAGGCCTAAGTAGGGTGTGAGTTCAACTTAGTAGGACACCATCAATGGTGTCCCTAAAAAAGTCAAGTCTGAATAAACTGCATGATGATGTGCCATAATAAATAATTATAAGTATAAATAAAGAAACCACCATCAATCCTTATGTTCTACAATGACACCTGAGATCAACCATACATACTTTAGCTAGTGCTAGATGTATCTAAACATTATACATAAACATTTGGGGGAATGAAACCCTACCCAAGAAACAACTCATCACATCATAATTAGGGGGGAATGGAGACCCAAATTGTAATCAACTCATCACAACATCATTTGGAGGGAATGATGCCCCAAACTATAATCAAATCATCACAACATCATTAGGGGGATTGGTACCCCACACTGGAATCAACTCATCATAACATCATCAGGGGGAATGAATCCCCACCATAGAAATAAACTCATTACAACATCATCAAGGGTATAGTTCACAACTCTAGAATCATGTAATCAAAACATAATTAGGGGGAATAGTTCCCCACCCTATAATCATCTCATTACAGTTCACATAGTTTACACTTTTACAAATCACATTCCATTCACATTTTAGTAACAATCCATGTTATACAAATTTCAATGTTTAATACTCTAACTTCCTTATGAATAAGGTCATTCACCCATCCCATGTATCATTCCATACTCATTTAGGATATCTCCCTTATTTACCACTTTAATCACATAAATCCATACTTGATATCATCCTATGGAATCTATGTTCATCTTTCTTGGTCAAAATTATTTTTAGAGAACCCCTCTAGCTGATTCTCATATTTACTATTTCTCCATACCAAAGGTAAACCTCACTTAAAATACAAGGTTTAGGTTTTACATTTATAAATGGAATTATCATGACCTAATTAAGATAAATTACACATAATTATAATATAATTAATTTCATTAAATTTAGTTCAATCACACATTAGGTCAACGCGACTGCAAATCATACACACATAAAAATCAAGAAGAGACTTTGGGGATAACTTAGGGACCACCTACCTTTTGATCATAGAAGGTTATTATTTGAATATCATCAACTAGTTCAAGATAAAATGAAAGGAATCTAAGAATCAAATGAAAACCAAGAAAAAGGGCACAAAAAATATAAGACCACTGAAGTGTGATAGAATAGTAGAAAGAATTGATGAGGAGTGTTAGAATTACATTTATATATATTTCAAATCAAATGAAACTCAAATAAGTTGAAAAACAAAAGAAAACAATCTAGGAAGCGGATGAATTGAAAGAGAGAGCATAAGAAGGGTGTGTATGAATGGGTAAAATAAGGAACCATCCTTAATATTATTTAAATACTAAAACAATTTATTTTAAAAAACTTTATAGGTCATGCATCATGATATAATGACACTAGTTAGGGTGTGAAGACCCTTCAGGGTCATCTTCACGGAGTGACCTCCCTTGGTCACAACAAGGCACACCTCTCCTAGGAAAAATCAAAAGTCTCATGGTTAGGAATTCATAGCATAAAGAAATTTACTAAAATGGATCCATAACTTGAACCACTAGTCATGGTGTGACCATCCCTACTTTATGACTTTTTCAAAGGAAATACATAATATTTTCTAAAATAATACATAAGATTTACTACCATGGTGTGACACCCTTCATCATGAAATTACCATACATAAGGTCTTTTCCCTAGTGAAAAACCCAAACAAAATCCACCATGTTGTGACACTCACTAGTCATAATGTGACTCACTACCTCAATTTTTTGATGCCTCATTCAAAAACATGAATCCTATTAACTTAAAAGAGTAAATTAGACACATAGTCACCCATCATGGCATTCCATGTACCCATGAAAACATGATGGTACCTCTACAAAACCTTTTAGCCACCCCTAGAAAAATCCTCAGCCCAATCTCCAAGAAAACTCCTAAAAATAGCTCTTGGTTTAAAACCAACACCCCAAAGATTCATATTTGAAAAAAATATACAAGGTTAGAAAAATTAAAATAGATTAATACCTCAAAATAATACAGGGTTCTACAACCTTCCCTGTAACACCCCGAGATTTTATGAGAAATATTATTTTTAATTACTTTGATGTCTCGTGTTGTAAGCTACACCAATATTATCTTGTGCTATACGCAACACCGTATTAGCTTATAGTATATGCAAATACTATTCTAGGCTTGTGTTGTACGCCAGAGCAACCTTCCTCGATAGCGTGTGTTGTACGCAATACCGAGTTTCACTAAACGAGATATTATTATAATATTATTATAAACTAGCCGTTATGAATAGTAATACCAACTTTTTGAAATATTATAAATTTTATCTTTCAAAATGGAATTCATTTTTGGATTCGTAATATCGAAATTATCCTAGGGTGAATTTTTGGTATTTTTTTGAAAACTTTCAATTTTTGATGAAGAGTGAAAACACTGGGTTACTATTTAAAAACATAATTTTTATTTAAATAATTATTTATTTTATTTAAATTTATTTTAGGTCAAAATTGATACATAATACCTATATAAGATCAATGTAATTAATTGGAGTCATTTTATAATAATTTTAGATATATAAAAATTTTATTGAACTTTTCACCGTCTTTTACCCACCTCCTAGGAGAATTTGAAAATTTGCATAAAACATAATTTTACCGCTTCTATGAGTGGAATTTCGAAAATTCGAGAGACATATTTAATATCAAGGAGTAAAATGTGTTTCAATAAGATAAAAATAATTTTGGTTGAATAGTAACTTTTTTAGTTTTATTTATCACGGTTAAAAGTAAATAGGGTAATTAAGGGTAAAAATGATATTATTATTACCCAAAAACATGTCCTAATTCTATTGGATAAGTGTAATTAGACCAAAAACAATCTTAGGAATAAAATATTACCCTTTAGGTCCACTTGGATTAGATTAGGACATTTATTATTATTTTATTTAAAAAAGAGTTAAAATAGTTAAAATCAAAGTTTAATAACTAAAACATTTTTAATAGAGTTATACATAATATAAATTTGACTATAAATATTCATTAGAAATATTAAAATCTTTCCTACATAATGGTATTTTATGTATAATTTTTATACATTAAATAATTTAATTTATTTATGACACAATGGTGATGCAGTAATTACCTAAATAATGAAATATTAAAATAATTGATATTATAAATACCCAAATAAATGTAATTTGAGACTTTTTATGAATTAAAATAATTTTATAGGTTAATATGACTTTTTAGAATTGATTTAATTAACTTTGTTTGAACTAATTGTGCTGTTATTATTTTCAAAAAAATCAATTACCAAATAGTGTCAAAATTGACATAAAATAGTTTTTTAAAAAAATATTATATTATTAATTGTTATTATATTCATAAAAATATAAGGTTCGTCCAAATGACTTATATAAGGTTATTTATATTTATAATGAACCACTTGGGGTTCGTTTGTCTTGTTATAGTAAGTTTATTAACCATATAGTGTAAGAAAACAAGAAGACATGGTAAAAGTTAAATTATTTAACTTAGAGTTAAATCTAAATAATAAGGTTAAAATAGTAACTTAAACTTGTCTAAAACCTATTTTTTGAGAGTATTTTGACTCATAACCACTTTATAATATAAATAAATTAATTTAGAGCTATTATAAACCGAATATGACTTTATTATAAAATAATATTTTAAGTTTTTCCTAAGGTGCCCCTCTCCTCCCTTATAAAAGGGCACCTCCTCCCTCTTCTCTTTACACAATTTTGAGCTTTCAAGCTCGGACAAACCCTGAAAATTTCCATTATCATCTTTCCTAGAAACATTATAGAGGCTCTGGTCTCCTCAAAATACCAAATCTATTACCTTAAGAGGAAGCTTAAAAGAGGTGCATCGAGGAAGAGGTAATCTCTTCTACCGATTCTGTCAAGTTTCTTTCTTCTTCAACTTCTTATTACTTAGTTGTTTCATTATAAAGTAATAAAATAAGTATCAATAATATACTGATATGTTATTATAAATATGAAACAAAACCATTTCACCTTCTATATATCCTACGGAAAACGAAATCACCGAGCGTGCGTACGTACAGAATACCGTCTCCATGCCGTGGTGTAATATGTTTTTCCACCACCACCTTACTTGGATGGGTATAATGGTGTAAATAATAAATATATATAGTTATTATAACATCATACTGATTCTGAGATATTATATCATCCAATCCAATTTAATTCAATAATTATGGGAATAATATCATCGCTCGTACGTACGTACGGATTACCATCTCCACGACGCGATGAGATTCATTCTCCATGTTAACCATTCAAGAATGATTATAAAGTATATATAATGAATAGTAATGAAATATATGAAATGATAAATCTACTATATATATATATATGTCATATACTTACTTCAATTCAAGTTAATAAGGAAAGGAAAACATCTTTCATGCGTACGTACGACCTACCGTCTCTATGAACGGTGTATTTCATTTAATTTATCTATCTATTATATATATATACTGAATATATATGATATATAAATCATTTTTTACATTCTTGAAGTAAGTAAAACATGATATAAGTAATAATAGTATCAAGAACAACAAGTCCAAACACGTACGATAAATAAAACGGTTTTACCCAAAACGCAGCTTTAACATGGAATTTACAAAATAACGGGTAATATAAAGTCATAAGTGAACCATATATGATATCATAACAATGAATATGATTATGTAATAAGTCAATGACATTATTTAAATCATTATACAAGAGGTTCAGATATGTACGAAGTATATCAGACCTAAGGTAAGGGATAATTTTTCAATCTCAATTTTATCCGAGATTGCTTATACGTAAGTATTTACTGGGGTTATATTTATCATCCATGTCTCTATTTTATAAAAATGGTTTCATGTATGTTTAAAGTTATTCTTACCCATTTTTGACTTTTACTACATGGTATGTAAGGAATCTTTCTTTTTTTTACCATATGAGGTACTTTTTGACTTTTCCAGCTAAAGTATGAGAGGAATGTTTTTTTAACTTATAGGGCATGAACAGATTTTTACGGTTTTATAACGCCTTATTTTAATGAAGCTTACTATACAAAATTTTATGAATATTTTAAACAAAATCCTTATCTTTTAAAATTTCATGGCATTTTGTGAAAAAAATTTATTTTGAAGAAGAAAGGATATTTTCCTCAAAAATTCATTTCAAGCGTTTTATCAAAGCTATTTTCCATCTAAGATGAATTTATTAAGTATGTTTATGTTTCAAGTATAATGTATCTATTATTTACATGGTTCAAGTTTTCTTATGATTAAATGATATCCATTTCTTTTATATGGATTATGTTATGATGGGATGATGTTTATGAAACCCATTTTATTCGTTGGGTTATTATGAATGATGTATGTTTATTTTGTGGCACACGAAAGAATAATTTCATTATGAGATGGGTGGGACCTATATCTCCCTCCAATGCATTGGGTAAAGATTTATATCTCATGAGATAGACATGGTTGGAATGGTTAGTTAATCCAGTTCAGTGACACAGGATTGGAATGAGGAGTGAACTCGATTCAGAAAGGGACTTTGTCCACTAAGATGGTCTTGGAAGCAATGCCTTGGCTACTATGGACATCATATCATGTTCTTAATGGTTTTACACAATTACATGTTTTATTCCCATGATATTTTATCATGATTAATGTTCCTTTATGATCTATGGATTATGTACTTCCAAGATTTATTTCTCAAGATTTTTATGTTTAAACTTTATGTCCATGTTTTGAAGTTCAAATGTATATGGTTTGTTTTATTTTCTCCATACTTACCCTTACTGAGCATTTGAGATCACCCTTTTTATGTTTTATTTTCACCAGGATATAAAGAAAGGTTTTAGGTAAGAAAACAAAATGGGAAGATCTTTATGGGAGATGTTGAAGATCTTTCACCATGATTTGAAGATTATTTTTCTGAGTTTCCAAAGACACTAAACTATTACGGTTCTTGTGTGTTTGTTTTTGTTATGTATTAAGTATTTCGAAAAAGTAATATAATGTCTATGTACATCAAGCTTTGGGTCTCTATGGTTGGTATCAGAGGAAAGGTTTAGTTAACCTTTGGAAACTAGGATCCGGAAAACTTTAGTGAGATCCCTAGAGATATTTCTAAGGTATGTCCAGGGATGTCCCTAAGGTTATGTATAAGTATAGGTTATAGTCCTAGAATTATGGTAACAATATTAGAATTTAACCTAATATGTTAGATATTGAATTTAACCCCCCTTGATTATGATTTTTTCCTCTCACACTATTCTTTTTGGGTTTTAGAAAATGTCTGGAAACAAGAAGATTCACGATAATGGAGGATATGATGGACAATGGAATGATATTCTTCATGAGAAACCAAATGAAATTAGATCTAGAAGTCCACATATCGTTATTATGCATAATCAGAAATCTCATAATATGATCAATAATCTCAACTTTGGTAAGTTTCCCGATTCAGCTAATAAGAGAAAGATGGAGTTTCATGATGATCATAGAGGAAAGAAAGTTCAATTTCTATCATATAAATCATGTGGGAAGAGGCATCAGGGAGAATGTTTCAAAGGAATTAAAAGATGATTTGGGTGTGGAAAAGAAGGACACAAAGCCAGTAATTGTAAAGGAAAAGGTTTATTTAACACCATGGACAAGGATAATTGTATTGCTAAGAAATCAACAACAGTTAAATGTTTTAAATATAGAATGTAAGGGCATTATGCAAACCAATGCCCTAAGGGAAAATCTCATGAAGAGAATCAGAATGGTCATATGGGTAGCATTTATGTGGATGATGATGAAGAGACTACAAATGATATATGAGATTAAATAAATGATGAAGCTCAGTCAGTGGTTTAAGAAGGCAGTGGAATGACTGTATGTTTATCAAGAATAATGTATGGTACTATGGAATAAAGAAAAATCTAAGGATTGTTACACTATTATCTTTCCTTGATTTTTTGAAAGTATATGATAAATGGTACCGGTAACCATGAAAGGTTATTCAAATATTTTTGTAAGGTAGATGATATGTGCATAATGAAAGGATAAGGAGATAATGAGATGTTTGATAGTATTAATGAGCTCATGACTAGTATAAGGACAAAGTGATATCATGGTTTGAGTATATAGAAATTTTGGGATTTTGGTATGGGGAAAGAGTTAACTTTTGATAGAAATCATGTTTTCACTAAGGTTCTATGGTAATTCATGTTTCAAAAGAATACATGATTAAAGTATTCACATGTTTGGAATGTGACCAACAAAAATATATCTTATGATATATGGGGGATAAATGATGGTATTTACGTGCTTGTTATGTGACCTTTCAATTAATCATTTTCTTTATACTATGAGATTGGACAGATGTATTTTGGATAAGACTAAAGATTGAAATGGATTATGTTGGACATCAGATTGTATTATTTAAGGATAGAACTTGTTTTTAGATATTATTTCTGGAATGTTATAATAGTATAGTTTTAGAAAAAGGACAATCTGTAGGAAGGGAGAAAACCCATCACGTCGGACAAGGATGTGGGAATCGAACCCACAACTGAAGTGCGACAAGCCTTTATCGTCTACTATTGGCCTACAGGAAGTCCCTGGTTAGTAGAAACTAGTTTTATTTTATTAAGCGCTATGATAGATGAAGTATAAGTCCATTTTAGCAACCATATATGATTAATCTCAGCATATATGGACTTATGTATATTTAATAAATTGTGCTAAACTTTTTGCGATAGAAACAGATGGGATGACCTATCATTCTATCGCATGATCTGCTAACACTTCACGAATAACAAATTCAAATTCATTTATTTAAGAGATGAAGTGGAAATTGTTCAAGGCACAAACAACGGCGAGATTGTACCAAAATCAAGTAATTATTTCTTTTAATTCAATAAATTTTCAACATTAGGGAAATGATCTTGAGAACTAAAAACATTGACCTAGTACCCTCATACCCGATGAATTAGATGGTACCTTAAATCATCACAAATTTATGGCTTTGTGATTGATGGATTTTTCATATCCATGTTCTCTACCACTCTCCATCAAAACTTGATGGTTATATTTCTCTTCCATATCCATATTTTCACCTATGTTGTCCTATGTGGAACCCCAGTACTGAGTTACTTTGGGTGACCGTTATGATTCTAACTTTCCTTTTTAAAATGAAGTTTTAGTATTCCTTTTTACGATGTGGGTTTCTATGAAAGAAAATTTCAAGTAGTAAAACATTTATAACCCCGACGAATTTCGAGGGCAAAATTCATTTTAAGGGGGGTAGAATGTAACACCCTGATATTTTATGAGAAATATTATTTTTAATTACATTGATGTCTTGTGTTGTAAGCTACACTAAGATTAGCTTGCTCTATACGAAACACCGTATTAGCTTAAAATATACACAAACACTATTCTAGGCTTGTGTTTCACGCTAGAGCAACCTTCATCGATAGCGTGTGTTGTACGCAATACCGAGTTTCAATAAACGAGATATTATTATAATATTATTATAAACTAACCGTTATGAATAGTAATACCCACTTTTTGAAATCTTATAAATTTTATCTTTCAAAATTTAATTCATTTTTGGATTCAGAATATCTAAATTATCCTAGGGTGAATTTTTGGTATTTTTCTGAAAACTTTCAAATTTTGATGAATAGTGAAAACACTGGGTTACTATTTAAACACAGAATTTTTATTTAAATAATTATTTATTTTATTTAAATTTATTTTAGGTCAAAATTGATACATAATACCTATATAAGTTCAATGTAATTCATTGGATTCATTTTATAATAATTTTAGATATATAAAAAGTTTATTGAACTTTTCACCATCTTTTACCCACCTCTTAGGAGAATTTGAAAATTTACATAAAACTTACTTTTACCGCTTCTGTGAGTGGAATTTCAAAAATCCGAGAGACACGGTTAATATCAAGGAGTAAAATGTGGTTCAATAAGATAAAAATAATTTTTGGTGAATAGTAACTTTTTACTTTTATTTACCACGATTAAAAGTAAATGGGGTAATTAAGGATAAAAATGATATTATTATTACCCTAACACATGTCCTAATTATATTGGATAAGTTTAATTCGACCAAAAATAATCTTAGGAATAAAATATTTCCCTTTAGGTCCACTTGTATTAGATTAGGACATTTATTATTATTTTATTTAAAAAAGAGTTAAAATAGTTTAAATCAAAGTTTAATAACTAAAACATTTTTAATATAGGGTTATACATAAGATAAATTCTACTATAAATATTCATTAGAAAGATAAAATTCTTTCCTACATAATGGTATTTTATGTATAATTTTTTGGAATTAAATAATTTAATTTATTTATGACACAATAATGATGCAGTAATTACCTAAATAATGAAATATTTAAATAATTGATATTATAAATACCAAAATAAATGTAATTTGAGACTTTTTATGAATTAAACTAATTTTATAGGTTAATATGAGTTTTTAGTATTTATTTAATTAACTTTTTTTGAACTAATCACGCTGTTATAATTTTCACAAAAATCAATTACCAAATAGTGTCAAAATTGACATAAAATAGTTTTTAAAACAAATGTTATATTATTAATTGTTATTATATTACTAAAAATATAAGGTTCATCCAAATGACTTAGATAAGGTTATTTATTTTAATAATTAACCACTTGGGGTCCGTTTGGCTTGTTATAGTAAGTTTATTAACCATATAGTGTAAGAAACCAAGAAGACATGGTAAAAGTTAAATTATTTAACTTAGAGTTAAATCTAAATGATAAGGTTAAAATAGTGACCTAAACTTGTCTAAAACCTATTGGTTGAGAGGATTTAGACCCATACCCACTTTAGCATCGAAATAAATTAATTTGGAGCTATTATAAACCAAATATGACTTTATTATAAAATAATATTTTAAGTTTTTCCTAAGGTGCCCCTCTCCTCCCTTATAAAAGGGCACCTCCTCCCTCTTCTCTTTACACAATTTTGAGCTTTCAAGCTCGGAAAAACCCTGAAAATTTCCTTTATCATCTTCCCTAGAAACATTATAGAGGTTCTGGTCTCCTTAAAAGACCAAATCTAGCGCCTTAAGAGGAAGCTTAAAAGTGGTGCGTTAAAGAAGAGGTAATCTCTTGTACTGATTCTGTCAAGTTTCTTTCTTCTTAAACTTCTTCGTATTTAGTTGTTTCATTATAAAGTAATAACATCAGTATCAATAATATACTGACATGTTATTATAAATATTAAACAAAACCATTTCACCTTCTATCCATCCTACGGAAAACAAAATCACCACGCGTGCGTACATACGGAATACCGTCTTCACGCTGTGGTGTAATCTATTTTTCCACCACCACCTTACTTGGATGGGTATAATGGTGTAAAGAATAACTATATATAGTTATTATAACATCATAATTATTCTGAGATATTATATCATCCAATCCAATTTAATTCAATAATTATCGGAATGATATCATCGCTCGTGCGTACGTACGGATTACCGTCTCCACGACGCGATGAGATTCATTATCCCTTTTAACCATTCAAGAATGATTATAAAGTATATATAATGAATAATAATGAAATATATGACATGATAAAGCTACTGGATTTATTTATATATATATTTCATCTACTTCAATTCAATTCAATAAGGAAAGGAAAACAGCGTTCATGCGTACGTACGACCTACCGTCTCCATAAACGGTGTATTTCGTTTAATTTATCTATATATTATATATATATATAATGAATATATATGATATATAAATAATTATTTAAATTCTTTAAGTAATTAAAACATGATATAATTAATAATAATATCAAGAACAACAAGTCCAAACACATACGTTAAATAAAACAATTTTACCCAAAACGCTGCTTTAACATGGAATTTACAAAAGAACGGGTAATATAAAGTCATAAGTGAACCATATATGATATAATAAAAATGAATATGATTCTGTAATAAGTCAATGAAATTATTTAAATCATTATAAAGGAGGTTCAGATACGTACGAAGCATATCAGACCTAAGGTAAGGGATAATTTTTCAATCTCATTTTTATCCGAGATTGCTTATACGTAAATATTTACTGGGGTTATATTTATCATCCATGTCTCTGTTTTCGAAAAATGGTTTCATGTATGTTTAAATTAATTCTTACCCATTTTTGACTTTTACTACATGGTATGTAAGGAATCTTTTTTTACCATACGAGTTACTTTTTGACTTTTCCGGCCAAAGTACGAGAGGAAAGTTTTTTTTAACTTATACGGCATGAACAGATTTTTACAGTTTTATAATGCCTTATATTCATGAAGCTTACTCTAAAAGATTTCATGAATATTTTAAACAAAATCCTTCTCTTTTAAAATTGCATGACATTTTGTGAAAAAAAAATTATTTTGAAGAAGAAAGGATATTTTCCTCAAAAATTCATTTCAAGCGTTTTATCAAAACTATTTTCCATCTAAGATGACTTTATTAAGTATATTTATGTTTCAAGTATAATGTATCTATTATTTACATGGTTCGAGTTTTATTATGATGAAATTATATCCATTTCTTTTATATGGATTATGTTATGATGGGATGATGTTTATGAAACCCATTTTATTTGTTGGGTTATTATGAATGATGTATGTTTATTTTGTGGAACACGAAAGAATGATTTCATTATGAGATGGGTGGGACCTATATCTCCCTCCAATGAATTGTGTAAAGATTTATATCTCATGATATAGACATGGATGGAATGGTAAGTTAATCCAGTTCAGTGATACAGGACTGGAACGAGGAGTGAACTCTATTTAGAAAGGGAATTTGTCCACTAAAATGGTCTTGGCAGCAATGCCTTGGATACTATGGAAATCATATCATGTGCTTAATGGTTTTCCACAATTACATGTTTTATTCCCATGATATTTTATCATGATTAATGTTCCTTTATGATCTATTACTTTTGTACTTCCAAGATTTATTTCTCAAAATTTTGATGTTTAAAATTTATGTCCATGTTTTGAAGTTCAAATATATATGGTTTGTCTTATTTTCTCTATACTTACCCTTAATAAGAATTTGAGCTCACCCTTTTTATGTTTTATTTTCCTCAGGATATAAAGAAAGGTTTTAGGTAATAAAAAAAGGGAAGATCTTTATGGGAGATGTTGAAGATCTTTCACCATGATTTGAAGATTATTTTTCTGAGTTTCCAAAGACACTAAACTATTATGGTCCTTGTGTGTTTGTTTTTTTTATGTATTAAGTATTCTGCAAAATTAATGTAATTTCTATGTACGTCAAGCTTTGGGTCTATACATTCCCACTATATATATACTCAACATCAAGGTATATTCTTTCACATTACTGTGCATCATCAACAAAAAAATCCAGCCACCATGTCCATATATCAGGCTCCTACTATCAAATATACTCTTGGAACACCCGTGTTACCACTACACTCATTCTATAAAAATATTATTTATTTATAGATTTTTTTCACTCTTACCCACTATCTTAACTATAAATTTCTCAAGAGATGTTTTATCCTTGATATTGATGTCATCAATATCGATCACACGGGACAGGTCAAGATGATATCACCAATACTACAATACATGTAACACGTCATTCATAACACTAAAAAGATGATAAAAATCAAACTGGTATTCCACCATATCAATCCTCTCCACAATTTCAAATGGAACCAACATGGGGGACACCTGTAGAAATACCTGGTCTCCTATCTCAAGCTTCAGGGGATGGAGTCACCAATCAGAATATGATCTCTAAAATATCTGAGTTGCTAATAAATGATTCATGATCAAATTTATATAATCTAATGTCTTTTTCATGATACTTGGTCTAATAATCACTGGATTGATAGTCTCCAATAAACAGATAAATGATCTACACAAAGCCTAAAAATATGCCTTTTGAATTGATAATTAATAGCTATTAGCGTAGGAAAACTTATGAAGAGCCAAATGGTTTTCCTAAAAACCCCTAAAATCCATGACATAATCCCATAACATATCCTCAAATATTTAGATAGTATGCTAAAACTACCCATTTAAAGTTGATAAGTAGTACTAATTTGGACATGCATATCAAGCACCTTTTTCAACCCCTATAGAAGCATAATATAAAGAGATCATCCCAGTTTTAAATAATACACTGAGGTACCCTATGTATTCATACTATCTCCCATACATATATCTTACTCATCTCATCTATAGATAACATATCTCAAATCAATGGGAAATGTGAAACCTTAGTCATCCAATCCATAATAACCCATAACGAATCACTACCACGAGGTGTTCTCGATAACCCATCATAAAATATATAGTCACATCATCCCACTTCTACTCAGGAAAGGTTAGTGATTAAAGATGACTAGTGGGTCACTAGTGCTTGGGCTTAACTTGCTAAAAGGTGGAGCACTATGTAATAAAACCCATAATATCCCTCTTCATCATAATCCACTAATACTATCTATAAATATATTTATAAATCTTAGTAAATACCAGATTAATAGCCTATCTAGAGGCATGTGAGTTCCTCATCAGTTCCTCACATGCTCATTGGAACCATAATATAACCTCAAAAATAGAGGATATTGTCTGAATCAAGAGACTATTCAAGTAGCATCTCACCACCATATATATTATCCCTTACGACCAGATAGTGTAAATTTGATAGCTTACTCTCCTTGACCCTCTAGAGGAGTGAGGAGGTGATAGTCAAGGATGTGAGGGTAGTTCGAACCTAATAATCTTGAAAATCTTTATGCAAGTCAGCAAAAGGTCTATCATCTTCCACTCACTGCTTAACCTGTATACAACACGTTCTTGAGTCTTCCTACTGAGTGCATTGGAAATAAAATCCCCCTTCCTAGGGGTGATATCCATCTCAAAATTGAAGGACTAGAGTTACTTAACCCACATTCACTACCAAAGGTTCAAGTCACATTGTGATATAATAAATTTTATATTATTATAGTTAATGTACATGATAAACCTTTCACCTAAAAGATAGTTTCATCAATACCTTAGGTCATGCAATACTGCTAAAAACTTAAGATCACGCTTATATTAATTTAAATCATGAGAAATCAACTAGTTAGAACCATAAGAAAATAAACAACTATATTGTATCCAAACTACTCTAAGGTTTTCATAAATAAAATTGGGATATCTTGACCCAATACTCGATCTGACCCATGGAAAGGCTCGAAGAGTGTTTCTAATCCCCATGGGATAACAACTAGTGTATGGGAATCAAAGGAAACACACTTGGGAAAAGTTTTATGCAATAAATATTAAACAAAAAATAGTGTAATTGTCACTAAAGAACCAGCACGACTTATCCATATGTTGGGCTTCCTTGCAGAATAAAATGACCAGTTTTAAATAAGAGGCAAATCAAACAAGGCATAACCAATAATAGTCATCCAAGCCATATCCAAATAACATAAAACAGATTCAATGATATGAAAAGAAATATTGAGATATAAAGTGGCCGAAAAGAATAACATATATATAGTACCATATAAGAAAAAGGAATCCCGAAGACCAAATCGACAATCTTCATGTGACCCATGGTCACTATCCAAACTCATCACCGAAGCCCACTCCATTAGTAACTATAGTAATGGATTCCATAATATTGAACTCCTCAATTACCTAAATAAAACATGAAATGTAAATAGGTATAAGAAAAAATACCAGTAAGTATCCTCCCCACATCCCATGAATAATATTTAAAGATAAATCATTTTCATGCTATTTTGGAAATAAAACTATAAAAGAAATATTGTAATTTTAACTATAACAAATCACATATAATAATGTCTTTAAATAATTATATTCCAAGAAAATAATTTACCCATTTATATTATATTAATCTTTAAAACATTTTAATAAAGGATGAAAATTCAAATAAAAGAAACTATTTCTACCGTGAACTTTAAAATACACACATTTTAGAAATAATGGAAAAATAACCCACTTTTGAAATATCACTTTTTAGTCTCTGCAAAGAACCCATCAGAGAGAAAAACCATAATTTTAAAATTAAAAAACCCCCAATCATAATAAATACTAATGTATCATTCATAAAACAACTAACACCAAAGAAACATACTAGTTTAAGAAAACCAAAACACAAAAGAATAATTAATTAGAAATAATATCTTACAATAGTAAAAAAGATAAGAAATAGTAAACAAAAAAATATTCCCTCAAAAAATAATAGATATGAATAAATTTAAATAATAATAATAACACTCAATAAAGGAAAAAAACAACCCCCATCATGAGATCACCCTAGGGAACCAAGTACAAGGCATGCTATGGTCCTCTTACTATGTTGGTGATAAGAAAAATTATATCACACGTATATGATATTAAGTAAAACCTAATAATACCTAAAAATACATATAGAACCGCCAAATATATGTTTGGGAAAATATTACATACCTAAAAATACATATAATCTGGATCATGCAAGAAATAATGTTTTGTTAGTGCATAATCATATTTTAGGTGGCCATATCTAAAAGTCTAGAGTTACTAGAACTAGTCTTCCCACCCATGTACTTGGATTTACCATGATCAACTAATGGAGATGAGTAATAAAAAGATGAAAAATAAAAATAAATCTCAATTCCATATAAAAACATATAACAACCAAGAATCATACACTCCCTTACCTCCAAACACCCTTCATATAAGCAAACCCCTTTTCATCAATAATAAAATATAAATATCACATCCCCAAACTGAGATAATCCCATCAATCCACATAATAAAAATATAATTTTAACATTAAAAACAAATAACTCAAATTGGATCACTTTAATGAAATTATTATATCAGGAAAACACTTTTTAAAACCAAATATGGTTTAATACTTTGAAACCAAAACTTTCAAACCAAAATGAAACTTAATTCCATAGTAGACACATTTAACACACTTTATAAAAAACACCAAAATTCATTTAAAAATCCACTATTCATCATAAGTTTTAAACCAAAAGTAAGAATTATAAATTGAGAACCAAGGAATGATAAAGCAAAACAAAAATCTAACCCACATTGAAAAAAGTCCATTTTATTTAAGAAATAATTAGAATTTTTATGTCATTAAATTTAGAAAATATTTCAATGGATTTATACATATTAAACACCCTTTTAAAAGTTAAAGTTACATAACAAAGATCAGTTTAAACAATGCATGACTTAAGTTACATTTAAAATCCCATTCATACGACTTATAAATCACCAAAGCAAGGAAACAATTATAGCTTCCTTTAAAACTAATACTATTCAATAGAATTTTAAATAAAAGAGTGTTTACAAAACTCAAGTAATAAAGGCTTTAAATTCAAAGAATAATTCACTGAGAAACCCACCTCTAACTATAGTAAATTTATCAGCATGGATGAACAACATTATAATGGGTCTCAATAGGAGATTCCAAAGCCATAGATTCGAAAAACCATAATATTAAACAAAACCAAAAACCTTGGGTTATCTAACTTGACCGCCCTTTATGAGAAAAGGGTAAAAAAATTAGAATAGAGGAATTAAAGGTAATAAAATGATCCCTAATCTTGAAATATTAACTTGTAATTGAAGGAGAATACTTATAATCTAAGGAGGGTAACAGGGGAGGCCATACTTAGGTGTCCTCCTTGTATATAACAAATGAACATGGGACGAATGAGTCCAAATAAGGTTTTAAATCAGGGTGGGTAGAATGATAATTTCACATTTTTAAACAAATGGGAAGGTCACATAGTTTAGTTGCATGATTTACTAAACTATGTGCCAACAGTGCCACTAACAATGGATGGACTAGGGGGATGACACAAAATTTTATCACTTTATTCCCTTTAACCATGAACTAATCTTGCACATGAGACCCCCATACAAGGATGACTTATATGTTTCCTACTTGAATCTGCATGATTTTCCTAACCATGAACTAACCATGTTATAGGTACTACAATACTTAGAAAGAGAAACATGATTTACCAAACCATTCAAAAATCATGCATGTAAGAAAAACTTAAAATTTTTGAAAAAATTCTATCCAAATTACTAAATTCCAATAAATCCAATAATTAAATATTAAAATACACCAAATATAAATCATGGTGTGATAATTCTCCCCACCATAACACTTTCTTTCCCAAAAAAGTCACTATAGAAAAATCAAGTATCACAATAATATCTATACAAAACTCAAAAAAATAAAGACATCAGATGATACAACTCTTGAACTACCTCAAACATAGAAAACAGACATATCAAACAGATAACTAAAGCCACAAATGATAAACAAAAATATCTAAGGGATAATAAAAAGGTTGAGATCTATATTAGTTCTCCCTAATATTTATGAATCACACTAAACTATTGGTTCAGAGAAACCAATAGATTACAAGGGTAATCATTATAAGAAAATAGGAAACCCTCAACTGAGGAGGCCAACATGGTGGAAAAAATCAAATGGTGCATCTAAAACAATGTAGGAATAGTTATTACATTCTCCAAAAGAGATAAAACATTGAAAATTCAAAATTAAAATTGTAGAAACTCATAGAATAATAACACAAATTAAAGGAATAAAGAGGGGGAGAAAATAGGAAATAAATATAATAGAAACATCTTGACCAGGATCCTTTAGGATAATACTCATATTTAGGCTATGATACTATAATTTTTAAATCTTTCGAAGTTGACTTAACTGACTAAAATGATGCAGGATGATGGAATATCAAATCAAAGGGCTTATAATTTCCAACCTAACCACATGGAAGCATAAAAGGAATGATTTATTTATATAATAAATGGTTACAGGATGATGATACTCTCTTAAACTATCCTGAATCTCTATCCTAGTTCATCATGCTTCAGTTCCTAATGACATAGAAAAATATTATCAAAAGAAGAGATAAAGATGCCACTCATCACATAATTAATTTTAAATTCGATACTACCATCACATTATTGTTGACTATATTCCCAACCATAGTTAGACTAAATAAAAATTCTATCAAACCGATGCTTAAAAAAATTTCACGAAGGATGAGTGAAAGTAGAATCAATAACTATCAGGTAAGGCTCAAACACCAAGAAATATTTGGTAGCACCACTCCACATAAAGTTTAGGTAGGGTTAACAACCAAAAATACCACTTTTAAACCAAGATATACACAAACCAAAGAAACATTTCAAGATTCATTAGAGCATTCTAGGAGAAAAAATTTAGATAAAAAGGACCACTGAGCCCAACTAGAAGAATAAATCATACACCCAATTATAAGAAATACTCCACCATAAAATGAAAAATAAAATATTAATTTCTTTTGAAACTTTTTGAAAGGGTGTTTTGAAAAACTCACATTAGATTCAAAACTATAAAACTCTACCTTAAAATCCATTTACATCTTTATAAATACCTCTTTGAAATCATTTTTTAATTTAAAAATACCAAGTACATTCAAAACCAAATGAACCATAGACCCAAAAACAAAACTCTAACTTAAAAATCTTAACCACTGCTTATTGAATCAAAACAAAAAACAAAACCTGAATTTCCATTTTTAAAATATTTCCAAACTATGATATTTAACTAAAAAAGTTTTAAATTCACATGTTCATCACTAAAATAACTAACACATTCCAAAACATTAAACCCACTTAAATTCATTTTATAATAACTCTATTAATTTCAAAAACTCACTTAAAAACAAAATTTTAATTTCAAAAATACTTTATGAGAAATTTTTTTCAATTCTATAACATCTATCTTATTTCAAATCATTTTAAAAATATTTTTTTTAATTTCAAAACTTAACATTTTCCATCATAACCATGTTTTTCAACATAATTAATTAAAAAAATTCATATAATCAATATCAAAACATCTCAAAAATATCTTTAATTAATCCCAAATAATAATTGACCATAATAAAAAGACAAATAGAAGAAAAATAGGTCCAAATTTTTAATAAATTTTTAGTTGTGTATAGTTTGACCATATTGTTTTTAAACTGTGTTCCAATCATGAAATATTCATTGATATCTTCTTAGAATTGTGCATGCAAGCATTGAATGATTTGAAAAAACCATGAAAACTAACCATGTGCCTTTGTTTCATTTCCCATTGTATCTAGAAATTAAAAAAACCTATAAAAAATCCATAAAATAAAAATATAATCTAAGATACCATCAATTCAAATAAAAATACACCAGAATAAACAAAATATAAATAAAAAATTCACAATTCATAACCTAACTATACATTATAATCTAAGTCCCTATATGAGAAAGATCCAAATAGATGATCCCCACACCTACCTATTTATTTTTAACATTCTTATATCCAATATACCATTTCTTCCCAAATAACAAATAACTTATTTGTTACCATATTTTATGAAATCACCTGGGATATCCTAATCCCATACTTGAGTCAGCTTATGGAAAGGATTTAAGGGCATTATCGATCCCTAAAGGTTAGAAACTAGTTCCTAGGAATCAAGTAAAATAAACTTGGGAACAATTTCACCCAATAAATAACAAAGAACAAGCAGTGGAATTATCATTGGAAAATAGTCGTGACCTATCCATAAGTTAGAATTCTGTGCAGAATAGAATGACCAGTTTTAAATAAGAGAAAAACTAAAAAAGGCATAACCAAAAATAGATATCCAAGATGAATATATATAACATAAAATAGATTCAATAGTCTGAAAAGAACTCATAGAATACAAATTATCCAAAAAGTATAATACTTACATGAAACCAAATAAAAAATGAATCCTGAATACGGAACATATAATCTCTATGTGAACCATGGTCACCATCCAACCTCATCACCGAAACTCACTCCACAAGAAACTAGAGGAATTGAGTTCGTACAGAAAACTCTTCAAGAACTCAAATAGAACCTAAAATATAAATAGTCTTGTACATAAAGACTAGTAGGTATCCTCCAAACACCCCTTTCATAATCTTTAAAGATAAATTCTTATCATTATAGTTTTAAAATAAAATTATAAAATTATATTTTTCATTTTAACTAAAACAAATCACTTGAAACCATCTCTTTAATTCATTATATTCCAAGAAAAAAATTTACCCATTTATATAATATTTAGATATGAAATTTTTTAATAACGAAATTAAATTTAAAGAAAAGAAATTATTTTAAGCTGATCATTTAAGAAACAAAATTTCTAAAAATAAAGGAAAAATAACCCACTTTTGTGATAACCCTCTTTACTTTATACCACGAACACACTAGATATAAAAACCATAATTTTAAATTTAAAGTAATTACCAAAGATAATAAAAACTAATTTAATAGTCATAAAATAACTAGAACCAAAGAAAAAAATAAGTGGAAACAAAAAAACCACATAAAGTGGAGTTAATCAACAATAACATCCCACATAGGTAAAAAAATATAAAAAAAAGAAAATGAAAACAACATTCCCTCAAATAAAAGTATAAATATGACTAAATATTAAAAATATTTACATAAATCAACAAAGGAAAATAAATAACCATCATCACGAGATCACCATAGGGATCTAAGATCAAGGCATCCTAGGTTCTTTATACTATTTTGATGATAAGAAAAATCATATCCCTCCCATTGTACATTAAAGAGAACCTCATAATCCCTAATAATATATATATAACCTCCCAATTATTTCTAGGGTAAATATCACATCAGTAAAAATACATATAATCCAGATCATACAAGCAGTAATGTTTTGTTAGTCTGGCTCAATCCTATGTTAGGTTCCCATATTCAAAAACTTATGGTACTAAAACTAATCTTCCCACCTAGGTACTCGGGGTTCCCATGATCAACCAATGAAGGAGAGTAATAAAAACTTGAAAACAATCATAATAATTCTCAATGTATTATAAAATCATATAAAAACCATGGACCATACACTACCTTACCTCTAAAAATTGTTCACAGAAGCCTTCCCTTTCTCATTAAGAATAAAATATAATATCACATCCCCTACCAAGGATAATTCCATCAACCCACATAATAATAATAACATTTTAACTTTAAAAATTAATATATCAAAGGGTACCACTTAATTTTTTTTATATAATGATATTTTAAAAACAAAATACAGTTCAATAATTTTAAACCAACACTTTCAAATCAAAATTAAACTTAATCCCATGTTAAAAAATTTAATTTTTTTTATAAAAAACCCTAAATATCATTTAAAATTTCACCACACATTATAATATTCAAACCAAAAGTAATAATTATATAGTGATAACCAAGGAATACCAAAGCTCAAGAATAATATAAGTCCCTTTTAATAGATTCTATTTAATTTTAAAACTAAGTATAATTATTAATTTATCACTTTTGAAAAACATTTCAAAGTGTTTTTATATATTAAAGTTCCTATTAAAACTTTAATTTCTATAGAGAATATTAGTTTCAACTATGTACAGTTGGATTGAGATAGATGAAAATATAACACTATGGGGGGGGGGGTGAATAATAAAAAATAAATTATAGTTTTATAAATGGAGAATCAATAATGTAGTGTAGTGTTCAAGATTCAATAATAAAAATCTAATTGATAATTTTTTTTAAAATTTTTAGAGGAATATTCACCCTCTATTTAGTATGATTTTCAATCTATATCGATCCAACAATTTATATCATAGGGTAGGACCTTTATAAGGATGATTTTGCATTATTATTATTTTTCATGATACCAACAATTTTTATAAGATATATGTTAATCCTTATGGATATAGATTTTTCTATTTATTTTTAACTATTTTTATAACTTGAATATCCTAGAACTGATAGTATAATGAATAAATATAAGTTATTAAATATTTAAGGTATTAATTCCAATGATGGATGGATTCCTAAAAAAACCCCATTTTTTATGAAATTAATTATAGGTATTAGAAAGACAAAATGGAAGACTATGTGAAGCAGTTAAGTGTGGATCATTGAACGATCATGGAGAGACCATATAAACTAACTAAAGTTTATATAGAGACACTTTTAGGTAACAATATGGTATAGTATGTTTTCAATTATAATGTAAAATTATTTTATACTATTCTATAAGTAAAAGTGTGTATAAAAATGTTTCATCTTGTAAGATAACCCATGAAATATGGGGAATTCATCAAGTTACTCACTATATACTAGATTAAAATAAACAAGATAGGAATGATCTGAAAAGAATACCTAGATTTCAAGATAATAGAAGACAAGTTAGTGAACTAGATGGTTCACCAATTTAAAATTGTTACAAATTGTATGATTGGATCTTACAAAGTACAGGAAAACACAACTATAGTTGAAAGAGTACTGAGAGAACCAAAAAAAATAAGGCATGTAAATAAAGTATAAATCAGTGAATATAATAATTTTAAAGAGTATACCTTGGATGAACTAATTGTTTCTTTCATGAAGTATGAGATTTAATTAAAAAAATTTGATGATAAAGAGTTTTTAAAGAGGAAAGGAAATGCTTTTAAGTATAATATTAATCAAACTTCCTACTATTATTAATATTAGTTATAGGAAAGTTACAAATATAGGGATCATTTCATCCATAAGTTTATTAAATTTATGAAAAATAAAGGTAAAAAGGGGCAATTTAAATGGAATTTTAAAAATGAGTACAAGAATGGTAATTCTAGTAATAATAATGATGTTTTTGAATTAACATTTTATGATTTTTTGAATAAAGGGTACATAAGGATAGATTTTTATAAACTCAAACATATAAATAAATATAAATATAAAAGGAGAAAAAAAGAAAGTTTTTTTGGGGGATCAGACTATTCAAATAGTTCAGACTTAAGAAGTGAAAAAGGAAGTGAATAGAAGGTAGAGAACCTTTTTTGATGGATAAAAATTGTGAGGTAACTAATTTATTTTTATGAATTTAATAAATCATCTTAATTTTGATCATAATTCTATATTTAAAGATAAAAAAGAAACTAATTATGATTCTTGTTCTAATTCATATTTTGTTAATTCTAAATTCAAACAACTGGTTAAAGAAAATGGGGAATTAAAAAATGATAGTATCAGAAATGTTGAAATATATACTAACATAAAAATTAAAAATATGAATTTGTCTAAAAATAATGATAAAATAAAAGGGAATGTGATAATTGGAATATATATGTTTCTTATAATGTAGAATCTAAAATGAATTATAGTTCTGAAATGTTGAAACTAAAAGAAGAAAATGATAAATTAAAATATATTTTATTAGTAAATAATATTGACCATGAAATAAGGTTTAATTATATTTTGTATGATATTACTAAAGTTGAGAATTAATCTAGGAAGTTAAAATAATAAAATAAGAAACTGAGAAATTCAACATCTTGTTCTAATGAAATTTTTTATAATAATTTAGAAGCTATTCAAAAAGGGAATATGGATTTGAAAAGGGAAGTTTCTAATCTTAAAGAAATGTTATCTACTTTTGTTCAAGGAAAGAGGAAATATGATAAAATTATGTCTATAATGAAACCAAACTATAACAATAATGTTTATGGTTATAATATCTCAACTCCAAGGATGAATAAAACTACTTTTATTAAATGATCAAAAGGAATCATTTCAAGTGTGACGTGTTTTAACTATATAATTCTAGGGAATTATGCTAATGAATTTTATATGAGATTTACAGAATATTTTAGTCATAAAAATACATCAATTATTAAATTTTTTACTAAAAAACCCACAGATAGATGCTTTAAATCTATTTGGATTCCAAAATTCTCTGTTACTAATATGATTGGAACCAATTTAGTATGGGTACCAAAACTATATAATTGATTTTTTAATGTGAAGAAATATACCTTTAAAGTCTCAGAGATTCATGGTATTTAAACAATAGATGTTTTAGGAAGATGATAAATGATATTTCAAAATTTCCATCATTTAATTCATGTGATGGAGACCTAGTCACATTTAGGGACAACTATAAAGGTAATATTAATGGTGTTAGAGAATATGGTTTTTCTAAAATGAATATTATTCCAAAATAATTATTTATAGATGGTTTAAAAAATAATTTAATAAGTATATGATAGCTTTGTAATGATTGATTAAATATAATTTTTAAAAATGATAAATGACCAGTATTGAAGAATAAATATTCTTTATTGTTAGGGAATAAAAAATATAACATTAACACAATTGTTTTTTCTGATCGAACCAAAAAAAGGTTGAGTGTTTTAATGTTGTAAAATCAGATTATATTTTGTATAATAGGAGTATTGTACATTAAAATTACAGACTGTTGCACCAATTTTCAAATCATGAACAAGTTATAGAATTTACAAAGTTTTATACAAGTACGTACTTTATGTGCGATTCATGTTTAAAGGGTAATCATCATAAAGAAATATGTAAATATTTAAATTATTTTTGTACTACTAGATATATTTAATTGTTATATCTTGACTTATTTATCCCTATATAACCTTCTAGTTTAGTTGAAAAAAAGTATTTATTTTTAATTTTAGATGATTATAGTAGATTCATCTTGATTTATTTATTATTAGCTAAAAATTAAACTTTCACTAAATTTTGTACTTTCTGTAAAATTATTCAAAATTAAAAAAATCTGTCAATCATCTCCATTATAATTGATAGAGTCAATGAACTTTTTAAAATATAATTTGATAAATATTATGGAGACAATAGAAATAAGAACTATTTTTTCTACCTCTAGGACACCACAACAAAATGGTGTGGTTGAAAGAAAGAATATGACACTTAAATAAATATCTAGATCAATGATTATTTAATTTAATTTTCCTAAATATTTTTGGCTAAAGCTATTAAAATATTTTTTTATATTTTAAATTGATTATCTATTAGAAATTTCTAAATTAATACCATTATGAATTGTTTAAAGGATTTAAACCCAAAATTGGATATTTTATGGTGTTTTATTATAAATACTTTATCTTAATACAAATGATAATTTAGATAAATTAGATTCTAAAATTGATGAAGGAATATTTTTAGGATATTATAATACCAATAATTCATATAAATTTTTCAATAAGAGAACTTTAATTTTTGAAGAGTCTTTGCATGCTCAATTTAATGAAAATAATAATAAAAAGAATAATTCCAATTAAGAAAATATGATGATGAATTTATAGAATTTAATTTTGGTGAGGATAATGATCAAGAAAATGATAATGCATCAGCTGAGGGGGAGAATATCTCTTTTAAAATTGATTCTTCTTTTTTTCTTCTTCTAATTTTGTACCTTTTAACATTGATAAATCTATAATTGATTTAAATTAGATAAATGTTATGAATGATGAATTAAATCAATTTGAAAGTAGTAAAGTTTGATTGTTTTTGAATGAAAAAAAATAAAAAATAATCAGAACTAGGTGGACTTTTTTAATAAGCTTGATGAAGATTCAAAAATAGTTAAAAATAAATCAAGATTCGTTTCTCAAGGTTATTCTTAGGAAGAGGGAATTGAATTTTAATATTATTTTTATCCTATTTCTAGGATACAATATATTATAATATTATTACAATTTCCTTATTTTTAAAATGTAAAATTAATTCATATTGATATAAAGAGTGTATTTTTAAATGGAAAAATTTCTAAAGATGTTTTTATTAAAAAACCCCCTTGAATTTAAAATTAAAAAAAATTCCAAATCATGTTTTTAAAATTATTAAAGATTTATATGGTATTAAGAAAAATTTGACCCTACCTTTTTTATAAATAATGTTTCAAATGATATTTTGATTCTACATATTTATATTGATGATATAATATTTGGTTCAAAAAATGATTTAATTTATAAATATTTTTCTAAATTAATGACTAGTTAGTTTGATATGAGATTAATGGGGGGATTGAAAATTTTTATTATATTAAAAATTGATTAAAAAAAAATGGTATTTTATTAAATTATTCTATGTATTCTAAAGAACTTGTTAAAAGGTTTAGACTTGATTCTTGTAAGTCTTTGAAAACACATATTAGTGAAAATTCAAAATTTCACTTAAATGAATATGGAATGAGCATTGATATTAAATTGTATAGAGGTATGATATATAACTTACTTTATTTGATTTCATCTATACCATATAAAATGTTTTCCTTATTTTTATGTGATATATTTTATTCAAATCATAAGGAACGTAATATTAAATCAGTTAAGAGAGTTATTATATATATTAAAAGAACTATTGGTATTGATTTATTTTATTTAAATCAGAATTTTTTGATTAATTATCATATACTGACTCTATATTTGAGCCTATAGGCTTGACTATAAAATCACAACAGGCATGTGTCATTTTCTTTGTAAAAATTTAATTTCTTGTATTTATAATAAATAACTATTAGTTTTATTATCTATATATGAGTTTGAGTATGTTTTTATTGGTATTTTTTTCTTAGATTATTTGAATTTAAAAAAATTATGTGCTTTTAATATTTATTTTTTATAATATCTTAATTTATGTGATAATTCTATTGCAATTTAAATTTATAAAAACCCTTTAAAACACTCTCAAACAAAACATATAGATGTTAGATTTCATTTTTATAGAGACCAAGTGAATAAAGGAGATATTTGTTTAGAATTTGTTCCCACTTAAAATCAACTGGCAAACATATTCACTAAACCATTATATTCTATCAAATATGAGTAAATAAAATCTGAACTGGGCATGTTAAAAGAATAATATATATTTTTATTATAATTACTTCTTGTTAAAATTCTTTCATGAGTACTGTTATTAAATGTTATTTTTTATGAAAATTATATACTTTGTTAATATTGGGTATTTGATACTTTTATTATCTAAACGAGATAATGTTTTAGTATTTTTTTCACTTTCTGATAAATTTCAAAAAGGGTGAGAATGTTTTTGAAAGTTTAATTTGTTTTGGTTTATTAATTTACAAAAGGGGGAGATTGTTAGTGTTTTAACTGTTTTTGTCAATACTTTAACATTTATATTTTAATAAAGTATAATCTCCTCAAATTTATTTAAATTCAAATTTTATAAACATCTATATTTTCATATTTTTAATTGATAAATGTCAATTTTTAAAAAATGTGTTCCACACAATTTTTGTTTTAAGTGTTATTGTTATACATAGTTTATTCATAATTTTACATGTATTGATGTTTTTAATATTTTAATATTACTTTATTAATATATAATTTTACATATAAATTATATTTTTATATTTTTTATCATATTTTTTTAATTTTTTTAATATTTGTTAGTTTTACAGTTTTAAAATACATATTTATATCTTGTTAATATTATTAATTTAAAATAAATTGTTTTTATCTTAATTAATTTTGTGTATATATATATTTTTATATTTAAAACCTTATATTTAAAACTATATATATATATATATATATATGCACACTATATCTTTTTTTATTTCACCGACCTTTATCCACACACACTGTAGCTCCACAGATAGCTTCACATTTTATATAGCTCAATACCTAAGTAGCAACACAAATCCAATTTAGTAGCATTATCTCTAGTTTAATTGGTTAAACAACAATACCAAGTGCATGAAACTCCTTCTTCAAGATCCTTCATCAATATAGGATCAATATTATATTGATAAAATTTTATCCATGCACTGTTTAGCACGTGTACATCTCCTTGTCTCAACTCCATGCAACAAATCTTTCTTTGGACCAGTCCAGCATGTAGTCCTCCAATCAATTCCTTTGCCTCCTTAAGCTTCAATCGTTCACCTCGATTAGGGAAACTCTAGTTAATAGTATCTTGACAGTGCCTCATGTAACAAACTAACTTTAATATTTATTCATTATAATGGAACTTGTGACATCCTCTCTTTCCTACAACACCTTCTGCATACTATTGTTTCAATCATGGATACTCATCCTTCTCTATTCATCTGGTTCTTTATATAAACCTACCATATATAGTTTACAATGTGACAACATAGACTATAAAAAAATTCAAGATACTATAAATTTATCCAACTTACCAAGAAGAGTTAGTTTATACCTGTAAAAACCCATATTTTATAAATGTTATTTGAAATAAAGTCCTGTTTTATTATATTATATAGTATTATACACATACAACACATAAATAAACTGAAAAAAATTTATTTCATTAATGGTGATATTACACTAATCAGCAACTAAACCCATTAAAATTCCAAAAATTATAATGGGACAAAAAATATAAATTAAGAAAAGTATAATGGGAAACTTTGGATCCTTCCAATATGCTAGAATCATCACTGTAACACCCCGACCCCAGTTACCCAGAGTCAGTGCATTATTTTAATACATTGGCATGATTACAAGGAATCAAGTCCCGACGGACCGACCAGTTTAGCAGTCTTGGAAAAATAGATCACATACATGAATGTTACATTTGCAATTTAAGACATACAAAACAACATAAATAATCTTTATGAATGCCATTATTCCCTTGACTTAACCCTGAATATCAATCACATTACACTTCTTGGAATCCTGGGAACAATAAAACATAGAAAGGGGCGAGCTCAAATGCTCAGTAAGGGTAAGCAATACAGCGAAAACTTTCAAAAATAATCATAAACATTTAAGGCAATGTATAAAACTAAAACAAAAGCCTTTTAAACTTGAACTTCAGCATAATATGGCAGAAATAAAATTAAATAATGAAATTTACTTATTCACATGGATATTCTACTAATTGAATAATCACATGCAATATCACTAACCACTTTCATAATGATGGAATGCATAATGCCAGAATATCATAACCACGTAGCCAAGGCCTCGTGCCAAGACTAAAAATAAGATTTTGTCAAGGCCTCATGCCAAGACACTAGTTTATCTCATGAGACCTACCGATGCATCGAGGAGCTATATCGGGCTCCTCCCGTCACTTACTAAGTCTAATGCATTCCTCATATGAATAGGTTTAAACATAACATAAACATTCGTATTAAAACTAGCATACTAAATGTTAATACTTTCTCTATAAACCATGAATGGTATAAAAATAACACATCCACAGTCAAACATATCACAAAACCTTCAATGGAAGTTTTTTTATAATGAATCAACTTTAAATGAACTTAAAATCCACCAAAGGATGTTGACATAGATGAAAATGATGAGTAAAATATTTTGATAGAAATATCCTTTTTGTAAAATCATTTAAAAGTCAAACATTTATAGAGGAAGTAATTTTAAAAGATATTTTTGAATCAAACTGTCCCATACCACTTTAAAACTTTTGAAAAGAATTATTATTTCAAAACATTCATGTCCATATAAATAAATCCTTAAAATCATTTTGAAAACATGGACATTAATTAAAAAGATTTAGAAAGATAAATCTTTAAAACATTTGAAATTATGATCTTGATAAAGAGTACCTTTCAAAATCCTTAAAATATTCATTTTGAAATCATTTTTATGAAAAATTGTTATGGATGATAAAAATGTCCCAGTAAATACTTACACATAAACAATCTCGGATAATGATGAGATTGAGGAATTAACCCTTACCAATTTGGAAACTTACAAAACATACAACCCATGAAAGAGGTATCATAAAATGAATATGTAAATACACATAAATTAAAGTGTATTACACAAAGAATATAATTATGGGCAGTACATACACAAAACAAAAGGTAATAGTGGCAATATGGCATGAATCTCACGGAAATAAGGAGTGAGATGAAAACCCCTTACCTTGCACTTTCCTTTAGTCGAGGTTACGTTTAACCTCCTGTATGAAGATCGTAGTATGTTATTAAATTATAACAGAACCATATTAATATTTATGATATCATACATGATTCATTTATGACTTTATATTACCCATTTAATAATAATTTCCATGTTAAGTTAACATTTCGGGTAATAATCACTTTCTTTATCGTACGTGTTTTAACTTGTTAATCTTGGTTGTATCACTTAGATCATGATTTAAATACTTCCAGAATATAAAACATGATAAATATATCATATATATTTAGAATATAAATATGTATAATAGACATATATATGAAATGGAAAACACCGTTTATGGAGACGGTAGTCCGTACGTACGCATAAACGCTGTTTCTGTTTTCATATAATATTGAACGGAAGTAAGTGAATAAGATATATGTAATTAAATAAATCCTTATATATATAAATATATATATATATCTCCCATAGCATTATTATTCCATATATTATATACTTATTAGTAATATATATTTTTATAATCCTCGATGAATGGTGAACTTGGAAATGAATCTCATCGCGTCGTGGAGATGGTAATCCGTACGTACGCACGAGCGAAAATATCATTCTTTTGATATTAAAATAATATATAATTGGATGGTATATCATATAAACAGAATAATTATCATGTTATATTTATTATTTACATGAATTACACATCATTATTATACCCATCCAAATAATAATTTATTGAATGACAATTACACCACGACGTGGAGACGGTAAGCCGTACGTACGCACGTATGGTGAAATGCCATTCAAAGGATGGATATAATACTGAATATGGTTGTAACATATTTATAATAAAATCACAATATATATAAGATATTGGATTTATTATTTTAGAATAGAAATAACAAAGAAATAAGAAGTTGAAGAAGAAAGGAACTTGAAATAGGGTGGTGAAAACATTACCTCTTCTTCGGGTTCTTCCTTTTGATTTGATCGAAATGGCTCCTTAGGTTGGCTTTATGAATAAAGTAATTCCTCTAGGATGAAGTGAGGGAATTTGAGAGAGTATTTGGGCAGGGGTTGGCCGAACCAAAAGGCTTTGAATTTGTGAATTAGTGAGAAGGGGGAGTTCCCTTTTATAAGAGGGGTGAGGGGAACCTTTGGAAAAGCTAGAAATATTATTTTATAATAAATTCATATTCGGTTTCTAATGGATCCAAAGTGGATTATTTAAAGGTTAAGGTGAGTATAGGTCGAAGACCAATCAAACAATATAATTTAGATAGGTTTGGGTCACTATATTAACCTTATCTTTAAGTATTAACTCTTAGTTAATTAGTTTCACTTTTACAATGTCTCTTTGTATTTTTATATTATATGGTTAATAAACTTACTATATACATCCAAGAGACCCACAAGTGGTACATTAATTATAAACCTATCATGATATAAGTCTCTTGTCCGAACCTTATATTTTTAGGAATTTAATATCAATTAATAATATAATATTTGTTTTAAAAACTCTTTTATGTCAATTTTGACACTATTTGGAAAATTGATTTTTGTGAAAATTATAACAGAGTTATTACTTCAAAAAAAGTTAATTAAATCATTAATAACATGTCATATTAACATATAAAATTAGTTTAATTCATAAAAAGTCTCAAATTATATTTATTTAGGTATTTATAATATCAATTAGTTTAATTTTTCACTATTATGGTAATTACTGCATGATCATTGTGTCGTAAATAAATTAAATTCTTTATTGTATAAAAATTATAAATAAAATATCATTATGTAGGAAATATTTTTATACTTCTAATGAATATTTATAATTGAAAATCCAACATACATAACCCTATGTAAAAAATGTTTTGTTAAAAGATATATGCTTATGTCATTTTTGTATTTATTTTAACTTAATTAATATAAAGTGTCATTATCACTTAAAAGTGGCTCCATGGGGTCCAAAAATCGACCCAAAGATGTCCATGGTCGGACAGGTATCAACCAAGAAGGTTAGGACACATTTTAGGGTAATTTTATATTATTATAATATTATTTTTTTAACCCTTATTTACCGGATTTACCCTTTAACCATGGTAAATAAAATATTTACCGAAGTAATTATTCAAAATGTCTAAAAATAAAAGTTACCTATTTACACAATTTTAATATCCTGATTCCAAATATATAATCCATTTTTCCAAATTCAAAACACATAAGTGGTAGAAATTAATTTAAAATTAATTCCCATTGTTAAAACAAAAAGCGTGTTTTTAAGATATAATAACTATCAAAAGATTGACATTTATTTATGTCCGGTTTAATTGTGAAATTATGTACAATGACCAAAATTGTATTAAATGGTAAAAATATATTCTAAATATACTTTAAAACCACTCAAATTCATAATTTATCAATATAAATTATTTTGATTAAAAAAGTTGTTTTTAATTAAAATTTAGTAATTTTCACTATTCATCAAAATATAAAAGTTATCCGAAAAGTACCAAAATTTCACCCTAGGCTAAATTCGATATTTAAAATCCAAAAATGAATTCCATTTTGAGAGATAAAATTTATAAAATTTCAAAAAGTAGGTATTACTATTCATAACGGCTAGTTTGATTTGGTTATGGTGTGTGTTAGAACTCGAAGTTACGTACAACACATGCTACTGTTTTATTCAAAGAGAAGCGTACCGTGGAAGCTTGGGGTGTTTCATTGTAAATTTTTGATGTCCCCATTCTAAAAAGTAAATTTATTTAGTCAAATTGAATATATAAAAGTTTAAAATATTGGATTTAAAAAGGGTTCACTATTAAATGTTGGTAAAAGTGCAATACTGAAAATGAATTTGTTCTTATAATATGGATTCTAAAATTATAAGGATTATAGAAAGTTAAAAATTTAGTTAATAATATTCATAACTTCTTTTGAACGGCTTGTTTGGTAAGTCATGGTGCGCTTGAACTCGGTGTTGCGTGTAGTGAAAGTTATTGAATTATTTTGAAGAAATAACGCACTATGAAATCTTGGGGGTGTTATATTCTCCCCTCCTTCAATAAATTGCGTCCTCGCAATTTGAAATTGTTCTTAGAAAATAAAAGATTGAAAATAGAAAATATCTTTGTGGGAAAATCCACATCGGAAATTGGGTTACTAAAATTTAGTCTTAATATGAGGAAAAGGGAAATGAAAGGGTCACCACCAAATTATGATCTCAATTAGGAGAACATTGGTGGAAATTAGAGACAAATAATTGGAGGAAAAACGTAAATATTTATAGGTAGTGATTGAGGTCATCAATCAAAAACAAGTTTAAAATTGAGGTCCTTAAATTCATCAATCTATAATAACTTAAAATACCATCTGTTCGACAAAACATAAGGTATTAGGATAACACATTTTTGGTTTTAAGATTCCTTCAATAAAGTATAAGAATTAATTTATTTATAGAATAAGAGGATAAGAAAAATATATACTTGACCAGTAGAGTTCCATCCTTTAACTAATTTCTACAACAAACTCATCTTTCACTCTAAAAGATAATAGAACTTAAAAAAATATATTCTATTTATCCTATTCGTTTGGGGTTAAAAAAATGAATTTATAATTCATATACTAGACCTTTTTAAAATAAACTACATTATTTAATCTAGGACATCTCGTGGGCCAGTGGTAGGTGATACACCCTTGTCGCCCTTCGGTTGCGAGTTCAAGTCTCGCGGACTTACCAGACGTGACGGGTTTCCACCTGACCTCCGAGTTGTCCTTTTATGGAAATCCAAAATAATCCAAACTAGAACTTTCCAAAATAATTTAGTCGAAAATTTATAATGAAGGTAAACACAATGAAGATCCTTTTTTCCGCGTAATAACATGTGAACACCTTCATCATGTATTCTTTTAAAACACTGCAACATCTGGAATTACCATAAAACCTTATTGATTACATTCATGATCCCTTATTCCTTAAAGAATAATGGATATACTCCTTCAATCCAAAAATGTTGTAAAACCCAAAAATGATGGAATATACAAATCATTAATCAGTTTCAAGGTAGTCAAGAATATCCAATATAATTTATCCAAATCAATCATCTATTACTCTAAAATAACTACCTCGGTATCCAAACCATATTATGGTTTATCTTTCTCTCAACCATATATTTTCAAAAAATTTAACCTGCTATTGAGTCACTTTTCTTTGTTCCACACAATCTCAAGTCCTTAATGAAATAGTACTGCAGTACAATCCTTATATCCTCCATAATTATTATAACAAGTACATTTTTTATACAAAACTCAAATGACATAAGAACTCTAATCATTCCTCTTCATCTGTGGTAGTATCATAACTTGATTATTATCCAATAGCATCATTTGCGGCATAGTCTGATGACTGAGACATATGTTCACGTAGTGTCTAAACTCCTTGCAAATTAAGCATTGTACATTTGAAACCATTTTCTTACCCTTGCAGTCACGTACTTTGTGCCCTTTCCGTACACACTTATAACAAACTCCCATTCCTTTCAGGCAAGTTCCGGGGTGTTTCTTCCCATAGTTATCACATATGGAGAAATTCTTCTTTTCCCTCTTCCCTTTATCCACCTTTCTCTCTTCCATCATTTTCTTCTCTTGCTTCCCTTCATATCCATAGGACTCAATAAACTCTTTAGTTATATTATCCACACATGATACTATTTCTTCATATGATGATAATACGTGGGAGACTATTTACCTTCTAAATTCTGGCTTAGGACCACGAAAGATATGATCCTTCTTACTCTTTGGATCATACGTATTACGGGAGTTTACATTCCTTCTGCTGGGCGCCATCTCTATACAATAGCATAAACTAGTTCAGTTTATGAATTGCAATGAATAATTACCAAACTTGTAAAATACTTAACACAAATTGAACAGTTTATGGATATAATCCATAATCATAAAAATGTTTTCTTTTAGTAAGTATATACTCATAAGCACTTCATAATTGTTTGTAAAGAAAATGAGAATTATCCTAAGCATATCCCCCGGGAGTGTCGTAACCAAGAGTACAGCAAGGCCCGTTGTCGTGCACCATTTCCCGTTCGAGTCTAGCTCAAAGAGGTGTTTTCGAGTTTTACCCCTAGGTACATCTGTGCCAGAGCCGCCTCTACCTGATCATATTCAGACAGGGATGTATTGCTCGGAAAACTCACAAAATCTCTACAATACCAAAATTCTAGGAAGTTCTTCTATACTAATCCTCAAAGTCTATCTTAGGGATATGTGCTCTAATCAGAGTTTATCTAAATCTAGTTTCCAAGGTTATTGTTAAACTTCCTCTGATACCAACTGTAACGCCCCGACCCCAGTTACCCAGAGTCGGTGCATTATTTTAATACATTGGCATGATTACAAGGAATCAAGTCTCGAAGGACCAATCAGTTTAGCAGTCTTGGAAAAATAGATCACATACATGAATGTTACATTTGCACTTTAAGACGTACAAAACAACATAAATAATCTTTATGAACGCCATTATTCCCTTGGATTAACCCTAAATATCAATCACATTACACTTCTTGGAATCCTGGGAACAATAAAACATAGAAGGGGTGAGCTCAAATGCTCAGTAAGGGTAAGAAATACAGCGAAAACTTTCAAAAATAAGCATAGACATTTAAGGAAATGTATAAAACTAAAACAAAAGCCTTTTAAACTTGAACTTCAGTATAACATGGAAGAAATAAAATTAAATAATTCCATTTACTTATTCACATGGATATTCTAATAATCTAATAATCACATGCAATATCACTAACCACTTTTATAATGATGAAATGCATAATGCCAGACTATCATAACCACGTAGCCAAGGCCTCATGCCAAGACTACAAATAAGATTTTTTCAAGGCCTCATGCCAAGACAATGGTTTGTCTCATGAGACCTACCGATGCATCGAGGAGCTATAGCGGGCTCCACCCATCACTTACTAAGTCCAATGCATTCCTCATATGAATAGGTTTAAACATAACATAAACATTCGTATTAAAACTAGCATACGAAATGTCAATACTTTCTCCATAAACCATGAATGGTACAAAAATAACACATCCACAGTAAAAAATATCAGAAAACCTTCAATGGATGTTTTTTATAATAAATCAACTTCAAATGAGCTTAAAATCCATCAAAGGATGTTGACATAGATGAAAATGATGAGTAAATTTTTTTGAGAGAAATATCCTTTTTGTAAAATCATTTAAAAGTCACACATTTATAAAGCAAGTAATTTTAAAAGATATTTTTGAATAAAATTGTCCCATACCACTTTAAAACTTTTGAAAAGAATTATCATTTCAAAACATTCATGTCCATATAAATAAATCCTTAAAATCATTTTGAAAACATGGACATTAATTAAAAAGATTTAGAAAGATAAATCTTTAAAACATTTGAAATTATGATCTTGATAAAGAGTACCTTTAAAAATCCTTAAAATCTTCATTTTGAAATCATTTTTATGAAAAATGGTCATGGATGATAAAAATGTCCCAGTAAATACTTACACATAAACAATCTCGGATAATGATGAGATTGAGGAATTAACCCTTACCAATTTGGTAACTTACGAAACATACAACCCATGAAAAAGGTATCATAAAATGAATATGTAAATACACATAAATTAAAGTGTATTACACAAAGAATACAATTATCGTCAGTACATACACAACACAAAAGCTAATAGTGTCAATATGGCATGAATCTCACGGAAATAAGGAGTGAGATGAAAACCCCTTACCATGCACTTTCCTTTAGTAGAGGGTACGTTTAACCTCCTGTACGAAGATCGTAGTATGTTATTAAATTATACCAGAAACATATTAATATTTATGATATCATACATGATTCATTTATGACTTTATATTACCCATTTAATAATAATTTCCATGTTAAGTTAACATTTCGGGTAATATTCACTTTCTTTATTGTACGTGTTTTAACTTGTTACTCTTGGTTGTATCACTTATATCATGATTTAAATACTTCCAGAATATAAAAAATGATAAATATATCATATATATTTAGAATATAAATATGTATAATAGACATATATATGAAATGGAAAACACCGTTTATGGAGACGGTAGTCCGTACGTACGCATAAATGCTGTTTCTGTTTTCATATAGTATTGAACGGAAGTAAGTGAATAAGATATATGTAAGTACATAAATCATTATATATATAAATATATATATCTACAGTAGAATTATTATTCCATATATTATATAATTATTAGTAATATATATTTTTATAATCGTCGATGAATGGTGAACTTGGAAATGAATCTCATCGCGTCGTGGAGACGGTAATCCGTACGTACGTACGAGCGAAAATATCATTATTTTGATATTAAAATAATATATAATTGGATGGTATATCATATAGACATAATAATTATCATTTTATATTTATTATTTACATGAATTACACATCATTATTATACCCATCCAAATAATAATTTATTGAATGACAATTACACCACGACGTGGAGACGGTAAGCCGTACGTACGCACGTATGGTGACATGCCATTCAAAGGATGGATAGAATACTGAATATAGTTGTACCATATTTATAATAACATCACATTATATAGAAGATACTGGAGTTATTATTTTATAATATAAATAACAAATAAATAAGAAGTTGAAGAAGAAAGGAACTTGAAAGAGGGTGGTGAAAATATTACCTCTTCTTCGGGTTCTTCCTTTTGATTTGATCAAAAGGGCTCCTTAGGTTAGATTTATGACTACAGGAAGGCCTCTATGATGAAGTGAGGGAAGTTTAGAGAGTATTTGGGCAGGTTTTGGCTGAACCAAAAGGCTTTGAATGTGTGAATTAGTGAGAAGGGGGAGTGACCTTTTATAAGAGGGGTGAGGGGCACCTTTGGAAAAGCTAGAAATATTATTTTATAATAAATTCATATTCGGTTTATAATGGCTAAAAAGTGGATTATTTAAAGGTTAAGGTGAGTATAGGTCTAAAACCACTCAAAAAATAGAATTTATACAGGTTTGGGTCACTATATTAACCTTATCTTGAAGTATTAACTATTAGTTAATTAGTTTCACTTTTACAATGTCTCTTTGTATTTTTATATTATATGGTTAATAAAATTACTATATACATCCAAGAGACCCCCAAGTGGTCCATTAATGATACACATATCATGATATAAGTCTCTTGGCCAAACCTTAGATTTTTAGGAATTTAATATCAATTAATAATATAATATTTGTTTTAAAAACTCTTTTATGTCAATTTTGACACTGTTTGGAAAATTGATTTTTGTGAAACTCATAACAGAATTATTACTTCGAAAAAAGTTAATTAAATCATTCCTAACATGTTATATTAACATATAAAATTAGTTTAATTCATAAAAAGTCACAAATTATATTTATTTAGGTATTTATAATATCAATTAGTTTAATTTTTCACTATTATGGTAATTACTGCATGATCATTGTGTCATAAATAAATTAAATTATTTATTGTCTAAAAATTATAAATAAAATATCATTATGTAGAAAATATTTTTATATTTATAATTAATATTTATAATCTAAAATCCAACATATATAACCCTATGTAAAAAATGTTTTGCTAAAAGATATATGCTTATGTCATTTTTTGTATTTATTTTAACTTAATTAATATAAAGTGTCATTATCACTTACAAGTGGCTCCATGGGGTCCAAAAATCGACCCAAATATTCCCATGGTCTGAAATGTATCAACCAATAAGGTTAGGACATGTTTTAGGGTAATTTTTTATTATTATAATATTATTTTTTTAACCCTTATTTACCGGATTTATCCTTTAACCATGGTAAATAAAATATTTACTGAAGTAATTATTCAAAATGTCTAAAAATAAAAGTTAACTATTTACACAATTTGAAAATCCTGATTCCAAATATGGAACCCATTTTTCCAAATTCAAAACACATAAGTGGCAGAAATTAATTTAAAATTAATTCCCGTTGTTAAAACAAAAAGCGTGTTTTTAAGAGATAATAACTATCAAAAGATTGACATTTGTTTATGTCCAGTTTAATTGTGAAATTATGTACAATGACCAAAATTGTATTAAATGGTAAAAATATATTCTAAATATAATTTAAAACCACTAAAATTCATAATTTATCAATATAAATTATTTTGATTAAAAAAGTTTTTTTTAATTAAAATTTATTAATTTTCACTATTCATAAAAATATAAAAGTTATCCGAAAAGTACCAAAATTTCACCCTAGGCTAAATTCGATATTCAGAATCCAAAAATTAAGTCCATTTTGAGAGATAAAATTTATAAAATTTCAAAAAGTAGGTATTACTATTTATAACGACTAGTTTGATTTGGTTATGGTGTGTGTTAGAACTCGAAGTTGCGTACAACACACGCTACTGTTTTATTCAAAGAGAAGCGTACCGTGGAAGCTTGGGGTGTTTCATTGTAAATTTTTTATGTACCCATTCTAAAAAGTAAATTTATTTAGTCAAATTGAATATATAAAAGTTTAAAATATTGGATTTAAAAGGGGTTCACTATTAAATGTTGGTAAAAGTGCAATACTGAAAATGAAATTGTTCTTATAATATGGATTATAAAATTATAAGGATTATACAAAGTTTTAAATTTAGTTAATAATATTCATAACTTCTTTCTAACAGCTTTTTTGGTAAGTCATGGTGCTCTTGAACTCAGTGTTGCGTGTAGTGCAAGTTATTGACTTATTTTGAAGAAATAACACACTATGAAATCTTGCACTAGTGCAGAAATCATTTTTTACGTCACTATTTTTTACGTCGGTTATATATAACCGACGTAAAAATGCGGCGAGTAGATTTTTCACGTCGGTTATTTTAATAACCGACGTTACAAATCGCGCCTGTTGGGTTTTTACGTCGGTTATCTTAAAACGGACGTAAAAAACCAATACGCGGGGGTTTTTTACGTCGGTTATTTGGTAACCGACGTAAAAAACCCGATATCGACGCATTTTTTACGTCGGTTATCAAATAACCGATGTAAAAAACCCCCGGGGCTTTGGTTTTTTACGTCGGTTATTTGATAACCGACGTAAAAAACGCGTCGATATCGGGTTTTTTTCGTCGGTTATTTGGAAACCGACGTAAAAAACCCCCCGCGCATTGGTTTTTTACGTCGGTTTTAAGATAACCGACGTAAAAAAGCTAAAAAATAGTTTATAACGTCGTTTATTATATAACCGACGTTATAAAACATTTAAAAAAAATAAATCCCGTGTTCTGTCATTTACGATTTTTCGATTGACAGTCGCCGGCTCGTCTCTCTCTCGCGCGGTAAACCCTAATCGGCTCGTCGATCGCCTGCATTAAACTCATTTTGGCTTCATTGTTTATCTTCTTCACTCCTCTTGGATCTATCATCTCAACTCGCGACATTCAAGTAAGCCTTCCACGAATTTATTTCGTTCGTTTTTATTTTGATTCTTGATGTGCTTTTCGTTCGTTTTTGAATCTCGTGGAATTTTTTGTCATTGCAAATGGTTATTATGTCCATTCAACTCGCAAAATTAAACTTGCAACATTAAACTCGCAACATTCAACTCGCAACATTCAACTCGCAACATTCAAGCAGATGTATTTTGGATAAGACTATTTTTAACTCTTATTCTAGATTTTCATTCTGATATACGCTTACGAGCAATCTCTTAAGTATCTAAATAAATAAATATCTAATAAAAATATTACTATGACCATGAGAACATAGATATTTGACTTCACAACCATTCAAATTATTCAATCATTTAGAAAGAATAATTAATTTTAAAACATTGAGGATTAGCTTCAGCAAAATCTTAAAAATAATGGGTGGTACTGTAACGTTCCATTCTTCCAGCAACATTATTATTTCCTACTTAGCTGGAATGTGTCTTTCTGGATGAAGATTGGTAGTACTTATTTTCTTAAAATCATATTTTCAATATGATTTTCCAGAAAATGATTTTCATGAATGAAATTGGACCAGGTACAATCGGTAATACCTATCCTTAAAATTTCATTCAACATTCTTACATCATAATATTTTTTCAAAAAATTATGATTTTTAGAACTCCTAGATCAGAAAACCATCATCTGTTTTCATCTGCATTCATAAAAATATCAATTCATACCTATTACAATCAAATATTTCATTCTGGACTCATGGTGAGTCTGATAATACATTTCTTCTTTCAGTCATCTCCTAAAAATGATGGACCTTTTCATGCAAAGTGTATCTGATTTCTTGAATACGATGGTATATCCGATTTTCAACAAAACCAAGTGAGGTGATTTCTTTTATTATTAATAATTCATAAAAAAATTATAATACCTAAATATTATTATCATCCTTTTCAGATTTTTCATTATAAAAAAGGTAAAGGGTACTTTCTTTTCATTCTCAAGTTAAATTATATTTTTTATAAAGGTCTTTTCTATCTAGGTAGAAATAATTTAACGATAAGTAGATTGAATTAGGTATATTATCTTATCTTACCATCCAAACACATTTTTTTGTATTAATAATTATTATGTTTTGTAAAAACAATTATGACCCCCATTTCATTTTTGTTAGTTAATTGATCTACGAAAGTGTTATAAATGATTTGATGATCACGATTCACCCATATATATGGTTAGTCATTATGTGACATTTGGGTCCATAATATCCTTCTAATGCATTCGACAATGCATTATATATCATAGATCAATATGGGATACAGATGGTTATACAATGTCCAATGTGTTATGTGATGTGTATCGTAAGAAATATTATAATAAATTATAGGAAAGGTGATTAACATATCCCAATATGAGGTGAATGAAACTATGTTTTCCCTTGACATATGTTATGACTTATATGATTATGTTTGTGCCACACTCTTATGTTATTCCACATGCCAATGTTGTGATCTTGTGAATAAGGCTTTTTAAATCATGTTCCCACTATCATATAAATCATGTCTTATGTTATGCTAAAATTGTTATACTTGGACTCAGGTTTTATGATCTATGATTATATATAACTGTTTCACTTATCTTTTTGATCATGTGCTTTGTGTATGCTCTTATACCCCCATGGATATCTTTTTATGAGATTAGATATTATATTTATATATATCATGTTTACCCATAATGAGTATCGTAAATCAAAACTTTTATTATTTTCATTCCCTAAGTTATAAAAATAAGTATTATGTAGGATGATTCAAAAATTTAATCTGTGAGATGAGTTGTTTTATGTGTGAAACCCAGGCCAAACACATATGTATTTTTTTATTGGTATTACATATATATAGTTCGACATATACTTTTTTTTACATTACCATGATATTAACATTACTTTTTCTAAAGAAATATTAATCCTTAGATAATATATCGGATCAAAAGGTTATAGTAATTCTAATATATAATCAGAATGATCAGATAATATGAAAATATTATTAAACATAAAACAAATGGTCTATATTCATATTTCTAACATGACACTTATGATGTATAGCTATTTGGTGTTGGGTACTTATGAAAACTACTACTACTTTCAAGATTTTGGCACTTGAAAGTGTTGAGTACTTTAGATCATAATGATTGAACAACAAGCATGAATAACACATGTTATATATTCCATTAGGTATTCCTATATTTTAACATGTTTATTAGTATATTGGAATGAAATTATTATAAATGTGTATCATCTGATCATATTCACTTATTCCAGATAAAAATCATTTTGTTTATGTTTTATTGATGTATATTTTATTTGGAGAATCATTAGGCGTCATGGTTTTCTTTGATTAAATGAAATTTTAAACTGTTACATCTAACTATATTTTGTTTTAAAAATAATATTCAAGCATATTTTTTTAAATACCTATAGATTTGTTTTATATTTTAAATTGTTTTACATTCAAATTATGATTTTTTTCATATAAACATGTATTTGTCTTATCTTAAATATATATATTTTTTGTTGATATTTGTTATAGTTAATAATGAGTCGAAGTTGGATTACGGCACATCGAATGAGCAATGAATTTGAGGAAGGTGTTGATGCCTTTTTGGAATTTTCAAAACGAAATGTTCCAAGTAGTGACATTTTTTTCTGTCCATGCCTGAAATGTTTGAATATGAAGAAGTTGAAAAGTAGAGAGATAAAAGATCATCTGATATGTCATGGTTTTAATCCAAGTTACAGCCCTTGGATTTGGCATGGTGAAACTGGACGGAATGTCACTGATGATGATGATTCGCAAGATGGTAACTCCGATGGAATTGAAGAAATGATTCGCGATATTATAGCAGAACAAATTGAGATAGAAACGACAGTTGCACATCTATATGGTGATGCTGAAAAACCATTATATCCTGGTTGTACATATTTTACGGTTCTGTCGGCGGTGTTAAGATTGATTAACCTGAAGGCGAAGCATGTATGGAGTGACAGAAGTTTTACAGAGCTGCTACAATTGATGAAAGACATTCTTCCAAAAGATAACGTTCTTCCAGATTCACATTACAAAGCCAAGAAAATATTATTCCCGATGGGATTGGGATATAAGAAAATACATGCCTGTCCGAATGACTGCATTATATATAGGAAGGAATATGAATTTCTGTCAGAGTGTCCAAAATGTGGGACATCACGGTATAAGGTGAAAGAAAAATCAAAGGGTGATGTAGAGATTACAAATCTCCCTTCAAAGGTATTTTGGTATCTTCCTATAATTAATCGTTTCAAACGTTTATTTTCTAATTCACATGATGCAAAAAGGTTAAGATGGCATGCTGAAGAGCGGGTATGTGATGGAAAAATACGTCATCCAGCTGATTGTCCACAATGGAAGAAAATTGATGCGCAATATTATACATTTGGAAGTGAAATAAGAAATCTCAGACTAGGGTTGTGCACAGATGGAATGAATCCATACCGAACACTTAGTAGCACACATAGTTCATGGCCTGTTTTATTGGTAATTTACAACCTCTCTCCTGAAGTTTGTATGAAGCGCAAATATGTCATGTTGAGTACAATGATCTCTGGTCCAAAGTAACCCGGTAATGATATTGATGTTTACTTGTCACCGTTGATTGATGATTTGAAATTATTATGGGCTGATGGTATTAGGGTGTATGATTCTTATAAAATGGAATATTTTCAACTGCATGCAGTGCTTCTGTTCACTATAAATGACTTCCCAGCGTATGGAAATTTGTCTGGATACAGTGTTAAAGGGAATAAAGCATGTCCAATTTTCAAACAACAGACGTCCTATTGTCAATTGCATCATGGGAGGAAAACAGTGTACATGGGTCATCAAAAGTTTTTTCCTATGGAACACCCTTATAGAAGACTAAAAAAGGCATTTAATGGCTCACAATAATTTGATACTGCTCCAAAACCTTTATCCTCTGATCTGTATTTTGAGAGGGTGAAAAACCTTGACGTGACATTGGGAAAGACACAGAAATCTGGTAATGATAGACATATTTGGAAGAAAAGGTCAATTTTTTTTGAGCTACCATATTGGAGGTATCATGAAGTTAAACATAATATTGATGTCATGCACGTGGAGAAGAATATCTGTGATTCTTTGATTGGAACATTGTTAGATATTAAAGGAAAGACTAAAGATGGGTTGAATGCAAGATTAGACTTACTATCAATGGGAATACGTTTGGAGTTAGCTCCCACTCCTAAAGGAAGACGAACATTTCTTCCCCCGGCTTGTCATACATTATCGAAGAGGGAGAAAATTAGCTTCTGTCAGTGTCTTCATGATACCAAAGTGCCTCAAGGTTATTCTTCTAATGTAAAAAATTTTGTCTCATTGAAGGACTTGAAGTTGATAGGTATGAAATCACATGATTGTCACGTCATGATGCAACAAATTCTACCAGTTGCATTGCGTGGAATATTGCCCATTCGTTTCAGAAAGACTATAATGAAGTTGTGTTATTTTTTCAATTCAATTTGTAACAAGGCGATTGATGTGAATGATTTGAACATTTTGGAAAAGGATGCAATTTTTATACTTTGTCAATTGGAAATGTATTTTACTCCAACTTTTTTTGATATAATGGTGCATTTAATGATTCATCTGGTTCGAGAAATAAAGCTTTGTGGACCTGTATATCTTCGTTGGATGTATCCTTTTGAAAGGTATATGAAAATATTAAAGGGGTATGTTAAAAATCTATATCGACCTGAAGCCTCCATTATTGAAAAGTATATTTCTGAGGAGGTAGCAGAGTTTTGTACGAGCTACTTGGCTACGACGCAACACATAGGTTTGCCTCCATCTTGCCATGAATGAGTTAATAATGAGGGAAAGGGGATTCGTGGCTTGAAAGTCAAATCATTGTCAGCTGAACAGATGAAGAAGTTAGAATCATACATCTTGAATAACATAGCTGATGCTAAACCATATATCACATTGCATATTAATGAGTTGAAACAATTTCATCCAAAGAAGAAAGAAATGTGGATTTTGAATGAGCACAACAAAACTTTTTTGTCATGGATTAAAAAGACTTTGCTTGGTAGATCAGATTTATCAGAGACATTAAAATGGATAGTGGGTGGTCCATGATTAAATGTGATAACATGGTCTGGTTATGACATTAATGGTTATACATTTCATACAAAAGCTCAGGACAATAGAAGTGCAGTTCAGAATAGTGGTGTATTGGTGTTTGCAGAAGCAATGCATTTTTCGAGTGCTAAGGACAAAAACCCAATTTCTGCATCAAATGCATATTATGGAGTGATTGAAGACATATGGGAGGTTGATTACTTTAAAATTAAAGTTCCCATTTTTAACTGTAAATGGTTTAACAGTAACAACAGTGTCAGACACGATGAATTTGGAATGACACTTATTAATCTGAATAGATTGGAAGACACATCTGATTCTTTTATAATGGCAACACATGCAAAACAAATTTTTTATGTAGTAGATCAATCAGATATGCATTGGGCTGTTGTTTTACAAGGGAAAAAACAATATGTTGGTGAGGATGAACTTGATGAATATGCTGATTTATGTGAGATCCCTACTTCAATGGAAATATTAACAGAACATAATGACGATCATGTTGAAGACATAGTTTGTGCCATAAGGAACGATCACGACGAAGGAATTTGGGAAAACAATCAATCTGTACATTCCTAAAATTACAGGTAACATATGTTTATTTCTTGTTTACATTTATTTTTTCCATAAATGTTAGATATTGTAAGTTTTTTATTTATTAAAACATGTTTTAAAATAAAATAAGTATATGTTTTTGTTTGTTTTAAGTTTGTTTAGTTTACTTTATCATGTTTATAACCATTACATGAATTTTAAAATTCTTATTTTTGTTCACTGACAATTAATTTACCATGTTTACAATGTTTACCAGGTTTACCATTTTTACCATTTTTACCATCTTGACCATCTTGACCATCTTTGCCATCTTTACCATTGGTTAACATGCTTACCATATTACCAATGTTTACTATTATGTAACTTAGTACTCTTTTCTATTTTCTGATTACAGTAGTATTAAAATATTTGAATTTGTATATTTGTTCACTAAAAATTACTTTACTATGTTTACAATGTTTACCAGGTTTACCATTTTTTCCATTTTTTACCATGTTGACCATCTTGACCATCTTGAACATCTTTGCCATCTTTACCATTGTTTAACATGTTTACCATATTACCAATGTTTACTATTATGCAACCTAGTACACTTTTCTATTTTCTGATTACAGTAGTATTAAAATATTTTCATTTGTATATTTGTGAACTGACGTTTGTTTTTTTGATTTGAAGGATAATGACAGATCATTCAGATGATCAACCACATGATTCTGGAGAGGAGCATATTGCTGGTCATACCTCTGGGGATGAACATTCACATGCTCCTATTACGATAAAGAGTTCAAAGGTTGGTAAACGTGGGTGCACACATTTACCAAAATTATCACTTGCCCATACGCAGGATCAGAGGATAGTAGTTGAGTTTGATGATGATGATATTCCTAGAGGTCCGAATGCCAAAGATTTTAAGAGTTTTGTTGCAACAAGCATTCTGTATGATGATTGGAGAGGTGTGGATAAAGAGATTATCTCTCAGTTGTGGGAGATGATTTTGGTAAGATCTTTTGTCATTGTTTGACCATTATTTTAATGTTTCTAGTATATATAATATGTTTAACCTCTTCTTTATCAGATGACATTTGATATTCCTAACACTAGAGGAGTCAGGAAGAAATGCTTATCGTTGGCTGCCAGGAGATGGAGGGATTTCAAATCAACCCTCTCATCTGATTTCATTTATGTTCATAGGAGTCATGACAATCCATGTCGTATATATCCTTTTATAGATGAAGACACATGGAGACAATTTTTTGAAAGTAGAAAAAAAGAGTCATTTCTGGTAAGGGCAATGTAAACTTTTATAAAATTTCTTATATAAATGATTTTATTAATGTTTTGTTAATGATTTATTATTCTTAAATTACATCAAACAAGGAAAGCTCATCAGGAGATCCAATCTAAAAATGTATACCCTCATAGTTTATCTCGGGGAGGGTATACATTATTGGAAGAAAAAATGATAGCGGAAAAATTTCAACAACTAAGAGCTGAGTCTTCAAGCTCTGGAGAGGTGGCCCCTCCATCCCCTCCATCTAGACATGAAAAATGGAAGAGAGCTCAGAAGGGAAAAAAGGGCAATATATTTTGGAATAATCGAGAATCGTAGCTGAGAGGATTGTAAGATATCTATTTAATTTATTTAAGTTAACTTTTTTCTTCATATAAGTTTCAATCATTACAGAAATGTTCAATTAATTAATACAGGACTCTCTTGAGGAGCAGAGTTCAGAGGGGACATTTACAGCTACTGGGAGGGAAGATATTTTATTTGCAGCATTGGGAAGGCCCGAACATCCTGGTCGTGTAAGAGGATATCCGGCAGGTGTATCGGTAAGAAAAGTGTTTCCACGTTCTTCAACTTCTAACATTGAGGGGGTTTATAAAAAAAATAGAATCCTTGGAGGCTGAAGTTCAAAATATTAATGCGACGATGGAAGACAAGATTAGAGATTCGGTGCAGTCTATGTTTGTAGAAATGCAAAGACAATTTCAGACTGCAGCTCCCACTCCTCCACCTCCCCCTGCAGACCCCATTATTTATCCTCCACCTCCGCCAGTAGCTCCCACTCCCCCACCTCAGCCTGCGGACCCCATTTTTTATCCTAAGCCTCCGCCGCAGCTTCCTACATATTGCGAGTTGTATGTTGATGATTCTCAACATCATATAGTAGCATACGGGTTGGTATATTGTATAGAAGATACAGTTCATCATCAACAGTTAGAGGTAGAGAATCAGAGGGTCACTGTACAAGATATTATAGATAGATCAGCTAGGGTACCAATACCTACAGATGAGGTGGTGACAGTTGGACAGAGTATCGGCCATTTTTTAGTTTGGCCATCCAGACTTCTTCGACTCATTACCATAGAGGTATGAATGTTATATCTTTTATTTTATTATTTTATTAAAGTTGTTTTATCATTTGAAAACTACTATAATTCTCAATTTTTTTTCACAGGAATACTTCAAAGGTAAAGAAATACTGTATAGACAACAACAAAGACAACAAGCTATGGCATCAGATACAGATTCCAGTGGTCTTGACAGATTGTCAAGATATTCACATTTGTTGTTGGGTTTTTATGAGTTTCTAATGGAATCTCATATTTGTGGACGTGAAATAAGTGTGGGGATTACAAAATCTGATATCATGGAGCTTGTTACTGGAGATAAGTTGGGCATCAACGTGGTGCAAATTTTTTCCATGTAAGTCTTAACAACTTTTCCCTGCGTTATATTTATTAAAAATTTATACTTATATATGTTTTGTATTAGGTATCTTTATAAAATTTGGGAGAGGAATGAACTGACAGAAGTATATGGATTCATGGACCCGCAATTGATTTCCCCTGAAGCATGTGCATTGACTGAGGAACAAAGAATGGTTTATATTACTGAAATATTTGAAAAGAATATAATCCAACAATGTTGGATGATGCCTTTTTGTGAGAGGTATGAAACACATTTCTCTCAAAGATTTAATTATCTTTTAACATAAAAAACCACTAACATTAAATTTCCTTTTATCAGTAATCATTGGATGTTAGGGATTTTTTGCCCAAGGGAGAAATATCTTTATTGGATATGCTCTGTTCATGGTGATGTGCGGGCAAGTTTTAAGAATATATTGGAAAAGTAAGTTTCAATTTCTCAATAGTTTTATATATTATAATGAATTTTAAATTTACCCCATTCGTATTATTTTCTAACAGTGCATGGGTCTACTTTCGAAAAAACACAAAGAAAAGAAATTCAAAGATCAAATATGTAAATGTGAAGGTAAATTTCCATTTATAATTTGTACTTTTTGATTTATTACATAAAAATAATATATTGAATTTACACTCATTTAAAACAGAAATGTCGTGAACAATAAGGCCTCATCGAATGCAGATATTATATGTTAAGATTTATGTATGAAATAATAACAACTGGGACAGTTGTGAATTTTGACCTGGTACGATTTCCTCTTAAACTTTGCCATCATATTTCAATTTGATTTATTCATTATACACGTTAACTATCTTCTTTTTCATTTGTAGCTTTTTGATGACCCTCAACCCTATACTGCTGAAGACATCAAACACGTACAAGTGGAGTGGTCAAATTATTTTACAGGTTTGATTGAATTTTAGTTGTTTGTAATGTAAAATGTAATTTTGAATATTGTCGTTTTAAATGTGTATTTGGTAGTTGTTTAGGTTTGATTTAGTTTTTTTTGAAGTTGATAGTGTAAGTATTGAATGTTATATAAGTGAATGTTTAATTTTGCTATATTTCTTGTTTTGGTTTACTTTTGATGGTTCTTCTGGTATGGATTTGGGTCTGTGGGGGAGGGGTTCCAAGGGTGTGGGGGTGTGTTCAGTGGGGTTGGGGGTGTCCAGTGGTCTGGGAGGGCTGTCCGGTGGGGTGGGGGCAGTCCTGGGGGGTGGCAGGGATGTTCAGGGTTGTGAGAAGCCGGTCCAGGGGTGTGGGAGTGCTGTCCAGGGGTGGGGGGGTTGTCCAGGGGTGTGGTGGGGGCTGTCAAGTGGGGTGAGGGGGTGAGGAGGTGCTGTTCAGGCGGGTGGGGATTGTCGAGGGGTGTTTGGGGGTGTCCGGGGGTCGGGGGGCAGTCCAGGAGTGTGGTGGGGGCTCCAATGGGGTGGGGGAGGGTTTTCCAAGGGGTATTCATGAGGGTGGGAGCTCCAAAGGGGTGGGGGAGGGCTGTCTAGGGGGTATACATGAGGGTGAGGGCTCCAACGGGGTGGGGGAGGGCTGTCCATGGGGTATAAATGAGGGTGGATGCTGTCTAGTGGGTAAGTTTTATATGTTATCTATGTACATGCTTAATTTTGATGTACTTATGTTTTTGTGGTACGATTTCTTGATTTATTTTCTGGTTGATTCTGGTGGAGAGAAGATCACTACATTATGCTTAAAAAAAAATTGGGTTTATCACGTCGGTTATTTAATAACCGACGTGATAAAAGGCCTGGAAAATGGTTTATCACGTCGGTTATTTAATAACCGACGTGATAAAAGGGCTGGGGAATGGTTTATCACGTCGGTTATTTAATAACCGACGTGATAAAAGGCCTAGAGAATGGTTTATCACGTCGGTTATTTAATAACCGACATGATAAAGGGCCTGGAGAATGGTTTATCACGTCGGTTATTTAATAACCGACGCGATAAAAGGCCTGGAGAATGGTTTATCACGTCGGTTATTTAATAACCGAAGTGATAAAGGGCCTGGAGAATGGTTTAGCACGTCGGTTATTGAATAACTAACGTGCTAAATAGCCTGGACAATGGTTTATCACGTCGGTTATTGACTAACCGATGTGATAAACCCCCTCCCCCGGTTTTTCACGTCGGTTATTTATGAACCGACGTGATAAACCACGCTCAGCCCGGTTTATCACGTCGGTTCTTATAGAACGGACGTGATAAACCACCCTCACCCCAGTTTATCACATCGGTTCTATATGAACCGACGTGATAAACCCCCTCGCCCCTGTTTATCACGTCGGTTGTTTAGGAACGGACGTGATAAACCATCGTCCAGGCAGTTTATCACGTCGGTTCTTCGATAAACGACGTGATAAACCATTCTCCAGGCCCTTTATCACGTCGGTTCTAAAATAACCGACGTGATAAACATCGCGATTTTATGTTTTTGACGTCGGTTTTAAAATAACCGATGTGAAAAACCTTATTTATAACGTCGCACGTATTAACGTCGGCTAGAAACCGACGTAAAAAATTAAAAATAACCGACGTAAAAAACGTTTTCTGCACTAGTGTTGGGGTGTTATAATCACCCCATTGACCAACACTATAGAAATGAAATAAAATATTAGTAAACTAAGAAACATATAAGAAAATGAAAATATATAACCTTTGGAGTAATTTTATTGAATATTTAATAAAATAATAAAGTAGTATTTATAAGAGGCAATGTGATCATTGGAATAGTAATATGACTGTTAGAATAATAACATGATCATTGTGAATAATAACCTGACTGTTGGGAATAATAACCTGACCATTGGAATTGAAATTTTACCTCAAAATAATAAAGTGTGATATAAATAATATTTATGATGTGTAATTTAATCAAATAAAAATATTATAATTATATAAAAAAAATTTCAAGATTAAAAACTCAAATTAGGCATTTGAACATTTTTAAAAAATTGTATTTTAAGGGATTTCATAAAAAAATAATTTTTATATTAAAAATTAAAATAAAATATTTTATAAAATTATTTGATAAAATTATTTTAATTTTTGAAATTATTATGTTGAAATTTTATAGGGGTGATTTATTTTGGTAATTTTCTAAAATACTTAAATTTTTACATGAATAGAAAAAATAGAGTTTTTTGTAACTAGTGTATTTTAAATTACATTATTCATGATGTAATAATGATCTGACAAATTCTAGAAAACTTGGATAAACCAAGATCATATTAAATTTTATAAATGATTCATTTAAATATAATAAACATGTTTTTAACCTAAAAAGTTTCTTATAAAGTCTAAAGTCTAAATTATTCCATTAAAATAACAATTTTTCATTATTGCTACTTTCTTTTTTAATAAAAAAATTAATTTAAAATACAAAGGGATTAAATTCCTAAAACCATTATATTTATTTATATATGATCCATAATTTCATTAATATCACTATTAAAAGGTTTAACTTAGATATACTATTTTATTCAATTTTTTATTCTAAATATACCCCCATACTCAAGTATAAATAACCCCTCTACCTCCCTTTGTAAAACCACTCCTACCTCACTTAAAAAATAAAAAAATCTAGAAAAATACAATCTATAAATTACTTTATAATCTTTAGGGATTATATATATTAACCAAATCTAATAATCAAGGGGTTTTAGAGCCGTACAAGAGAATCAACACTGAGAATAGGGTATGTTTTTATCAACCCTTCTTTGCATTTTCCTATTATTTTCCAGGTTTTATCCATCCCTTCCTAACTCAAATATTTTAATAATATTTAAATAATATGTTATAATTATATTAATTATTTTTCCAGACTTAAATAATTATATCTAATATATAATTATATTTCATAATTGCCGTACATCCTCCTTAGACAATGTTCCGTTAACAGTTGGGTGACTGAAAATAAGGAAATTGAAAATTATTTTATTATCAACAACCTTATGGATGGTTATAATAATTTATTTATGATATATAAATGTTAAAATATATGTATTTTATGCTTCTGTAATTAATTATACTAATTTATAAATGATGATAAACAAAAATAGATAAATATATCTAAAATGATATTTTTTAAGGAAAATATGATATCAAAACATTTTACCTTTAACTAAAGGAATTAAAAAAATATAATTCAATTATTATAACTTATAAATAGTGAAAAATTTAAATAATTCACTTATGTTTCAATGTTTTAATAAAATTAAGTTTATTATTCAGAAGACAAAAAAATGACAAAATAAAGCGGGATTTAAGGAAATGGGATTCTCAAACCCAAACTATTTATTTTGGGTTATCTAATTTTTCACATTGATTTCAATATTAAAGTTCCACTAATATCCAAAATATGTCCTTTAAATGTTATGTCTATTTTATTTCATGGATATACATGTTTTACCCTTCCAAAATAATTTCTAATTCATTTATAATGTTTTTTCAAAAAGACTTCAATTTCCAAAATATCTCTTGAATAATCTTGAGTTGTATATCCTTTAAAAAGAAGAAAAATGATATTTTATTCCAAATTATAATCTCACTTATTCATTTGGGAATCCTAAGGTTCATTTCATGAAGTGTGAAATATTTTATGAAACCCTTTCCTTTACATGGGGTATTTCATGACTAATATTTTTATCCTTTCATGTGGAATGCATGATTATGAGCATTTTAAAATGTGACAGGTGGACCTAGGATTATATAGCCCTCAAATTCACTAGGTAATGGGATATATCTCATGATATAACGTGTATTTTGTGAACATGATACTATATTTTTTCACATTTATTATGTTAAAATTATGCACTTCTGTTATCCCTGAACATGATGATAGCTTTGTTCACGACTATGTGTTGTATTTGACCACTATATTTTGATGTTTCATTATTATTCTTATTAAACATTCCCTGTATTTATCAAATGTTTCCCTCCAGATTATTATGATAATCCTATTCTTATGATACAATGATGATGATTTTTATTACCCATGAACTATTGTTTCATGTCCCTTATTCCCCCTTTAAATAGGATTTTAGCTCACCCCTTTCTTTGATGTATATCCTCAAGTGACTACATGTACTAAGGAGATCATAATAGATTTATAAGGATAGAGAATAATTTAAATAATTTTTATGTTTTATTATGTATAAAATATGTATGCACCTAATTTTATGAAGCCATTAAACCTTTATATACTTTATTGTATCGAAATTATGTTGTTTATATTAAAATTGATGTAATAGTCATGTAATGAAAAGTTGGGTCACTCTATTTGGTATCAGATCATGGTTTAGTTAATTTTTGAATTAAGATTAGAAAAAATAAGTAAAAATTATAAGAATAAGTCTATGTGTAGGTAGACATACTAGAACAATCATTTTAGAAAAAGGATAAAACCTGGGATCTCATAAGATGTGACTTTAGAATTAATTTGTGTGTAAGAATAAATTATTCATGATTTTTTGACTTACATTTTGTTCAAACCTTTTCTATTTTATAAAATAGTGGGAACTAGGAGAAACCAGACCAAAAACCTATGTGTGGGATAATGAAACAATTATCCAAATGAAATACCTAATGCCTTAGGATGTGGAGTTCAAAACATTATGGTGATTCTTACCTAGTTATCTTAGGTTATGAACAATAAGATGAACCATGTTGAATGTTCACTTTCTCCCAATAAAGAGAAACTAAATATCAAGTATTTTATACAACATTGACCACCAACATTCAATGGGTATTTTGATCCACTTATCACTGAACAATGGGTTAAATCAATGGATAATATATTTTTTATAATCCAATATTTATAGAATGACAAGTTGAATCTAGAAATCTATTATTTAGATAGAGTGGCTGATCAATATTATACATTGATAAAGAATACCAAGCTGAAGGATGAAATAGAAAAATGGAGTGGGAAGAATTTAATAAATTATTTCTTAACAAGTATTTACCTAAAAATCTTTGGAAAAATATATTGGGATAATTACTAGATCTTAAGAAAAAATAAGGTGAATCTATCATAGATTATGAGGAAACTTTTAAAAGTATTATAAGATTCACCTTCGGTTTCACTATAAAAAAATGATAGCAATATATATATATATATTATTTAGTTGTTTAAAACCAAATCTTAAAAAGGATCTAGCTATCTGATAATTTGGGAGTTATAAAGAATTAGTTAATTGTGATCTCAAAGTAGATATAGAGTTATAATAATTATCCCATGGTTATGGTGGTAAGAAAATAAAGACGGTGTTTCATATTGGTGGATCAAATGAAAAAGGAGGAAAGAATATCCAACCACCCACATATTAAAAATATGGGAAGAAACATCATGGGAATTTCCTTATAGAGATAGTGAAATGATTCAATTATGGGAGATAAGGATACTAAGGTCATGAATTTTAAAGGGGAAAGAAAAATCTAACCAACATGATGAAGGAAAGGAAGGAACCACCCTTGGTTCAATGGTTCAACTCTAAGGATAAAGGTATCTATACAAGAGAGTGCACTAAACCATGAGTCATTGAGGTTAATATATGTTATCAACCAAAAAAGCTGAAGGAGAAAGGGAAATCCTATTCCATCACCACTATTGAGTCAAAACATTAAAATGAAGTCATACAAGGTACACTTCATATTCACCAAATAATAAAAAAGGTTTCATTTGATTCTAGTTCTACTCATTCTTTTATATCCTAATTTTTTTGTAGAACTATTGAATCACAACCCCAATTCCTTGAAGTATAGATATCCATAAAAACCCTAGCAGTGATATCAATGAAACCTATGTATTGGAATCTTCTTCTATTAGTGTATGTGGTAAGATTATTCCATCAAATATTTTAATCGTTCCCTTGAGGGAATTCAATACCATACTAGGCATGGATTGTATCTCATTATATAGAGAACATATTAACTTGTGGGTGAATAAAATATCTTTTTATATTCCAAACCATCCTATTCTCATATAAAAATTCAAATAATATATTGAATCTCCTTTGAATAATCCCTTAGTGGTGTGAATGATGATACCCTATGAATATGCATACCTTTCCAAAATGGCTGTGTTAAAGGAAAGAATCAACCTTAATGAAATTCTCATTGTTAGGGAATACACTGATTTATTTCTCAAAGAGTTACCCAAATGTCCACCAAATCATGAGGTAGAGTTCTTAATAGATATTATACCAAGATCCATTCCTAACTCCAAATTCCCCTATATGATGGCCCCAATCGAATTAGAAGAGTTAAAGAAGAAACTCCAAGAGTATTTGGACAAAGGGTTTATACACCCTAGTGAATCACCTTGGGGTATGAAAATGCTCTTTATAAATAAAAATAACGTATCAATACGGTTGTGTATCAATTACCAGGAGATGAATAAGATCACCATAGAGAACAAGTATCCCCTACCATGGATTTATGAATTATTAGATCAAATAAAAGGATTTCATTACTTCCAAAAAGTGTATTTTTATTTTGGATATTATCAAATGAAGGTAAAGAAGGAAGATATTCAGAAGACAGCCTTCCATACTAGGTATGGACACCATGAGTTCATTTTAACGCCCTTCAGAATTAATAATTCCCATTAAATCTTCATGGATTTGACAAATAGAGTATTTAAAGACTACCTTGAAAAATTTGTGAAAGTATTTCTTCATGATATTATCATTTTCTCCAAGAGAAATGAAGAAAATTAATAAAATATAAGGATTGTACTAGAAATTTCAGGGAAGGAGAAAATGAATGTTATGTTCAGAAAGTATGACTTTTGGATGTAGAAAGTCACATTCTTGGGGTATGTGATCACAAGTGAGAGAATTTTTGTGGACCCTTCAAAGACAAAGGCAATTATGGAATGGCCTAGACCCACAAGTGTCATAGAAATCCATAGTTTTCTTAGATTAGCTGGGTTCTACTGATGTGTTGTGAGAAATTATTCATGATTGTATATCCCTCTAACTAACTTAACATGTATAAAGTTAAATTATGTCTGGATGAAATAATATGAGGAAAGATTTAAGGATTTCAATAAGAGGCTAATCATTGTGCCTGTACTCAGTCTACCATCAAGTGGAGAAGGTTTTGTGATGTACAATGATGTTTCAAAGAAATTATTGGGTTTTGTACCCATACATAATGATAAAGTGATAGCCAATTCCTCATTATAGTTAAATACCCCTGATCCAAACTACCTTATGCATGATCTAGAGTTAGTTGTGGTGATATTAACCTTAAATATCTAGTGGAACTACCTATATAGTGATAATCATGAAATATATATAGATAAAAAGAGTCTATAGTATATATTCCCACAAAATGTTCTCAATATGTGTTATCAAGTATGGTTAAAGAAAATCAAGGACTACAATTTCTCTATTAATTACCACCCATGAAAATAAAAAAGGTAGTTGATTCTCCTAGATGAAAAGAACCTGCTACTCTATCCATGATATAGATTGATAAAGACCATATCTTCATTCATAAGAAAAGGATAGATCTATAAATCACAATAGAAAGAAAGATAGCCTACCTTAGACAAATGATTTCCCAATAATCTATCCAAGAGAAGATCAAGGTGGCATAAAGGGATGATTTGGAGCTTCAAAAGATGGTGAAAGAAGTAAATGAAGTATAAGGCCCCAACCTTAAAAATAACCTATTCTAGTTTTTTTTAACTATAAATCACATTCAAGGATCTTTTATGTTTATAGTTTTATAGAATTAGGACAAACTCATACAAAGTATACCCATACATTACATGTTGATAGTTACACTAAGTATACACTTTTTCCACCAAAGGAAACCCTTTAAAAAACATGATTTATTTTTGAGTAACATCCTCAATTCTTTAATCATGACATATTATTTTTCCTTACCAATATTAAGACCTGTTAAAAGAAATTTAAAACTTGGGATGAGTATAAAAAGCTTAGTAAGGGATACATAAATAAGGAAAACTATTAGTCTTTTGAAAACATGAAAACTCATGAAAACTTTATCATAAATTAATACTTTTCAACCTTAAAAATTAGTAAATACTTTAGTTTTAATATAAGATAATTGAATACATTTTATATAATCAATATATTACCATAAAACCCATATAAATCACATATAACATATAAAGGTAACCTGGGACATAATCATACTTAAATGGAATAAACATACGGTCGAATTCCACACATATCACTCTTACAAATGGAATAGACATATGGTATAATTCCATACCAAATGAATTTGAGATCTATAATGGAGATCACCCTTCATATAAAATATATAGGTCTCACCCGTGATATATACTAGGGATCGAACCTTTGTATAAATTGTATCAGGCTTACCCGTGAGCTATAATGGGGCTCAACCCTTCATATAAGCTATATCGGGATCACCTGTGAAACGTACAAGTACCATTATACAATCATAACACATAAAATCTTAAAATTTTCAACATGTCACTCATAAAATTTCATTTTCACTCATAAGAAAACATTTCAAGTTATTAAAATAACAAATCCATTTTCAAAAACTAATTTAAAACATTTATAAAAGATATTTTTGAATCAATGTATCCCATAACACTTTGAAAATTTTAAAATAAATTCATGAATTAAAATTTTAAAACATTTATGTCCATATAAATGAATCCATAAAATCATTTTTAAAGCATGGACATGAATTATAAATATTTAGAAGAAAAAATATTTAAAACACTTTAAACAATGTTTTAGTTAAAGAGTCCCACACCACATTAAACATTTAAATTATAATCCACATGAAAGTAGAAAATTTTACAAAATATCAAATAACATGAGTATAGATAAAGTATGGATATGTAAAGTCAAAGGGGCTATATGTACACTTTATAAAATAATAAAGGTGAAAATCATCAAGAAATGTCTCAATGAAAGGAGATTGAGACGAAATTCCTTACCTTGAGTTTAATTCATCACATATGTTCCTTGTTCTTCTTGAATTAAAAACATAGGTTAATTTCTACTTGATTCAGAATATTTAATGTTTATTATTCCATTTATATCATTAAATACCATGTTATAATAATTAGTTAATTATTTAAATTCATGTCATATATTTTGTCGATATTGGGTACTTGAGTCAAAAATGAACATGGTATGATATCAATAGTCCATGTGGTCATAAGTATATCATATGTAGAATAATATTCATGAAATTATTATAATTTTTACACATAAATTATACTTTTAAATAAATCCATTAAGTATGTTTATGAAAAACGAAAAATGATATAATCATGAAGATGGTAAGCCATACGTACGCATAAGTAACGTTTTCCATTTTTCATTGATCGTTATGGAAAGAAGGAAATTATTATTTTATATTTCCAGAATTATCATAAAATAATTAATATCATGTCAATAATTTAAATATACTTATATATATATATCACACAAGTGATATAATGAATAAAAAACGAGTCACATCGTTTCGTCGAGGTGATGGTTCACACTTACATACAAATGACGTTATCATTTTTATGTGTATGGAAAGTAAGAACGTAATTGATATATTATTATATTATAATGATTAATATGTCATTAATATCACACATGAACATTAATTCCATTATTATAACCAGTCAATATAGACGGTTATGGAAAACAAATTAGATCAGTTCATGGAGGTCATAGTTCACATGTACACAAAAATGATTAATTCCTTTCAAATTTAATGAAAGTAGAGATGGATTTAGGTGATGATATTAACATAATAACATATCAGTATACTGAGTATACTGGAGTTATTATTTCATCTTGGAAGAAGAATATTTTAAGGACGTGGAAGAAGAAATAAAATAGAAATACTTAAATAAAAAAATTACCTTTCCTCCAGATACACACCTTTCTTAACACATTAGAACCTCTATGGAGGGTGATCTGCCAAAAATAAGGTTTCAATAATGTGGGTAGGGATTATAGGAAGTGGTTTGGATAGATATTATCTGAACTAAAAGGTTTTGGAAGTGTGAGTAATAGAGAGGAATGAGTTCCCTTTTATAGGAGAGGGGATGGACACTCTTGGAATTATAAAAAGTATTAAATTAATATAAATTAAATTTCAACTCAAAATGGGTAAAAGTTTATTTAGTTAAAACATAGGATGATTATAAGTATAAATCTAATCATATAATGAAAATTAGACATTTTTTTGATATTTTTTAATCCTTATCTTTATGTTTTATCCCTTTTTAACTCTTACCATTTTATCAAGTAATTTACATTATGAGAGTTAAAATAATTACCAAATCATACCAAACAACAAATTAATGAGTCATTAATGGAATTTTCAGTTTTATATCAACTATTTGGATGAATATTATATTTTTATAAAGTTTATATCATTTAATTAAATATTTTATATTTTAAAATATGAATTATGTAAATTCTGATACTAATCATTACACGACTTTTTAAAAAAATCATAAAAACTTGATTCCTTCAAAAAAACCACATTAACTCAATACTAAAATGTCATAGTCATCCATAAAATTCATGGATTGAATAAAATATTTCAAATTATATTTATTTTAATATTATTAATATTATTTATTTGATTCTTTATTTAATAAATCAATTACTACATCATCATTGTGTTACTATTTAATTCAATTATTTATTTCCTAAAAATTATAAATAAATTACCATGATGTAGTTAATATTTTTAGATTTATATGTACTATTAATAGTCGAATATATCACTTATATTACCCCATATTAAAATTATTGTAGTAAGAAGAAACATTTATATGATATATTTGCATTTACTTTAAATTAAATGTTATAAATGTCATAATCACACCCAAGTGGCTTAAAAAGGTAAAAATTTCTGCCCAAGGATGGTAATGGTCGATAATAACTCATCTAATATTACTAGGACAAGTTTTAGGGTAATTTATAATATTATAATATTATTTTGGCCTTTAATTACCACAGTTACCTTTAACTCAGGTAAATATAATACTAAAGTTACTATTCACTAAAAATTATTTTGATCTTATTGGACCAAAATTTTCATAATGAGTAAAACCATGTATTAAATTTTTTAAAAATTCAATTAATATAAGTTGTTAAATTAGGTTTAACACTAATCCTGTTGATGGATCGAGAAAACAAGTTTTTTTAGTTAAACATTCAAAAGTTCACATAGTTTTTCTATTTAATTTTAATTTGAAATTGCATCCAATGAAATACATTGGATTAACTGATAAAAACTTCATCCAATTATACCTTAAAACCATGTAAAAGTATAATCTATTAATATAAATAAATTATATGAAAATGCTGTTTTGAATTAAAATGCAATATTTTTCACCATTCATTAAAATATGAATTTTATCATAAAAATACCAAAAATTCAACCAAAGTAAATTTTTATTTCCCTATTCCAAATAAGAAGTTTATATTTTTTTAAAATATTACATATAAAAGTGACAAAAACTAGATTTAAAAAAGCTTCTTCATCAAAAGGTGGTAAAACTACCTTTAAAAATATTAGAGTATTTTATAGTTAAAATTGGATTTATTCTAATTTAATTCTCTAAAATTTATTGGGAGAAGGTAAAAATATTTAATAAACATGCGTAAACATAATATATTTAGTTATCTTTATTCCCTCCAATATAATGTCTAGGTGATAAATACCATTTCAAATAATAATATTAAAAATATATTATTTTTTGGTATAACTCAGTCCTCTGTGAAACATAGGATTTTAGAGAAACACAATTGTGCATTTCAGGTATGCTATTGGACATAGAGTATATTTAAGGTAAAATTACTATCTAATTCATAAATATTAATGAATATGAAAAATTGATATTCTATAATTGCCTGGGATGTTATAAGAAGGGAAGCTTCATGAGTTCCACATTAATGAAGATGATGTCATTGGGTTTGGAACTAGACTTTGCGTGCCTTCATCACCTGAGATAAATAAGGATCTATTGGATAATGCACATAGCTCATCATTATTTATCTATCCTAGAATTACCTAGATGTACTATGATCTTTGGGAGAACTTATTGTGGGAAAACATGATGAAAGAGATAGCCGATTACACCTCAAAGTGCTTGGTATATCAGAAAGTTAAATAAGATATATAGAAGACCAAGGGTATGATATAATCATTGCACATATCCACATGGAAATGGGGGAACATAACCATATAATTTTTCACAGGTCTTTCTAAGACATCTAAAGGAAACAATGCGATATGGGTTATGGTGGATCGACTCACCAATACTTCTCACTTCATCACTATTCAAGAAGATTTATCACATGAAGATATTGAATATATATATATTTATATATAAATGAAGTTGTGAGGCTGCATGGGGTTTTAATTTTGATTATTTATGATTCTAATACAGGGATCGTTTCCAAATTTTGGATAATTCTTCAACATACCTTGAATGATGAACTGAATTTCAGTATGGCCTATCGCCCCAAAAATGATGGCTAATCTGAAAGAACTTTACATGCACTCAATGATATGATGCAATCTTTCTTAATAGAAGTTAAATGAGGATGAGATCAATATGTCCCATTAGTATAGTTCTTATACAAAAATATCTTCTACTCAAGTATTCTGATGTATCCATATGTAGCTCTGTAAGGGAAGCAATGTCAAAATTATAATTTTTAGGATGAAGTTAGTGAAAAAAGATACTTAGACCTGATATTGGGAAAGAGATGACATATAAGGTTCAAGCCATACAACAACCTATAAAATATGTACAAATATAGTAGAATAATTATGGAAAAAAACTGTTAAATGGACTTGTAATATGAAGTTGGAGACATTGTTTTCATTTGAATATCACCATGGAAGAGAGTCATGCGGTTTGAAAATAAAGGTAATCTTATACCTAGGTATATTGGCCTCTTTGAGATCCTTAATATCATAATAGTAATAACCTATCATATTTTACTTCCAACAAATATAGCTCAAGTTCATGATGTGTTCCACATATATCTCACAAGAAAGTACATACCCGATCTCTCACATGTACAAAATACGTAGGTGGTACAACTGGAGAATGAACTCTTGTATGAGGAGCATATGGTGAAGATATTAGGCTGTATAAAAAATGTTTTACACAAAAATAAAACTAACCATGTCAAAGTGTTATGTAGGAACCATAAATATGAAGAGGAAATGGGGGAACCAGAGGAAATAATGAAACAAAAGCACCCTCACCTATTCTCAATCGAGAATATGAGTTGAAATTTCTGGGATGAAATTTCTAAATTGGGGAAGAATGTAACAACCCACAATTTATAAATGATATTTGAAATAAATTTGTGTTATATTATATTATATAGTATTATACACATACAATACATAAAAAAACCAATAAAAATTTATTTCATTAATGGATATCGTTACACTAATTAGAAACTAAACTCATGAAAATTCCACACACTATAATGGGACAAAAAACTTAAATTAATAAAATTATAATGTGAAAATTCATATCCTTACAATATGTTAGAATCATCATCCCCACGACCAACACTATAGAAATGAAACAAAATATTAGTAAAACAATTGAAATATTAGAAAATCAAAATATAGAACCTTGGGAGGAAAAATAGTGAATATTTACTGAAGGAATAAAGAAGTATTTATAAGAGATAATGTGATTCTTAGAATAGTAAAATGACTTTTGGAATAGTAAACTAACTGTTGGGAATAGTAACTGGACCGTTAGAATAATATTTTGACCTCAAAATAATAAATTATAATAAAAATAATATATATCATGTTTAATTTTATTAAATAATAATATTATAATTCTATAAAATAAATTTCAAGATTAAAAACTCAAATAATATATAAAGACATTTTAATAAATTATATTTTAAGGCATTTTGTAAAAATAATATGTTTTATATTAAAAGTTTAAATAAACTATGATATAAAATTGTTTTGATAAATTAAATTCATTTTTGAAATCATCACATTGAAATTGGCCAATGGTGGTTTTTTGTTAATTTTCTAAAATAGTTCAATATTTATATGAATAGTAAAGATACATGTTTTCATAATTAGTGTATTTTTAATTACATCATTCATGATGTAATAATGACCTAATAAATTTTATAAAAGTTGGATAGACCAAGAACATATTAAATTATAAAAATGAGTCATTTAAATACAATAAAAGTGTTTTCCAAACCTAAAAATCATTTTCCAAAGTCTAAAGTCAAAAGTATTCCATTAGAATAACAAATTTTCCTTTTTTCCACTTTCCTATTTAATAAAATATTATATTAGAATTAAAAAGGGGTTTAAAGTTCTAAAACTATTATATTTTATTGATATATGATCCATAATTTATTCAATATCACTATTATAAGGTTTACCTTGGATATATCATTTTATTCAATTTTTTATTCTAAAAATACCCCTCTCCTCCGGTATAGATAACCCCTCTCCCTCCACTTGGAAAACCAATACGCCATCACTTACCATAGAATTTTTTTTCCAAAATCCTCTCTCTCAATACCCTTATAATATTTAGGGACTTTCTAGAGTAACTAACACCTATCATTAATGGAGTTTAGTGGTGTACAAAAGAATCATCACCGAGAAGAGGGTATGTTTTCATTAACTCTTCTTTACATTTTCCTCCTATCTTCCTATTTTTCTCCATCCCTTCAAAAATAAATTATTTTAAGACCAATTAAGTATTATTTTATAATTTTAATAAATATTTTATACTACTTAAATAACCATATATACTATTTACTTATATTTCACAATTCCCATACCTCCTTGGACAATATACCCTTAACTGTCGGTGAACTACCAACAAGGACATTGGTGCATATTTTTTCCCAACCTTATGGATGGTTATAATAAATTATTTATGATATATAAATGTTTAAATATATTTATTTTATTCTTATGTAATTAATTCCGCTAATGAATAAATAACCTTGAATAAAATAGGAAAATTGGAGCAAAACATGAAATTTTTAAAGAAAACATGATATCAAAAAAATTTCTATTTAACCAAGGAAATTAAGATATGTAATAAAATGATTATAATTTTTAAATACTTAAAAAATTAAAATAATTAAATTCTGGTTATATGTTTTAATAAACCTATGGTTATTATCCAATAGATGAAAAAATGATAAAATAAAGCAGGTTTTAAGGTAAGGGAATTCTCAAACCCAATATATTTCTTTTAGGTAATATATTATTTCACATTGATTTAAGTAAAAATGTTCCAATAATATCCAAAATACGTGCTTTCAATATTATTTGTCTTTTCTTTCATGTATATACATGCTTCTACCCTTCTAAAATTTTTTATAATCCATTTACTATGTTCTTTCAAAGAATTCAATTTCCAAAACATATCTTGAATCCTCTTGGGTTATTTATTATTTCAAAGTAGAAAATGATATTTTATGCCAATGTATGATCTCTCTGATTCATTTGGGAATCATAAGGTTCATTTCATGATGTATGATATGTGAAATATTTTATGAAACCCATTCCTTTCCATAGGTTATTTCATGACTACGATTGTTATCTTTTCATGTGGCATGCATTCTTATTAGCATTTTATGATTTTAAGGATGGTACTAGAATTATATATCCCTTCAATGAATAGGTTAATGTGATATATCTCATTATATAATGTGTATTGTGTGTGAACATGATGCTATATTTTTTTTTCACAATTATGATGTTATGATTATGAACATATGTTATGCATGAACATGACGCTAGCTTTGTTCAAAACTATGTGTGGTATTTGAACACTATGTTATGATGTTTCATTATTATGAATATTCCAAATTCAATTTATTTATAAAATGTTTCCCTCATGATAATGATGATAATCCTATACTTATGACAAGATGATGATTATTATTCTCACCCATGAACTGTTATTTCATACCCCTTATTCCTCCTCTTATTAGGATTTTAGCTCACCACTTTCTTTGATGTATATCCTTAGTTGACTACATGTACTAAGTAGATCATGATATATTTATAAAGATAAAGAATAAGAATTTAAATATTTTTTAATTTTTATTATGTACAAATGATGTATGTTCCTAATATTTCCAAGACACTAAACATTTGGATCTTGGATTGTATCTCTATTATGTTGTTTATCTTAAAAAGTGATTTAATAGCCATGTATTTTTTTTATTTCTATAATACCTACCATGAATTTTATAGTATTGACCAAAAGTTTCATCCAAAATACTGTGAATAGTTACATTAACCTATCACTATGAGGTACTTCAACCTACCATGAAGAGGTACTTCAACCTAACCTGAAGTATTATTTAATGTGACTGTGAGTTCATTTTTTTACGACTTACCATGATCTGTTTTAAAGTAATCACAAGTAGTATTTTAAAAGTGACCACATGAAAAATTTGTTCACATGGTTAGTATACCTACCACACTACAAATTTTTTCACAAGATAATTATTCTAACTATATGTAATGACATGGTAAGTATACTGACCACAAAACTTATGCCTCACACGATCAGTTCATTACATTGTTAATTTTTCAAAAATTATTATTTTTTGAGCATGATATATTTTAGTGTTATTTTTATAAATTGATTGAATTAAAGTTTATTTCATTTTTTAACTATTATATTTCTTTGAAAATAAAATATTTATTATAATGACTTTATTTTAATTTAGTGAATAAATAAATACTAGTGGAAATAATAACATTAATATTATTTATTTTATAATTTTATTTTATATATTTTGAATTATTGATTTAATAAAAGTCTATAATATTTATCTTTATCATTTTATCTATTTTAATAATTATCATTTACTCTTATAATTATATTAGAATTTATTTTTATAAGTTTAATGTAGGAATTAAAGGGAGTAAAAATTATTATTGAATACACATGTGGTATTAAAAGTTAATAAAATGTTTACAATTTTTAATTATTTATAACCATTTTATATAAGTGATAATTATAGGAAACTCCCACACAAATGGAAATAAATATGACCATTGGTGATTAGTTGATAAATAGAGACCAAGGCATGTAATACGAAGCACTCTTGATGAATTTTTGAATACTGTATGAATTTTTGATTTCTCAATAACAAGAAAAGTTTTCTTGATACTCAATGAAGTTTTTATATTAATATTATTCCATTTCTTTGATCATGAATAAACTTTAACTATTCAATTTATTACTTCTTAAATGATCAAATATAATCTAGCTACATCATCTTCAACATCTTCCAATCTCTGCCAGTCTTAATTGTTTTATAGAATCTTTGTGTAATATTTATTTTATCTATTTTTAATTATTATAATTGGTTAATACATAAACCAATAAAAATAAAGTCCCATTTTGGTTATTGTACCAACTAAAAATAAGGTTCTTAAGTTATGACTCTTGAAGAAAATTTAGGGTAAGACTAGGGTATGGATTTCATAAAAAATTACAGTTGTACCTTTTGGTATTGTAAAAGGACTAGTATTAAATATTATATCCCACCTTTAAAAGTTATTTCTTCTTATTGGGTACTAATCTTCTCATCTAGTAGAGAAAATTTAATAGCGAACTATATTCTTGGTGATCTAAACCACTCCAAAAACACTATGTTCATATTTTAATTTATGCTGCACTAAATCTTAGACACAATACTACACACTTTATTATTCAATAATAAAAATCCAATTTATTATTTGTTTTAAAATTGTTAAAAAGTCTATTCACCCCCAAAAGTATCTTTTTATATATATTTTGATCCAACATGTACGTCCTAAGTTTCATTGAAAACCCCATTTTTAAGACTTAAAAATCACCAATGTAAGGAAAAAATTATATCTTCCTTCTAAAACTAGAATCATTAAATATAATATAAAATAATGGAGGCTTTAGAAAACCTAATAAATGGAAGATTTAAATGAAAATAATTATTTATGGAATCACCTATCTCGAACCATATGAAACACATTTATTTTTATAAACAATTCTAGAATGGGTCCTAAGAGGAGCTTTAAAATTATTAGACACTAAAATCCACAAGCTTAAAAAAACTGACAACCTAAGGTCTAACCATAACGTACCGATTAGTGATAAAAATGATAAAATAATAATAATATAGGAATATTTGGAATTAAAATGATCCCTATCCATAAAAAATACATTTGGAATTGAAGGACAAGGCATATAATCCAAGGTGAATGATAGGGGAGGTCACACATAGTAGTACTCCTCAACTATCTTGAGTGAATGGGGGAAGAGGTATGTCAAATAGTGTTTTAAATAGGTGTGTGTATAATAGGAATTTAAAATTTTTAAACACCCGGGTTTGATGAATGGTTTGGATGCACAATTTACTAAATCATGAACCAACCATGTAACCATCATTGGATGAGCTTGGGGGATGCCATATGGTTTGGATGTTTGGTTCCCTCAAACCACGTACAAAACATGCACAATATATCCACATATAAGTGTTCCTCACATGGTTCCTCATAGAATCCACATGGTTTTCCCAATCGTACACTAACTATGTGAGAGACACTGAAATACATTGAAAGAGACGCATTATTTGGCCACATAGTTTACCAAACCATACATTAAATATTTGGAAACTTCCATCCCAAATTCAGTAAATCCAATAATTTTAATAACTAAACATAAAATCAAAACAAAGATAAATTGGGATGTGACAAAGGTCGACTCTTGATGCATCACAATATAGAGCATACTTCTTACTTAACTTATGTAAGGTCATAAATAGTTAAATTTTAAACCTCTCTTTCATATTATGAAAGGATACCTTATAAGAATTAAAAAAATAGGAACATTAACTCTGTATTTTCTAGGTCCATAATCAACAATTCCAATCAGGTAAAATACTATATAAACCTCAGGTAGTAACTATTCATTTCTAAGATGCTACAAATCTTAAAACTATTCTTAGGATTCTCTCAGTAAATCATAGCCTCTACCTTATCAAGGTCCACTGATATATAAATCTATTATATATAAGTGAAAAAAAATGATCTCCAAATTTCGAGCATTCTTCTCCCCCATATGATAGTATAGAAGAATATAATTTACAAATAAGACCCTAAAAGAATCCTGATAAGAATGGAAGACCTGATTTATCAGGACTATAAACTATGATAGTAATGGACCATAACATTATGGATCATTACTATAGAATATTTAGGTGATGAGTTGGAGCTTGGGAGTGTTCTATAGGTAGAGTGTTTTGTTTTGGATCTATGGGGTTTAATATGACTATTTTACAGGGCATGGTTGGGGTTGTAGTTATTCTGAGAGAACAGAGGGTTGTTTATTTTGGATAGTTAGTAAGGTCTAGTTTAGAAACACCTAATTTATGTGAGTTATTATACTATACTAGATCTACACACCATGTATATGGGTTTTTTAGTTAGTATGGTGTCTAGGAAAGTCTTGTCAGAGTACCCATGTGAAACAAGGAGATGAGTGTTATGTCGTGGTGGTGGTCTTCTTGAGTATGGTGGGTGGTGGAATTAATTATGTAACATAGGGAAGGGGAAAATGGTTGAGTTGGTTGATATGGAAATTTGGTTTTGATTAGAGGTCGATCTATGTGATGGGGAATGGACACAAAAAGTATGACCTCACCCTATCGTGGTCTTGGTCTCAGTGAGCTAAAATGGTGAAAAAATTTCCTCTACACTGTGGTGAGTATCTTCGACGGTTGTTTGGGGATATAAATGGATTCTTACATGTTGTAGTACATGTCATGGTGCCGATAAATTTAATTTAAATTGGTTTTTTAAGTTAATGAGGTTTTGGGGAACATTTCCATTTAAAATGATTGAAAACTTAGATCTCATTTTGACCAGAAGAACCACAACCATGGTTGAATTCACTATAACATGGTGGAGACCTATTGGGATTTATTTATAAATAAGGGTTTGATTTTTCATTAGTTTGATTTTAATTCCTGATTTTGAACCCTATCTAACCCCAGTACCACTTATTGATCTTCAATCATTTATCTTTATGTATTAAACATCTTTGTTCACTAACATCGAAATATCTTGATTCGAGGTACTCTATTCTCATATTCTTATTTTTTTTCCACATCCTTTTCTTATTGAAGTTTTTTTGATGAGTTTTCACTAGTTTAGGTAAAAATTTGAGTATATACTAATATTGGTTTATTACGTTTAGGTTTTGAGGTACTTCCTTTTTAGTTTTGAGGTGGCTGATCATTCATTCTTCCATTCTTGTGAATCACTTCCTTGAAGCTTCATATCTAGGTAGGGGATTTGAGAACTCTCTTTTATTTTGCGTATAATATGGAATAACATGTACTTTATTTCATTATATGGTTAGTATGCATTTTATTAAAGAATATAATGAATTTAACTAGTGGAATATATGGGTAAAGGGTGATATAAATGTGTTTACATTTTTCCACAATATTTCTTATGCGTTTGATGCTTGTTTTCTGTCACTATTTCTAAGAATTGATGTTGATGCTAAGATTTTTGTGTTATATTATAATTTAATTATTATAATAACCTTTAATAAAAGGTTAATAATATAAATATGTAAATTAAATGGGGGCAAGAAATCTATAAATTGGTGAGTTAACACTCATGTGTGAGAATATTGAATTAATATGAAAGTATTCTTTAATATGGGAGTTTTTGTAGTGGCTACTACTATATTTGATTAATATATTATTCTAGTATTATTTATGTTGTTTCTATAATGTTTGTGGCCATGGAAGTAGATAATGAATTGGTTATGTGAATTAGGATGTGATGGGTAGTGGAGATGTTGTAAGATCCAGTATTTCCATACATTTTATGGATGCATATGAGAATTTAATTTCTAAAAATAGAAGCACATTCCATTGGATCATAAAGTTCTAGATCAGTATTTTAAAGTGATTTTGGTCTTCATTAAAGGGAAGTAAGAAGTAAGACTCTTGTACCTTATAAAAGATTATTTTCCTTCATCGACTCTAATTTTGAGGTGGGTGGTCTATAACAACTCCCTAATGTTTGTTTTCAATTCCTATAGTATGTGAAATATATGTGATCATGTTTTCATATCATTCATGTGACTTAACTAAATGTAAAATTCACAATTTGATAAATTTTTAATATTATTATACCTCCCATGGATCCTGTTGGGTTCATTGGCATTGAGAACAGACATATGGCCACCCAAAAGGTTATCTAACCCTCAAAATCGTGATGAACTAGAAATCTTAGTAATGTGAGCTTGGAATTGTAGGTGAATTTTGATAAATGGATACTTGTAATGATATGACATAAGTGATTCATCATGTTGTAGGAGAATCTACCAATAGAGAATAAATTACTTGTTAGTTGAAAACTAGATAAATCTATGAAATTTTTATAACATGTAAAATTTGATAAATTACATGTTTGGATTGATTGTTCTTGATATTACTGACATAATGATTGAGGTTCTAACATACTATCTAGTGATACATTTAACTGATGACTTATCTTGATCTAGGGGAATCCACCACTTGTGATTGATCACATTTACCCTTGGAGGAATGTACTCTAGGAAGACATAAGTGGTTCCATTATAGTCTAAAGGCCTATTGAAATGGTTACTTTACCCTTGGAGATGTTTTATCTAGGAATACATAAGTGGATCTAGAATAGTCTAATGTTCTAGTGAGATGGTTAAATTCTCCTTGGCATCATTCACTTTGGGAAGTTGTAAGAGGATTTTTCATAGTCCAAGGGTCCAATGAGATGGTTCCTTTGAATATAATAATGGTAATTCATGCTGAACCAGGAGAAACTTCCATAGAATGGGTGATCCATTTTGATATAGGAGGACCCACCACCAGAAATATATATCCAGCATGGTGTTGACGTGGGTATGGATGAACCTGGTTATCAACCAGAAGCTTGAGGGTCAACAAGTTTATTTGATGTGTTATATTAATTAGTACCCCTATTTATCATTTTATTTTATGAACTATATATATCAAGACTGGATTTATTTAGAAACTATAGGTTTCATCCAACTGAGTTGTACTCACACCCTGTTTGGGCCACCATTTGGTACTTTGGAATATTTTATAGTTACATGGATATACAAGGGTAAAGGAACTTGATTTGGTTGATTGATTTATATATGGGTTAGATTTGGGATAATGTTCTAACATGGGGTTATATATAGGGGTATTTTGAGTCCTTTATTGAGTATTTTTTTTCTTTTACTTATTTTACTTTTATAACATCATTTAGTTACATTCAATATGACATTAACTGGTATTTATTATTATTTTAAGTGTCCAGTTTTTTTCTTAATCCTTCTTGGTTTCATGTTTGATTATTTAAATAATTTCCATTGTTATTTCAACTATATTCTAAAGGTTATAGTCTACCTATTTCATTACTTACACCCTCACTACTATTAGACAAATTCTAGAATATGGGTGGCATGCCTGAGGTCACATAACTACTCATCTTGTTCATGTGAGGGAGAACTAAGCCTGGGATGTTACAAATTCATATCAAAGGATCATGTTGGTTTTTTTGTTGCTTTAATTTTTTGGAAAGTCAAATAGGAGGCTATAATGTGTTAGGAATTGGTAATAAGATCATGTATGTGATTATATAACCCATGTGATGGGGAAAACTCAAGTGCCCAGGGATGGGATTGATGTTCATGTTATTCTCTTGTTATAGTTTTGATGTTATTTATCTTTAGTTGATTCACTTGTTGTTTGATGTTACTATTTATTGATATTTTTCTCATGGAATGATATAACATGAGATTATTATAGATGCATAATGATATGAATATATGGATATATTTGGAATTCATATTTCATTCTAGGAATATCTTTATGGCATGTGATATATCTTCTAATAAATTGTAAAATACAATCATTTTATTTAGCTGATAAAAGGAAATGAAAGAAACTATTATGTTATGAAAAATAACTTGTTAATCCATGTATAGGGAGACCATGGGTTATTCCTTCTCTGTTTTTGTTTTCACCATTTGAGGTTAGTCTTTTTGGGTTTACTGTGTTCTAAGGCATGCATTAATCTTTGTAGATAAAATTCCTCTTTTATACTTTTGAATTGAGCATCAAGAGAGTGGTAATAGATACCCTCCTAACATAGCTGAGTTAAAAATTCATTTATATTTGGAGAACTAGATGAATGAGAATTTCCATGATAGCTTTCTGAGGGTCATACAATCCATGGATATTGTACCTTCGATGTATGAGGTTATTAGAGATTTCCAGTTTCAGTATTCACATACATTCATAAGGGAGGGAGGCCCCTAGGTAGATGAGTTCTATATTGGGTTAGTCCATATGGTCTTTAAGCTCCTTGAGAAACTTTCTGATAAGAGGGTGAATCTTGGTGCCTATATGTTGTGAGGACCATCCAAGAATTGGTAGGACATTGTGGAGTAGGTTGATTAGTAAGAAGATCTAACCTGGAAGTATTTTGAGGTAAGGTTCCCGAATCACTTATATCCAAAAAAATTAAGGGATTAGAGGGATTATGAGTTCATGCACCTAAAATAGGAGGGAATATAAGTGATGGTATATGATGGCTGCTACATTGAATTAAAGTGCTTTACTCTATCCTTGAAAGATGATGAGGTATCTAGGGAGAAGCATTTACAGGATGAACTTATTTATGTGATTAGTTCATAGGTGAAAATGTTTCAACTAAGAATATTTGTGGACATAATGAATCAAGATATCATCATAGAAGGGAATTTTATAGAGGATCTAATAAGTTACCAGGTAGTTTCATCAAGGTGATCTGAGAGTTATTCTTTTGGCAGTAGGAAGCAATGATATGAAAATTACTTATAGGATAGTAGTGGGCATCACAACCATGGTAGTGGGCAACCATCTCAAGATCATGGCCTTGAGGAGTTATTTCTATGTGGTATGGATGGTTACAATAATCTTCATCATCCTCACTCTAATAAGGAGTTCCATGCTTTTGGTAGGTTGGGTTATCTTTAGAGTTTCTGTAGGATTCTGTAGCATTAGAGCGGTGGAAGAGGATTAGGATAGACACTATATTTTTGAAGGGACTCAAATACCCCTTAATAGAATATAATATGGAGTTATACTCTGTGTTTAGGTTGAGGAATGGGATACAGTACCCCTTCCTAGGAGTAGAAGTACATTTTGGTGGGATCAATACAAGGGTTTCATATTGGATCCCTGATAAGAGAGGTGAGTCAGATGCATGCTATACAGTCTACTATGGCTAGGTTGGATGTAGGACCTTCATCATTAGAGGTATGATTCTTTTATCATCTACCCTTAATATTTTTTTTGATATAGGATAATTATATTTGTTTTTATATGCTCAATTTGAAAATGGTTTGGGTTTGGTTATGGAGCACTTGGATGGCCTTTTGACCATTGACATACTGTTAAGAGTGTGGTCCAAGGATATATATCTGATGATGTATGGAATTTTCTCTTAGAATCGATGGCTAATGTTTAATTTGGGATCTATTTATGATGGAAATGACATGCTTCCATTTGAATCTGGGTATGAATTAGCTAGTTTTTTACTAGGATATTATAGATTATAATCATAGGTGATTTAACTTTCTATATCCAGAAGGGGAAACAACTATCACTAGGGTGTGTGAAATATTTTGGCTAGATGTCTAGGACCAATTAATTGTAAATTATATTATCTAGCGAATCAGATAGAATTCCTTCTTCTAGATTATGTTAAGTTATAGTGGATTTTTCACCTCTAGTGTTAGACCATTTTTATAATATATTTCTTGAATATTTATCTGACTTAACCCTCTAACGGGAGATCGAGTTCATGACCATGTGGTGTTAGAAGATGATCTAGTTTCTATACCACCTTATAGGATGAAAACAATATAGCTTCATGATTTTAAAGTTTAGTTGGAATATCTGGAAGAAAATGGATTCATATAACCTAGTACATAACTATGTGGTTCTCCTATGATTTTTTTTGAGAAATATGATGTAAATTTTCAATTGTGTGGGGGATATTGGAGACTGAACCAGATTGCGATCAAGAACTGGTATCCCCTTTCGTGTATTAATGATCTATTTGATCATCTGAGAGGTGCCTAAATTCCTCTAAGATATATTTGAGGTAAGTGTAACATCATTTGAGGGTGAGACCATCTGAAGTAACTCAAAATTATTTTCGAAGCACATATAGAATGTATGAGTTCATAATGATTTCATTTGGTCTGAAGAATCCCCTAGTGGTTTTCATGGACATCGTGAATTAGATATTTCATCCATTCTTATAAGTTTTTGTTGTTATTCATCGAATACATCTTAGTGTAATCCTAGTCTATATAATATCATTAACAACATCTTGAAATCATCTTGATTATGTTGAGAGAACATCAAATTTATGCTAATATACCTAAATGTAGTTTTTGGATTGATAAAGTGAACTTCCTAGGTCATTTTATCTCATAGGATGCAGTGTTAGTGGACCCAAATAAGGTTAGAACTATAGTATATTGGGAGTGGACCAAGAATTCCTTCTAGATTCATAGATTTCTAGGTATAGCATGTTATTACTGGCATTTCATCTAGGTCATATCCCGTTTGGTAGTGCCGATGTTTGGGGTAACCGGGAAAGAGGTAATTATTTTTGGCTAGACACATGCAAGAGATATTTTAGGAGCTAAATATTAGGCTAACCTCAACACTGATCCTCACCCTACTTTTTTTGAGTAAGAAATATGTCATGTATCATGATGCATATGTAGTTGGACTCAGAGGAGTTCTGATATAGGAGGAATGAGTGGTTTATTATGGCTGTGAATAGTTGAGACCACATGAGAGGAATTACCATACTCATGACTTGAAGTTAGTTATGGTGATACATGACCTAAGATTTTGGAGATACTATCTTTTAGGAGAGATGTTTTTGGTGTACACGAACCACAAGAGCCTCAGTTATATCTTTTATCAGTGAGACCTGAACCTTCAGAAGAAGAGGTGGATCGAGTATTTTTAGTAATTGGACTTTGAGATGACTTAAACACCATGTATAGGTTATATATTTTTTATTCCCTGAGGTAGAAGACACATATAGAGGCATTATGGGAGTCTTACAACAAGTGGCATCTGATGACACTTTTTGTGGACATGAATCTAGATGTTCCAAAGTCCCAGGGGTGAGTAACATAGACTTAGACATATATTATGCATGTTATTATAGAATCGATCAAGATAGATCAGTTATATAATCATAAGGGATTATCCCTTGGGTACAACTTATATAGTATGGATCCACCGTTAGGATGACATCTTTTCAGTGGTGATGTTGTCCTTATCAATGAACAGGTATGTGTTTCAGGGGTTATGCAAGGAGTTTATGATAGATTTTCATGCTTCTATATTGGTAATAAATCTAGGTATAAAAAATATTTATCATGATCACCATAGATATTATTAGTGTCCATAAATGAAGAAGGAGATAACGAGCTTTGTGGTGAGATATTTCACCCGTTAGTAGGTGAAAGTCGAGTATCATAGGACTATTAGGCTATTGCTAACTTTGAAAATTACAGAATGGAATTGGGATTATTTCAAAATATATTTCATGAAAATATTACTTAGTACACCTCATAAATATGACATTGTATGGGTGATATTAAATCGAACGAAGAAGTTATCCCACATTTTTCTAATTAGGAAGACCATCACTATTGATGATCTATGCAGTCTTTACAAGTGGAAGATAGTTTGATTTCATGGTAATCTAAGTAGTATTTTTTCTCATCAAGATCCTCATTTCACATGATGGTTTTTGAAAGGCCTTTATAAGGCATTGGGACCACAAGTACTTATGATTAAAACCTATAACCCATATACCAACAACCATTCTAAATGGATGATTTATATTCTAGTGCATATGTCATGAGCCTATGTTCTAGACTTTAGTGGTTTTAGGAATAGCATCTGGAACTTGTAGAGTTCATGTATAATAACATCTTATAGGAATCAGTCTAAATGTATCATTTTGTGGTTTTGAATGTAAATCCATGCTTTTCACATTTTTTCTAGTTAGAGGTAGGCGAGTCAATTTTTATTGGTCCAAGTCTCGCGCAGGAGATGTATGAGAAGGTTCAGTTGATCAAAAAGTGGTTTGTAACCACACTGAGATGGAATAAATGATATGATAACCATCATATATTACCTAAATATTTTGAGGTTGATCATTAAGTTTTTATTTTGGTGTTTTCTAGGATGGGGTGATGCTATAACTCAAAGTAGGGGAAACTAGCTCCCATTTTTGTCAGGCAATTTGAGATAGTGTAAAGGGTTGGTCTAATGGAATACCATTTTACACTTCCATATCACTATAGTTCCATACATGATATATTTCACATGTAACATCATTAGAGATATCATCCTGAATCTTCTCACGTGATAGATGTTGACGATGTTTAGCTGGATATTGATGCATCCTTAGAGGAGAATCAGATCTATATCATGGAATATAGCAAGAAGAATCATTAAGGGAAGACCATGGATCTAGTGTAGGTAAAGTGGAAGCATGGGAATGTTTAAGATAATAACTGGAAGAGGGAATTAGATATGTAGACACAATTGTCAAACCTCTTCATTCATACCCATTGAGTCACTGTAGAATAAATATTGGGGATAAAATATTATATGGTGGGAGGTTATAAGATCCCATCTTTTCCAGACTCTCCATATACGTGTATAAGAATTTATTTTTCAAACCCAAATAATGTTCCATTGGATATTTGCATTACAGATGAAGAGTTTGAAGGAATTCAGGTCTTCATTGAAGGTAAGGAAGGAAGAACCTAGTTGTACCTTGGATGAGAGGATTTGACTTCATCCACTCCACTTTTGAGGTGGGTGGTCTATAAAAACTCCCCGGTTTATATTTTCAATTCATATAGTATGTGTAATATGTGAGATCTCATCGAATTGCCATGTGTATAACCTAACTAAATGAAAAATTCACTGTTTAATAAAATTTAATATGCTTAGACCTACCATAGATCCTGTTGGGTCTATTGGAATTGAGACTAGATATGTGGCCACCCAAGATGTGAGCCTACCCTTGAAATTATGATGAAATATAATTCTTAATAATGCATGATTGACATAAATGTGAATTTTGATAAATGGTAAATTGTCATGATATGAAATTGGTGATTCATCCTAATGCAGGAGAATCCACCAACCAAGAATAAATGCCTTGTTATTTGATAACTGGATAAATTTATTCTTCATGATGTAGGAGGATCTACCCATAGAAACAAATATCTAGTGTGGTTCCAATGCAGGTTTGTCTGACCCTAGGTGTCAACCTAGAGCTCAAAGTTTGATAGGTTTATTTGTTGTGTTGTATTAATTTATTAATTAATACCCATATTTATTATATTATTACACGCACAATATATATTCAAACTATGTTTGTTTAGACACCATGGGTGTTGGACTATTGAGTTGTACTACACTCTCTTCGGTCCACTATTTTCTACCCAGGTATATTTCATGGTTACATGTCATGATATGGGAAAATGGAATTGCGTTGTTTAGTTGATTTCAAGATAATTTGGAGCCAAGATATGGGGCCAACATGTGGTTCAAGACTAGAGACTTGGGAGCCTTTTATTATGTTTGTATTTTATTTTACTTGTATTACTTTTAGCACATAATTTATTTCACTTGAAACTTTTCATTAACTGTTATTTATTATTAATTTCATGGTTTGGTTTTTTCCTTTGTCCTGCTAGGTTTCATGTTTGATTATTTACATCATTTCCTATATTATTGAAACTATACACTAGATGATATAGTCTCCTAACTATATTCCTCACACCCTCACTACTAGTTGGTAGAATTTGGCATGTGGGGAGGCACACCTAAGGTCACATAACTACCCATCATGGTTACATGAGATAGAATCAGGCTAGGGTCTTTATAGCTATGATCTACTGGCTTGAGTAGGGATGGTTTTTAGTGGATGGTGGTTCGGTGGTTATGTTGGTTATTTGAATGGGGTGTGTGGGGTTTTATGAGATGGTTTGTGAGATGTGAATATGGTTTTATAGTTTCCTGGGTTAGAATGGAATATAATGTTGATAATGGAATGATAAATGGTTTTGGGAAATTTTTTTTAAACCATGATTGTTATTGAAATATGGATTTGAAAAATAAATGGGTAATTATTGAAAATAATCATGATAAATGAATAGAAATGGTTTATTATTAAATATGAAATTTAATGGAAAGATAAAAATAACATGGATGGAAACTGTTAAATTTATAATTTTTTGATTACACGAATTATTGTTCAAATATGAGTCCTTTTTGTGGCTATTTTATGTGGGAAGGTGGGTTGGTTGATGAGTTAGAGGTGGTATTAGTTGTTTGTGAAAGGTTGTTGGAGTGTGGTGATGTTTGTGGTATATAATAGATATATATTAGTATAAACCTTTTTGGTTGGGATTGTGTGTTGTTAATTATAAATTTATTTTCTTATGATTTCATACACACCCTACTCAAGTCGGATAAATATACTGATTTACAAATGTTTTGGGCCATGGGTGTTTTTGAAAAATATTTTGGTTGCTGAGGGAACATATGATAGATTATTCCCTCTTCCCCACTCCTACTTCTAGGAATAGTACATGATATGATTATGGTATTATTACATGGTTGGGGTCATTCATGGAAGGAGGAAGAAACAAGGTTGATATAATTCATTTTCATGATACCCTACTATGATGGATATGTATATGTTGTTGTTACAATGAATTGATTCTGACATAGGATGTTGGAACCTATGAGAGGTTAAGATTGATAGGGCTATGATCTTACCCACATCAATTATGATGTGGGTATTTGAACTGATTATATCATGAGACATTGAACCCTATGGGGGGTTGGGATAGGTAAGGCTATGGTATGGCCTACATCATCTATGACTTGATATATACATACTAATTATGCAATTGAAAAATACAAAATGGATGGAAGAACATGGCATTTAATATTGGATCACAAGAGTGTCAATAAAGTTTAAAAGTGGTTTATGGCACATTTTGGTTATTTTCATGTTATTAATATATTATACTTGGATGCGTTACAAGGTTTGTGATCCTTGGTGGGGCTGGGAGATAGTTCCCTTGGTATGTGCTTATTGGTTCTACTATTCACTAAATAATTTGCATGATTCTTTCACAATTTTATGAGATATATTGAAGAGTATTCTAATGAGTATACATGTTATACTCACCCCTATATATATATATAATATATCTCAAATTTCAAGGGTGAGTTTGGGGACCAAGCTGGAAAATACTATCTTGGAACTCGTAGTTGTGGTTGGAGTTACTGCTTAGGAGTTTATTTTGGTATTTTCATTTTGGATACTTATATCTGTATAAAATATTACAAAATATGGGTTATTTTGTTCCTTTAAATTTATTTTATATTATGGTTTTTAATGGTGGAATTTCTATTATATTCTTGGGTTATATGAGGTTAATGCCTCCAACTTTTGTGTTTTATACCCCCAGTGTTAGTTTCCAAAATGGGGCCTATTGGAGGCGAGCCTCAAGGTTCAATATTATCTTCAAAGTAGGTCAACGAGGGTTTCCAAGTGGGGGATGGGTCATGCCAAAATGGTATCATAGGTTTGGTTGATAGTTAGGACGCATATTGAAGTTAGTAACTAGTGAGTATTTTATGGGAATAGTAGGGAAATAATGTTAGTCAAACTTAGTGTGTGATGTAGAAAGGGATAACTAATAGGAAATAGAAGATTAGGTCCCTATATGATCCAATTCAAGGAACTTATACTTAATGAACACTCCAGGATAGATAATTATGATTGTAGGGTAGAGGCCTAGAGAAGGTACACACAACATTTTTTTGCACTTTTGTTTAAATTGGGGCGACTTTGGTGAAATTTAAAAAAATTTAACCAAACCTTAAATGAATTCCATGCTATCAAGATTATGGGTTTGTTTCTATATTGAAGAGATTCCTATTGTTCATCGTCTACATATGGTTCAATTTAAAAAATTTTAGAATGAAAACCTAGTTTTCAGTTAGATGATTAATTTAACCCAGGATGATGAATTTTGGAGGAAGACACTATGTAAGTTTTAGTTTTAAGTTTTTGATAAGTATGTGGGGAGAATATCCGATATAGAGATGGATAAATGGATATAGGATCTTGAGATCACCTTTACCTAATACAATCTAGGACTGAATATCTTGTTCTGCTAGCTATCAGTCATATGCATGAGGTGGTGAATCAGTGCTGTCTCTTATAGCCCATGGATAAGGAGGAGGTAGATGTTTCATTGGATAATATTTAGTTGCAGTTTCATGCGGATTTTTTATTATTGACGATGAGGGTATCAAAGAGGCAAGAGTTTATCTCCCTTCACCAGGATAACTTGAGAATAAAAGAGCTCAAGATCACATTCAAAGATCTTATACATTTTTCCCAAATATTTTTCATAATTAGGAGTCTATAGCATGATATTTGGAGGAGGATCTATACCCATTTATTCTTTTTTAGTCACACCATTTACACTACCTTTTCACTTGGAGTTGAAAAATAAGGTTGGGATGATTTAGAGGATTCATACGTAGTAAGGATCATCTCGAGAGGGGATTTATGAAAGATAACTGAGGATAAGGGTTATTGGTGTGGGATATCTAATTCCTGGGGTGTTGAGGTTCCATCTAGATAGAAGATAGCTTCAGTAGTTTTCTTCCTCTCATTTCTCTAGGACCAATAGTTTCTGTTCTCCCATTGAGAGATTTTAACTAGTGTTATTTTCCCACAAAGGCCATATAAATTTACAATCTCAATGATCAAGTATCTTTGGGGACCATTATGGAAGACCTATCATATTCCACATAAAACCCATAAGTAGTTTCCTCAGAGGCTATATCAGTAGTTAAGATAATGATACTTTACTCCTCTAAGAGGATATAGAGCCATCATAGATCATCCCCATGATGTTACCCACCCTCAATACATTGAGCTAAGCATAGAAACATAGGTGGTATTTAGTAGTGAGGTAGAGAAGAAAGACATGGGTAATTATATTCTATGTAGATTCCTATACTAGATGGTCTCAAGATCATCCAAGGAACCATTTTTTATCATTTATATTTGTTTATGACTTATTTAATTTTGGATCATATAACTCCTTCATTACTCCAACCTTGGTCTATTCCTTGGGACTCTAGGTGAGGAGGATTCCAGTTCCCCTAGAGTTGAATATACTAGTTAGAGGTCATAATATTTTTCTTGATGTCTTCCTATTTTTTGAGATGATTATAGGGAAACATAAATCATTAAGAAATTAATTTATGCTTTATATATAGTTGTATGATGTCATTCTTATAATTGACTATTTGTATTGAATTCATGGCATCATTAATTATTTCCAAAGTAGATTTGTGTTCTATGATGAGGAGGGACAACATATGGTATTCATTCACGATCAGGATCATCAGATAGGTTATAGAAAATTAGATCCTATTTTTTGATAGTTAACTATATTATCATTGGATTTGATAGAGGTATTGATGGTATAATTTCGAAGAGTCATTGAAGAGTTTTTGGATGTATTAACTTAGTAGGTTGTGACCCTTCCCCTTCGATGTGGCATCAAGTTTAAGTTAGAGATATTTCTTACTATCTGTCTAATTTCAATGGATCCCTATTAGATGACACCTTATGAGCTTTAGGAGTTGAGGATCATGATTGATTATTTGATTTAAAAGGGTTTCATTCAGCCTAGTGTTTCTCTATGCGGTGATCCAGGGTTATTTTTCAATAATGAAGATGATGATATAAGGTAGTGTATAGACTACATGAGGATAAACCAGGTGAAGGTTAGGAATCACTACCCTATTCTAAGGATTTAAGATCTATTCAAACAGTTAATGGGATACAACTAGTTTTCAAATATTGTCCTATGGTTTGGGTATCACTATATGGGGGTAAAAGGGTAGGATATCCTGAAAAATAATTTCAAGTGCCATTATGACCAATTCAAGTTTTTGGTTATTACATTTTATGTCTTGAAAATTCTATATATTTTCATGGGACTCATGAAAACCATGTTCTATAATTTTTTGTATTAGTTCATGGTAGTGTTCATCAATGAAATAACCATATACTCAAAGCTATAGGAGGGTCATGTCGAGTATCTTAGGGATATTTTATGAGTCCTATAACAAAATTAGATTTATGTGAAGTTATCTAAGTGTATGTTTTTTATATGTGATGTTCATTTTATCAAGCATGTGGTGTCCCAATAGATATTGGTGGTCGATCCTTTAAAGATCAAGGTAGTTTTTTTATGGGAATCCCCTAAGAATGTAGCATGGACCTTCAAATTCCTTAGTGTCATGGGATATTATTAATTTTTTTGTATCCAATTTGTCTCATATTATATTCCCATTTACAACCTTGACTAGGAAAGAACATGGTTTCTTATAGATAGATCAGTTTCAGACTACTTTCAACTACCTAAAATATAAATTGATTAGTAGCCCCACCCTTCTCTTTCTAGAGGAAGGAGTACTATTAAAGTTTTTATATGATTATTATTATATTGGATTGGTATGTTTTGTGATGTATCATATGGAATTTATTTCATACGATTCTATATAGTTGTGTCCACATGATCATAACTACATCACCCCTGATCTTCAGTTGGTGGAAGTTGGTTTTTCTATGATGTTTTAGAGACATTACCTTATTGGTGAGATCTTTGAGATCTTTACAAATCACAAGATACTAAGGAATATTTTATCTTAATAGGATATAAATTTTTATCCTCAGTGGTGGATTGTGTTCTTGTAGTAATATTAATTTGAGATATCCTACACCTAAGGGAAATGGAATGTAGTTGTTTATGTGTTGAGTTTGAATTCATAAGGAGATATTGTTTGAGAGTCTATAGATTCTTAGAGAGTGATTGATGATTTTATAGTGATGTAGCTTGGTGTGTGGGGAAAATGGTGGTAGAAGTTTCTTATACAATATTACTGTGAATTCATCCTTAATTTAGTGAGCGGAGGATTCTTAGTGGGGTGACTTAGAGGTATAGGTGATGAAAGACCATTTCCATCACCGTGAAACTCTTTAGGGATGTTCTAAGGATGATCAATATCATATATTTTTTAGGGGATGCTATTTTTTCCTTTGGTTATGCGAGAGGAGGTTCTCTATGAGTTTCATATCTCTATAGTGGTCGTGTATCCTATTGTATCCAAGATTTATCATGCCTTAAGGATTTAGGTTTAGTGTCCCAAGATGAAGCAGTTAGTGGAAGGGTTTGTATCATGATAAAGTCTTTTAGAAGGTGAAGGAAGAGCATGATGTTCTAGGTGGGGTTTTTTCTTCCATTATATGTCCTTGAGTGGAAGTAAAAGGAAATATTGATGGATTTAATCACTAGTTAAACCCAATACTCAGGAGGATGTGATTTTATTTGAGTGGTAATTCATTGGTTGAAAAATTCAGCACATTTCCTAGTGAATAGGGAGTCGGGTGTTTTGGATGTTCTATAAATGAAATATATAAATGAAATCACGAGTCTTCATGAAGTACTAATGACCATCATATTTTATCAAGATCCTCACTTTACTTTGTGATTTTATTGAGATCTTCAACATGATTTTGGTTCTTAGTTGCAACTTGAAACTACTTTCCATCCCCAATTAGATGAGTAGATATAGTGGAAAATTCAAAAGGTATAGGATATTCTATTTGAATATGTCTTTGATTTTAGTGGATCATGGATGATACACATGACTTTGGTTGAGTTTTAATATAATAATAGTTATCACTCTTCCATTGTTATGGATTATTTTGATATTTTTTATTGGAGGACTTATAGATATCTGCTATGCTAAAACGAGATTATGGGTTCTGTAGTCCTTGAATCTGGTACAGTTCAGAGAAGTACCAAGAAGTATCAGTAGTTTTATGAGTATATGAAGGTGGTGAAAGAACATTATAATTCATATGATAATCAGATGAGGAGACCTCTATAGTTCAAGGTTGGCGATCTTGGGTTCTTAAGGTTCTCCCCTCACTACAGGTAGAAATTTTTTTACTGAGGGAGTAAGAATTATCCTTGGTGTATGAGACCTTTTGATGTGTTTCAATACATTCAAGAGGTGATATAATTTCAAGTGATTATTTAATAGTTTGAAAAGGTTTACAATTTCCTCCATGCATCATAGATTTGTTGAAATCTTCATGATGATTCCTATATCACTGACTAGGGGGAGTTAGATATCAAGGATGACATGTATTTTGTGTAGTGACTAGTCAAGATTTAGGATATTTAGGATAAGGAGTTGAAAAAATGAGTTATTACATTTTTTTTTCATTTATATAGGTGTGGTTTCTTAGAGTAGAGTACATTAGAAAATTATTCTTAGATGTGCACTTAGTATCTTGAGCTATTTTGATATTTTTTTCTATAACGATTGAGATACTTGATTTTTTTTAATTGATTGAAATGGTTGTTAATGGATTATTTATCTAAGGATGATCCATTTTTTTCCATTTATGTTTAAATTATATTATTTTTCTATTTTATATGTATATTTTTAGGGAACTTTTAGATTCATGGTTGTAATTTTCATCTAGGATTGGTTTTGATTATTGAGGATGAGAATTGTTTGAGAGGTATATAATGTAATAGAATAAATTTTTTAACCTATTACTCTATGATATTTAGTTTTTTGAGGTTTAAATAGGGATTTTAGGAGTTTTCTAAAGGAGTTTAGTTAAGTTTTGGCTCTATGGGATTCAAAATACCCATTTTACAAGGCATGGTGGAGGCTGTGGTGGTGCTGTGAGCATATATGGCTAGCTATTTTGAAGAGTTAGAAAGGGATAGGTTATAAAAACCTATTTTGGATCATTTATTTTTATATGGTGAATATCCACACTATGGATATAGGTATTTTAGTGGGTGTAGTGTCTAGGAAGGTCTTGGTAGAGTACCGGTACAAAATGAGGAGATGGGTGCTATGCTGTAGCGGTGGTCATCTTGAGTGTGGTGCATGGATAAATTCCCTATATAATATAAGGAAAGTAAAAGTTACTGGTTTTGTGGACATATAGATATAATTTCAAGGAGATTTTGATATATGAGTGGAGGAATAAAAATGGAACACATGGTCTCATCATTCTACGGTCTTGGTCATGGTGAGATGAAATGGAGAGGGAATTTCTTCTACACCATAGTGAGTTGTCATGTTGGTTGTTTGGGTATAGAAATGGTGTCTATAAAACATAGTTCATGTCAAGTAATTGGTCAAATTTTTATAAGTATGTTTTTTAAGTAGCACAAGGTTTATAAGGATATGTTCATTTCAAATGGCTGAAAACTCGAATATCATTTTGACTAGAGCCACCATGGTTGTGGTTGATGTCACCATGTGATGGTGGAGGCATGTCAGGATTTCTTTATAAATAAGGGGTTTATCCTTCCTTATTTTTACTTTTATTTTCTATCTTTAAACCCTAGAATATCCCATACCCTCTTAATGATCTTCAATAGTTTATCTTGTGGGCTTAAACCTCTTGATTCATCAGGGGAAAACTCTCTTTATTCGAGGTTCTCTATTCTCTGAATTTTATATTCTTCCTTTTAATTTTCTTATTGAAGGTTTATATGGAGAGTTTTCTATAGTTTTAGTGTATATTTGAGTATTTACTAATTGTGGTTCATCACATTTTGGTTCTGTGGTGGTCCCTTTCAAGTTGAGATGTTTTTGATCCTTCGTTCTTCTGTTCTTGAGCATATCTCCCTATAAGATTCATATCAATATAGGGGATTCAAGAACTCTATTTTATTTTGGGTATAATGTGGAATTATCATGGAATTTATTTCATTTGGTGGATATTATATATTTTCATAGAAATTATAATGAATTGAACTAATGTAATTTGATTGTAAAGGGTGATTTAAATATATTTACATGGTTCTATGATATTTCTTATGTGTTTAGTGCCTGCTTACTATTTCTATTAGTGATAATTGATATTGATATAATATTTGCATGTTATTCTATGATTAAATAGTTTGATTCACCTTTTATTAATGTTTAATAATGTAAATATGGTAACGAACCATTAGTGAGAAATATATAAATAAGGGTGTTAATGATCACATGAGAGAATGTAAATATGGTAATGAACCATTGGTGAAAAATATATATAAATATGGTAATGAACCATTGGTGACCGATGCAGTGGCTGTTTGACAGATGTGTATATGGTTTTATAGTTTCCAAGTTAGAAATTTAATATGATGTTGATAATGAAATGGTAAATGTGTGTGGGATAAAATTAAATAAACCATGATTGTAATTGAAATATAGATACTTGAAATTAATGGGTAAAGTTGGAAATTATGTCGGAAAAAGATGGAAATGATTTTCATTAAATAGGGAATTCAATGGAATGATAAATGTAACATTGATGGAAAATAGTAAATATTGGATTGGAAGATTATATGAATTAACATTCAAATGTAAATTCTTATTATGGCTATTTTGTATGGGAGGGTGGGGTGGTTGATGAGTTAGAGGTGGAAACATTTTTTCATGAATGGTTGTAAGATTGTGGTGATGTTTGTGGGACGTGATAGAGATATCTTGGTGTAAACCAACTTAGTTGGGATCATGTGTGGATTATTACACTTATATTTTCTAATGATTTAATATGAACACCACTCAAGTTGGATAAAATTACCAAGTCTCAAATGTTTTGAGTTTTCGGTGTGATTTCTAAAAATCCAGGTTGGTAGGGGAATAGATAGATGGATACTCCCACTTCCATGATATCCCTTCCAATAATAGTATGAGATGTGATTATTGTATTAGTATATGGTGGGTTCATTCTTGTAAGGAGAAGGGAACTTGTTTGATGACCTTATGATCATGATACCCTACTGTGATGGATATGGATATGGAGCTGTGACTATAAATTAATGTGATCATGAGATGGTGGACCTTGCAGGAGGTTGGGATTGGTAGGGCTAAAATCTGACCCATACTGACTGTGATGTGAGTATTTGAACAGATTACACCATGATATATTGAACCCTATAGTAGGTTAGGATTGGTAGGGTTATGGTTGAAACCACAATATTTGTGACTTGATATAAACATATTGGTTATGTGATTTGTGGATACCAAAGGGATGAAAGAAGAAGGCATTTGACATTAGGATGTGAGAGAGAAAAACTAGTGGGTAAGTGGTTTCGGGGAACATTGTTTGTTATATGATTTATATTTATCTATTATACTTAGATTCATTACCGTGTGAGTGATCCTTAGTGAGGTTGGGTGATAGATTCTTTGGTAAGTTCTTTTTGGTTTTGTTATTTATTCATTTAAGATTTTTTTATTCATCCAAAATTAAAAGAGAGATCTTGAGAAGGATCCTATTGAGTATACATGTTATGAAATCCCTTCTATATGTAAAAAATATTTCTACGGTTTCTAGGAGGAGGCCCAAGAGGGATTCCCAGTGACGGTGCGTCATGACACTAATGACACATTATTCAACCCGAAAAACATCACAAGGTACTCATATAAACCATAATAACTCCAAAATGTAGTATGAAGCATGTCAAAAGGCATCACCCTCATCTATTGGGGGCATGATCTCAAGTAAATATTGTAGAATAGTCTATCTCCTCATAGATTGAAAAAAATCATCAATATGTTGAAGTGGATATCAATTATTAAATATCACCTAATTCAAATTCTGATAGTCTACACATATCCTGAAGGAACCATCCATTTTATTATAGAACAATACCAGGGCACCCTAAGGGGACATACTCAATCATATGAACCACTTTACCTTCAAATCCTTTAACTAGGCCTTCAAGTCTTTAAGATCATAAATATCTATTATATATATAGGAATAGATATAGGCACCATACGTGGAAAGATATCAATCATGAAATCAATCTCATGCTTGGGTGGAAATCCCAAGAAACCATATGGAAAGACATCCCAAAGATTTTCAACCATAGGAGGAAATATCTACTCATGTGTCTATGTATCATCTAAAATAATACTAGAAACCTAGGTAGTGATCTAACCCAACTATTGATGGCCAGGAACTATATGACCTATCTAGATTTCCTAGTTCCTAATATAAACCTAATTGTTGGGATCAATAAATGTAAATGATACTCACCAATAATAATAATTGATATGGGCCTGATATCACACCAAAAAACCATTCCAAATATCACCTTAAAAATGATTAAATCTAATGAAAATAATTCCCAATGGAATATATAACTTATAACCACAATAGAACACTCTCAACATCTCTAAATACCCACAGATAGTGTCCTTAAGGGAGTATCTTTGACATCACCCCTTACTAATGCTCTATATTTTTCTCCAATCCATTCATAAATTGTATAGATATAAAAGAATATGGGGTCCTTGTATCAAATAGCCCAGATACCAAAGTGGAATCTATTAAATTTTAATTTGAATGGTAGTTGGTTTAACATCACAATCAGTAGGAGTAGGATCAATGGCATATAATTGGTAAGAACCTCATCCCTGAGGACCTACCTGACTCCCTTAAAATATACTACCCTTCTATCACTACTGCCCCTATCCTAGAGAACTGCACCTTCCTCCCTCGACTAGAATGGAAGGTTGAATTCTAGATACCCATATTATGAGTCATACTTAAGCTCTCCCTTGAACCTTGTACCTATATGAATCCTACACCACTAGCTGATTATTGAGATATCTTACAATACCACAAAAGTTGCACCATACTCTGACATGATAAACACAAAACAAGATACATACCACACTAAGAACATACATTATCAAATCTACCACTCTGTTAGTACTCCACTAAACCAACTCCCTGAAGAGGAAGAGACAAACCGACACTCTACCAGTTCTGTCCAATACAACCTTGGTGTGAACTACCAAAATAATGGTTTCTGATTCCCAAGGATCTAATTTTTGTTCCCTAAATAGAATAAATTTGATTAGAGACACTTCCCCTATTTTGTTTCCTCTTTATAATTAGGGTATAATTCACCACCCTTGAGAAATACGAGAGGTGAAAAAAGTTTACCTATACCTAAATCAAATATACCAAGCCATACTCAGTGCATCTCATATTGAATACCTCATCCCCAACCATCATTAAGGAAAGGTGTTATATATTATTAAATCATGTAATACACTCCATGAATGATATCCCACCTCATGTAAGATACATAAACTCCAAGGCCCTATTCTCCCTTGGGGACATTGAGAAAAGGTTGTTATAAAAACAGGTCTAAAAATACTAACAAGATAACTTAATATACCAGTCATCTCATACAGGAATGTCCCACCAGTTTATAGATGGTACTCATAACATATACATTTCTAACTTCACCCTCCTCTTAGGGGGTGTCTCATGGTGGTCAAAAATAGCCAAAATTGATTCCACTTAGTTCATAAAAGTCTGGGGGATACCCTCACCTACAAATAAAGGTGGCTGATATATCTGAAATTCCTATGTAAATATATACATGGAATTTTATACTTGTAGATTCTCTATCTACATAGAATACCCGACCCATGGTAATATTTCATGGAATTGATTATTCATCACCAGTCCTAATTCTATAGGGGATCCAGACCAACTGACTATAGGGAATTCTCATCCCCACCCTCCCAGGACTCCAATGGTGGTCTCCATTATGACATGTCTCTACAATACTAAAAATATACCTCATGAAAAATTTCCATCATAGTTTTTGATATCATAATTTAGGGAAATAAATAAAAGTCTGAGTCCCATTAATCTATTTACATTCCCTACATCATAAGGTTCTATAACCCGATTGATATCTTCAGCCCCATCCACCCTCTCTCCCAAAGTCTTTATTATTTACAAATAGAATTCACATAATTTAATTTCCATTATAATTTTAACTAGGTTATCACATACGTGGTTCATTTAATTGAAATTCCATTTAAAATTTATAGAGGAAAATGCTTTATAAGTTTCTATTGCTATTCTATTCAACTAACAATGTATTCACCAAGACAATTAATAATCAAAAAAATAATAAAACCATTCATAAATCAGTTAGGTAATATTCCATTATCAACTTATATTGAAAGACACTATATAATTTACTACAAATACTTTAAATATATGATCCTTATTCAATAATTAGAGTAACCAATCACAAGAAATCACATGAATGTCTTGTAAATCCTACAAGCCTGAAATTATTCATGAATACACACCCCCTTTACACCCTGGGTTGAGTGATAAATATCATAAATCATAAATCTAAAATCAATGTGCATAACACAAGGTGATGTAACACAAATGTAAAGTCAAAAAACAAGAATAACAGTCCCATACCTAGTAAATTGGACTTTCCTCGTAGATTGGATAACTACTCCCAGACCCAAGATCCATACCGAGATCTAACAACATTCAATATTCTGTATAACTTTCCCAAACTGTAAGAAAAACTAAAATAGACAGATACTTAATACCACTTTTCAAATCCCCATCCCGACACACTCAATATTAAAAATACAAGAGAGACACATGACCTCAAGAACAACTCCTTGTATTCCATAGGTTGCTGACTATTAATGATGGTATAATAATATACTGAGGGACAATACCCAAGGATAAGATAACTATAAATTACAATATAAGTAACAACAATAATAATAAATAAATAATCTAAAATAACCAAGGTCACATATAAACACTCATATACTAAATAAAACAACCCATGTTGTATCAAAATTAATTTTGTACATGTCATACAAGTCACATGGACACAAAAAAAACCCCCATGGGTGTATAATATACATCAAAATAAAAACAATAAAAAATAAAAAATATAGAAGGAGAACAATAAACTGGTCCTGAGACTTATCCCGATCCCATCTCCCAAACAATATCATAGATATCCTAGGAAACCATCAAGAATAGGGCCCTTACCCTTATCCATACCTATAACCATGAAGTCTGCTTGGGTGCATATGAAGACCCAATCAGGGTATGAGTACAAATCAGTAGTTGACCACCAAAATTGTCCCTAAATATATCCATTTTGAAAACAATTTCATGATGATGTTCCATAATAAATAAATAAAAGAATAAATAAAGAAACCAACATCTATCCTTGAATTCTATGGTAACACTCAGGATCATCCATACCTACTTCATCTAATGTTAGATAAACCTGAACATGATATATAACTGTCATAGGGAATTCCGCCCAACCCTAGAATCAACTAATCACATCGTTATCTGGGGAAAGGAATCCACATCCTAGAATAAACTCATCACACATATATTATAGGGGGATGAAAACCCACCCATGAATCAACTCATCACATAACCATTAGGGGGAATAATACCCCATTTTGGAATTTACTCATCATAGCATCATAATGGTTGAATGATACCCTTCCTTGGAATCAACTCTTCCCAACATCATTAGGGGTCATGTTTCCTTATCATGGAATCAACTTATCAAAACTTCATCAGGGGGATGGTTCCCTATAGTAGAATAAACTCATCCATGAAATCATCGAGGAGAATGGTTCCCCACCCTAGAATCATACCATCACAAAATTATTAGGGGTAGTAGAACTCCAACCTGAAATCATCTCATCAAAACATCATCGTGGGGAATGATGCCCCAACCTAGAATCATATCATCACAATAAATATAGTTTAAACATTTACCTATCATATCCCTTTCATATTTTATTTAAAATCCATGTTATAATGATTTACATGTTTAAAATTATAACTTCCTTCTCAATAGGGTCACTCACCCATCCCAGATCTCATCCCATACTCATCTAGGATACTTCCTTACTTGCCTTTGTGTTTTTATTTATTTATAGATAACCCATTTTATTAACTAAGTTTAGAGGGAACCTTTACATGTCCAAAATTCCCTAAGGTATAAATTCCTTATAATTATATATCCCAAAGGACCGAAGGGAAAAATGACATTATAATGTTTTGACATGACTGAAATGAAACAACCCCTCCCTAGAAACTTCTTCAATGTTCATGACTATCTCACCATATGATGATGTGGTTGAATTTCATTTCCTGATGTAGAACTGTGTGGGGACTAATCCTAATGGTGTGTTCACCATGTCCACCTTCATTCCCATATCTTATTAGCTCCTCCTGGTGACTTCCATTGTTACAATACATCATCCTAGGATTTCTATATCATAGTCAAACATGATATTATCTATAGCTTGGAGGAACTATGGCCCGAATGACCTTGATAGACTAAAGTCCCTATATCACAAATGACCTATTTTATGGCCCAAAATCCTTTTTTTAGATGCATAGAAACCCTGCTATGATACCTACTATAGTAATCAAACTATTATAGTTCTACCATATCTACTACAATACCTGATAAAATTCTCTCCCACCCAGTTTTGATCCTGGGTTTCTGATGTAGAATTATAGAGGGACTACCACCCAGGGGACACCCCAAATGCCTTCCCTACCTACCAACATTAATCATATAAATTCATCATAGAGATTATCCTAGGGAATCCATATCCTGTTTTCTAGGTCATAATTCCATCTAGGGAACCCATTAGGTTTTCTCTCATATTTATCATTTCATTAGCTCAAATATAAGCCTCACTTAGTAGGAAAATATTAGGTTTTACATTTATCAATAGATCACTCATGAACCATCCAATATAAATTTCATATTGTTATAATATAAACCATTTCACTAAAATTAGTTCAACCGTACATTAGGTCAATATGAAAACACATCATACAAAGATGAAAATTTAGAAGATACTTTAGGGATAACTTGGGTAAAATATATATTATACTCATATAATATTTTTAACACCCCAATCTTCCACTATATGATTCCTTTTTAACTAATTCAATAGCGTGCGATGTACGCAACATCAAGTTCAAGCACACCATGACCTATAAAACTAGTCATTTAAAAGAGGTTATGAATAGTATTAACCATATTTAGAATTTTATATATCCAATATAATTTTAACATTCATATTTTTTTTTCTTAGACATAATATAAGGAAAAGTTCAATTTTTCAGATAAAAAAGTATTTTTCAAAAAGTGTAGTTTTCCCACCTTTTAATGGAGAAACCCTTTTAAATACAATATTTAAAACTTTTATATATTAAATTTTATAAAATTACATTCTTATTTATAATTGGGAAATAAAAATTTAGTTTGGATAAATGTTTGGTACTTTTCTGATAACTTTCATATTTGGATGAATAGTAAAAAAAATACTAACTTTTAATTGAAAATAACTTTCTTAAGCGAAATAATTTAGAGTGATAAATTAAACATATGAGTGTTTTTAAAGTATAATTAGATTATATTTTTATCATTTAATATAATGTAATTTATTAGAATTATTTTTACATTTAAATTGGATATAAACATATGTCGATCTTTTGATAGTTTTTATTTCTTAAAAACCCGTTTTCTAGTTTTGATAATGAGAATTAATTTTAAATTAATTTATGCAAACTATGTGTTTTGAATTTGGAAAAATTTATTCCATATTTGGAATCATAAGGTACAAGTTTTTTAAATAGGTGCCTTATATTTTTTGATATTATGAATAGTAACTTCAGTAATTATTTTATTTACCATGGTTAAAGGGTAAATTTGGTAAATAAGGGTAAAAAATAATATTATAATAATATTAAACTACCCTAACACATGTCATAATCCTATTGGATGATATATTTCAGACCATGGGATTACTTGGGTCAATTCTGGGACCCCATGGAGCCACTTGGGTGTGAAAATAACATTTTATAACAGTTAATTTAAAGTATAGAAAAATATAACATAAACATGTATGTTTCAATAAAACAATTTTTATATGGGGTTATATATTTGATATCTTCTACTAAAAATATTCATTATAAATATAAAAATATTTAATAAATAATTATATTTTATTAATATTTTTTATACATAAAATAAATAAATTTAATTATGACACAATGATGATGCAGTGATTGCTTCATTAATAAAGGATTCAAACAAATGATATTATAAATGTTAAAATTAAATGTAATTTAGTTATTTTGATGTCATAAATGAATTTTTTGGACGATAATGAAATATTATATTTTATTTAATTCCTTTTTTATAAGGAATCATGTTGCTATGAATTTTTAAAAAAGTCAAGTATGAATAGTGTCCAAAATTGACATAATTCATAACTTAAAACATAAAATAGTTTATTAAATTATATTAAATTCCTAAAAATATAAGATTTGGAAAAATGGTTAAGAAAAGTCTAAATATATCATAAATTACTTTTTTGTGGGTCATTTGACATGATATGGTAATTACATTAACCTACAATGTGTAAATAACATGGTATCATGGTAAGATTAAAAAGGGTAAAATAAGGGTTAAACCAAAAAGATAAGGATAAAAAATATTAAAAACTTGTCTAAAAATTATTGAATAATGGTTATTTCAAAAAAAAAATATTATCTTATAATTAAATGATCTTTAGATCATTTTTAATCTAAATATAATTTATAATAAATTAATATTTGTAGAATTTTTTAAAGTGCCCCTCCTCCCTCTTATAAAAGGGCACCACCTCTACCCACTTATTCACATCCCCAAATCCCTTTGTCTCAGCCAAAACCTTCCCAAATATCCTCCCAAACTCCCCCAATTCATCTTAGAGGAAAAAATTTGGGCATAAAGCCAACTTAAAGAGTCCTTTTGTGCAAATCACAAGGAGACACCCGAAGAAGAGGTAATCGATTAATCCTTTCTTTTAGAGTTCATTTCTTCTTATACTTCCTCTTACTAGGTTGTTACCATAATAAAATAATAACTCCAGCATTCAATACATTCTTATATGTTTTTAAAATTATGGTACAACCATATTTCTCGTTTTACCCATCCTATGAAAAACAATATCACCGCGTGCGTACGTACAACTTACCGTCTACTCACTATGGTGTAAACAATTTTTCATCTATACTTTATTTTGATGGGTATAATGATTAATAAAAATGAATTAAATAATAAATATAAAATTATATTATTTATTTACAATTAAAATTCCATCCAAATCAATACCATTTAACCATTAAGGAAATGATATCGTCACTCGTACGTACGTACGACTTACCGTCTCCACGACGCGATGAGACTCATCTTCCATGTTCACCATCCAAGAATGATTATAAGAATAAATATTATTAATAATTATGAAATATATGACATAATAATTCTACTTGGATGATATATATATATATATATACATATATTTCATTCACTTACTTCCATATGATACAAAAATGGAAACCGCGTTCATGCGTACGTACGATCTACCGTCTCCATAAATGGTGTGTTCCATTTTATATATCTATCTATTATATATATTTATATTATGAATATATATTATATATAAATCATATTATAAATTATGTAATTATGTAAATCATGATCTAAGTAATCAAGAATAATAAGTCAAAACACATACGATAAACAAATCGATATTACCTGAAATAATGCATTAACTTGGAATTGTTAATAAACGGGTAATATAAAGTCATAAAAGAATCATATATGGTATCATAAATATTATTATGATTCTGATATAATTTAATAATATGTTTAAAATCATTATATATGAGTTTTGGACATGTACAGAGAGTATTAGATCTAAGGTAAGGATTAATTCCTCAATCTCATTATTATCCGAGATTGTTTATGTGTATGTATTTATTGGGAAATATTTATCATCCATGTCCATATTCCATAAAAATGTTTTAAAAAAATAATATTTTAAGGTTTTATGGAAGATTATCTTTAACTATATCATCATTTTAATTGTTTTAATGATTTATTTTTCTAAATCTATTTAATTAATGTCCATGTTTTCAAAATGATTTTCAGGATTTATTTATATTGACACGATTATTTTAAAATGTTAATTACCTTCAAAAGTTTTAAAGTGGTATGGGACACTTTGATTCAAAAATCACTTTTAAGTGAATTCCTTATAAATTGTGTGACTTTTAAAGGATTTCATGAAAAATTGATATTTCTCTAAAAGAGTTTTAGTGATCATTTTCAACTATGTCAACATCCTTTAGTAGATATTATTCCTGATTGAGGTTGATTTATTATAATAAAATCTTCCATATTGTATTGAATGATTTATGATATGTTTGACTGTGGATGTGTTATTTTCATACTATTCATGGTTTGTGGTTAAATTATTAAGATTTTGTATGATAGTTTTTATACAAATGTTTATGTTATGTTTCACCCTTTTCATATGAGGAATGAATTGGACTTAGTAAGTGATGGGTGGGGCCCACTATAGCCCCTTGATTAATTGGTAGGTATCATGAGACAAACTAGTTTCTTAGAACAAGGCCTTGACAAAATATTTGTGAATGGTCTTGGCATAAGGCCTTGATGTAGTAGTTATTATGTCCGATATTATGCAATCCCTCGTTTTGAAGTTTGTTATTACATGTGATTATTCGACTAGTAAAATATCCAGGTGTATATTTATATGGTAATGTTTGAATTATTTTTTCCATATTATGTTCAAGACTATTTTTTAAAAGGATTATGTTTTTATTATACATCTTTTCTTAAAAGTTTATAGCTTCCACTAAATTATTTACACTTACTGAGCATCTGAGCTCACCCCTTTCTTTTGATTTATTTTCCCAGGATTCCAAAAAGTGTATTATGATTGATATGTAGGGTTAATATAAGGGAATAATGGAGTTCTCAAAGGATTATTTATAATGTGGTTTATGTTAGAAAGTGTAATGTATCATTCATGTATGTAATATATTTTCCAATACTGATAAACTGATCGGTCCTTCAGGACTTGATTACTTGTAATCATGCCAATGTATTAAAATAATGAACCGGTTATGGGTAACTGGGGTCAGGGAATTACAGTTGGCATCAGAGTAAGTTTAGAAAAAACCTTGGAAACAGATTTAGAAAACTTAGATTAAGGATCATAAACCTAAGATATACTTTGCAGATAAGTATAGAAGATCCCCCTAGAATTTTGGTAAAGTAGGGATTACATGGATATTCCATGAAGTACATCCCAGTCTGGATAATACAAGTGGACGTGATTCTGGAATAGATATAACTTGGGGTGAAAACTCCAATAAAGTGTTTTGAGGTTGACTCGAGGTAACCTGGTACATGACAATATGTCTTACTGTGCACCTGGTTTGACACTCCCAGGGGATATACTTAAGATAATTCATATTTTCTTCACAAACCATTATGAAGGATTTATGAATAAATATGTCCTCAAAGGAACCATAATTATGATTATTTATTAGATATGCATATTTTTTTCAATTTATATTACGTATTTTACTAGTTTGGAATTATGAATTATGATTCATAACCTAATCTAGTGTATGCTATTTTTTAGGAATGACACCTAGTAGAAAAAATGTAAACTGTATAAATGCATGAAATCTATGTATAGATTTACCTCCTATGTAAGATAATGATAGTGAAGCTAGTGAAACAACTGGTACTAAACTGCTTATAAATATACTAGGACAGTTGACTCAGGTTATGAATAATAAACTTACCCATATGAAGCAACCTAATCCACAACATGAAGGATCAATGTTAGAATTCTTAATGAGACAACAACCTCCAAAATTCAATGGGACTACAAATCCTTTTGTAGCTGAGCAATATATAAGATCCTTAGAGAAAATATTTCTTGCTTTGGGAAGTAACGAAAGGGAAAAGGTTGTCATGGAAATTTATCGTCTCTCAGGAGATACGGATAAATGGTGGTCATTAATTAAAAACACAAAGGAGGATAAAGAAGTGGTAAATATGTAATGGAGGGAGTTTAAAGAACTTTTCTTAGAGAAATACTTTTCTTGTGAACAACGAGCTGATATAGAAAGAAAATTTCTAAGTCTGATACAAAAAGAGGATGATAATGTTGCAAAGTATGAGGCTAACTTCACGAGGTTATAAAGGCATGCTATAGAATACATACATAACACAAGAAATAAGATTTATTGATTCTTTGATGGGTTAAAATCTTTCCTCTGACGGGAATTGGCTGCACAATATTTCTCATCGTATAAAGATATAGGCTCATGTGCTATCAAGATGGAAAATGAATTCTCTAAGTCTAATGACATTAAAGTAAAGTAAGAGAAGAATAGAATGGTGGAGAAAGAGACAGATAAAGGAAAAAATGGAAATAAGGATTTTCCCTTATGTGATAAATTTGAGAATAAACACCCTGGTATTTGCCTAAAAGAAATGGGAGTTTTTTACAAATGTGGAGAAAAAGGACACCAAGATCATGATTATAAGGGGAAGAAAGAGGACGTCAATGTTAAATGCTATAATTTAAAAGAAATAGGACATTATGAAAATTATTGTCCAAAGAGTCAAGGAAATATAGCTCAGAAAAAGAAAATGGATCAAGTTCAAGCTTATGTTGTTACTACAATTGAAGTGGAATAATTAATGTATTTGTGTTTTTGGATTCAAGAATTATATTATGGTTATAAGAAGAATGTGATATATATAAGGATTGTATTATATTACATTTTATTTTCATTAAGTTTTTAATATGATTAAGGTAATCATATATTCATTATGTGACAATAATATAAACATTACATTTTTTGGGGAATCTGATGTTATAATTGATTTTGGAAATTTAGAGACTGTTTAGACAGAGATTAGACATGAGTATTTTGGATAACTATAAAGGATGAATGGATTAATTTGAACTTTGTATAGTATTGTTTAAGGTTTAAATATTTCTTAATATTATTTTTGGAATGTTATAATACTATAGTTTTAGAAACTAGAAAACCTACAGGTCGGGTGATAACTCGTCACGTCGGACAAAGATACGAGAATCGAACCCACAACCGAAGTGCGACAGGGATTTATCACCTACCACTAGCCTACAAGAATTACCTGGTTATTATAAAATAGTTTTCTTCATTTAAATTTTATTTGTTTATATTTAGAACCATATACAATTGAGATAAATAGATTATTTTTTAGTTTTATCTTTGGAAGAGAAAGATGAGTTTGTGGTAGGAATTAGTTAAAGGATGAAACTCTACATGAAATACTAAGTATGCTTCACTGTGTTCTTAGTCTATAAATTAAATTAATTCTACAACACCAGTGAAAGTATCATAAAACCAAAAATTTCTTCCTAGCACTTTATTTTGCGATGAATCAAATGGCCCCTTAGATCATCGCAGATATATAGCTTTCTGGTTTTTAACTTTCTCCTAATAATATTCTATATCACACTCGATCAGAACTTGATGGTTTTTTCTCTCTTCCATATCCATGTTTTCATACATGGAACCCTAGTATGTGTTATTTATGGTAACCTTCATACTCACCTTTCTTTTTTTAAATAGAGGTCTCATTAATCCATTTTTCAATGTAGGATTTCAACTAAGATATTTTTAAATGTCAAACCCCTAGTTTTCAATCTGGATTTTAAATTGTGAGGATGAAATTTATTGAATGAGGGGATAATTTAACACCCCAAACTTCCACGGTACACTTCCTTTTTAAATAATTCAATAGTGTGCGATGTACGCAACATCGAGTTCAAGCGCACTACGACCTATCAAACTAGTCGTTTAAAATACGTTATGAATAATATTAACCATATTTTTAATTTTATATATCCCATATAATTTTAACATTCATATTTTTTTTCTTAGACATAGTAGAAGAAAAAATTCAATTTTTCAGATAAAAGAAGTATTTTTCAAAAAATGTTGTTTTTCTGCCTTTTAATGGAGAACCCTTTTTAAATAAAAAATTTGAAACATTTATATATTAAATTTTATGAAATTAAATTATTATTTATAATCATGAAATAAAATTTTATTTTGGATAAATGGTTGGTACTTTTTTAATAACTTTCATATTTTGATGAATAATGGAAAATACTAAAATTTAATTGAAAACAACTTTTTTAATCGAAATAATTTATAGTGTTAAATTATAAATATGGGTGGTTTTAAAGTATAATTAGATTATATTTTTATCATTTAATATAATTTATGTCATTATAAGTATTTTTACATTTAAATTGGACATAAACACATGTCAATCTTTTGATAGTTTTTACTTCTTAAAAACCCACTTTCTAGTTTTGACAATAGGAATTAATTTAAAATTAATTTCTGCCAACTCTATGTTTTAAATTTGGGAAAATGTATTCCATATTTGGAATCATAAGGTACAAATTATGTAAATCAGCACCTTTTATTATTTGACATTATGAATAGTAACTTCAGTAATTATTTTATTTACCATGGTTAAATGGTAAATCTGGTAAATAAAGGTAATAAAATAATATTATAATAATATTAAAATACCCTAACACATGTAAAAATCCTATTTAATGAGATATACCAGACCAAGGGATTCCTTGGGTCGATTTTGGGACCCCTTGGAGCCAATTTGGTGTGAAAAAGACATTTTATAAGAATTAATTTAAAATATAGAAAAATATAACATAAACACGTATCTTTCACTAAAACAATTTTTTACATGGGGTTATATAATTTATCTTTTCTAAAATAAATATTTTGTAGAAAGATAAAAAATATTTTATATATCATGATATTTTATTTATAATTTTTAGACATAAAATAAATAAATTTAATTGTGACACAATGACAATGTAGTGATTTCTTCATTAATAAAGGATTCAAACAAATGATATTATAAATGTTAAAATAAATGAAATTTAGTTATTTTAATGTCATAAACGAATTCCCTGGTTGATATTGACATATTTTCTTTATGTTAATTACTTGTTTTTGAAGGAATCAGGTTGTTATGAATTTGTAAAAAGTCAAGTATGAATAGTGTCCCAAATTGACATAAAACATAAATTAAAACATAAAATAGTTTATTAAACGATATTAAATTCCTAAAAATATAAGATTCATCCAAATGGATAATAAAAGTCCAAATATTTCACATATTACTTTTTTTGGGTCTTTTGACATGATATGGTAATTAGATTAACCCACAATATGTAAATAACATGATATCATGATAAGATTAAAAAGGGTAAAATAAGGGTTAAACCAAAAAGATAAGGATAAAAAATATTAAAAACTCATATAAAAGTTATTGGATGATATGTATTTGAACTAAAATCAACTTAAATTATAATTAAATTAGTTTTGGACCATTTTTTATTAAAATTCAAATTATAATAAATTAATATTTCTAGACTTTCCTAAAGTACCGCTCCTCCCTCTTATAAAAGGGAACCACATTTACCCACTTATTCACACCACCAAATCCATTTGTCTCGGCCAAAACCTACCCAAATATCCTCTAAACTTACCTCAATTCATCCTAGATGAAGAAATTTGGGAATAAATCCAACTTAAGATTTCCTTTCGTGAAAATAAAAAGAAGACACCCGAAGATGAGGTAATTGTTTTATCCCTTCTTTCAAAGTTCTTTTCTTCTTCTACTTCCTCTTACTAAGTTTTTACCATAATAAAATAATAACTCCAGAATATAATATTTGATGATATTTTGTTAATATTATGTGACAACCATATTTCTCTTTTTACCCACCCTATGAAAAATAATATCACTATGCGTGCATGCGTACGGCTTACCGTCTCCTCACCGTGGTGTAAATAGTTTTTCATCTATACATTATTTTGATGGGTATAATGATGAATAAAAATGTCTTAAATAATAAATATAAAATTATATTATTTCTTTAAAATTCATATTCTATCCATATCTATACCATTTAACCATTAAGAAAATGATATCTTCGCTCGTGAATACGTACGACTTACCGTATCCACGACATGATGAGACTCATATTCCATGTTCACCATCCGATAATGATTATAAGAATAAATATTATTAATAATTAAGAAATATATGAAATAATAATTCTACTAGGATGATATATATACACACACATATATTCCATTTACTTACTTCCATACGACACGAAAACCGAAACAACGTTCATGCGTACGTATGACCTACCGTCTCCACGAACAGTGTGTTTCATTTTATATATCCATATATTATATATATTTATATTATGAATATATATGATATATAAATCATATTATTCATTATGGAATTAAGTAAATCATGATCTATTTAATCAATAATAACAAGTCAAAACAGGTACTATAAACAAAGCGATATTACCCAAAATGTTGCATTAACTTGTAATTGTTAATAAATGGGTAATATAAAGTTATAAAAGAATCATATATTATATCATAAATATTATTATGATTATGATATAAGTTAATAATATGTTTAAAAACATTATAAAGGAGTTTTGGACACATACAAAGAGTATCAGATCTAAGTAAAGGATTAATTCTTCAATCTCATTATTGTCCGAGATTGTTTATATTTAAGTATTTATTGGGACATATTTATCATCCATGTACATATAACATAAAAATGTTTTCAAAAGGAATATTTTACGGTTTTATGGAATATTATATTTAACTAGATCATCATTTTAAATGTTTTAAATATTTATTTTTCTAAATCTATTTAATTAATCTCCATGTTTTCAAAATGATTTTTAGTATTTATTTATATGAACATGATTGTTTTAAAATGTTAATTAATTTCAAAAGTTTCAAAGTGGTACGGGACACTTTGATTCAAAAATCTATTTTAAATGACTTCATTATAAATTGTGTTACTTTTAAATTATTTCTTGAAAAAGGGATGTTTTTCTCAAAGAGTTTTACCGATCATTTTCAACAATGTCAACATCCTTTACTGGATATTATTCTTTATTGAGGTTTATTTATTATAATAAAATCTTCCATATTGTATTGAATGAGTTATGATATGTTTGAATTTGGATGTGCTATTTTTATACCATTCATGATTAAAGTATTAACATTTTTTATTCTAGTTTTAATACGAATATTTAAGTTATGTTTCACCCTTTTCATATGAGGAATGCATTGCACTTAGTAAGTGATGGGTGGGGCCCGCTATATCCCCTCGATGCATTAGTAGGTCTCATGAGACAAACTAATGTCTTGGTACAAGTCCTTGATAGAATATTTGTGAATTTTTTTAGCATAAGTCCTTGACTTTGTAGTTATTATGTCCGACATTATGCATTCCCTCATTATGAAATTAGTTATTACATGTTATTATTTAACTAGTAGAATATCCATGTGCATATTTATTTGGTATTTTTTGAATTATTTTTTCCATATTATGTTCAATATTATGTTTTAAAAGGATTATGTTCTTATTATACATCTTTAATTAAAAGTTTATAGCTTCCTCTAAATTATTTACACTTGCTGAGCATCTGAGCTCACCCCTTTCATATGTTTTATTTTCCCCAGATGTCAAGAAGTGTATTATGATTGATAAGAAGAGTTAAGTTAGGGGAATAATGGAATTATCAAAGGATTATTTATTCTGTGTTTTTTGTTATAAAGTTTAATGTATCGTTCATGTATGTAATATATTTTCCAAGACTGCAAAACTGATCAGTCCTTCGGGACTTGATTCCTTGTAATCATGAAAATGTATTAAAATAATGCATTGGATCTAGGTAACTAGGGTTGGGGCGTTACAATATTTCTCCTTGTATATTTTTAGATAGTCACACCTCAAAATTAAAGGAATCAAATAATTAAAAAAACCCCCCAAAATAGTGTAAAAACAACCACAATAGGTGTAAGGCCACTGAACCGTGAGAGAATTAGAGAAATAATTAAATTAGAGAGATAAAATTTCTTATAAATATCACTCATATTAAACGAAACTCAATTTTTTTTTAAAAAATTAATGATAAAACACTTTATAAGAGTAAGATTTAAGATATATATAGATAAATAGAGATAGAAGAGGAATGTATTGAAAAAATGGAGAAAAGGGGGAAGCCTACTTAATATTCATTAAATTTTAAAACCATTTATTACATAAATTTATTTTAAAAAACTTCTCTTGTCATGAATCATGTTGTAAAAAAATTGGTCACAAAATGAGGAACCTTTAGGATTTTCTTCACGGTGTAGCCTCCCTTGGTCATGATGTTGTGAAAATATCATAGGAAGAATCAAAATAATCATGGATAGGACTTCATGTCATTGACTCCCCCTTCACAATGAAAAGTTCCTTCCTACTCTAGTTCCATGGTGTAACATTACCTCGAGGTCTACACCTCCTCCATCTTCCATAATATAACTCACATGTCATGATTTGAATATCCCTCATCTATTATGTTTTTTAAATGATATACTTAAATTTTTAAAAAATAATACATAATAGTTATTGACATGGTTTTACTCCCCTCTTCACAATGTGTCCATACATATGGTATTTGAATTTGAAAAAAATCCCACACAAAATCCACTATAATGAGACACCCACTGGTCACAACGTGACCCACTACCTCCATGATCTGATTCCCTAGGCCATGACATGACTCCTACAAACTTTGAAAAAATTAAACACATTGGAAACCACCACAGTGTGAAATGTACCCATAATGGAATGATGGTCCCCCAATAGAACTTTTCATTTACCCATAACAAAATCCTCAAACTGATCCTTGAGCCAATTCTCAGGAACAACTCCCATGTTCCTTCAAACACACCTAACATTCGTAGAAAATAAAAATACATGAATTTGTAAAAAATTTAAATAGGTTTATATGCGTTACAAAAACATCACCAAAATCATTCCTCATTATGACTACCCCTGACGAGTGACTGTGATTGTATCTATCTATTCCCCATACTTATGGGGTCCTTATTTTAATTTTTTTATAAAAAATAATATAATATATATTTATATATTTTTAACTTAATATATTAAAAATTAGTGTTCTAAAATATTATGAAATTGTGAAATTTAACTACTAACTCTACCTAACCATTGAGGAAATATCATCAAGAAAATTTCCTATCATCTTATCATATAATTTATCCAATAAATTTTTAGGAGTGTTGACCTTCAGATATTTAATTTTAATTTGATTACTACACTCCAAGATTGTTTTCCCCTACTATGAGATTATGTTTTTTATTATAATAAATTATTTTTTAATATTATAGATAGATAGGATCACCATAACCTAGAATAGATATAGGTGAAACCAATGTCCTAGATGACTTCTCAAAGGCTTGATATGGGGTGGTCCAAAACCCATTCCACACATACGAACTAGATGCTCCTTTTTATGGTTTTAAACAACATGATCATACTAGAAGATCGTGTATGAGTGCATGGGGTTATCATCCCATAATTATATTATTTTTACCTAAAAATAAAAATATAATTTAAATTAAAATTAAAATATAAATTACCAAATATACAAAAAGATAAAAGTTTATACCCCAACATCTTTGGTAGGTTCATTAACATAACCACCATTAGATTTTGTATAAAAATATAACCAAACTTATGTTAGAGAAACTTACCACCCTAGTTCCTTTTTATATATGAAAAAGTGATAACTAAACATTTTAATATAAAAAAAATATTTAACATAGAAATATTGGAATTCATAAAATTATAACAATGGTAAATATTTTTCTTGAAAAATATTTGAACCAAAAATGAGAGGGATGACATATTTCTCTCTCTCGATGCATTTTTCCTGGAAATATCCTAAAATAAATAATAGTTTTATACTTATTCAGAAAATGATATTAATATAATAATAGATTTTTCAATACCATATGCTTCTCATGGTGAAAAATATAGATAAAAAATTTCCACTTCTTGTAAGGTAAACCTTCAAGTACCGTATCATACATCTACTAAATAGTAATTAATGTATTATGGAACTTATTTCACAATATCCATTTAAAATAATTCCATTTATTACCTAATTTTTTTAATATCCATGGATGTGGTACAATATCAGCCACAATAAAATATAAAAAAATCTATAAAAAACAATCTATTAAAATTATTATAATTTTATTACATAATGAAATTCAATTCAATCAAATATATTTAATATATTAAAATTACCTTTATTTGAAAATTAAATACCTCCTTTTTTCAAGAAAAAAAGGAATATGTCTCATATATGAATTAGTAATAGTAATGGTAACTCTATCACAAGAAAATTGGCCCAAGATATGACCCAATATTCTCCTAGCATCATCTACCGAGGCCCCAAAACCACCAAATGATACTACTATCTTCATTCCATTTAGATTACACACTTTTGAACTTTTAATGTTCTCATATGTAATGTTATTTTTTGTATCAATTTGTAAAATAAATTATTCTATTAGTATATAAAAATGAAATGAGTTTTTTATATTAAAATTCATACCTTTAATCATGACACTCTAATATCCTTATGAGGTAACTGGAGTGACCACCTGCTCCCTTGATGAATGGACATTTATTGGAAAACCTGATAACCTATCATCAAAAACTAATATAGTATATATATCTATTATAATTATTTTATATTATTTCCAATGGGAGTTAGAGGGCATGCCAAATACCTTCAGGACGGAGCCAGAGGGAGAGATATATGCTGTTGGGAGGGAGCTAAAGGGTGTTTTGGATAAAGTATGTGTAGAAGTAGTTGGAAAAGTTGATGATGTTAGGATGATGAGTATAAAATATATCATTAACTTTATTATTTATCTTAAATTTATTCTCCTTGGAATTCCTATCATTAAAAAAATAATTTTTTATAGAAAATATATTTTTAAAAAATTACAACATTTAAATTATCATAATTTAATAGTAAATGTATAAAATAATTATATATAATAACATATCTAAAATACTAAAAATAAATAACATAATTCATAATTTTATTGATTATTTAATGAATCATTACACATAAAACCATTTTATCCTTCAATGTTCATATTATTATCCTGATCTATTGTTACTTATTACACTTTATCTACTCTATACTCCCATGAAAGACCAATATTTTAAGTGATATCATGAAAAAATAATTCAACATCTTAAATCCTATGGGATTAAATTTCATAAGTTAATTCTTGTAATTTATCACCCATATCATATAAATATATTTGTTTCATGTACACAATTACACTCCAATCTTCATCTATTGTATATACCACACCATATTCAAATTTTTATTGTGATTCAAAGATATATGTATCATTTTATTCATGGTAACCAATATGAATCAAGAGAGATAAGTTTTCAGAAGTAAAATTTAAGGTATCATTTTAAAATACCCCTAATAATATTGACCCACTTACATTTGAACAAATAAAAAAATTACCATGGTAGTTTAATTCAATAATGTTATTCCAATTCCCATAATATATTAGTTTAAAGACTATAAATACAATACTATTTTGTGTTTTTAAACCTTATTCTTGATTGAATATATGAAATTTGAAGCCATTCACATTGTAAGTGTTGAATTTCCCAGCTTACTTTAGAAAAATTCTTTCCAAAAACATTAAATTTAATGGAACCTTAGATCAAAAATTGATATTTACGTTATAAAAAAATTAATATAAATTATTACATTTATAGAATATATATTTAAACCTATTATATATATTAATTATAGTATTTAATAACTTACATAACATGGAAACCATTATACCAACACTTTATTAATAGATTTTGTTTTATCTATTTCATTTTTTACTCAAATTATCATTTGTCTATTTATTTGTCTCCTTAGTTATTGAATGAATGGATAAAAAATTTCACTATCCAGTAGCATATATCCATGTTCTCGTAATAATTCCAACTGTTTTAGTGTAATATTTGAGTTCCAACCAAATAGTCATCTAAAAGTAGGAAATATTATTAATTTCTTATTGTGTTGAGAGTGAGAAAACATATCAAAAATGTGACCAACTCAATTAAATAGTGTCTTAATATCATCCAAATATACACAAATTTTTTTATATAATCCTCCTCCAAGAATCCTTCAAAAATAGATACTTTTTTTGGATTTATTGTTTCACATATGATTTTAAATGATTGAGGTATCCATGAAAAAAAATAAATGAAAAAATTAACTATGGATATAATGAATTGTTAATAATGGTTTAATTAAGAATAAAAATTTATAAATAAAGTACCTATAAATTGGATACATCTATCAATAATACACATGACCGCCAAAATTATTTTCCTTAATAAAATGCACATTCAAATGCATAATGATAATAAAAAATGATGGGGGAAATAACATATACTTATGAAAAAGTAACAATAAAATTTTTTCCTAAAGATTATAAAGATCAAATGAATATATATTTTTCCCATAAATTTTTATAAAGAATATAAAAGAACTATTACAACTATATTAACCTTTTAAGGTAATAATGTATGAAATTCCAAAGGTAATAAATTCTGAAGATTTTTTTTGAATTATGAATTTTCAATCCATGTAACCAATGATGTTTTATATCAACACATCTTTAAATGACACCTAGATATTAATAAATTATTTTCATATTATATAATATAGGAAATAATATATTTATCTCTTTATTTTTCATTGAAACAATTATTACATAATTATTTGAATTTACATTTGTCCTTGAATCATGATTTATAATCTTTTATTTTAATCCCTTTAGAGCATTAATATGATTATTATATTTCCCATTCTCATTAAGTAATATGATATTAAAGTTATCACATACATACTTCTAAATATGCATAACATAACTATTATGCTGTATAAAATTAAATTCCCAAAATAAAAGTCTTAAAAATACTTTTTTTCTTCCATTTTTGAGTTAAAATTTCAATTGATGGTGTATATAATTTTTTTCCCATAATCATTTAAAAGAGTGGACTTCCAAAATTCTTTTTCTACATTTTCTAGTTGTAAAAATATGTTTTAACTTGATAATAAATTTTTTGGTGGTATAAAATAAATGGTTCTATTGAATTTTGAATTATTATAATAAAGTATATAAGATGTATCAATAAATATATAATAGAACAAGATATAAAAATTTCTTATTGAAGGGTAGTTTATTAATCTCAAAATGAAAGTTATAAAATAGTTAAGAAAAATCAGTGTAAGTGTTATCACTATAAAAATTACCAACTATACGTAATTTACTTATGGTTCACATTAAAGAAACGTGAATTTTATAAATTTTTACAATATATACATCATTTGTTTTGACACTATTATTACATAACTTCTATAATTATTCTATTAGAGGAAAAATAATACATTAATGTTATTTCTAGGTATTTTTTTCTCAGAATAATCATTGAAATTATGAATACATTTTATTTTATTCACATGAATAGAGGTAGATTATAAGGGATCAATACAACTATCCAAATTCAGGAACTGGTACCCAAAGTTTATAATGGGATGAACCCATCAATATAAAATCCTAATTACAAATTACTAAGATTATATAATAAATATAGATGTAATGAATCATTGTTTTTAATGATTTTGAATATCTAGATATTGCATGATCCCATCATTGTTATTTTCCATAGCATTCCACTTCATGTGATTGGCAGTTTTAGATGAAATTAATAATCTTTTAAATGTTGATTTTATAAGTAAATAACACAAAAACTTTATAGGGGTATTATTTTTACACTTCTTTATTGTAGTACATTTATTAGAACTTTGATCATTACTCATTAACTTAAATATATAATTAAAACATCTTTTTCATTATTTATTACACAAATACTATCCCCAATATATCATATAGTCATTGGGGCATGTGTGTATTTTTATATAATTATTCCCAATCTTGTTAATAAATTAATTCATGTAATAAAAATACTTGTGGATCTTAACTTCAATAAATTAATCATGAAAAAAATCCAATATCATGGATATTTGTTTATTTTTAATTCTATATAGGCACTTTATAGGATACAACATCAGTAGAAAATAAGGTTTTAAAAACTTGAAACATTCTCTATAAAGCTATACTTCCCTAACCTTAAACATTACATAATCTTGAGTTTTATTCAAGAATTTTTTTTCTTTCACTTTGAGGTACTTTTTAGGTTTATAGTTTTATAGAATTAGGTCATAACTCATACATAAAAAAACATAAAATTATGAAGTGTAGACTTAGGATTAGTATCCATTTTCCCATAATATTTAAATATTAAAATAAATCATTATTTATTTTCAAGGAAAATCTTCACAACTTCCAACTTGACTCCTTACTTTCCCTTACCCATACTGAAATCCTATGAAAATCATTTAAAAACATGGGATGAGCACAAAAATACCAGTAAGGGATACAAAAAAAGTCTAGTGAAAAACATTAAAACACATGGAAAACCCTTTTCTGAAAACATAATTTTTTTCCCATAAAGGGAAATATCATTCCTTAAAAAATATTAATTATTTTACCTTTTGAAAATAAATTATTTCCATGAAAACTCATTAGAAAGAATAGAGAATTCATGTGGGTACCTTGGGACATCATCTTATAGAACCCTTATAGACTTGTCCAAAACCCTTACAAAAACCTTACATATTAGAATAACCATACGAACAACTTCCAATAGAATTATCCATATAATAGAATCATTAAAAAATTCATTAGAGTGATATCTATTAGAACCCATCATTTAAGCTATAACAGCCTCACCCAGTGCTATTTGGGTGCACCCATCCTATATAATTTCCAATAAACTCAAAATTAATAAAACATTTATCATTTTAAAAACTATTTTAAACTCATATGAAAATCACTTTCATATATTAAAATACAAATTTCTTTCAAAATACCATTTTAGATAAAAAATATAAATTTGATTTTGAAAAACCACTTTCAATACCAAAATAACCAAAAAATTTTAAAGTGAGTTTTTAATTTAAGAAAACATATAATATTTTAAAGGAATATATAAATGAATTAACAATCATGATGGTAAGAAACGTAATTGTTTCTGTTTTGTTTAAAACATGTAAAAATATTCCTTTTAAAAATCTTTGAAATAAGGTGAAAGAAATAAAAAATTAACTTTATAAACATTTTATTCCCATATGAAAAATATTTAAAAAATCATTTTAAAAATATAGACATGGAAGAGAAAGAGAGTTTTAATGAAAACCTTAAAAGAGGATTTTTTTCAAAGAAAATCCCCTCATCACTTGTGAAATACTTGAATCATAAACCACATTAAATAAGGAAATTAAAAAAACATTAAATATAGTGAGTATTGATAAATTATTGACATATAATGTAATAGGGTATGTATATACACCTTATAAAATAATTAAGGTTTATAACATCAAGAATTACCTAAATGAAATGAAATTGAGATGAAGTCCGTCACCATGAGTCTACATTGTCTCACGTGTCTTTATATTTATGAATAATGATTTTTTTCAACTATTTAATTGATTTATAATATTTTTAAAATTAATTATTACTTTTATTTCACTTATTTCCAATTTATATACAATTACTTAATCAATTAAATTTAAGACAGATGTTTTGACTATATTCGGATTATGTGTCAAAACTAACTTTGGTAGGTTGACTAAGGTCAATGAGATAGTTATTTAAATATAACCAGAATAATAATCAAGATATAATTATAATTTTTATATATTAATTATACTTTTAAAACCAATTATGAAATATGGTTATGAAAGATATACTAACATTATGATCGTGGAGACGGTAGGTCATACGTACGCATGAGTAACATTTATATTTTTCCAATGATCATTATGGAAAGAAGGTAAGTAGAATATTTATTTTAGAATAATAATTATATCATAAATACCATATTTTTTAATTATATATACTCATATATATCATTCTTGTGATGTGGTGATGAAAAAAATAAGAATCACATTGCATCGAGGAGGCAATAGTCCACACGTCCACGAACGATAGTATCACTTTTTCTGTGTGTGAAATGGTAAGAATAAAATGATATATTAAATTTACATAGATAATTATTTTATTAATATAATAATTATTTAATTTATATAATATATATTTATATAGTTACCCTTATTACCTTCCATGTAACACATTGGTGAAAATACTTCACATCACTTCATGAGGCAATGGTTTTTTGTACACATGAGAAACATTATTTTATCCCCTATGATATGAAATGTATAATTTTAGTATATTATATAATGAATCAAGAGATATTATTATGTTATAAATATCATAAATATCATATATAAATAGTATGAACATTATTTTTTCCAACCACGATAGGTGGTAATGGAAAAATGAACGACATTTGTTTGTGAGACGTTAGTCCTCCGTACACACAAATGATGATTTCATAACCCATTTTATGGAAGTGTATGTGTTTTTAGGTTTTAAACATAATATAAAAACATCTTATTATATTTATGATACTTATTTTATTATATAATCATGATATAATAATAATAATTTATGTGGGTTTAGAAATAAATAAAAGAAATTCTTGTTCATGAACGTTGCCTCTTCTTTTGGTAACTACTTTTGGTTTTCACCAAAGGACTTTCTTGGTTGTATTTCTATCTAAATTAAGGATTCTAGGATTATATTAGGGAATATGATAAGTTATTTTGGTTGGTATTGGATGAACCAATTTGTTTTTAAGGTGTGATGATATGGGGAGAGGTGGTGGCCTTTCATAAGTGGGGGAGAGGACACACTTGGTATTTTTTAAAATAAAGTTAGGTAAACCCACTTTTTTACCTACAAAAAGGCTCAAAAAATGCGTTAAACTTGATATCATAAGTTAAAAATTCTAAATATGTACATAAAATGCGTTTTAAAAAATTTTATAAGTCATTTATCCCATTAAGATTAAATTTTAAGCACTAAGTAAACTCGTTTTTACCTTACTCGCTGTAATTAATTTTAATTGATTTCCCTAATATTTTTGGTAAAAAACTAAGTTGAAGTTACTAGAAATTATAAGTTATTATGATTTTAATTATGGAAACTATTTTTTACAAATTCAATTCATACAATTTCCCAAATTTAATTTAATATTAATCCTGCAGTCGCAGCGTGACAACGAGTTTTTAAGAGGATTATGTTTTAGAAAAAGATGATTCTATATTAACTCTATGAGAAATAATAATCATTGTATGAAAATAAATTAATATATATTGATATATAGTCTATAAATTTCATTTATAACATTCCCCATTAAGTATTTTCTTAATTAATTAAAAATGTGAAACATTATTATTTTTTAAACAGTATTTAGAAAAAATCGTGTTTAAGCCCAAAACAAACTTATATTAAAAACCAATATAATTTTGATTGAAAAGTATTTAAGTGGATTAAATATATCATAAATATTACTTAGAATACTTTAAAACATATTATAAACATATTTAGACTCTTAAATTACATAATCTATTAAAAGAAATGATTTTTTATGAAAATTAGTAGTTTTTACAATTCACGAAAAAATCACTATTTTTCAAAACAATCACAAAATCTCACCCAAAATAAATTTTTATATGATTATCTAAAAATATATACTAATTTTATCAAATTAAAAATCTAAAATTTAGAAATTAATATTTTAATTAAAACCTTATAAGAACAGTGTTAATTAAAACAATTTCATTTTTGATTAAAAATTACTTTTTATAACTAATATAAATATCTAATTCATACTGTAAATATGAAAATGATTTATTCTATCATTAATTGGGTTTTTTTATCCTTCCCAATATTATGAATTTCATCCTTCAAATTTTATTCACTTGTTAAATAAGTGGGGATATCTTTCACTCATAACATTTTCAGATTCCTATGTTTCCTCTTCAACCATATGATTTTTCTATAAAACTTTAACCTGGTGAATCACTTTATTCCCTAACAATTTCTCTATAAGGTCAAGAATCTGATCTGGTTTTTCCTTATAAGAAATATTATCTTCCTACTGAACTACTTTAGGGATTAAAATATGTGATTAATCTAAAACATATTTCCATAACATTGAAACATGAAACACATTGTGCACCTGAGATAAACTCAGAGGTAAAGCCACTTAGTAGACAATTGATCCAACTTTCTAGAGGATTCCATATATTCCAATGAGTCGTGGAATTCTCTTGTAGTTCTTATCAAAATACAAAACACCATTACATGGATAAAATTTGATATAGACATGATCACCTACCTCAAAAGAAAGATATTTTCTCTGTTTATATGCATAAATTTTCTACCTAATATGAGCTATCCTTATGTATTACCGAATCAACTGAAATTTCTCTACCATTTCCTCTACCAATTATGGCCCCATAAACTTTATTTATCCTATATCATCACAAAATTTTGGTTTTTGACACCACTTTCCATATAATGCCCTAAATGGTGCCTTCTGTACATTATAACTAAAAATGTTATTATAATAAAACTCAACCAAAGAAATATGTTGATCCCAACTTCCCTGGTAATACATTGAACAAGAATAAAGCATATATTCCATGATTTTAATTTTCCACTCAGAATATCCATTGAATTGAGGATAAAAAGATGTACTGAAATTTAATTCAGTACGAAAATACTTTAAAATTCCTTTTCAAAAATTAAATGTGAAACTTGGATCACAGTCAAATACAATACAGAGAGGCACTCCATATAACCAGACTGTCTCCTCTAAATACAGTTTAGAAATATTATCTAAATACATTGTATCTAAAATGTTAAGGAAATGTTTCGATTTATTTAATGTATCAATAATAACCCAAATCACATTATTAACATGATAAGTCTTTGGAAATACTTCCACAAAATCCATTGATATATTCTCCCATTTCCACTATGGTATTGGAAAATGTTGAATCATCCCCTTTGGTAACTATTCTTCTTCTTTAACCTATAGAAAAGTTAAACACTTCATGGTAAATTCAATAATATATATTTTCATTCTATCTGACTGGTAAAACTCTTGAAGTTATTAATACATCTTAGTGCTACCCGAATGAATTGAAAACAAAGAACTATAAGATTCAGTTAACAACTCTTTCCTCATCTGGGAATCACAAGGGACACATAATCTTTTTTCAAATCATAATAAAAAATATTCATCAATAATAAAATTTTGAAACTAACCCTTATTAATATATTATACCTTTTTCTTCAATTAATGATCCTCATTATGATCTCTCTTAATTCTTTATGATAAATTTTATTGTACTAAAAACTTAAAAAAAATTGAGGATGTCTCTGCATCCACAAAATCGAGGACAAAATTAATCAAATCATTAACCAAAGGGTCATGTTCCAAATGTAACATGGTTAATATAGAATTAATTTTTTTAATCAAATCATTGAACACATTGTTTTATTTTTTAAAATGATAATGAATCGTGAAATCATAGTTCATGATCAATTCTAGCCATATTATCTGTCTCATGTTCAATTATTTATGATTTAATATGTACATCAAACTTTTGTGATCAGTATATATTTCACACTTTACTGCACACAAATGATTCCTCCAAAATTTGAAACCAAAAACCACACCAGATGATTCAAAATCAGGTGTATGGTAATTTTACTCATGAAGTTTCAACTATTGTGAAGCATAAGAAATTACCTGATCATTCTATATCAGGACACAACCAAGTCCATTCAATGAAGAATCACTGTAGATGAAAAATTCACCATTTATAGAAGGAAAATAAAAAAATATAATATTCACCAATATTCTTTTTAATTCCTTAAAAAACATCAAAATTTTTATCCAGATGAACTTAAATCCTTTTTGAGTTAACATAGTTAGTGGTCTAGAAAACAGAGAAAATTTTTCAACAAACCAATGGTAGTAACCCTCTAATCCAAGAAAAATATGAATCTATGTGATATTTTTGGGTCTTTTCCATTCTATAACAACTTTTTTTAAAAGGGTCAACCATTATTCCATCTTAAAAACAATATAACCAAGGAATGAATTTCTTTATAAAAAAAATTCACACTTGCTAAATTTTTCATACAGTTTATTTTCTTTTATGATTTGAAAAAAAACCCTTAAGTTTCTTTAATGTTCCTCTTGATTTTTATAATATACCAAAATTTCATTAATAAACACAACCAAATTTTTTTCCAAGAACTCATGAAAAATTATCTTCATAAGGTCTATAAATACAATGGGTGCATTAGATAACCCAAAAAACATAACTACAAACTCATAGTTACTATATATAGTCCGAAACATAGTCTTAAAAATGTATTCTTCCTTAAATTTCAAGTGATGGTACCCTGACCTTAGGTTAACCTATGAATAATACTGAGCTCCTTAGAGATGATAAAAAAATCATCAATGTGAGGAAAATAATAATATTTCTCAACAGTGATGTTATTAAATTATCTATAATCAATGTAAAGCCTCATTGAACCATATTTATTTTTAACAAAAATGATAGGAGCACCCCATGGTTAAGTTCTAGGTTAGATGAAAATTTTATTTAATAAATATTTCAATTTATTTTTAAATTTTAAATGATCTACTTGATCCATTAGATAAGGGGTTTTAGAAATAGGCTTAGCCTCATGAACTGGATTAATAGTAAATTTAACCTCATGATCAGGAATAAAACCAAGAAAATCATCTAGAAAAACATATATGTTTTCTTTTAATACTATCACATCAATAATTTTAATATTTTATTTATTTTCAACAATATGATCTAGGTAACTTTTATTTCCATATCTAATCAATTTCTCTGCTTATTGTTAAGTCATCAAAGGCATGAAATCATTGAACATAACTTTATTAGCACTTAAATCTATCTTAGCATGATAAACTAAAATCTAATCCATACCAAGAAGGATATAAAACTATAATATGGTTAGTTTAACAATATTTTCAGGAAATAACATCCCCCTAATAATAATAGGAAGATTCATATAAATCTTGGTTTCTTTAATACTCCCACATATAGTTTTCACCAAAAGTTATATCTTAATTTCATTAGATGATATTCACAATTTACTTAAAAATTTATCGTAAAAAAAAGAACACAAAGATCCAGAGTCAAATAGGGTATTTTCATAATTTTAATAAACAATTAACATACCTATCACCACTTCATTAGATGGCCCAACATCAACTTTAGTAACAAAAAATAACTTCACTACACCATTCTATTTCTGATCGTGATGATTTCTATCCTATGAAACTAACTTTAGACATGAATTATCATAATGACCCAAATAATTGAAACTAAAAAACGTCAATATTGGATGGATATTGGTTACACCATTGTTTTTTTGTTTAGGGATCATTTCTTTACAGTCATGAATCCTGTAACCAAACTAATCACATTGGAAACACTTACCAGATCCTCTAAAACATTATTTTATTTTTTTCCACAATTGGTACATTTTGGGGGCTTAAATTTGGAATTTTTAGCTAGTTATTACTCTATTTACCACAACCTTTTAATTTTCTTAGTATTTTCATCTTGAGGAACTTATGTGTTAGAAAAATCCATCTCAAATTTATCAGCATAATGAAAAAATTTCTCGTAACTTTTAAATTTTCATAAATATAATTCTCTTTGTAAAATTGGTTTCATCCTTGAGAAAAAAATATTAACATTTCTATAATATCCTCGAATAAAATATAGAACATACCAAGGAAATATTGTAATTTTTTCTTTATATACAGCCTCAAAATATTTATCTTTCTTCATTAATTCTCAGAATTGTTTTTTCATCCAGATCTAAACAACCTTAGGAAAATATTTTTCAAGGGAAATATCCTTGAATTTTCCCATTACATGGAATTAAGATCTTATTTATCTATGTTATTATTAAGAAAATAAAACTATCAACAAGATTCAACTTAAAAATTATAAATGACAAGGGTTACCTTGTTAAATTATAAACATCCCATGACATCAAATATCTTTTCAAGATCATTTATCCATCCTTCAGTTACCATTGGGTCAGATTATCCAATGAATTATGAGGGATATTTTCCCCTGAAATGATTTAAAAAGTACATGTTCCTTCATGGTATATTGGGTTCCTGTCTAGCATGGATTCCACCACCATTTATTGCTTGTGTAAACTAATCCATCAATGAAACAAACTATTCTATTCTGATTCTAACCATCTTAGGATGCTGATTTGGAATGATATTCTCCTCTTGGTTCCTTTAAACTACAACTTCCCTATTTACTTTGTGGAAACCCATTATGAATAGAAATAGCATGGTCCAGAGATTCTTATATATGCAACAGATTCGACTTATACCTTTCTTGATAGTCCAATGATTTCTACATGAAACATAATGAACCATCTATGAATAAATTGTTTAGTTTTCCTGAACTCCCTCTTCCCTTCCAAAATATAGAAATTATCCATATTATTGGTAATATGGTCAGCATATTTTAATGCTAGGATAGTATAACTTAGTCGGTGAGTCACCCCATCTTCCCACATATCTTTATTTTGGTCGATTTTCTAAAAAACCTATTAAATGTGTTTGGATCATGTTTTGGGAGGAACTATGGTGAAAATATCTGGTGATTTTTAAATCTTGGAAAGATTTAAACTCTTTATGTAATCAATTAAGGAATTTTTTCCACCTTTTGTTGATGTGGTCACTTTCTTTACCCTAGGGTGGTGTATGATGTTCCATAGAGCAAGCTGGAATCTTTTTGGATCTCACAGTTGACAATATGGGTGTCAAGGATTCATCGATAGTCTATCATCTCTAGAAATCAAAAGGTTTTGTTGATACGATGGTCTCTAAATTTTTTGATATCTCAAAGAAATATTTGGGTGTCAACAAATAGGAAGGGAGTATTCCGGAAGAGGATCTTGTGGCTAATTCTTTGGTTTCTACTTTATTTTATAATAATTTGAAGAATGTAGGCTCATAAAATGGGAAGGAGAATTCCCTTAATTCTAGTTTTGAGGTACTTTTTAATGTGACTTTAGTTTCAATCCCCCCTTTATCATTTCTAGTGGTGCCTGACTAGAATGAAATAGACATTCATGAGAAAGGATAAATTGAACAACATGATGTTCCAGTACACCATGTTTGTTTCCTTATCATGTAGGTGTTCCTCATGTGGAAAGCGAGGGAGGTCCAACAAGTTACAAGAAGATGAAGGTTACAAGTAATGGAGTGAATGCAATGTATATATCTAACTCCAAAAATTATACAGCGACCATCAGGCTCGACAATTGTTTTTAAGGGTTGGTGGAGGAAGATCTAGTCTAGGAGTTGGAAGTAACTCAATCATCTAGTAGTGGTATAGAGGTTTCTTTCGAAACTCAGGACCATGGATATAATCTAGATGTGGGCTTGAAAACACCATTAATAGATGAGTATCCCTCGAGTGAACAAGTTCTTTCTAAGGATTATTATGATGTGGAGTTTTCTAGTCAAATATCTATTATAAGTGAAGAGGGAGTGAGAATTAGAGGACTTCACATCCCAAGGAGAAATAAGGTACATAAGGGGCACTATGACGTGGGGTGATACATTGTGACTAAAGGTAAGGGAACTAAAGTAATGAAAGACTACTCCCAATTTCCTAAGACGATAAAAATTGTATTAGTTAGTAGGGTTGAGGGAATGGAATGTGAACAAAGGCCTCAAGAATAAGAACGCAAGTTGGGATCCTGTCTAATAATTTTAAATCTTAAAGAAAATTTTGGAGACATTCTGGATCAAGGATAGGGTGGTGCGGTGGGAAAGATAGAAGGAGAGAAAAGAAATACCTTAAGATAATTCTTTATTCTAAGGAAGAAATGTAAGAAAAGGATATCAAACTAAATTTCCTAAGGGATCATGTGGAAATAATATTAGAATGATAGGTTCACATAAATGTTAGTAAGTACCAAAGGGATTAGATCAACCAAAAAGATTTGATTTTAGCATGGGGTTTCAATGAAAGGAAGATCAATTTTGAGGAGTAAATCTAGACATGGGACATTATAGACTCCCACTTTGAAGACTTAATCTTGTCTTAACTGATCATGAATATTGAAACACTCTATTGGGGACTATACCGGGTAAGTGATTCTAACAATCTATGCCTTGTTTTCAATGATTTTTGTGATTTTTTATTGTGTTGACTAACCTTCATCTTTGGACTTTCTTGGTCTCCCACTTTTTACTCAAAAGTTGTTTTGAATAAAATTTTACTTTCATTCATGAAAAAACCTTTCTTGAAAACATAAAATTTTACCCATAAATGGATATATCATTACTTTAAAAAGATCATTTGTTTTACCTTTTTTAAAATAAATGATTTCCATGAAAACTCATTAGAAAGAATAGAAAATTCATATAGGTACCACAAGAAATCATCTCATAGAACCCTTATAGAACCATTATATAACCCTTACATAACCCTTATATAACCCTTATAAATTGGAATAACCATAAAACCAACTTCCAATATAATTATCCAGAGAATATAATCATTACCCAATGCATTGGAGCACTATTTGGGTGCACCCATAATTTAAGCTATAATGGGATCACCTGATACTATCTCAGCTCACCCATAATATATAATTTATAAAAAAACAATATGAATAAAACATTTTATCATTTTAAAAAATTCGTTAAACTTGTATTCAAATCACTTTAGAATATTAGAATACCATTTTATTTCAAAAGACCATTCACTATATAAAATATTTTTTTTTTGAAAAATAATTCTGTATCAAAATAACCAAAAAAGTGAAATATGTTTTTTCATTTATTAAAACATGTAATCTTGTAAATGAGTTTATAAATGAAATAACAGTCATGAAGGTAGGAAAATTCATTGTCGCCATTCCGTTTAAAACAAGTAAAAAGATTCATTTTGAAAACCTTTGAAATAAGGTAAAAGAGACATAAATGAACATTATAAATCATTTATTCCTGTATAAAAACATTTCAAATATTATTTTAAAAACATGTACATGGAATAGAAATATATTTTGAAGGAAAACATTAAAGGATGATTTTTTTCAAGGAAAACCCTCTTATCACTTGAGAAACACTTGAATATTAAACCCCATTAACAAATGAAATTAAACAAAACATTAAATATAATTAGAATAGATAAATTATTGATACATAATGTCCAAGGTTTTGTATATAAACATTATAAAATAATAAATGTGTATAACATAAAGAAGTTCCTCAATGAAAGGAAATTGAGATGAAGTCCCTTCTGTTGAGTCTGAATTTCCACATGTGTATTTATAATCATAAATAATAAACTTTTGTTAATTATTTACTTTCTTGATAAATTTTTTCATGTTTATTATTTATTTTATTTCACTTATTACCAAGATATATACAATTACTTAATCAATTAAGTTTAAGTCAGGCGTTTTGACCATATTCAGATTATGTGTCAAAATTGACTTTGGTAGGTCAACTAAGGTCAATGAGGTCATTATTTAAACATATATATAAAAATAATCAAGAAATAATTACCATATTTATTCATAAATTATACTTTTAAAATAAATTATGAAATATGGTTATGAAAAATTAAATAATAGTACGATCATGGAGACGGTGGGTCATACGTACGAATGAGTAAGGTTACCATTTTTCCAATGATTATTATGAAAAGAAGGTAACATTTATCTTTATATAGTGATAATTATATCATAAAAAATATTTTTTAGTTATATATACTTATATATTATTATTATGATATAGTAATGAAAAAATAATAATTACATCAATTTGAGGAGGCGGTAGTCCACACATCCACAAAGGACGTAATCACTTTTTTAGTGTGTGAAATGGTAAGTATAAAATGATATATTATATTTAAAAAAATATTATTTTTTAATGAATATCATAATGATTTTATTTATAATATATATATTCATTATAGTCACCCTTATTACCTTATATGTAACACGTTAGTGAAAAATGCTTCACATCGCTTCATAAGGCGGTAGTCCACCGTGCACACGAGTGACGTTATCGTATCCCTTATGGTACGGAATTTATAAAGGGTGTATATGATATAATTATTATAGAGGTATTATTATGTTATAAATACCATAAATATAATATATAAAGAGTATGAGCATCATTATTCCCAACCATGATTAGTGGTAATGGAAAAATGAACGACATCGTTTCATGAGGCGATAGTCCACTGTTCACATGAATGATGATTTCACAACCCATTTAATATAAGTGTGTGTTTGTAGGTAGAAACATTATTATAAAAACACATCTATATATTTAGGATAATGAGGTTATTATATTAGCATGATATAATAAAAATTGAATGGGGTGGAGAAAGAAATAAAACAAAAATGCACATTGATTAACGTTACCTCTTATTCGAGATACTCATTTTGGTTTACACCAAAGAAATTTTTGTTGGATTTATGACCAAATTAAGGATTATAGCATGATAGGAAGGAATTTGAGAAGTTATTTGTCCATGTATTGGCTGAACTAGTTGGTTTTCAAGGTGTTAAGAGAGGGGGAGAGGTGGTGGCCTTTTATAAGTGGGGGAGAGTACACACTTGGTATTTTTCAAAATAATGTTAGGTGAACCCATGTTTTTACCTATAAAAAAGCTCAAATAATGCACAAAACTCAACAATAGAAGTTATAAGGTCAAAATATGGCCATAAAATGGGTTCTAGACCAGTTTATAGGTCATTTGGCCCCTTAAGATTAAATTTTAACCGCTAAGTAAACTCGTTTTACCTTAATTATTGTAATTAATTTTAATTACTTTCACTAATATTGTTAGTAAAAAACTAAGTTTACATTAATATAAATTATAAATTATGATTATTCAAAATATGTAATCCATTTTTCTAAATTAAATTCATTGAAGTGGCAAAATTTAATTTAATATTAATCCTGTAGTCACGGTGAGATAATAAGTTTTCAAGAAATGTATTTTTTTAGAAAAAGATGATTCTATATTAACTCCATGACTAATAATAATAATTGTAATAAATAAATTAATATTTAATGATATATATTCCATTAATTACATTTATAAAATTCCAAATTAGGGATTATTTTAATTAATTAAAAGGGGGAAACATTATGTATTTTAAAACAGTTTTTAGAAAAACCCATCTTTAAAAACACAAAAAAAAACTTATATTAAAAAACAATATAAAGTTGATTAAAAAGTAATTAAGTGGATTAAATATATAATAAATAAAATTTAAGTTACTTTAAAACATATTAAAAACATATTAAAAACATATTGGGACTCTTAAATTACTTAATTTATTAAAAGAAATGTCTTTTTAAAAAAAAATTAGTATTTATTGCTATTCATGGGAAAATCACTATTTTCCAAAACAATCCCAATATTTCACCCAAAGTAAATTTTGATATTATAATTTAAAAAATTATATTCATTTTATCAAATTATATATATATAACCTATAAATTATGATTTTAAATAAAACCTTATAATAAAAGAGTTAATTAAAATAATTTTCTTTTTGATTAAAACTTACTTGTTAGTTTTATAACTAAAATAATTATCTAATTCATACTATAAATATGAAAATAATTATTCAATAATAACCTAGGTTGTTATAATAGATCTTGATTTCTATATTGAAATAATTCATGAAATTGATTTCCCTTTTTAGTAAATTTTTATCTTACATTGGTCTCCATAACATCTGGGATAAGATCCACTAAAATGTTGCAATCATGATATAGTTATCCTGAAGTAAAAAAAGAATAATAGTAAAGTTAATATTTGTAGTAACCTCAACTAGTTGTACTCATATATTTTAATATTGATGATATTTACTATAAATACCAAAATCACCATTCATTAAATTCTGAATTTTATTCTCTATTGTTAGAGAAGTAGCATGTTCATTCACTGATTGATATTAGTGCTCAAAATTTTTGTAACATTACATTATCTATTCCAAAATAGAAATATATATTGATATTTTAATTTCACTAATATCAATTGTTCATAAACTTCATGCATCTTCAACAATCTTTGAAATTCATAAATATGACATAATTATTTAATTCTCCCATGCACTAATTGATTGGAAATTGAAAAATATAAAAAATTATCCAAACCCTTTGGATAAAGAGGTGTGTTCCTAGGTAATGTGATCTAAATTTTATATATATTTCACTAGATACCTACACTTAAAAAAAATATTTACCTAATAATTTATGATTAAAATAAAACAATTCATTCAAACTAAATGGAAAACTTTATAAATTATTATTTCCTCATTATATATTTGTGTTTTCTATATTTTAGATTAATGAATAAATAAACATTACTAGGAAATTTATTTAATTGATAAAAAATATTTAATAATGTTATTTATAACATATAAAAATATTATAAATGCACACACTAATGTCCCACTATATGTATATGTGTATTTTTATACCAAAAGTCTTGGATAAAAAAGATTTCAAACACACACACACAAACAATTTACAATAATTTAGAATTATTATGAAAATATAATCATATCAAAATAATGAGAACAAAAACACAACAATTATGTGAATCTAATGTATAAAAAAGAACACAAAAAATTAGTATGTAAAATGTTTCAAATAAGGAATGACATGAATCACTATATCTAAAGACACCTATACACTTTTAGGTAAATAAAATATTCAATAACATTAAAAGAAAACATCACATTTAAAAATAAAAAGGTGATCCTCTAACAACAAACTTCATAAATCAATATTTTATTTCTTCTTGAACCATCCCATGAACTCACTTAAATTTAATTTTATTATTAATTGTGATTATCACAAGTTAACTATATTTTATTCTTATTTTATCTCCTTTTATTTCTCTTGATTTCTCTATTAAATTATAAAAATTAAAATTATTGAAGGATGAGTGAAATTAAGTAACATGAATTTTCAATGTATAATGATTACATAAAAATGGATTACATTAGTATAAAATTTTTGTTGGCGCCAAAAATTGGGAAAAAGAGGATCAAGAGGAAAGTATCTGGAGCTACCTCGTGAACACCCTTTGTGGAGTCCCCCTGGCCCCACAGCCACCAAGGAGCAAGGAGGCGGGATGCTCTGTGAGCCTGTTTGATGTTAGCGAGCCCACTGCGGAGTAAGGAGGTGGGACGATCTGCAAACCCCTTGGACATTAGCGAGCCCGCCATGAAGCAAGGAGGTGGGATGCTCTGCGAACCCCTTTGATGTTTGTGAGCCCGCCGTGGAGCGAACTCTCTATTTGTGCTGAGCGTGCTCTGCTTTTCAGCGCCTCTTGCCTATAAATACCATGCTCCCCTCAAGCCCAAAGGATGGATCATCCGACCTTTCTCCTTATCGACTCTCAAATCATGAAGCACTTTCTGCTCTGTGAACCATGAGCTTCTCGAGGTACTTCTGCTCTGCGAAGTGCCTCCCCTTTTCCTTGTTTTAACCCCTCTTTCAAGAGGGATTCCTGTCGCGAAGCCCATGGGCCTTCGCCAAGGAAGGAGATCAGCAAGGGGACTCGGGTCATCACAGAGCGTTTTTTCTTTGGGAAACACCCTCCATGAACATGTGACTCACATGATAAGGTAGGGTCACTATGCTTTGTGAAGAACATTTCTTCACAACACCTTTCTTTGTGAGGCACCCATTCTTCGTGGGGCTTTTCTTTGAAAATTACTTTCCACTTCATGAAGAACCTTCTATATGAATCTATTACTTATGCCTAGGATATGTCACTTCACTTCATAGGGAATGCCTCTTCACGAAGCCCCTCCATTACATGGGGCACTAGATCTATACGAGGCCTCTACCTATGAACTCCTTTGCCCTGCAACTTGTTTTCCCATGCGACCCTCCAGGTTTGCATGAAGTAACTTCAAATTCCCTTGGGGGATGTTTCACATCGCGTTACTTCACCTCATGATTATTCTCATAGGCGCGCTAACGGATATTGTTTCTTCGCATAGACATGATAACGTGTACCCCAAATGGGATCACCTCTCGACATCCCTAGTCACGACGTTGCCTTTCCCTTCTCTTCACCAAGGTGTAGAGGGTGATAGTTATGTAAGTCCTAGGGGTGCAGAGTGAACCTACCTCATTTGAGCTACAGGTCATTAAAATGACAAGCACCATCTTCCTCATCACAGGATGTTAAACTGTGACCTCACCCCATGCATCTTATGCAGGCCCTCCACCTTGGACATTCTGCATGCCCGCTCGTCTCAACGGGAGTGAAATCCTCCGCACACGGAATGAGATCCTCTTTGATGAGGCGGTGCCTATCCACAAGGAAGGGTAACCGCCTTGGTGTAAGCCGCCTATCCTTTCTTGGAGGAGTTAGTACCCATACTCCTCCTTTATTTTTTGGTGTCAAAGGACAACAAAGGGCGTGATAGAGGACAATGATCCTCCTCTCTTTTTCCATGTAGAATTCCTCCCCTGCTGGACTTTTCCACCATTGGGACTCCATCCTGGAGTAAGTCCCAATCTACATCTCCCTGGGCTTCTAACCATGCATAAGGCCCTGTTTCCTCTTTGGGCCACTAACCATGTGTAATCCCCATTCCACTTCCCATGGACGCACCTTTCATGACATGATCATCAGGTCTCTACTGCCTATTGTTTCTCACACCAAGCATGACTCACATGGGCTTAGAGTAAGCATCGACCATGACATCCTATCTGGGTAGCTCAAGAGTGTAATCCCCACACATTTACCCTGAACTACATGGACTTTGATCCCTGCTAAGGTAGGGTATGTAGGAATCCTCCCTAAGGTTCAAGCCCAACAACCATTGGTCCCGACCATCTTTAGGTCGGGATACAACGTCCCATCCTCAACTATGTAGACTTTGATCCTTGCCAAGGCAGGGTATGTATGAAGTCTCCACGAGGTCCAATACCACTTCCCATTGGATCCGACCATCTTCACATCAGTGTACCAATGTGCCCCCATCCTGAACTACGTGTAATTTGATCCTTACCAAGGCAGGGTACATAGGAAGCCTCCACAAGGTCCAAGACCACCGTATAATGGTTCCGACCATCTTCACGTTGGTGTACCAATACGCCTCTATTTCTGAACTACATTGACTTTGATCCTTGATAAAAAAGAGTATGTAGGAAGCCTCCCTAAGGTTCAATCCCATCACTTACTTGGTCCTGGACACATTTACGTCAGCTCACCAAGTCACCCCACCCTGAACTACATGGAATTTGATCCCTGCCAAGGCAATGTACGTAGGAAGCCTCCTCGTGGTTTAATCCCAAAAACCATTGGTCCTGACCATCTTCATGTCGAGACACCAACACCCTATCCTGAACTAAGAGGAATTTAATACTTTCCAAGGTAGGGTATTTAGGAAGCCTCCATGAGGTCCAATCCCACCGTCCATTGGTTCCAACCATCTTCACATCGGTGTACCAATGTTCTCCCATCCCGAACTATCAGGACTTTGATCCTTGTTAAGGTAAGGTACGTAGGAAGCCTCCACAAGGTACAATCCCACCATCCATTGGTTCCAACCACCTCACGTCAATTCCCACCCCATGAACTATGTGGACTTTGATCCTTGCTAAGGCAGGTTACGTAGGAAGCCTCCCTGAGGTTCAAGACCAACACGACCGTGGGTCCCGAATCTCTTCACGTTAGTTCACCAACACTTTGGGCTGCCTCATAGCGTAAGCCCCAAATGCCCTTATTCCTAAACTACATGGACTTTGATCCTTACTAAGGTAGGGTACGTAGGAAGCCTCCCTGAGGTTCAATCCCACCATTCACCATTGGCCCCGACCATTCTCACGTCGGGTCACCAATGCCCCTTTCTGAACTACGTGGACTTTGATCCTTGCTAAAGTAGGGTATGTAGGAAGCCTACCTGAGGTTCAATCCCATCACTTAATTGGTCCCGACAACATTTACGTCGGTTCACCAAGTCACCCCACTCTGAACTACATGGTATTTGATCCTTGCCAAGGTAGGGTACATAGGAAGCCTCTCTGAGGTTCAATCCCAACAACCTATCGAACCTGACCACCTCACGCCAGTTCACCCTCGTCCCGCATGACGTTAAACTGTAATCCCTAGTCAGTGGGAAGCTGTTGTTCCCTACACAGTGGTAATCCATTGTGTACCCTATTTAGCGGCAAGCCATTATAATCCCCTTTGCTGGGACTGACATCATTGGTCCTTCCTAGTGGTGTCAGACTAACCTGGGCTGCTAACCATGCATAAGCCCCATACACATCATCGAGTTGTTGTCATATGTGTACACACCAATTCAATCCCATCACCTGGCCTTTCCCTCGAGCCTATGTTTCTCGGGAAGTACATGTCCTAACCCAGAGGTTCCACTTCCTCTGGTTCCAATCCACTCCTTAGGCATCCCATCGCCCTACCGAACTACGCAGACTTGGATTCCCTGCCATGGGGATATGTAGGAAGTCTCTTTGAGACTCAAGCCCAACATCACCATCGTCCTCATGTCAGTTCCATGTCATTCTCCACCCACTTCACTTAACCATCCATCATCCATCTTGATTATTACCCGGGCCTCCACATCCCAATGAGGTCATGTCAACCCACCTACATAAGTGTATCCTCCAGGGGTTACACTCATCTGATCCACTCTAATAAGTGTTCTGATCTGTTCGATCAGTCTCTGCTGGTTGTTAAAATTGTGGGATACCCTGTGTTAAACATGGGAAGCTGAGGAAAACCTTAGAGACATGCCCAGTTCATATGATTCATCGCATTTGACGCGGGATGCCTTGGGCTTCCGCGCCCTCGAGAAGCCCAATATTAAGGGACAAAAGACAAACGCGCCAGTGTTCCAGCATCCAGACACACCAGTGATGCCCAACGTGACTACTCCCTCGATTGAAGGTTGCCGCCCTGACTTGACCCCTTGGAATGTCCTGACAGAAGTAGCGTAATTAACCGGAATCCATGAAGATATGGCACTTGGAATAGTTTCACGAACAATGTATTAAATATATAAGGGAGAACCAGACTAGGTAATGAGCTCCAAGGAGGAATCCACATAAGGAATATCCAATATCCCATAATCCCATTTTGATCAAGGAGTATACGTCCCTGAATAATTGACAGATGCCGCCCGCCTTTGGAAAGTGGGAATGCGGGGCAACCGAGCTGCACATCCCAAGTAGACGGAAGCACGTGCCCTGAAGAAAGCATCAGAAATAGAAATGGTTAACCTGACATGAATCTCTTCTTCTAAATATGGAGATTATTAGTGTTAGAGACATTAGTGGATTAGCGTGTCACCGGATCCAGTTATCCGGTGCTGGGTCCCGCCAAGAAAATAGTGGGCCTAGCGTGAAACTCACCAGAAGTTGGGGCAGTAGAATGTTGGAAATCCCGATCTACGACGTTGTCAGTGTGGAACCCTCTTACCGGTCATGGAAGATGGGATGGCGTCGGGGCACTGGTCATCGACTCCTTTTTTCTTTTAGCACTGATGATTTAATCTCCCTGCTTTCAAGGAATCACGTTGCTGCACCCAGAACTCGATCACTGCCCACCCACTAATGCAGGGGAAGGGGAAGTACCAGCGCGATAGTCCTACGTGGCTATTCCTATTCTATGATGGTCTCAATAGCCATGACCATGGGGCACCCACGCCCCATATCCCCCTCCGAGGTTATTCATCAGAGGGTAATCAATGACCTCGTACGCCAGTACGAGGAGGAGGGGATCATCCCTAAGAGGGATATGGACCGCCTGGATTTAGAGGTGTCTGCGAATCATCATCAGTGCCACCCCTGAGGGCCACATAGGGATCCACTGATCCCCACTCCAACATATAATTGTTTCGGGATCCTGTCCCCTGAACACCTCGACGAATCCCTTCCCTACGCCGACGAGGTAGGGGATGTCCGGGCCAACCCAGTTAGGGTCCCATTCTAGGGACTCCCAGCAAGGGTCCCCACCCGGCCACGTCAGTGCCGCTGCCAAATATCACTTTTCGAGGAGCAGGTAAGCCACGTACCTATAGCATCAACTCCGGTCCGTCTGAACCGACGCTATGTCGGGTGAAAACTAAAGAGGACGCCCGCTAAGGGGCGTCAACGTCAGCAGCTACTATGGCCCGAGCCACCGCTGACACATATCACCAACACCCTGAGTACACTGAGTAGGGACATTCATACACCCAACCAGGATTGAGGCCCCAACCACCCCACAGGTAGGCTGGGTCAACTCTCTTGGTCACCGACACAGGCAGTGGCCACCGCAAACTAACCTGCAGTGATGCCACCCAGTACGGAGGTCCTCCCCATACCGCTACCATGGAGAACGCGAGCCTTCCCTGCTTCCAGGCTCGGCATAGAGGTCTGCCCCATGCCACCTTCAATCCAAATGAGGGTCCTCACTACAGCGGTGACACTCAGTACATAAGTCTCTCCAGAGCTCACTACACCGGGTATGGAGTCATTCCTCCTGTCACAGACCACGGGTATGGAGACATTGCAAATCCGATCACTCTCCAACATGGTAACCCTCCCCTTGTCCTTAAGGTTCTCCTCACCCAAAAAATTAGAGGAGTGAGGGCCAGATTTGCTTCACCAGCACCCAGCATGGAGGTCCTACCCGTGTTCATCTTGACCAGTATGAGGACCTTCCTCGCACTAATTTCACCAGGGTAAATAAGCATGGAGGTCCTCCCCATGATCCTACCAGCTCCAACTAAGGTCTTACCCACTCCATCTCTACCCAAATAGGTCCTCCCTGTGTCCCCTTTGATATCTGTCCTGGTGCTCCACACACCCCATCTTAATCAGATGGAAACCCTCTCTGCCCTAGCACCAGTACGATTGAAGGACCTCCTCATGTCAGAAATATTCTCTGTCCCGAAGATCCATCCAGGGGCAGGAAGGCGGGTTGTCTCCACCATAAAAAAATTATGGGAAGGTCTGGATAGATATCAATCCAGTCTGCTTCTCAGACTCTGAAGCAGAGTATGACTCAGCACTGGAACCCTCCCCTCGGTCATCCAAGTCAAGGGCTGGGGTAGGAAAGAAGCGCATCAGCCTCGTAATCCTAGAATATGAGGTCCACAAGATCCTTTCCTCCCTCTATATGTACATCCAGGAGGATGAAAATGTGGTGATTCCCTAGGGATTAACCATGTAGTCGCCACCGCCATCACCAGAAGCACCCTCTAACTTGACTAAAGACCATGGAGAGCTGTTTTGGGGATTAATGGAGGAAGATCCATGGTGTATTCCATCACCAGTGGTTGATGATGTTGTGCCAAAAACCCTGGTCACCAGCCTGTATTATCACAACGTAGCGGCCAGGTCACTACACTCTTCAGAGGACAACCCAAGATTCGGTATCCAATCAACCCATTTTCCGTATTCTCCATTGGGCAGCCTACCATCCCAGCGGTCTGCCTTAGTACCATTTCCAGTTCCTCAGCCACCCCCAGTGGATGAATGGGGCAATAAAGGTCCAGACCCTGAATACAAGCCGAGGAGATTATGGGATATCCTCACAATAGGTCACTTCCCCAAGATGTTCTGTCCGGTAGCAACACAGAATTTCAGCGCACCAAAATCCCTTACCCAAGAGGAGTTTGAATGTTTTCACCAAACCCTATGGGCGATGCACTTCTGCCTTCATCATCAGCGAGTGGATTATCCTAAGATCCAAACACATTTCGAGGAAATCAGCGAGTAATGTCATCTGGTCGATCTGGTTGCGCTCCCTATGGCCTAGCGCCCTAAGTCACCAGGCTATCATAGAACCCTCCAACAGCAATGCGTTCAGAGTTTTAAGGTACTCCACAACATTATCAAGGAGGCTTAACCCCATATGAAAGTACATGGCTGGGGGCGGTATGCTTCCATCCTATTCAGTCCTATCCGACGACAGCCCAAATCGATAGGCGATATCGAGGACATGCCCCCAAGAAGAGTCACTATCAACATGGAAAACCTGTCGGAATGGGAGAATGAGCTGGAGCTTCTAGATGGGGACCTAGCCACTGAGGACGTTCCACCAGTAATGGATTTATCAGGAAGAGTTACTCACCATTAGAGTAATCTTCTAGGTCTACCTACACCCACTGAGGCATTAGTTCTAAGTGGGAGTCTTGGTAAGGGTAAAGAGCACCTCGGCGCCGCCAAAAATTCTGAACCATCTGCCTCAGTGCAGAAGACAGAGGAAGAACCTGAGAAGGTTGTGTTGCGTCAACAACTTTATGAACAGTAAAAGTTGGTTAGAGACCTCCTGGATGAAAGCGCTATGGAACAACATCCAGATTATGGCGATCTGCGACCAGTACAGTAGGGACAGACATATCTCCCCCTGGTGAGTTGCCTCCAGGTAACCCTGAACATCCAGCCTACACAGAGAGGGTAGTGGACAGAAATTATGGAAATAAGGCACGGTTTGTGTCGCCAAATCCACCCAAGCGATGCATTAATACTCGGGACCTATCCCAGGTTACCCCATCTACTCCATAGGCCACCCCACTAGTCGTTCCATGAGCTAAAAGTCTTGATTATCACGTTGAAGAACCCGCCAACGCACTGGTAGTTAGGGACCCCCATCAAGACAGGGACCCCAACTAGATGATCCAATGGAGGCACTCATTGCCTGCCTTGAGGCATTGGAAACATGACAGGTGGCACTCCCAAATGATGGAAATCCATATCCGGCGTGGGTGGATGATATCTCAGCACCCCCAGGTTTAAGAAATCCCACCTTGTCCCCCTTTAATGGGATGGGTGGCCCCCACAACATCTGTCCCACTTCATTTCAAGGTGTAGGCCCATGTTGGGAACTCTGTAATAACAAGAGGCCGCCAAGATCCAATGTTTTATACAAACATTGGAAGGGCATGCATTCATCTGGTATAGCCAACTCCCCATTGGGTCAATAGAGGGATGAGAGGATCTCTGCAGGCAATTTCTGTACCTGTTCAGCTCCACCACTCGGAAGACGAGTATCACAGACCTCTTAAAGTGCAAATAGAGGCTTAGTGAGCATGTCGCGGACTTCATCGCTCGGTGGAAAGGGATCACCTACTCCCTTGACATTCCACTGATGTAGGAGCATCTACTAAAAATGTGCGTGGGAAATGTTAGGATGGAACTGGTTCCCTCTTTCATCACCAAGAACTACCCTGGTATATTCCGTGACTTCTCCGATAAGGCCCAACGCCTAGAAGAAGCCCTGAAATAGGCCAGGCAGGCATGTCCGTTGCCTCATGTAATTCCCGCGAGGAGGGCCGCTAGAGACAAGCCCACCACAGTGGACCAAATAGAGGCCCCTAGACAGTTGGAATTATTACTAGTAGAGCTGCCTCTGAAACCTCGCAGAGGTCTGCCACCACAAGCACAACCTCCAGCCCAGCAACGACTGCCTCAAAATCTATAGGCTCCCCCACGTAATGCGCTGCCACCACCCAGGTGGGATAATCAGGCTCTACCTCCTAGATAGAATACTGAAGCCCCTCATCAAAATCAGGCTCCCAGGGCCCCCTTTCCAAATAGAAGAAACTAAACTTACTCTTTAAATGAGAATCAAGTCCCCGACTATTTCCAAAGTGCCTTAAAATAGGGGATTGTCCATTTCCCTGAGTGTAGAAGGCCATAAGAGGCGAATCTCACTGATCACCCCAACTACTGCCCTTATCACCGGATCCTGGGGCACACCCTCAAACAGTGATATGTATTCAAAGACTGGCTCCAAGACCAGGTTGAAAACAACATAGTCAGGTTGGGCCCAACACTGGCACAAGTGAAATGTGTCTTCGTGAGGCCAGATAGCTGCAGTGGCAGTGAAGGTGAGTGGCATAAGGTTTCTAACTGTGGGTCCCATAAGTATAACGAATGGATGGCTTAGAAAACGGTCGCTCGTGCCCATGGTGTCATCCATGCATGCCTGAATTGACCATATCCTTCAGAAGCTACAAATGATACTTCTGGGTCGTCGTTTCAGCCACCCTCTTCCCAGAAGAGAAAGTATTGATGGAACAGGGTAAAGCAACATGCCCCTACAATGCCATATTCATTTCGTACTCTTAGCGAATTCATGCCCCCAAAGATTTATATCACTCCTAGAATCCGTCCAATAGAGGATGAATCTTTGAGTGACAGTCAAGGGTACGCTTCAGTTAATACCGTGGAGCTGGTAAACCCCTACACAACTCCCGACGACGGGGAGCACCAGGAGAATCTCCCCAACGTCCCCAGCCAACGCCAACATCGGCGGAGATGTGACTATATGGGTCGTCTTGGATCATAAATTGGCACCTCATGCCAGTCCATTCATGCCACTGAAACTAGAAAGTAGGCCCAGCGCATAGCTCAGTACACGCAGACTTCTTATCCAGTCTCATCAGGCCCGCCTCCACCGCTGTTTGTGCTATTGAACCAGGCAGAGCCACCCAGACCTTACTGTGATCAGCCACGATCCACTGCAGACTGGTCTTATCCATCTGGCCCCGATCCATTAGTCACTCCGTGTGCTTTGACTAGTGAGCAGCATGACATTCCCACCACTAGTCAGCCACTGGTCCAGGCAGCAGGGCCCGCCATACCTCCTATCATAGAACAACCTCCTGCAAGCAGAAGTTCATGCCTGACATGAAATTACAATGTTATTAAGCATATTTCCAGTATTCCTGCAAGGATATCCATCCTTGATTCCCTTATCCTATTGTCAAACATGCATGAGTCCCTCACTGAGGCTTTAAGAAGCCCTTTTCAGTTTGAGACAGAGGTAGTAGCTGCAGAGGCCTTTCACACTGAGGCAATCGAGAATGAAGAATGCCAGACCATCATATCTTTCTTGAGAGAAGATGAAGGTTCTCCTATACAGGGGCACATTCACCCATTTTATATCACCTTCCAATTAAAAAGTGTGAAAGTTTGCCGCTACCTTGTCAACATAGGCTCCAGGATCAACCTTATCCCAACACGTACATTGTGGAAACTGGGGTTGTCTGAGGACGACTTGAATCCCTCTAACTTGAAAATCCAAGGTTATGATTGGACATAGTAGACCCCGGTCGACAAGTTCCATTTTAAGACCCAGTTCAGTAGCCTAGTTTCCATCACCGAGTTTATGGTTGTCTCCCAAGACACCGCATACGATGTGTTGATGGGTAGACCATGGATCCACCTGCATGCAGTGATTCCCTAATTATATCACCAATGCCTCAAGTACTCTCTCAATGGTCGAGTGGGTGTACTCCAAGGTGATGCGTCTCCTTTATCCTCTTGTAAAGCCCACTATCTGGATGCTGACTATTAAAAGAGTAAGGACAAATATATTCTGGCCAGTGAAGGTGAGCCTGCTACGGTTGCAACTGACCCCTGGGTAGGCTTGAGTGATGCCTACATCTTCCCAATCCATCGGTTGGAGGCTATGACCCCTGATATGGTGTAATGTTTTTTGGTCTCCAGAACAGGGGGGAACCACATTCCCAGATCCAGGTGTCTTGGGAAGATCACCTTGTATTCTTATACGTATCAGAACCTGGTGATCCCTGAGCCCCTTACTCCCATAAGGTATCGGGACGTCCGCCCCATGGAAATGATAGTATGTCATACTTGCTTATTTTTCTGGGCTGGAATAAGCTGTCTTAAGCCGAAGCACCACTATTTCTTTGATATTATCAAGCATGGCCCCTTGGACCAAAGACCAAATGGGATCGGGTCGACAACCTTTATTTCTAGGGTTTCGACAGCACCAGAATCTCCCAATGCAGTGACCACTGCAGCTCAGGCTGTCACCATCCTCTCCTCGGGACCTATCGACTCAGATAAATCTTCCCCTACTGAGAATCCCTTCTCCATAAGTGAATAAGAGGACCTAGAAGATGCTCCCCCTACCTTTGAAGAGGGCGTCTACGCTATGGTTGATGAATTGGTACGAGTAAACCTCAGTGGCGAGGATGATCTGAGACCTACATTAATCAGTGTCGCTATGCCCCTCGAGGAGCAGAAATGATACATAGAATTCCTGAAATAGAATCATGAGGTTTTTTCCTAGATCTACGACGAGATTCTAGGACTAGATCCTCAGGTAGCCGTCCACCGCCTCGGTCTCCCGACAAATCATCGCGGGTTCAAGCAGCCTCCCAGAAAGATGCACCCTTATCAAAGTTCCATGGTCGGGGACGAAGTCTATAATCTCATAAAATACAATTTTGTTAAGGAAGTCTAGTACCCAAAATGGATAGCCAACATTAATCCAGTCAGGAATAAGAATGGACAGATAAGGGTCTACATCGACTTCTGAGATCTCAACCATCTGTGCCCGAAGGGTGATTTTACCTTTACAGTGACAGAGTTGTTGATCGATGCTACAACTAGGTTCTAAGATCTTTCCTTCATGGATGGGTATTCTAGATATAATCAGATCCATATGGCCCCTAAGGATGAGGATTCTACAACCTTCAGGGCACCACAACATTCATTTTGTTACCAAGTAATGCCCTTCGGCTTAAAGAATGCAGGTGCCACCTATCAGCGGGCCATGCATCTCATATTCAATCCAATCCTCAGAACATTGGTGGAGTGATATGTATATGATTTGGTGGTCAAATCTCACCAGCACCGAGACCATATCAAGGACCTTGAGAAAGTGTTTGTCTTCCTCCATTCTCGCCAATTGAAGATGAACCCATTGAAGTGTGCCTTCGGGGTCACCTCTGGGAAGTTTCTCGACTTCTTTGTTAGATACCGGGTCATCAAGATTGACCCAGAGATGATCAAGGCCATCATCCAGATGTCTCCCCTGAGTAAAATTCGAAAACATCAGGGATTCCAAGGCCACTTGGCCTATATACGCCAATTCATTGTGAATTTGGATGGCAAGTGTGAGCCCTTTTCTTGGCTCATGAAGGAAGGAACTACTTACGAATGGGACGAAGAGCACCATACCATGTTCAAGGAAATCAAGAAGTATCTGCTCCAGACCCTGATCTTGATGCCACCTGTCTCCAGAAATCCGCTGGTTTTTTATGTGACCGCCCTGGAATGATCTCTCAGCGCCCTTGTCTCCCAAAATAATAACTAGGGAACTAAAAATAGTCTATACTAACTCATCCGCATGCTCCTCGATACAAATACCATATACTTCCCCATCGAGAAAATATTCCTTGCACTCATATTGGAAGTAAAGAAGTTGAGAAATTACCTACAACACAATGAGGTATAGATGGTGTCCCGAGTAAACCCGCTGAAGTAAATCCTAAGCCATCCCATGCTGACAGGCTGACTAGTACAGTGGGTGGTGATCCTCCAGTAGTTTGACATCAGGTTCGTACCTCAGAAGGCTATCAAAAGGAAATCATTGGAATATTTCCTCACTGCCCATCCAACCCCCACAGACCAGTCTCTAGACTTTGATTTTCCTAATTAGTCAATCCTCTTAGTAGATCATGCCATCCCGTGTTGGTAGATTCATTTTGATGGTGCTTCCCGGAGCCCCACTGGAAGAAGACTCAATGACCCCAGACTCAGCAAAGTAGGCCTGGGTATCATCTTCATTACCCCAGTGCAAACCAATCTTCCATACTCATTCCTATTGTCAGAAGGATGCACCAACAATAAGGTGGAGTATCAGGCTCTCATCATTGACCTTGAGCTGGTCCTCGAGATCAACATACTCCATTTTCATGTGAAAGGGGATTCTGAACTAGTCATCAAACAGATCAACAATGACTATGTTTTTAGGAATCCAGAGCTCGTACCATTGTTGGAATTCACTCTCCAGCTAATGGCCCATTTCCCTTCTCGAACGGAGGGTACCCATGTCCCTTGGTCACAAAATGGTCGAGTAGATGCTTTGGAAAGCTTAGCTGCATCACTTGTAGAGCCCGATCATGATGACCTGATTATCCACATGGAACATCGGAGAGTCATTGCTCCCATTATTCTAAATGACGATGACATAACGCAGGTAATCCATCTTACCGCTGACGCCTCCACGTCAGGACCCCCAAGCCCCCTGGATGCAGTGATTGAATTGACTCCCAATTGGAGGATACCCTTGGTTGAATACATCCAATACGGTAATCTCCCGACATATCGGGCTGAGCACGAGTGAATACGACACCACGCGCTGCAGTTTACCCTCCAGAGTGGTCCCAGTCTTGAGAAGATCCTCTACAAGTGCGGGTTTGATGGTGTTCTCCTCCATTTCATCCAAGGAGTTGAGATTTCTCAGGTCATGCAGGAAGTTCATGACCATTCCTGCAGTGCCCATCAAACCAGGCTGAAGTTGTCCCATCAGATCCAAAGAATGGGGTAATTTTGGCCCTCTATGATCCATGAATGCATCTAGTTCACCAAAAGGTGTCATTTGTGTCAAGTTCATGCAAACTTCATGAATTGACCACCAGAGTATCTCTACACTACCAAGTACTCTTGTCCCTTTGTAGTCTGGGGACTAAATATTGTGGGACCATATCTGCTTGTGACAGCTCGCCAATTTCGGTTCATCCTGATCACTACAGATTTATTTTCCAAGTGGGCAGAGGCAGTTTCACTCAAGGAGGTCAAGGACCATTCTATCATTGATTTTGTGAGCTCCAATATCATCTACTAGTTTGGATTCCCTCACGCCATCCTCACTGATAATGGCACTAACTTCCGAGCAGCCGAGTTGAAGAAGTTGTACACCAAGTACAACATCCGTTCTAATCATACATCCTACTAATACGCACAAGAAAATGGGAAGATCGAGGAATTAAACAAAAACCTCTCTAAAATTTTGGAAAAAATAGTTGGTCAGAACAAGAAGAGTTGGCCGGAGAAGCTCCCCAATGCCCTCTGGGATTATTGGACAACGACTCGTAATTCCACCTAGGTGACTCCATATTCCCTAGTATACAGAACTGAGGTCGTCCTGCCTATCGAGACTCAGTTTCCTTCATTACGCACAATGGTCTTTGATCAGCAGGTTCCAGATAAAGTAGCTGAAATTTTTCTGGCTGAATTGGAAGCACTTGATGAAAACAGGATCCATCCCCTGCGCAATCTGGAAAGGCATCAGAATAATATAGCTAGAGAGTTCAACAAGAAAGTTCACCTCCGCTTTTTCTTACAAGCCGACTTGGTATTGGACCTCCGGACACCAATGATACATAGCAGGAAACCACCCAAGTTGGAGCCCAAATGGGAAGGACCTTACATAATCCACAAGGTTTACCCCAATGGTGCATACTAACTAGTAACTATGGATGGTGAGCATATAACTCCCCCTACCAATGCCAAGTTCCTCAAGCAATACTTTGCCTGATCCACCTAGTCCTTCCTGACCCTAAACTGCTGGGTCCTACATGACCCTAAACTTCTTAGGTCCCACACGACCTTAAAATATATTGGGTCCCAAAAGACCTTAAACTGCTACGTACCGCATGACTTTAAACTGTATATTGTCCCATAAGACGCTAAACTACACCCATATAACTACGTAAGGATTGATTCCCATTCTTATGGGATACGTAGAAATGCTCAGACACTCGGTCCTAAGTCCATCCCCCAAACTCTTCTCTTAGACTATCCCTCTTGGGTATAGTTCTCTTAGAGGATCCCCACATGGTGTAGTGTGGGCTTCTTTGGCCCCGATCATGTCAGATTTATGACGATCGCACCATGTGCTCTGTCCTCATTCTTCTATTCTCCCACGTCCTCACCGCATGACGTTAAACTTCATGGAATTCAATAACTATGTATGGCTTGATTCCCATCCTCATGGGATACATAGGAATGCCCAGACATTTTGTCTGTTGGCCCAGCTCCAAAACTCTAGAATCTACCCTCGGGTCAAGACATATGGTTGGGTACAGAAGTTTTCCACAATACATGTCGAGTTCATCATAATCCCGCCATGCGTCCCATTCCTCGGAGACTTCCACCTCTTTCACTGTCCTGCTTGAAATTGAAATGCACACACACACTTATGCTTCACTCACGCTCCTTGTTTATAAATACATCATCTTTCATGTCCAAAAGGGCCCCCGAATGGCATGGATTCTCGGCGCAAGGGACATCCTAACATCTTAGGCCAAAATCCTCGAGGGTTTCAGACAAATAATTGATACAAGTCCTGTGTTGCAAATATGGTCAGTGGTTGACACTCGTTTGGTGTTCCCATTCCAGGTCACACGATATGGATGCTATGTTTCGAACATGGTCAACAACTATCCTTTGTCATTATCGCCACCCCTGTAGGTCCCAAATATTGAGTGTAGTGGTTTATTATTACCCACTATACCTTCAAGCCGTGGTTTCCCTCGGGTGATTCCAGCTATCCAACCCTTATATAATGGGGAGATCCAAGTCCTACTCCTTGTTTCCCACACTGAGCACTGCTCACGTGAGCTTAGGAGCTATGATGAGACATCACCCACATACGAGGTAATATGACAATAGTTGGCTGGAATGCCCAGACTCAGGTCCCCTGATCCTTTAGGCCCCTCAGCTCAAGTCCTCATTTTGGATTGTGTGGTGTGGTATAGAATCACATCCTTATTCACGTCGGGCTATCTGGCCACGCCACACGATTTACCATGAGACATTCCTTCTCCACCTATGCCCCTTCCACAAGCACTGGCACTGCCATGCTTCGCTGACCCTGTCATTTGGGATCCCATCATCTTCATGTACAAAAGGACCCCCAACTGGCATGGATACTTGGCCCAAGGGATCTCCTACCATTTCAGGCCAACGTCCTCGAGGATTTTGAGCAAGAAATTGATACAAGTCTCGTGTTTCAAATATAGTCAATGGTTGAAACTCAATTGTTTTCACCAACCACCGATCACACAAGGATGGATGCTATGTTGTGAATTTGGTCAACATCTATCCTCTATGGGTCTAAGTTCTATGACCTTAAACTAAGATCACTATCGTCCTCACTACAAGACATTAAAATGAAATATGGCCATGACATTCTTCCAGTGGCCTGATCTCAGGCCCCCGACCCAATTATTCACTCAGGATTGTACGGTGTGGTATGGGATTATATCCTAATTCACACCGGGTTACTCTTTGCGTAGTACACCTCCCTTATTTGGGGTATCTTACCCATTTGTGTCCTTACTTCATGACGGTAAACAAAAATTTACCCTCCTCTAGAACTACGTGTGGATTAATTCCCATCTTTATGGGATAGGTAGGACCGACCAAACGTTTAGTCTTCAGGTCCATCCTCATCTTGGCCCTTTGGCCTGCACTCCACCAGGTAGAGGAGTATATGGTGTGGTATGGGCTTACGCCCTCATTCACATCGGGTTCTATAACAACCACGCCATGTACCTCTTCCTCCTGAAAGTTCTCCATACCCTTGTTCTATAATAATCTTTTCGAATCGTCCGCTCTCAAGTTGAGACCCTTTATCCTATTCAGTGATTCACCAATGTGTCCAAGAGTACTCTGGTTCAGCACCTAGAATGTCAGATTCTACCTGAACATGCTTTCATCCATTTTTCAGGCTTCGTGTTCCCCTTCATTAGGACTTCCATCACCTTTCACACCTGAAGGGACCCCCAAATGGCATGGATTCTTGGCCCAAGGGCCCTCCTACTATTACGGGCCAACGTCCTTGAGGGTTGAGAGCAATGAATTGATACAAGTCTCGCGTTGCGAGTACGGTCAATGGTTGACGCTCGTTTATTGCTCCCATTTCAGGTCACACGATCTGGATGTAGTGTTTTGAACATAGTTAATAGTTATCCTCCATCTTAAAACTAACTCCATTAATCCCAAAATGATGGTTAGATGATTCACATCCTTGTCCACTTCATCACGTCCAAGTAGAACTTCAAAACTCTTGTTACTATTCCTCAGTGCACATCCGAATGTTAGGAGGAAAAAAGCCGTGGAAAGGCATTATTCGAGGCTTTACACCAATTTCTCGTTTACATGTAATTAACATATTGAAAACACATTATCTTTCCTTGTTTCTTACACCGAGTTCGACTCACGTAGCCTTAGGGATTGGATTAAGGTCTGCACTTACTTGGAATAGCCCCGCTTCTCCATGGTCTGAGCTCTAAGACCTTAAACTAATACCTCTTTTAGAACTACGTACGGCTTGATTCCCATCCTCATGGGATACATATGAATGCCCATATGTTTTCACTTTGGGACCAACTCAGTTCCACTAATTTATCTCTTTTATTCTTCCTTTTAGGTCCCAACTCTTAGAGCTCCTCATGGTGTGGCATGTATGGGATTCTAGGAGCTTTTCCCTCCTACCTACTGTCTTGCATGACGTTAAAATGTATTTAGTCCTACATGAAGTTAAAAGGAACCTTCAAGAATTAAGTATGGCTTGATTCCCATCCTTATGGGATACATAATAACACCTAAGCATCTCGTCTTCGGGTCCAGCTTAATTGGGAGCCGGTCTCTCCTACTTCTTACCCACTTACCTCTTTTTGGCTCCTCAACCTGAAGTTTATTTCTCAGAATCACGCACGGTGTGGTGTGGACCTCTTCCTAATTTATTTCGGGTTTCATAATTACCTCACCATGTGTCCCCCGCATTCCTTACCGATCTGTGGTCTGAGATCTATGACCATAAACTGAGATTACTATGCGTCCTTTCCACAAGATGTTAAACTGCATGGTGTTTTCCAGAAATATGTTTGTCTTGATTTCCATTTTAATGGGATACATAGAGACACCTAGACATTTATACTGGGGTCCAGCCCCGGAATCATAAGTCTTGTTCCTCCTCATTTTCATCCCCTTGTCCTGAACCCTTCAGGGGAACCATGTAACTACATCTGTACCCAGAAAAAGTTCAGGATGCCCCACAATAGCATTGAGATGCAATAGTTTCCTTGCCAGAGAGGTCCTTTCTAAAATTAAAAAATGTTCCGTGATCAGACAAATACACCCACCTAATGCATTTCCACCATAGTGGTGTAATTTCAAGAGTGTTGGGTTCTGTTTGAAAAAACCACCACTACACCTTCCATGATTTACGTTCCCTTTATTCGGACCCTCATCCTCTTTCACGTCTAATGAAATGCCCTAATAGTATGGATGCTCGGCCTATGGATCAACTACTGTCCTGGGAAAACGTTCTGGAAGACTAATGAATAACATTCTGAGTTAGGCCCCAAGTTTTGAACAAGGTCAGTGGTCGGACCTCATTTTTCATCCCCATTTTAGGATAATACATTAAGAATACTATGTTATGAACATGGTCATCAGTTATCCTTTATTGTCCTCCTGGCCCTGCGGCCACCATGAAGCAAGGAAGCAGGATGCTCTGTGAACCTGTTTGACGTTCGTGAGCCCGACGTGGAGCAAGGAGACAAGATTCTCTAAAAATCCCTTTGACATTCACGAGCCCACCGCAGAGCAAGGAGACAAGATGCTCTGTGAACCCCTTTGATGTTCGCGAGCCCTCCACGGAGAAAAATCTCTCTTCGCACTGAGCGAGCTCTGCTTTACATTGCCTCTTGCCTATAAATACTAGGCTCCCCTCGATCCCAAAAGATAGATCATCTGACCTTTCACCTTCTCGGCTCTCAAATCGTGAAGCACTTTCTGCTCTGAAAACCATGAGCTTTTCAAGGAACTTCTGCTCTATGAAGTGCCTCCCATTTTCCTTGTTTTAACCCCTCTTTCGAGAGGGATGCCTTTTGCAAATCCCATGGGCATTCGCGAAGTAAGGGTATCCCCATGGGGACTTAGGTCATCACGGATTGCTTATGCTTCGCAAAACACCCTCCATGAACATGTGACTCACATGGTAAGGCAGTGTCACTATGCTTCACGAAGCAAATTTCTTCACAACATCTTTCTTCGTGGAGAACCCATGCTTCGCGGGGCTTTGCTTCACGAATGCCTTTCCACATCACGAAGCACCTCTTATATGAATCTATGCACTATTCCTAGGATAGGTCACTTCACTTCATAGGGAATTCCTTTTTACGAAGCCCCTCTATTACATGGAGCACTAGAGCTCTACGAGGCCTCTACCTATGAACACCTTTGCCCTGCAACTCGTTTTCCCATGGGACCCTCCAGGTTTGCACGAAGTAACTTCAAAGTACCTTGGGGGATGTTTCACATAACATTGATTTTCCTCATGCTTCTTCGTATAGGAACGCTAATGGATATTGCTTCTTCTCATAGCCATGATCACATGGACCCCCAATGGGATCACCTCTCTACACCCCCTAGTCATGGCATTTCCTGTCCCTTCTCTTCACCAAGGTGTAGAGGGTTCTAGATATGTAAGTCCTAGGGGTTTGGAGTGAATCCACCTCATCCGAGCTGCAGGATGTTAAACTTCCAAGCACCATCTTCATCAGCACATGACGTTAAACTGTGA